>OZ022418.1:30249323-30858631 GCA_963989365.1 Rhimphoctona megacephalus
GAGTTTCAATTGATTAGCACCATCAGAAACTCAGAAAAACTGCCTCCCGCTGGGCGATTGATGCGCGAACCGGTGTATGGCTAAGCGGTCACCCAACCAAGTATTGGCCTCGCCCGAGGCTGCTTAACTTTGGTGATCGCCGGGGCCACGCACAGACCGTGCACCCATCGCTGTTTTTTAGGTACTGATATACCCAAAAAGCATGCACACAGGACATTTTTTATTTTAAACTTATGACATACATTTTTTTGCGGGATGGTTGAAAAAAACTGGGTTCATACAATATTACAGATGTGTTACGTCACCTGACAAATCCTCCCTTCTTCCTTATTCTCACGTAAGTAAAATACACCGTGAATATATGTATGTAGAGGATGAATTTTCCGGTGGCACGTTTCTTCGCCGTTTCTCTGGCTCGTAGCCTCTCCCTTCCTCCCCCCGTGCACGTTCTGATACTCTCGTGAAACAGCTGGTGTGTGCCAACGATCGCCACTACACCCTCTCTCGTCTATTATAATACTACTCCGTTCTATATGCCTTATATACGTTAATATACATATATACGGATATATATGGAACGATAGGTGTACTACGAAGGGTTGTACAAGGTAGTAGCTACACGAGTTACCCTGCTCTCTATTATAGCCAACTTTACATATATCGTGAATGTATATACGAGCTATGTTCATTTCTGACATCAAAGTAACTTGTAATAATGATTTCCTGAACTTCCCAGAATCAGTGAATTTTTTTAATTTTTTTGTGCACTGAGAAAAGAAATTTGTTGATTCAACAAAATTTTTGTTGAATCAACAAATTATGGCGAACAAAATGAAATTCGTTGACTCAACAAAAATTTGGTTAATTCAACAACTTAATTTGCTGGCTCAAATAAATATTGCGAATTACGACGAAAATATTGATGAATCAACAAAATTTTCTGTTGAATTAACAAATTTCATTTTGTTCGGCACAATTTGTTGATTCGACAAAAAATTTGTTTAAACAACAAATTTCTTTTCTCAGTGTGAGCTTGCATAATTTTTGCATATTTTTGGTAATCAAACTCGTGTTATTCCAATCATTTTTTTAAATCTATTCGTTTCTTCCAGTTTACTTGTTTTATAGATGTATTGAAATGTATAACATATCGACATGTATATAATTATTAATATTACTTTTTGTCGTCGCGCAATCATTTTTATTGTGTTTTCATATATCGACTACATTTTATGTGCACTGGTGTATTATAAATATACATATATGTTCGAAATGTAGTGTAAAGGTGGATTAGGAAAAGACTGAACGTGAGCGTGGGCTCTTGTTGGTTACTTATGAGCCAGACAGGTAAGTAGCGATGTAAGTGGTTGTAGACAACACCGGGTTAGAAGGCAGTTGGGAGAGAGGGAAAGAGAAAGAGAGAAGAGAGCGAGGGAGCAGATCCCATAAGCAGCAGCAGCAGCAGCAGCAGCAGCCACTCTCTCGCAGTGCCTAATGAAACTACAAATCTCGTTGCCTTTGGGCACCACCTGTTCTCTTAGTTAGTGGCACTTTGCCTCGTTACCATAAGAATTTGGTACTCTTATCCATATCGTGTAAACATCCACGACGATAAAATTAAAAAAAAAACATTATTTTTGAATTTTTTATCATTGTACAACTTGCAAACTCATTGAAAAAATAAATTGACAATATTATTAAATATTTTTAAATACTATTCATTATTTTTATTGCTATAGCATCTACAATGGTTTTAATCAATTTATATTGGATCTCTTCGCAAACGTCTCTATCGCATCTGTCATCATGAAAAACATATAGACACACACACACACACACAAACATTTATATAGTGAATATATACAATTCGGACGATGAATTATCTAGACGAGCACACAGTTCTGCATCGCGTGACAATTAAAAAAAAAAAAAAATTTTTTTCCATGCATATACGTATACGTAATATAACAGCTGAGAGATGGGGGTAAATGGTGTTAAACAATTATACGGCTGGTGGCGTCGGTACCGAGCACGAAGCGCCCTCTATATATCATAGCAATTCCATTGTCATTGCTGGCGATTCTGGCGTGTCATGATTATTGTTTGCAGGCCGCGCGTACAATGAATTTGAACGAGGAAATTGGCGGAGGGCCGAAACGTTCGCGACCTCCACCCCCCCCCCCCCCGCCCCCACAGTCCTCCTCCTACTCCTCTCTCTCCTTCCCCGCTCACGTCGCACGGATCTCGCTGATAAACTGCACAACGAGTATTATAAACCGCGACCATTTCGTATTTTCCACCACCACTCATATATACCATGATAAATATATACATATACTCGTGCATATCAAACGTGTATGTAGAGAAATGGGCGAAAAGACCTGCACCAGCAGTTCACATCGATGTTTGTCCGCGTTTCTCTCCATCCTCTCTATCATCGCTCCACTTGTTCACAAACATGTGCTACGACGGTACGCGAAATACGATTCATCGATTTGCCGAATCGATTGCCCGCATAAAATTTCATGTAATTCACCTCACATTTCGCGTAAATAACTCTCCATTTTCATAGAAAATAAAAATTTGTGCGCATGGTCGATGATCTGAGGACAGCATCGCATATTATTAAAGCAAAACTAAGTAGCGAAAATAGGCCGACAATGGGATAAAATTCAAATGGCATTTGTGAAGAACGGAAACAAAATACATACATTTTCTTTTTTGCAACGTTTTTATTGGAGTCTTGGCTATTAAATTTAGTGGTTGAAGTTTCAAAAATATAAATATTTAAGGGAGGTATGGGCGAATAAAGAAGACCTCGAGTCTCATGCAGTGCTCCCTCATTGCCACGATTCCGAGTGGCCGGTTGAAGTTTTCGGCAATTCCCAAACACCATTCTCTTCAGGAGATGTTTCTCCACACACTGAATCCAAATTTTTTGATAAAACATAAAAATTAAAAAAATGGCGGCTAAAATTTGAAAAACATCGAAAAACGGATGACATTTGTTGTAATAACAAAATAATAAATTGATTTTTTTACATAGGCGTCGATTCATATTGTGGAGAAAGTTGATATCTTCATTTTTAAAAAAATCAAGGCGATATCTTCAATCGTTTTTGAGTTATCACGGCAAAACTAGTACAAAATGCTGTTTCGAGAAAAACGTTTAAGTTCTCGCGCGGTACTACGGCAGTAGCGGAGTATTGGAGTTTTATTGCTCTCCTGAGCTCAATTTTGCGAATTGTTTAGTTTTTTTTTGCGTCAAAATGTTTGGAAGTGATTGTGGTAACATAATACAAAAAAAACGAAAAAAATCGAGAATTTTCTATGCCCAGTACCCTTAATAAAGTACATTTTATAGCAGTAAAAAAACAATTTTACACGGAAGAAAATTATCTGTAAAGATCAATGGTCGATATTTAAAAATTACTAAAACCAAAACAAAAGGTACAGTTAAAAACTGTAGATTACTCGATTTACAGTGTGTTCCATTATAAAATAATCAATTTAATGTGTTTTTTACTCTCTGATCAGTTATTAATGCTGATCTAAATGGTAAAAAACTCAATGTCCACAGCAAAAAGATGACATAGCAGAATGTACAAAAAGAAACGAGGAATCCCACTGTGTATGAAATGTAAAATTTACAGTGACCCCAGTAAAATATTCAGTACGTATAGGAAAGTAAACTGTAAATCAATACAATTTACTGATATCGAAAATTGTAAAAAAATGTTAAACGGCATTCATGAAAAATTGTAATTAGAAAATATAAAAATTGAGTATTTCCTGTTGAGAAAATTACCATCGATATAAATTAGAAAATGTAATGTGCCCAGTAAAAATTCGAAAACGTACTGCAAAATTTGCTATGTTACTTTCAATTTTTACAGTATACACTGTCATTTCTCCAAACACGTGAGTGTGAAAAAAAAAAAAAAAAAAAAAACGTGAACCCGAATAATCCTCTAAAAAGCTGCCATTTAATAAATACTAAAGAAACAATTTTCAAAAACAGGTAAAATCGCGGTGCTTCCTGTAAAAGTGTCTTGCAGAGACTCGCTTGTAAATGTACTTGTCTCGAGTCGCTACCGCGACTCTTAATTATAGCTCAAACAATGAAGGGGGGGGGGGGGGGGGGAGGGCGAATTTTCAACCACACGGAAGCGTTAAGGAGATGATACATTGTTATATATGAAAATTCGATATTTTTTATATTTCAAATTTGTCTTCCTTTCAAAGGACTTATCTCATAGATTACTCATTGACGTTACCGATTATATTCCGGAATAGATATGTACGTATCACTTTTTTTACCAATAATTACCAAGTGGATAGTGGTGTAATAGGTAACGTTCGTGCACGTTAGGTCGTAGATAGGTCAGATCGATCGAAGTGACGGATGTAAGAAAGTATAATCAAAAATGCATTTATAATTAAAGATTTTTTTTTCATTTTATTTGATTTAAACAATTTTATGGTTGTGTTTAGATAATTCTGATGAGGATATAATTTTAGTTTATTATTTCGTGTACTTTTTACGTTTTCACACTGTAAAATCGGGCTGAATGTAGCGTGTACTTTTTACTGTTCAACACTGTAAAAATTCGTTTGATGGACAAACAAATATTAGTATTTTCCACCGCAGGGAATTTTTCCAACATTAATTTTTCACGAAACTTTAAACAAAATGTGCTCTTACACAAAATTTGGTTAAAGTTTCGTGAAAAATTAATGTTTATGCGTCCGGAAGGCGCTACTAATAATGTGGAGAAATGTAAAGTTTCATGGAAATCTTAGTAAAAACTACAGTTCATTTTTTTTTTCGTGTAATCGAACAAGCATTCAACGATCATTTTTCACTGTCGCGTAACAAATAAATTTGATTTTTTTCCAAGAGCCAAGATTCGCTGCTTCTCCTACGCGTAGGAACTTTATAAAAGAAGACTTTATGCTATACATTTGTTTTACAATTCATTCGTAGAGTAAAAAATAAATAATTATTAGTGTCCTTCCACAGAAAGGAGATTTATTTAACAGCATACACGTGGGACGTCATAATATTCGTTTCATCTGATAAAAGTTGATGAGTGTTTACCTCTTGGCTGTATCGTTGTCTGTTTGTTCCGGCATAAAAGAGAAATAAGGTTGCATATGTATATGTGAGAGTTCTCGACTATCTCGAGTTCTCTTCATACAAAAGTGAGTTATTGAAGACAGGGAGAATCGAGGGTGAGATTATAGCGGGTAGGAGAGTGAGTCCGAGCCATTTCGAATAATCGGATGAGTATTCGTTGGTGCGACTCTAATGAAATGAGTCGCCGAATCCCCCTCCCCTTTCCCCCCCCCCCCCCGTTATACATCAGCATATATATTTGTATGCACCGTCGGCTACATAGCATTTTGGTTAGGCAAAAGCTCCTACGTATAATAAGTGTACGAGTATATGTATGTATTTACAGAACTCTACCGGGGTGAAAACGAGTTTTAAACGACGGGTAATTTAAGCTGACTGGCATGGCACCGGGGATTTCTCTTCTTCTCTCTCTTTTTTCCCTGTCTCTCTCTCTCTCTCTCTCTCTCACTCTTTATGTCGTAGCGTGATCATCACGTCGTCGAGTCAACCCTGAGCATTGAACGCTCGTGGGGTTGCACACACCCACGTATCTATCAACCCGCTGAATCTTATTCACTTTTACCGTTTACACTTTCATACAAATGCATGTAGCTTAAATTCTTTTCTAAGATTAACCAAGTCCCTGAGCCACGAGAATTCTTATTTTTGGCTCTATTTTTTCCTTTCCCAGATTTCCGCGCTTCTCCGAATCCTACTCCGCAGGCAAAAAAGATTCTTCACTCTGGTATAAATTTCTCAAATCAGTTGCGTACGAGTTGGTATAAGGTGGGTGCGTGTATACGTATTTGTGTTGTAGGTATTTGCGTTATGGAAGTGAGGATTCGGGAGGGGCTCGAGGGATTTTCGTGCTAGGCCTCAGTTATAGTTGAGTGACGGACTGTCAGTTGGCCCCCGCCTCTGGACAACCTAATATCCACCTGCTTACGGGGCTAACCACCTTTCCTGCTGGTAGCTCTGACAGACCGCGTTTGCCGCGTCGCGCCTCCACCCTCAACACTCCCCGACAAACCCACCGATCATCCGTATAGTTACAACAGCGTGTTATACACATTTGGATCCTATGTAATTGTATCATTATATATGTATATATTAATGTGTAGCGGGTCGGTTGGTAGTGAGTTTGCTACGGAGCGCAGACGTGTTAATCAAAATGTTGGACAAGCCACTTACAAGGGGCTGTGACGTTTCCATTTAGGCCCATGGATCCCCGAGCGTGTGCCCGTGAGACCCGTCCAGATCGCCCGACACGAATCCGTCTTGGCCCGAGGCCCGCTATTTTGCTTCGTTTCTCGGCTGTTCCTCATCGCTTTACCACTTGCTACACCCAACGCCTCTTGGCACTAACTATATCCAGCAGGCGCGCGCGCACACAAACGTACAGGTAATATACACACATACGCGCACAACTCGCTACAAGTTTTGCACGATATTCCGTGCGCCGGACTTCCGTTCCGACCGGCCAACACACCTACCACGGTGCGTCGTACTAACGGGCACAGAAGGTAATAGGAGTTAATTCACCATATATATAAATTACCGCCATAGAGTTTGGCAAAGCTTGGTTCCAATTAGTTCTGGGATTTTTTTTTGAAATTAGCGATGTCATTTTCTCGTGGAGAATGATGGAAAGTATCGTGAAGTAGGGTTGCACTAGCTGTCAGAGCTGGCCTCCCAAAGCTCAGACAGCCCTTTTCCCCGTGTGTATATATGTACACACCAATGTTCTTGATCCCTTTTGACCCGTTTGCCACGAGCACCAGGACGAGCTCGAGGACCCTAGCGAGTAAAACTTTAGTGAGGACCACAGAACACACGTACGGAATACATAGAGTACGAGGCAGAAAGGGCTGGTTAAACTGCTCTCTCTGCCCTGGCAAACTGGGATCTATTGACGAGGGAACCGACTCGACGACGAGTGTTTGTCAAATGTTTGATCTTGATCTTCGTCGCTGCACATCGCACGGGACTAGGGCCAAATTAAATGGGATCCTGATGTTTATTGTATTGACTGATGTCAATGAATTCACGATGATGAAATCCCGAATGCCCCAAATTGTGTATCAAATAAATATATAGCAGTTAAAGTGTAATCAACTAAGATCGCAAACAATTTCTTTTTGTTTGCTTCAAGTAGAATTTCCAGGCAGAACTTTAGCATCGTCTTTCAAAGACACACCGTAAGGTCGAGGAATGAAAAAAGTTGGCCACTCTCGACCTACGACGGGGTAGAAAAGCTCTCACCGAGTAGTTAGTCCTCCCTGAAAGAGGACTTTGCATATAATCTTCATTGGAAAAGTTTGAGGAAACTTTAACGCAGCTTTCATTGTGTGTGCACGCGTGTGTCAGTGTGTGTGCGCGCGCGTGTGTGTGTATGCTTGGCACAATCTAACCGCTCTCAAAATAGATCTCATATATTTTTATGTAGAAGGTGCGGCCTATTTTGCCCTCCGGTTATTCAACAAAAATTGTTATTAAAAATAACTGGGCAAAAACCAGCTCCATTCGAAAATAAAGAAATGTGAGCATGTGCGTTGGAGAGAAATATTTATCATATAGTGTAATATCGATTTATAACAATCGAGATCTTAGACAATATAAATCGGAAGTATCGGCGAGACAACGTCGATTTGCATATCGGATATACATACGTAGGTTAATACCTGTCCACGAGAAGTATAAGCAGGTGTTTCCGATTGGGGGTGAGGTCCTTTATATAACATATACGGCATATATAGCAAATATACATGCCATATCCTTTGGGAGTGAATAGCAGCCCTCCTATGTATATACACATGCGCACGTAAAGTCATATCTGCAACCTGCGCTCGCCCTCTCGACATCGTGGAAACCAAGGAGAGAACGCAAAATAAATTGAAGGAAACGGGGCATCAGATAGGCGCGCCAGCTCCTAGTGCCGGAGGACCTTTTACCCCGCGAGATATTTAATATTATACGCCACTAACATCTGTCGCCTTATACTCTTCCGCCCTTATATCTTCTCCTGAAACGAAAGCAACCCTTTTCTCCAAAGCTTTTTCTCTATTCCTCCCTCTCGAATCTTTTTACTCTCTAGTATCGTAACAGGAACGAAAGAGCGCTCGAAGTATCGTCGAACAACTTGGCATAATACACGCGATCGTTCGAACGATCCCTTCGGTGAAATTCCCCTGGTTTTTGTTTCTTCTTTTACCCTTTTTTGTCCGACGCTTCACAACCCCCTGTTTCTTTATCCGCTTGATTCTTGAGTTTCGTTCAATTAATCATTTTGTATTAATAAAAGCAGGACCTAATTGAATTCCCTCATTTCGTCAAGTTAATACGAGTTTAATGTAAATTTAATCGAGTGCTTTCTCTATTCCGTTCTTGTAAGATACGTACACGTATTTGTGAGTGCGCATGCGAGTATGTGTGAGCTTGTTGATGTACAAAGGAGCCGTCGCCCATCGTTTTGCCCAACATTCACGTACAGCCTCCTCTCCTTTCGCTTACTTTGTTCGCTCGTTTCCTGTAAACCACCTCGCATGAAAATGTATACGTGTATATATATGAAGTAGAATCCCCCTTAAAGTATATATCCTCCCCCGCTCTTGGTCGAATCGCGCGAGCTGCCCTCCGGAACGCGAGTCCTCTCTCTCTTTTTCTCCTTTCTTTTCTTATTCTCGCCCCTCGAGACAACCGCGCCACCACCACCACCACCACCACCACCGCCACCGCCACCACCAATGCCGCCCCTGCCCTTTTATCGATCTTCATACGCTCGGCTACACCCCAAGACCATAAGAACTTTTGCTTTTCCATATATACACCTAACACTTACCCCTGTTTCATACCCGATACAAAACATCTTATCCTTCGATTAAAAAAATGTTTACCAATTGTTGAGCCTTTGTCTACGGGTCTGCGATATCATTGACTGGCTGTTTTGTTTAGAGAATCCTGAAAAAAGAAACAGTAAAATGGCGTACAAATGTATCAAGTCTCTGGTTCTCGACCCTCGGAAGAAAATGATTAAAAAGTTGCAATCCTTTCTATACCTTCATAGACATGTGATATTGAAAAGTTCAAGTTACCAATTTCGCAGCTCCCGAAACTTGGCACGTTGCTCGAGAAGTAACATACCAAGATTTTCGCAGCAAGACCAGGGTAGCCATTAAAATAGTAAAAATGACGGAAGGAACGTGCCGCAGAACCGCACACGTTTGCTGATCGCGGAGCGAGGAAAGAGATCGGCAGACGATACACGCGGAAGGAGAAACGCGAAGCGAGAAGCGACGATGAGGGACGCGGAGAATGAGAAGGCTGGTAAGAGTGAGTGCAAGAGGATGAGAAGGGGGAGCAGGAGAAGGAGTAGAAGAAGAGAGGCAACCTTACAGTCGAACACAGCTTTTCAAAGCTCGCTCCAACGGAAGGAGGAGCAAATTCACGCTGGCCGCACCTCGGACTCCGCCTCCCGTATATTTCCCCTACGCCATCTCCCGAGAGAAACGAATATGAGGGAGTTCGCGGCCGCGAACCGCGCTGGCGCGTTCCAAGCGACGCCGCGTTTTAGTAACCGCTACACGCCAAATCTTTCACTCTGTTCCACTTCTCGTTCTCCCCTGTCTCCGCAAACCCCATCTCCCCTATTGCGATCTCGTACACGATTGCTACGAGAGTCGAGCCATAAGCGAGAGTAGACTATCATCCACCCGACCAAACCAACCGCCATCAACCACCACTACCACTCGCCGTCCTCTTCCAGCGTCCATAACACGAAAAAACATTGTGCTATACGTGGTAACCAGTAAAATTTCATTGCGAAGCTGGGAAACTGGCCCTAGAAAAGTTATAAAGATCATAACGGATCACGGTTGAGGTTAGGCTTGCGCAAGTTGTAAGTTGTAATAGAACTCAATTCCCGGAAGGTTACTCCAGCCTAGTTTCTACCGTCTGCAATTATTACCGCGATGAACTACGATACTAAACAGCAACAAGAATAATTCCTAGCTCCGAAGCTACGACTCTCCTCCTAATGATATCACTCTCTACGTGTGCGGGGGAAATACGATGGACCGTAATAGAGCAGCTCGCAATAATACACAAAAGAGAAATTCTCTGATTTTATGTTTTCATCGACTGTATGTATATACGTATGCATCCTTTTCTTTTTTTTCCTACTTTTATTTCATTCTAGGCGTGTGTATAAAGGGACGAGAAGTAAAAGTTGTAAGGTCTGCGGCGACCAAGTTTATTCAGTCCTGTAGGAAACTTTGTAGTACAGCGTGTCCACAGAGCCGGAGGGCAAGAGGCCTTGACGGGGGTGCAAACTGCCTTGACCAGTCGGAGAAGAGGACGGCGGGTGAGTTTGCGATTCCGGTACGGGGTTGGGAATTCAGAGTTTCGGGTAGTCCGAAGGTAGTAAGGTAGGAGGTGTATACCGTAAGGACGACTGAGGAACAGGCCAAGAACAGAAGTATGTAGATACATATATAGCTTACTATATGGTAGAAACGACAGGAGAGAGACCGGAACTGAACGCCGCCGGGGCCGGACATACCTCTACGTAACCGTCTCGTAGGTCCGCAGTGCACAGGAGCGGTTCACACATATACACGGGTCGCGCTTTGTCCGGTCTCTCGGACGCAATTAGGGTGGGTCTCAGGGCCAGAAGCCCCTCGAGGGTGGCAAACCCGAGAGGGAGGGATGGAGGGACTCTAAGTAGAAAAGCGTGTAGCACGAGCCAGGCAGTCAGCTAGCCAACCCTCTCATCTCTCTTTCTCTCTCTCTCTCTCTCTCTCTCTCTCTCTCTCTCTTTCTCCCCCTTTCTTCCTTCGTCCTCCCTTCTCTTCTTGTTCGCTCTAACCACCCCTCGGCGGATGTCCATCGGCCGAAAGGCGCTCCCGTTCTCTCACCCCCTCCGACCTACGCCCTTGCTACGTAACATCGAAAGCACCCATCACTCTCGACAACAAAAAAGGGCGCAATCTCCATAAACCTTGAACCAGGTAAAACGCCCTTTTGTTTGCCGACTATTGAGACACGCCGACCAACGGGAGAAATTTTCGTCTCGTTCACTCACTAAAACCATCACACTCTCTGACCATCCGTCGGACACTGTCCAAGCCTGTATGATGCTCTCCTGCAACCTTATCAGACTACTACCCTTCACGCCTTTCTCACATGTTCACTCTTCGGACACAATCCCTCCATCAACCCCCATCGACCTTTTTCTCGATCATCACTCTTAATACTGCATCCCCTCCTCCCCCCCCCCCCCCACCCACCCCTACCGACCTCTATCCCCTCCTCAACACTCTTCTCTCACGATAGCGGACCACCAGACCTCTTAGCCCTGATACAACAACGCTTTCCACGACCGCTATGGGTGTATCGATCGACCGTAACATTGGCTATTAGATATATACGCTTTGCTACATAATAGGACATTGGTTAGTGCTACCGGAGGGAAAAGCCTTCTGATACTCCGATCGTTTCGTTTTAACACCTCCAACTACTTTAAGTCGGTGCACACTTGAGAAATCAAGTCTTATCGATACAAATATATATATAATTTTTTTTTATTTCGTTTTGTTTTACCTTCAATGAATTAAAAAATTATACATGAATCAAACGGTCCGGATAGAAATAGATCTATGATAGACCATTAATTTGAAGTTCAAAAACTCTAGAAAAATATCAATAAATTTTAAACAAAAGTCAGGTGTAAGAAAACGAATTATAAATAATTGTGTACATAAATATGTCTCTACCCCCGCCTTTCCGTATAAAAAGACTTTACGCGAGGCTTCAATGGAGCCATTGCGATTACGATGTTATACAACCCATGAGAGGTGCGGAAGTCGAGAACCCGGTGCAGTTTAGGTGTATATATATACGATCCCCACGACGATCCTCGTAACACTCTCTGCATATGCTCCGCAGCAAGCCTCCGAGACTCTCCTTCATTCTCTCTCTCTCTCTCTCTCTCTCTCTCTCTCTCTCGCTCTCTTCATACTCTTGCTTTTGGAGCATGCTTACATAGCACACTATGTTCACGTACGTGATTCCTGAGAACTAACCCTATATCCCTTTTCCTCTACATCAGGTTTTCGTGTCATGATATCTCACAAATCTCCGATATGGCGCAACACTTCTCTTGTATATGATGAATACAATTTTTAAACCAAACACACCTTCATTTAACTTTCGAAAAATATTTCAAAAATTAACAACGAACTTCATATATAAATTTTGAATTAATTCACAGCATTGCCTTTTCCCCTGTTCAAAAGGCTTAAATCAATTGAAGGGACTCAAAACATATTCGCTAAATCCTAGGACGCATTAGAGAGCAATTATAGTCGAGGGATCATTGTCGAAATAGTTCGCGATAGTATTCGATACAGGCACCTGTGTACAATCACAGCTAAACCAACATACAGCGAAAACCGCTGGTGAACTGTGTATATCGATTGTACACGAGTATATACTCCACATATTTATGTACCGTCGAATCTAAATTAATGCTAAAGTTGCCCAACTTCATAATCATAAATCTCGAATAAAAGATTCAAATATCAGAAGAAATCGTTAAATGCATCAAACATTTTCTTTCATGAGAAAAGAAGAGCTAAAAAATATTCCAAAGAGTAAATTCGCATCAAACACCAAGTGTCAAAGGCCTAAAAAAATCTAAACTCTCTAAGAGTTAAATATTCACTATAAAAATAATACCGGATATATATATATCTCCGTCGTTTTGAAAAATCGGGGGTGCATCGTCGACTCGACGTGTTTCGTTGGATAGAATCCGTGTAGGTAAAACACATAGCGTATGGATGTGGTTGGTGTAACGATGCGCTACGGAGATACATACGTATCGTAGAGCGCATAGTAGAGATTGTCCTCATCGGGCGCGAAGGGGGTAAAAGGGGGTTGTTTCAGAGGGGGTTGGAATTGGTGGATCGGCGAGACTCGCGCGATATTCGCCTGCCCAATGCTGATACGGTCAGCCCGGGATAAAGTAGATATTAACACGAGATGATCCGTTAATGAAGCGTATGTTCTCCGCGCTAGGGCCCCAAATCTACCACCTATTACCCGCAGCCTTTCCTGTTATCTTACCCGTACAACGCGCTTCTCTCGCGACCAACGAGACCGACCAACCGCGAATAATACGTATCTACAATGAACTATCCCCCCCCCCCCTCCCCCATCCCGACTCACCCTGTCCGTTCCCTCGATGTAATACACATATATATGGTATAATGTCTCGTTCGTGTAACTTTTGTGGTCATCTTTATGTACACTATCGCCCGAACACTGTACATAAATTATTAATTACCGTGGGGTCTCGTCAACATTGTCGAAAAAAGAAATAATCATTCAAAATATATATATGTATGTGTATATGTATACAAAAAATAAGTAAATATAATTAAAATAATTCAAAATTTGCTTAATCCACTTGATATAAGTACGGTGAAATATGTCGAATGTAATATTTCTTCTTCCATTCAAAGAAGAACAAATATTTTTCTGAGTCATCGAAATCTTGTTTACTCAATAAGTCAGTAATCCCAATCAATTCATTTGCTTAATTATATCTTTAGTTACGTAGATAATACTAACATTAATTGTACGAAAGAAATGTAATTCAACGGGCTTGTTGATTCAACGAAATCGCTTCTGCCAGCGCAAATCGCTGAGACTAATTAATTTGAGAATAATTGATAAAAATTAGCAAACAATTTCGGCCTGATAATTTTTTTCGGCTTCTCTCTTTTTTGTTTCGAGATAGCTCGAATGAGCGAAATGAGACGAAAAAGAAAGGCGAATGAAAAATAGAAGGTAGCAGAACAAAGGAGCGCGCAATAAAAACTAGGAGAGGAATGAAAAAAAACATAAGAGAAGATGAAAGAGTGACTGAAGTGTGCGCCATTCACACATCGCCTGCGAGAGAATTAAGTCCACAGTATATATGTATATATACCTGATCTTGGAGAAGTCAGGAGCGCTAATGATATGCCCGATCCTCTCGGCTTCGCTCTCAATGGAACCTTTCGGGAATTCTCCGACGGTTTCGAAGAATTAGGAATTCCGAGGCCGCGACAGAACCTTTTCTGTCCTTTCTCCCTCTCTCTCTCTTGCTCTCCCTTTCTCGCGATCTAACTCCAATAAAGAAGGGGGTCTGGGGAGTCCCAAGGTGTGCAAGGTATGAGAGGAGGGGATGGCGCTTTGTGACGATCCTTTTCCGCTGACACAAACACACACAGACACCTTAAAAAGCCCTCGCTCGCTCTTTTTCGGGCGCCCCATTCGACAGCATCACCCCCGGTCCACCACAATCTTAAACCGTTTCATTCTCCGACACGTATACGCACCTCGAAAAAAGACAGAGAGAGAGAGAGAGAGAGAGAGAGAGATTTATAAGCGAGAAAGAGTCTGACGTTTCGGGGAGAAACCGCGCGGTTCATCTTCGAATGGGAACAATTTGGCGTGTAAGCGGTTCGTCGGTGCCGCAACGAGAAACGAAGAGGGGGAGGGGGGGGGGGGGGGGGAGACGGCGGATGAGGCGAACAAGGTGAGAGCAAGATCGAAAAGGAAGAGATGAAAAAAACGTGATAAGTGAGCCATGGCGAAGAACGCCATCAAATTCAAAGTTAAATTTATTTTATTTCCTTTTGCATTTTTTTTTTTTTCCACTTTATTCTCTTAAATTAATTTCATTTCAGACTGTTCGTCCGTCGATTATTAATACGGAATTATTAGCGACTGAAGCTCCACAAAAATCGTTGTTGAAATAATTGGAAAGTGTTATTGGTGACGAATAAAAAATTAGTAAATACGGAAACATAAAATTTCATACGATCAATATCGAATTTTTGGGAGCAAATCCAATTACGATAATTTCTCAAATATCAACCGTCATTAATAATGCATTTATTCTCGCATGTTACGGATCTGAGAGAAATATAAAAAGCGATAAAATAACGTGTTTGTCGTCTTTCTATAATCTCGATGCTAACAAAGAGGAATCCCGGCTAAAGAAGATGCGTTTAATGCTGACGAAAGATCCGTGGGTCTTGATAAAATGGGTAATTAATATCCATTATGACTCTTACTCCCATTCACCCTATCTCTTTCCCTTTTCTTAGCTTTCGAGTCTCTGCACAAGTCCAATTACGCGAGGACGAAAGACTTTTGGCGTCCACCGTCGCGCAAACGAAGACGCATTATATTTCCACTCTACCATTTCCTGCTTGACGCGTTTGTCGCCTAGAACTATTTTCCAGAGAAATACACATTTTTTTATGACAAATTATCATTTTTATTTTATTTAATATTCTTTATAATTAAAATAATTTCCTTATTGAAGAAACCCCGGATTATTGCCAATTAAAGTTTTCGTTACTCGATCAAAAAAGCAATTCTCCGAAAAGAAAAATCATCTAAAAGTAAAGAATGGAATATTGATACAAATCAATTGCAAAAAAAAAAAAAATTCGAGAGGCTTCACACGCAAAAAAAACGTGATGTCTTATCTTAATATCACAACACGATTTTTTTACGATTAATGCGTAAGGTAAATGCAAATCATACGCGGTTAAATAGGACGGCGATATATTTTTAGCACGTATATAGGTGTTGCGCGTATCGCCATTGTAAAATCTCGCAGAACTGTTGAATTGCAGCAAACCGTGGCCTATAACATTAGTATCAACTCATATAAACCTACATGCATTGCACTTAAACATACCCACACGCACACACACACACACACATACATATATATACTTAAGCACGACTGTAACAGATGGAAGAGTAAGGACTGAGAGGGTGAACGTATATATACAAGTTATAGACGCATACAAAAAATATGTAAAGGGTGTCCTTATTTCTGCGCCCGGCAAATTTGCAATAATAGTGGCAAAAACAATTCAAAATACTGCATTTTTTATTATTTCAATTACTGATTTCGAATAAATATAAATTACAGAATCAATCAATCAATATTTCAATCAAATTAGCTCATAATGGTGACTCGACAATAATATCACAATCAAAATATCACACGACAAAATATCATACGACAAAAAATCACCAAGACAAAATATCGCATGAAAAAAAATCCCACCGACAAAATATCGCACGACAAAAAATCGCACGCACAAAAATATCACGAGGACATTACATCATAGCCAGGCTTGAATTTTTTAAATTATTCAAATTTGATTTTCAATGTTGTGGGTATGTTGCGAGTTTTGTGTATGAGAGAATGGATAATGGTCCAGCAGTTGCGCGAGAGTGCGGATGATTTCTGATTTACCGGGTCTATCGTATGTAGATAATCGTAATGAGAGTTTAGCCATCCGTAACAAACGCCAAAAAAACTATAATTTTTATAATCAACTTTAGAAGCTCTTATCACACCGTAAGTTGAATCATTGCATGCGCGAATACGTTCTGCGAACCACCATAGAAATGTCCATGAACATTTCACAAATGTATCATTTACCATTTGTTGGGTATTAATAAAAAAAAAAAAGGAAAAAAGCGACGTTTCGCTCATAGCGCATGTAGCGGAGGTTTAGTATAAATTCTGTATTGTGTATAACATTTACGTCACTCAAGTTTCTGAAATTTCAGAAAGGAAAGCCACGTCTTATACACGACGGCTAAATTTCAATTTTTATTTTATTTTTATGGTTTAAAATTTGAACCAAACATAATTCAAACTTAGGAGATGGTTAGACCTTAAATACTTGATAACTACTATTTACACTCGGTCAAAATACTATTAACACAAATTTTTCTAAGAAAATTTACGGAATGTACCACCTGACCCGCATATATATATATATATATATATATATATATACACATTAATTAAAAATAATCTGATTGTGATATTTTATCACGGTGATTTCTTGTAGTGCGATATTTTGCCACAGTAATTTTTTGTCGTGTGACAAAACGTCATGGATCCCTCATAATTATATTAAAAATATTTTTTTTAATTATTTCATTCGTGTTGTCAGTGCAACCCAATTATCAAATATACAAATCGAAGAATTAACTTACAAAGCATTTTCAAGGCTTTTTTACGGTTCGTTGATTCAATTAAGTATATTTGAAGATTTTTTTTCTTCCTTACATTTTCCATACATTTTCCTTGACATTAAGGTGTCTATGAGTCAAGACACCCTGTATATATGAATTGAGAGAGAAGCGAACACGTTAACATGGCCATCTATCCGGCCGCGGTTCATACGCGTGTTGCTGCCGCTGTAAAGTGGCGGCGGGGGGGAGCGCTTACTCCCCGAGTAACCTCGAACGCGGGCGCGGGCGGACCGGCGCGCGCTAACGTAATCGTACGAGATCCCATTGCATGAATATAATTTGCATACAAGTTGGTTATATGGCGGCATCAGCTGGCATGCCCGTATAAACGATTATGGTGCCAACAGATGTAGGCGGATGAGAGACAGAGAGAGAGAGAGAGAGAGAGAGAGAGAGAGAGAGAGAGAGAGAGAGAGAGAGAGAGAGGCAGAAAAGGGTGAGAAGGAGGGCTCGAAAGTCCGATTGGCGTGTATACCTTTTATGCCCTGCGCTCGCGTTATCACATCACAAAATGCTCTGCTAATGGCACCGAATTATTTACGATCTTTCGCGATCTACTCCTCCTCCGCCACCCTGTTTCTTCAACGCTCAAACTTCATGATAACGCCAAGGCGGGACTCTTCTGCGCGTTAATTCGGTCACGAGTAGCTCTCGAGGATAAAACTGATTACAGGCTCTATGGAAGTTTCAATGGTGCTATCATTCATAGCCACGCTTTGAAGATAAGGTTTTTTTTCATCAGAATCTGTGATCCGTCATCACTAAACTTGTCCTATCATGACACAAAAGAAGCAACATTAACAGTTTCACTGTAACGAAGTGCCATCAATACTATGCAAGTGCCACGATTGAATAGCAAAAGAATCGAAGTTATATCGATGCGTGTAGAAAGGAATCGTCACGATCGAAGACCACACGCTCCCTTCTGTCTCTCTTCACCTGACAACCTCTCTCTATCGGCACACATCATTAAGCCGAGTGTTCGTGTCGCGGCCGGGCTTCCAGTTTGTGTTTTTTCATTCTTTCATGTATTTTTTTTTATTTTTTATCTTCCTTTCTTCTCCTTCGGCTTCGAGCCCCCGAAGAAGTTTGAACATCTCGACTTTGTGGATAACGCGTACTATCCATCGTTGTGAGAAGAGAAAAGAGGTCTCTCACGCTCGGTGGCTCTCAAACTGTAGCCATTATTACTATCTCTACAGGCTTACCTGCTCTCTTTGGAGACTCTCTCTCTCTCTCTCTCTCTCTCTCTCTCTCTCTCTCTCTCTCTCTCTCCCCCCTCTAATCTAATAGGACCGACAACTGGAGGACACTGGAGAAAGAGAAGACATTTTTAGGGAGATACATATACCGGGAATTGTCGTCCGAGATGACGACAACAAGCAACGGGAGATGGTTCTCTCTCTCTCTCTCTCTCTCTCTCTCTCTCTCCCAATCCTCGGTAATACGAAGAGCAACTCACCCGAGATAGGAGCATCTATGTATACACGAATGAAAGAATCTTTGATGGCACCACCATCACTTACTCGATCAACCTCTCTCTCTCTCTCTCTCTCTCTCTCTCTCTCTCTCTTTCTCCACTTTAAATCCGATCGTACAGAGTTAAAACCCTTCACGACTCACTTTCGTACACAAAAGTCGTCACGCTACCTCATCTCCCTGGTCTCTCTCTTTTTCTTTCGTTACCCTGCCTACGTGGCCATGTCTCGGTGCCTCGATTCTCTCATATCCGAACATCATCTTTGAGTCATCAGCACTCTTGTAATGGCCTCAATTCAAATTCTCTTTACCGGAGGCCCTACTTGAGACGATTGGTTTCAGGCGAGCGGAAAAAGGAAGACTGCAAAAAAACTAGACATCGCGATCCGATGCACAAGTTCCAAGCAGTTTCGAACGCTTTGCCGTCATCGAGGTTGCCCCCGATTGCCAACAAGATTAGTTAACCCCGAAGGAGCCGCGGCGTGAATGGGTTACTAGCTGGGAGCCTTGCCAGAAGCGGAAAGATGGCGAAAGGGGTTGTCCACTGAGCAACGAGGGTTTTCCCTGGACGCGAAGGGAGGATTAGCCAGGTCGCGGTTGAGCCTGGCTCTCTGCATGGTAGCGATGGTGGTAACGGTGATAGCAATGGAGAACTCCACATGGACGAGATCTTGCCTGGTCACCGAAGGACAAGGGGGACTGTGACTGTATGGCGGCCATGTTTGAAAAGAGATGAATTCAATCGGACACGTTGATGTACATGAGAGAACGGGGCGAAACCAGGCGCCGCGTGGTCGCGTCACGATTCCCAACCGCGACTCAGTCCACGCGATTCGTGACTCGTCACGTTGTTCGAATCCCCACCGCGGCCAAGACCCCCCCGCTGCCTCCTTCACCAACTTTCCACCTTGCGACCAACTTAAGGCTTAGGTCCATCTTGTTGATAGGCGACTTTTTTTATTTACTCGTTTTATCTCCCCCCGCAATGTAGTCCGCGTAGCGGATAGGCCGGAGCTAACGACGGTGGGCGTCGTTAGCTTGGCTCGTTTTTCTATTTCTGCGATTATCGTACCGCCTGTTCTTAGGCATCAGCGCAATCCTTCAAGCACATTGAATCTTTATGAAGATACAACAAAGGCCGAGGTCTTTCGGGATCCTTCGTTATAACTGCAATCCCTAAGATTGTTCTCTCTGTCCCAAGTACCGGGGGTTAGACTACTCGTTGGCCCGGACACCAGATTCCATGGAATCAACTTTTAGGCCAAAATAGCCAAATCCGAAGGTAGGTAAAGGAGAACATGCAGTTTCAAGCAACCGTTGTGGATCGGAGTGGAATAATCCACTAGCGCGTGATGGCCGCATTATGAAAATCGTTAAAAGGGATCTCTTGGCATTATCGGTTGCAGATACTGCGGAAACTTCGTTTTCCGAGCTCCAAAAATGAACATCAACCGATAGCAGCGAATAAGTGACCGGACCAAATCCTACCTCATGGATCGCAGCTTCGTCAGCTTCATTTTTAACGCAGCTGTAGTTCATGAAGGAAATTTCGTTACCGGAGTTCTGTCGGCATGAAAGCGCACTCGTAACTAACATCGATGGAGCAACACTCCAGCGTCTACGTAGTCGTTCGTGGAGGGGAAAAAACATCGACGCGATAGCTCAGATAAATTAAATCAACATCCTACAACGATAAGACCGCGTCTGGGTATTGTTCAGACGAACCGTCGATTTCCTCGAGTGTCAGTCTTGCGGTAAGTTTCGAATTGTATTTTTACCTAACTACTCAATATTATTAATCTAATTATCCGGCACTCTCTATCGCATATATTTGTTTGGCTCGTGCTCTCAAACTCGTGGCTGTGCGCACCTGACCAAGCCGCAGCAAACCGTCGTTTCTATCGGCTAGTGCGGCGCAGACGGGTACTTTTCGACGCGCGTTAGTGCGCATGACCGTAATTTCACGAATCTTCGACTTGTACGTGTATTTTTTTTTTTTTCTTTTTTGTTTACTTGAGCCAGTACAAGACGAATAAGTAAATTAATTCTGTGATTTTCGCTCTCTAAATTCTTTATTTAAAAAAAAAAGTCACGAACATTGTTAGCCTGTTTCTCAAAACACCGCTCGTAACATTCCAATGATTGTGCTTTAATAATTATCGAGTTATCGCGAATTTTTTTTCTCCTTTTCATTATTTACGCCATCGCGAAGTTTGATAGCAGTGAACTACGAGATTTATCACTGGTGGACATAAAAAATTTCAATACAGCTCGAGCGTTCGTTGCGCGTTAAGATTATTATTATTCTTTAACAATTCATTAAAATGTTATGACCAATTATTTTGCTCATTCAATATTGAGAGCGCAAATAATTTCCGGATATCTAGAATGGTCCGTTTTTGAATGCATCTTGAAAGAACATAAATTTGATCAAATCTCTGAACGGGGTTCTCTTTCAATTAGCATAACTCTTGACTATAGATGGCTTCAACTTGAGACGTATAGCATTACAAATGTTTGCACTACAGGGTTAACCGGTACAAATTGTCAGAGGTGATGTAACTGCTGGCTTTCCTTTGTGATGCAATCAGATAATAGAGAACAAAGCTTTAAATTCATATTATATCCTCGACTGCATATTACATTTAGTAAATATACTTGTCCGTCAGGTTCATTCGTGTACACCATCCCTCATATTATTTTTCGCCTTCAATACGACTTAGAATTGCACCCGACCAGAACTTGGCTCACGAATACAAGCTTATCACAATCCTATCAACATACCGCGTTACCTGTTCTCACGCTTCTAATGCTACAGTTTAATGCGTGACCTAAGCCCTTCCTTCTAGCAAGTTACTCCATAGTAATCTTATCGGACCAAATCTTAATCCAACATACGATGTAAGCTACATTTTCAGACGAGTTACGTTCCACGAATTATTATTATAAAGCAGCATTATTGATTGTTTAAAATAACGAATATTCGAATTTGCGTTCTACCTGTAATTTCATTCCGAAGTGCTCGAAGAAGTGTCGAAAAATTTCCAAAAAATGGCAGAAGCTTCAAAGAATGACACATCGGAAAGTTTAAAGGAAACAGTGCCAATAACGAAGATGAAAGATTGCGACGATGTAATGAAAGCTCGATTAGAAGAATTGGCGCATACATTTACCGAGAGGTTCAACGTCAAGCCCGATTTCATCGTTCGAGTACCGGGACGGTGAGTCTCATCGAGTACGAAATCAAGTGTTGAAACTATGATACCCGTTCCAATTAAATTCCAATTGTGGCTCTGTGCGTACTAAATACTGAACGCGCGCGTACAACAACCCTTGCAGAGTCAATTTGATAGGTGAGCACATCGATTATTGTGGCTACGCAGTTTGTCCAATGGCGATAGAGCAGCACGTGTTAGTCGCGGTAGCTATCTCTGACTCAAAGGAATTTCGATTGGCTAATGTTATGGACGACCTATATCAGGAATTTGCTTACGACGACTTCGCTGACGTTGGGTACGAAGTTAAAACTGAGATATTTAATCAAAAACATTCACAGTATGAGAATATTTTATTTATTCCTTTGAATGATTACTATTATTATTATTATTATTATTGAAAAGTCAAAACAAAATAAGTAAACATTCGGTTTATGTATAATTCTTTACGATCGAAATACGACCAAATAAAGTACCACAAGCATCATGGGAAAGATTTACAAAAAGACCTTTTTCGACCTGCTTCTGACTAAGTACAACCGCTAAAAGATTTTTCTCATATACGCGAGTTTCCAAAGTACTATATCGTCGTAATATGAATGCAGATACGACTTATTTCTCTCGCCCGAGGAGTGTATTGTATATCGAGTGAGTTTTGCACAGGAGTCTCCTGTTGGAGGAACAAACGGAGAAGAAAGCTCCCTCGTGGCACAAATATTTCCTTTGTGGTATCAAGGGTGCAATGGAGCTGATGCACAATGAGGACGAAGGATACGCAGATAAAGGAAGCCTTCCTAAGGGAATGTTAGCGACTGTATGGGGCAACATTCCGGCCAATTCAGGTCTCTCGAGTTCAAGCGCACTCGTCTCGGCTGGTGTACTCGCTACTACTTACGCCAGTCAGGTATTCACTGTTCTCATATTACGTACCTCTCGACAATCATTTTTTTTTTTTTTATCTCACAATTTTTTCACCATTGCCCAATTCAATTCTATGTCCGTTGGATCGACTTAATTCATTCGTGTTCTGGTTACGCTCTTGGTTCATTCAATTAATGCGACTTTATATTCGATAATTTATTTAAAAGCTTTCATTTTTTATATCACATAAATTTGATTTGCTTGGTAAAGATCTGCGTTAAAAAAAAAATCCGATGAAAAATCACGTCTTTCGAAATCTTACCCACCACTTATTTCTCCCATCTTTGCCCCTCTGCAATTTTTTTCGCCTCCTTCAAAGGGACCTGCATATTTTTTCGAACCCCTCGAGACCAAAGTACGACGAAGAGGGCTAGGCGACGAGGACGATATTCAAATTTGTGAAAAACTCGCATTGGGCCGTGTATCCTGAGAAAAATTGAGGAAAAGCAACAAAAATACGAGGTCATATACGCGCGTCATCGCCAAATCATCCTCGATGAATAATATTTCTTCGTGAATATATAAAAACTTGAATTTATGCTTCTTTACGGTCATTCGCAGAAGAGAAGAAAAAAATTTCGATCTTCACGTTTCAATACCTTTTTACGAGACATTCCACTGCGATGTTATGCCAATATCATTTATGTACAATATTCCGATATATTTATTATTATTGTTGTTGTTATTATCATTATTTCGCAATATATATCTATATTGATATTGGAAATGGTCGGTAATTTTATGTCTCTCAGTGTCGCGTATCTAAGGAAAAGCTCGCAACGGTGAGCGCAAAAGCCGAACGTTATATCGGGACCCAAGGGGGTGGGATGGATCAGGCAATCGCTTTTCTCGCTAAACCAGGTAAGTTTATAGAACTCCCACTCTTCCGCTCTCCCGCTGTCGCTCTTCCTTGATGAAAAAAAATAAATAAATAAATAAATATATTAAAAATAAAAAGGCGGAGGACGGAGTCCAAAAATGTCGTTGTTGTGTTGCTTTTTTGCCAATATTGATCCCAGCATTACAGTAATCGAGCTCACCACGATTGAGAATTGAGAGTTCAGAATTAATCGACCCTCTATTTATGCAGGGATACAGACTCGCTTAATGCGAAAATTTCCTAATACTATACCCAAACTCCAATGCAAACTCTTAAACATATACTATTGGTATAAGAACCACTTGAAACCACGGTGCGATAATATTTCTCAAAGGTACCGCCAAACTCATCGAGTTCAACCCTTTACGAGCTACTGACGTCAATTTACCACCCTCAACGGTATTCGTGATAGCTCACAGCTTGGCCTGTCACAATAAAGCCTCGAGCGGCGATTATAACCTTAGAGTCACCGAGTGCCGACTCGCCGCACAGGTATTTTCGTTCTTTTCTCTCTTCCTTCCTTTTCTACTTCAATTAACCCGGCCCTGTCACGATCAACAATCGATAGATTTCTATTGTTTTTATCTTTGTTTTTGGAACCGATTGATTTTTAATTGGAAATTATTTTTATATGAATATTTAGTTAGCTGGAATTTCGAATTCACGAATGATTCTAAAAATGAAACGTTAATTAGTTTTTTTTTATTTTTTTTTTATTACTATTCGTCGGAGGATCTCGATTTTGAAAATTTAATTTTGAAGATTATTTTATTATTTTATTTATTATAATCATTTTGCCATATGTGAATATATGTCGCGATGGTCTTAATCGAGTTGATCGATCGAACGCGATCAAATCCCATCAACGTTCTTTATGCCGCCCAATTGTAGGTAATTGCCAAGCGACGAGATGAGAAATGGCAAGACATCGAGAAACTGAGCGACTTGCAGGATAAACTCGTCAAGAACCACGACGAAATGGTTCGTTTGGTATTGAGCGATTTACACGAGGAGCCGTACAGTCTCGACGAGGTAAATCCTGCACCACGCACACTTACACGTTACGTACATGCACACATCTAACGAGCCGACCTTCGAGGCGACAAGCCATTCATTAAAGTATACAGTAGAGCCTCTATTTTGACTCCGTTATCATTTTTATTTAGCCATTCATGAAATCACACCCAAAAGTATAAGTCTTTAATTTAAAACACTCGATGATGAGTCAGTTGTTACATTATAATTTCTGTAATTAAAAATTTTTCTTCAATTCCCTCTTCTATTTGTGCTTTATAATTTATTTTTTTTTCTACTCCAAATCCGTACTTTTGTATTCATCATTTATTCCGACCAATTGAATCGTCCTTACATTTTTTGCCAAACGACACTATAATTGAGGCTCAACTGTAGGGGAGCATCCAAAAAAATATCTTCACGCACACACGCTTCCGACCATTTTTTTTCGCAGCTCTGCAAAATACTCGAGACGACGCAGCAAAATCTTGAGAGTAAGTCACTCGCGGTGAAGGATTTTGAGGCTTCCCAACGAGTTTTCAAGCTTAGACAGCGAGCCCTTCACGTCTTTCAAGGTAACATACATATATATATATATACACATAAGGATATAATCTCGAATACTTATTGGGGGATGAAAGGAAGAAAAAAAAAATCGTTTCGTTTTTTGATTCGACGGGATTTCAGCTCTTCCCTAAAAAAATGTCCTTCATCAAGCTTCGACCCCGTACCATTCCATTTGTCACGGCCTTGAAAATTCGATTGGCTTGAAAAATTTTCAAAATCAGTCTCCTTCTTAAATGTTTATTTATTATTCCTTATTATCATGATTGCGGACCATGAATGCAACACTATTAAATGTTTTCCATCATCAGAATACTTTTTTCGCTCGAATTATTTTAATAAAGAGAATTCGTCAACTTATTTCATACTTTTCACTTCCCGAAACATGCGATGCACTCCATTTTCGTATATATATTGAAAGGGGGATTGAAAAGGGACGTAGCCTAATGATCAAACCCGGGAACTATATATATATATATATATATATGATATCATTATTTTATAACGACGCGTTCATAATTTTTCAAAATTTTTTTCCCACAAACTTGAAAGAGAACACGATGGAAAATTCGTTATAAAAAAATTCACACCAAATCCGACTGTCATATATTTATTGTATTAATACGAACGACACGTATACCAAAGTTTATTTTTTATTACACGGGTTGCTACAAAATTTGATCAAATGTTGATAAAATGATTGCTCCAACAAAGATTGCTATCTCACCCGATTGGATTGAGCGTGTGATACGTTGTGTACTCTACGCGCTGTATTGTAATTTCGTTCGGAGCGCTTCATCATATTCTCCCTGACAATGGGACGATATGGTGAAGACAAAGAGCATACAGAATCAAACCACAACGCTCCCGACAGTTTGTTTTGTATGAGGTCTTTCACCCCCATACTTACCCTTACAGAACAAACATTACATACAGCTAAACATTTAAAAATGTATACGTTTGTTTTGCAATTGAGAATTTTATTTATAGCCAAAGTTTTCCGTTCCATTATCAGGGTGTTCAGAAACAAAATTTGTACGCATCTGACAAACAAAAATCCTGTTATTTGGACAATGAAAAAATGCAATTATTTTCGAATTCTTTCCAAGTTATTTTCATTTGTTTATATTTGGGTGATCGAATGTCTGGCGGCGTTTATATTGAAAATGACTTCGGCCAGGAGGCCAAACCTGGACGGAATATCCCGTACAAATACATGGAGCAAATAAACACGTGCTTCTATATCGGGGGGTGGTGGAGAATCCAGTATCCAGTTCTCGATTTTCCTCGTATTATACCTTTATCCCTCTCTCGGACGTACGGATAAACCGGAAGTCTTTTTTCGTTTGGGTATGGCATTACTATGAGAAGGATATATCGATCTGAGAGCCCGCGTATCTGTACATCGTACCACATATTACATATAAATATATGCCCTCTCGAAACTTGGGTCGCAATTCTCGATAGCACCTAATAAAAATTCTCTCTATGTAACTAGATTACGAACTGCACAGCTTGTCGGCCAAGTTCTTTTTTGAATTCTCAAATCGGCACACTTTGTACTATATTTTTGAGTATTTTCGTGGAAAATGAAGCTTTTCCCGTGTCTACATTAAATGAATTATTAAATTAAAATAAATTGAATTAAATTGTAATTAAAATGTACTACATTAAAATGTTAATAGAGGCTGCGAGAGTATTGATGTTCCGTCGTGTCAGCGAGGAGAACGATTTGAGCGATCTCGATCGCATACGTAAGCTCGGAAATCTCATGAGCAAAAGTCACACAAGTTTGGACAAACTTTACGAGTGCAGTCATCCATACGTAAACGAGCTTGTACAAATGGCGATGGATTCCGGAGCAATGGGCGCCCGACTTACCGGTGCTGGGTTAGTCTCTTTTTTCTATCTCTCTTTTTCTCTCTCCACAACCGAATTAATTAATTCTTTCAAAGCTTTTCGATTGATGATCGATCGGCAAGATAAATCGTGGCTTTTCTCTCGAAAATCGTGCGAATAAAAACAGCAGTGCGAAGGGGAGGGAGGAGGTGAAATTTATGGTCTTAGCCTCAAGAACATTTATTCCCTCTCTCTCCCTCTCTCACTCTCACTCGAGCGAGCGAAAGAAATATTGTACGTAAAAAAAAAAAAAAAAAATCTTCCCCTCAGTTTGACGTTGCTCCCTTTTGTTCCACGTATTTTTTTTCTTTCTTACGTTTTTTCTTTTTTTTATTTTTATTTTATTTGTTTTCTCTCGCAGGTGGGGTGGCTGCATCGTCGCCATAACGACCAAGACCGAGGTATCACAGTTCGTAAGAGCTCTCACGGAAAAACTGAAACGGGCGCGCGATGTATCGACGGAAGATGAGCTCGATAATCTTGTATTCCCTACGGAACCAAATCGCGGTGCCGATCTCTACGATCTCTCGTAAATCGTGAACTTTTATTTCTCGCATACATTTTGCCATCCCTTTCTTCTCTCACCTCCTCTTCTTCCCTTTTTACAGCGTGAAAGGGAAGAAGCGAGAAAACAACGAGGAGTTGTGGTAAAAATACCATTAGAAATGATTTAGCAATAAAGATAATAAAAAATGGGAATTACTAAAGAATGAAGAATGTACAGACATTTTTTCTTTTTAATATTAAAATGCAGGGGGTATCAATTTTCTACGAACATTGTGGAACTCGGTGCCCAGGAGCACTGCGAGAACGAGGGAAATTTAGTCTGGATAGGAACAAAATGGGCCTCCGAGTGTTCTACGATATATAAATTCGTAAATTAATATGCGAATATATGAGAAATAAAAGAAATACGAAACACCATATAGTGCTTCCCCCCCCCCCCCCCCTCCCTCCCCCAAAGCTGTGTACAAGATGAGGATGGGGTGGCGCATGCGTTTGTCACAGCTTTAAGAGAGAGAGAGAGAGAGAGAGAGAGAGAGAGAGAGAGAGAGGCCGAGAGAAGAGCCGCGAGCTACAGGGATATGTCGGCATCAAGTCCTAGCAAACTGTGGAACAGTAGCTACAGACTGCTTTCCGTTCGTCGTGAGAGTACAAATCCTCGTGGACCCTCCAGTACGCCACGAGCCATCCTCAGCAACGGACATTAACACGAAAATACGAAAATCGAACGAAAAAATTAATCTACATGGATATACATATAGATATTACCGAGGATTAACCAAGTTTTCCCCTAACCACAAAAAATCCACCCTCTTTCGTAAACACTTTGAAAAATCTTTTAATCGTGCCTCACGTCAAATCCACTCATATTGATAAACTTTTATATCTGTATATCTCTATGTGTATACAAAGTTGGATACGTATTGGAATATTTTTTTTTGTTATGTGATATATCCATTTATATATATATATGCGTAAGATATAAAAAAAAAAGTATATATTTCATTTTTTTTTCTCATTAATAAGAGATGGAGTGGAAGTTGCGTTACGATTTGCCGAGTAAAACGAATTTGGCGGGAAGTGATTTCACTGAACTTAATAAAAATTGTACGTACGTGAGATGTTTGGTAAAACTGTTAGAATATATTGAAAGTAAGAGATTTTAGTGGTTCCGGAAGGGGACTCGAATTAATGGTTATTTAATATTGACGCTTATACAGAGCGCATCCATGTGCTCTCGGCATGGCACTCATGCAGTCCTGTTGCTGCTGGAAATCCGTGCGCAGGGGCAGCTTCGCTTGTGCTATTTACACCGGTGTGAGTAAAAAAAAAACCACACACGTATGCAATTTTTTTCATACTATAAATAGACATTGCTCGTATTATTTCTACCTCTTACGCCGATTCATACCGTACCCCCGGGGCGAGGGGGGGGGGGGGGGGGGCGAACGAACGACATTTTTTATTCACCTTTTTACGGGCTATTATTACATTCTCTAATATTTTATTCGATATTGCTCTATTGCTATCTTGTACTCCTTCAGCTTTGTAATGAATTTGTAATTGTTTTATTAAAAAAAAGTCATGCAAAAATTATTTTAGCACGATAATACGTTAGTCTTCTTTAATATTGTAAAATTTCAAACACAGTAAATAAAATTTTAATTATATTTTTTTTCATGAATTTGGGAACCCTATAAATGTATGTAATTCGGTGATAAAAATATGCCGCTGTCACTAATTCCGTGATATTGTCTCCATAATTCCGGCATACTCAATTCTTTAAGTATTCCAGCTATAAAATATTAAAAAATCGATAACACTGGTGTGTTTACAAATTGATTGAACAGTAACCGCAATATTACAGTAACTGAGATGTAATAACGGATATGTAAAATGTCTGATACTCAATTCCATCCCAGGTGTCTTCAATTATGGCCCATGGAACGGAATAAGGAAAATACACATTATTTCGGACATAATTCCGTGCTAACTGTAAACAGGTTAAAAATTTTTTAATTTTTGCTCATAATTAAAGAAAAACTATACATTTTTATTCTATAATAACGGGGAAAAAATACTCTGACCAAACGAAAAGTTATTTTATCAATTTGCAAGACTTAATTAAAAAATAAAACGCCCCGTTCTAGACACGGAATTGTGTACATATATCGAAAAAATATCGAACTTAATTTCGTGCTTCAGAAAAATGGATTTTTTATTTTGAAAAACTCACAAAACGACTCGAAAACCGGGATAAATTAATAAATACAACAATAATCGTATCGAGAAAGTGAAATTTTATTAAAAAAATAATGAATTCTTACGTTTTGTGACCTTACGAAAATTGTCATCACTCGTTGTTACTTTGCCCAGTGAAAGTGCCTCGTACGACGACTCGTCGCTGACTGACGGATTGCCTCAAGATTGCAGTTACGGTTTTAATAATAATATAAACTAGGCTTGAATTTTATACATTGTAGGAGTCACAGATCAAGTTTCCCTCCTTCAAAATTCCCCAAAATATTGGAAAGTTTTCTTATTTTAACGTTTTGAACTAAAATTCCCAGAACAGTAGTGTACTACCCCGGAATTTGGTACATTTACCTTATTATACTTTTCTTGACCCGCTCGAAAAAAAAAAAACATTTAATTGCAATTTTACTTGAAAAAATTAATCATGAGTCGAAAGAAAGGATCTTGAAAATAAAATGTAACTTTTTACATCGGCCATCGCTCGTGCATCTTCATAATCCAATTAAATTTTAATACGCTTATATTTTTACGTATATAATTAGTTGCTCCGAAATGCGTGTTTAGTTTGTCTTTCTTCGAAGACGAATCAATAAAATAAGCCAAAAAGCACACGTTGATTTGTTAAATATTCAAACTTCAATTAAAACTTGAATATTTCAACGAGTATACGCGATAACCTATATAATTTTTTTATCCTCAAATCATTTGTAAAATAAACGTGACAAATTTTTGGCACCATACAATTTTTTGAAATATCAAGCTGACATAACAATTCCATTAATATATGCAGCTTAATTTCTAATAAAATATTCCTTAGATAGATGAACTTAAATTGATGTCCAATTAAAACATAATTTACGATCTATTAGCCGGCTTAATTGAAAATAAATTGCAGCCCCGAAATTGGTCGTTGATTAAATTTTCACATAACTTATCTATATACGCGTTCTCCTTTTTTTAAAGGGTTCAAGCGTACAAGGGTGAGTTCAAGTCCCTTGGGTCGATAAATAAAATACAAATACCCGTCATCTTGGAGGAGAGTGAAGTAACAGAAAAGAATAAAAGTTATGAATTAAAAGACATATAAATATTCAACGCTGGTCTTCGCGAGGCTCGCTTTACTCTTGGACGTTCCATATCTGTCCCCGTCAACTTTTGTACGTGTATGAGTAATTCCGGAGAATGCCAAATTCCAAGTACACCAAAGAATTCCTATTTTTTCATCAGATTACATCGAATTTCACTGACGTTTCTCCTGACAGTCTCAGCAATAGAGATATCGGGTTGCTCTTTTGTGTTTACTTTCTTTGGACCACTACTTTCCGCTATTTTGGCCGCATTAAGATTGTACGGAAAAAAAATATCGAGGTCTTAAGAAAAATATGCCACTTCTTTGTACGCAGGATCAATAAGAATATTTCCTTTTACTTCACTCTATTTGATCTTTATGATCGTATAAATATTTATTTTCTTCTCTCACTGTCCCCGGGGAGTGGAAAACGATCTTTAAAAATCCTGGAAAAAATGTTGAAACTCCATTATATCCTCGTAAAAGCTTTTAACCACCTTCCAAATAAAAACCGAAAGAAAAAAATGGCAAAAAACAGCCAAGCTGAAGGATTTTTTTATTTTTTTAACTAATTCTTCGTGAAATGGAATTAGTCACGACTTTCCATTAATACAAGCGCATCAACAAAAATTCCGACTCACTCTTTTTTATTATCAAATTCTTGGCTCCTTAAATATCTTGATGTTTTTTTATGGGTTTTTTTGCCGTACGTCAATAAATCGTTAATAAAGAAAAACTGCCGTAACTTGTTGCGACAGGGAGGTTCGTGTTTCAATTGAATTTCGTGTCCACTTTGTTCCTGAAAGTGACGTCTACGATAGACAGTCGAGTGGGTCTAGGCGTAGGGTGGAGAGGCGGCAAGATCAAGTTGGGAAAAAGAAAAATCCGTGGGATATCGAATGACGAAGGGACGAGACGAATGAGGATATGGGACTTGTCTCTCCATGAGAAATTTATCTCGTGCGCGTCACTCTTTCTCTTATTTATGTATTAAGGTGCTACATCTACACCTAGATAGTCCGATCCATTTTCCTTAATATTTTTGTCCGATGTTTCCTTTACCTGTATTCTCAAAAGTAAAAATAAAATGAATGGGCATACTCAGGAAATGGAATAAGTTTACGTTATTATTTTTTTTTATGTCTTTTAATTTATCGCTTTACGGCTTTTTTTTTTTAATTTTTATCATTATTGAATTCTTTTTTTTTCTAATGAATGGAGAACAATAAAAATGCTTTCATACGGATATTTTTAAGTAAGCTCTCGAACATATTTAAAAAAAGCACATTAACGAATTAGTTGTAGCAAAATTTTACGCAAAAGTTTAAAAAATTAGAAAATCTAGCATGATAGCGGGCGTAGATCACAGCGATAAGCTTTTCATGGAAACCTGACAAGTTGCATATTCACATCCGTATAGTATTGGTTAGCAACCAATGGAAATTATGTTGAAATATTGTGCGAGCATGAAAGTAAACAAATTGAAATATTCGAGGAACAATCAAATAACAATTGTTGTAAAATATTTTTCAATATACGGTCTATTGGCAGTGATCCATCGAAACGATCCTTAAAATGAAAACGCAAGCAAATTGGGCGAACGAGCATAAAAAAAAATTTAGAGACGTTTTGACATCAAGTATTAAATTAAAAAAATTATTGCGAAGTCAGGATTTTCGAAACATTTCTAATTTACAAACCGCTTTTACCCAAAATTGATTATCTAAACGAAAATCTTGTTCTCAAAAAAAGAAAAAAAAATTATTTCGATTGGTTTTTCATAGAAATTGAATTATTCCACGTGATTCTAGCATATAATTGTATAAGGCATAAAAATACCTCACATTGAGACTTTTATTGAATCGCTGATTTTTTCAAGAACAGTATTGGAGCAGAGAACGTTAAGTATTTTTGTAGATGTTGAACATACGTCTTTTATACGAAAAAGCTAGACATTCGTCCACCCTCGCGTTACGCAACCCGCCAAACGAGACTTCCCCTTCTATTTCGTAAGATATACGAGGAAAAATGGACTCTTCGCATCGAGACATTGAATTAATTATGAAGTAAATATACCGTGAGTCAATTATCAGTTTTCCCGATCATATTTCATCATGTTCTACTACTATGTCCAGTACTCCTAATATTAATTTCCGCCGCAAATTTTTCTACCCGCACCGGGCTTCGAGCCGACTTCGTATGTATATAGATACGTGCATACGCGCTATTATCTCGTTGACAATTTACGCTGCGTTCCAGACGTTGCATTTCAGAATGTCTCTATAAACAATTAAAATTTCTATATAAAAACAAAAACGTTAAAAAAGAAAAAAGAATAATAATAAATTTTAATAATTCGATAATTATTTACTATTAAGTAATTATTTTTAATTATAAATATAGAAAAAAAAAAAACATCTAAATTAGCTGATGCGAATTTTTCAATTTTTCAAATAAATAAAGCCCCGATATTTTTGCACTGAAAAATGGTATAGTGTTGAGAACGGAGACGTAGTTGGCTCAACTACGGCCTGAGGTTGGATACGGCGAAACCAATGGCGTAGTTGACGCAACCTCCTCGCGTAGTTGAAAGTATTTTGTTGAGCTAACTACGCCCGCAATTTGAGCTAAAACTTTAAATATTCAATAGAACCAAAACATTTTCTGAATGAAATTCAATAAATATTTGAAATAGTATCATCGCATTGCTCGGGAAATGGGGGAAACTATTTCAGTCAATGTATCAATCATGTTTGGATGAATGAATTACATTGTGTAATTAAAACGTATAGCGATTGTACCGAACAATTATGATTTTGAAAATATTTGAAATTTATTTTTATATATATATTTTTTGGAATATTTTTGATTTTATATTTTGCGACTTTCAATAGTAAATACGATCAATTTTTAACTCTCTCGTAAAAGCGCCTACCCTGACATAATTATGTGGCATAACCTTTTTGTATCAACGTACTTTAATTGTTCGATAAATTGCCTTAGACCTTTTTACCTCGTAAAACAAAGATTCGGAATTTCTCGACGACCATCGGTCGGAGTAATCGTTGTTTAATGATTCAATGTCGGAGCCTTATGGACACGCGGACGGTGCGACGCTTACGCGAGAGCGCTCCGCCCGTGGCCCTCTAGCGGATTTCTGCCACACCAGAAATCCAACCAGGGAATAAGGCTGTCTGATTACAATATACAGTGGCGTGCAAAAGTTTTGGGCCACCTTATTTTTTATGCACATTGAACAGAAATATGGTGGTGGGAGAAAAACAAACGAGTAATGATAACACGTAATCACTTATATTTAGAAACAATAAGTTGTATACATTGATATCGATCTTAAATCATTAATTGTTCAACAATTTTTTATGACTGGCTGTGCAAAAGTATTGGGCCGCGTACTTTTGGGTATGAAAAAAATAACAAAAAACTTGAAAAATAAGGAAGCATATCTTGGTCTTCTCCACTCGACTCAATACTTTGTTACCATGCCCTTAGCAGCGATGACTGCAGCGCACCGACGAGGCACAGACCCAATTATTTGTTTGATTCGTTCTTGTGGCAATTTTTCCCATTCACTTCGAAAATGGTTCCACAATTCCGTTTTGTTGGAGTAATTTTTCGTTCCAACACGATGCTTGAGGTCTTGCCACAGGTGTTCGATAGGATTTAAATTCGGTGACTGCGATGGCCAGTCAAGAAGGCGGACTTTCCGGCTTTGAAGACAATTTTTAACAAGACGCGAAGCGTGTTTCGGATCATTATCGTGTTGAAAAACCCAACCACGCGGCAAATTTTTCGTTGCAAATGGGAGCATATGATCTTGTAGTATCTCCCTGTACATTGCAGCATCCATATTGCCATGAATTTCCACCAGCGGACCAACGCCGTCATCAGAAAATGCTCTCCAAACTTTAATATTTCCGCCACTGTGTTTTACGGTAGGAATTTGGTACCTTACATTATATCTGGTACCTGCTGGACGTCTTACGTACTTCCGACCATCACTTCCGAATAATTGAAATTTCGATTCATCGGAAAAAAGTACTTTCCGTCAATCTGATACCGTCCAGCGCTGATATTATTTCGCAAAGTCTAATCTAGCCTTCTTATTCGTTTTGCTAATCAATGGTTTTTCTACACCAACACGTCCAATCAGCCCCGCAGCTTTGAGACGTCGAGATACCGTATTCCGACTAGCATCAGCTAGATTTTCACTTCGCAATTCCCGGGAAACATCTGCAGCACTTTTTCGGGGATCTACAATGCACTTTCTTTTTATAATTTTGTTAACGCGATTCGAAGTTTTTCGCGGTTTACCCCTCCGATTTTTGTCACACAGTGAGTTTGTTAATTTATATTTAGTAATAATACGATTAACGGTACTTTTGCCAATAGACAAAGTCTCCGCAACATCGCGAGAACTTTTTCCTTCTGACGAAAGTTTTATCACGATTTCGCGAAGCTGAATATTCGTGTGTTTCGGTATTGTGGCGGAAAGGAGACTGATTTTCCGTTGTAGGACATGTTTTGAAACTAATGAGGAAAAAAATGTAAACAAATCGTGCGTACGAAGCCCCGGCGATATAGTGGCCCGATACTTTTGCGCACCGACCAAAGTCATTCCACGTAGTACACAAAAAATACGCCATAATTAAATATCATATACGACGTTGTTACCTTCATTCTAACTCTCTTGAATATTTTGAACAATGAACGAGCGGAGAAATAAAATACATTATCAATTAACTGGAAAAAATAGGGTGGCCCGAGACTTTTGCACGCCACTGTATAATTCATGTTAAACAAAAGTTATTATTTGCGCAACGGAATTTTAGTAACTTTAGCAAAAGATTTATTTCTTTGAATAGTAACAAAAGATCCAAAATTACTACTAGATAATTAGCTTAATCACAAATTATATTCCATTGATCTATGGTGTCATTGAATTCAATTCTCGCAGAGAAGTTTATTCGATGCTATTATTTTATCGAGTCACGGACGAACCGTATACAACTCAACCTCCGTGTGATTCTTTCAAATTCAATCGATACTGCGTCTCAAGTTTTATTTTATTTTTTTCAATATAACCATTTATTGCGGTTGTATCACACGAAATACACTCAACTCAAATAACTTAAAATTTAGCGGCAAAATCGTGGCGTAGTTGTCTCAACGACATGACTTTCAATGGATCAACAACTGGGTGATTAAGGGAAGGTTCTAGTCCAGAGGCCCAAAAATGTGCGTAATTTCATGATTTTTCTTTGAGAGTACATACGTATTTTTTTTAAAAAACTTTTGTGGCATTTATTTGTCTATATTTTAAAAAGTTTACAAAATTTTTTCCAGTCAAAATAATACAAAATGGCAGCTCCAGCCCTCACTGACGGCGGTCGTGCGCGGCGGTGGACAGTGTGCGCGGGGCACTCTACAGCCCTGCCAAGTGATCTGAAACGAAAAAACCAAAAAAAATCTTAAAGTAGATGAAATTTGGGGGGCCTTATGATTTTCCGATTTTTAAAAAACCCTTTTTAAAAAAAATGGGGACCCTTTTTAGGAAAAACACCTTTTTTGCCTTGTTTTATTTGTTTTCACGTTAAAAAAAACAGTACTAAAAATTTTTTTTTTACAAAAAACGCTTCCTGAAGGCCCCCTAAATTGAATAAGCTTTAATTAGAGCCGCCAAACGTCGAAATCGGTGTAGTGGTTGAAGCGGAATCACGCCCCGCGCGCAAAAAAAAGGTGTTTCGAGAAAAACGCGTTTAAAGTTTGACGAAGACGGCTCCGAGCGCGCGCTTCTACCTGTTTTTCGGCCGACGCGCTCTCTCGTCTATACGCTATAACTCGTAAAATCAATTAGATAGGGAAATATCCTTTTGCCTACACATTTTTAAGACCGTAAGGATGAAAATAAAGCAATAAAAAAAAAAAAAAATTTTGGTCGATTTTGACTAGAACCTCCCCTTAACTAAATGCAATATGACTATTGGCGCAACGAAATTCGTCCAACCTCATGGCGTAGAGTTGGCGATACTTTAATTTTTTTTTTTTCAGTATGCCTTATCGAGACTTGCCGACTTGATTTTATTATAATATTCCAATTCTTTCAAATGGGGGCTCCTCTACCCATCTCGGATTGAGAACCCGGCTAGGTTCTCAACGTGTTGCCTGCGAAGAGTGCTACTACTTAAATAATCCTGACGAGTCTGACATTGTCCTATCGGGGCATAAAATCTGGCAGTGTTGCGACTATGCATGCGATAGCTTACTCACCTTTCAACCCTTCAAGGCCCCGATTTACGATACGACCGCCCCAAAAATTTGACGCACGGGATTATCTTCCTCCTTGTTTGCTCTTTCTGTGTCCATTAAAAAAGTATTTTACGGCTGTAAATATATCACGATAATACAGAACTGTATTATCGATGAACTTTAGTGGTAAAGAATAATATAACGGTAAAGCAAAATAACAATATAGAAAGTGCACGTTTCAATTATTTATGCTATGAATTATAAATTTCAGATTTATTTTCTGCTGTTAGCGATAACAACGGGAACAGTGCTCAAGGATGAGCATCAATATATGTTGGGCAATCGTTCACTCCCAGAATCGATGAGTTTTTTAGAGCCAGAAAATATGTCGCACGGTAAGTCGTCGATTAAAAAAACATATAAAACAATAATAATGCATGTGAATACGTGTGGGAAAAAAAGAGTGACGTTGAGATTCTCAATCTCGTGTTTTCAGTGACAGTGGGATTTTACGTCAGTCTATTTGTGTGCTCGTGTTCCGGAGTAATCTCGAGCCTGCTATTGCTCATCGGATTATTCAAGGTATTGTCTTCGGGAGTCATGCTCAGTCGGAGGACTAAAAATAGAGTTTTGTTTGAGAATTTACTTTTAACGAAAGCTATGATGTACAGGTAATCCATGCAATTTCGGATTGACTTTGAGAATGCAGTTATGGATTTTTTTTAAATACTTTTTTTTATCTTCACGGAATTATACGACGGATAAAAAAAGTGCGAAAATAGTAAAAGCGAAAAATCGATGTTTCCTAAACGTGTTTGACCGAGCATAACACGGTAACGGAAGCGTATGATTCTTTCGTTCTCATTTTTCCACCCTAGAATCGAATTAATATATCTTTGTGATATATTTCTGTTTTTTTCATCTGCTTCCTGACATTTGTCCCGTACTATAAAGAATCGGGCGAATTCTACAATTTAGCTATTCAACGGGTCGTAAATAATGCCCTGATAACAGACTAAAGTGGAGAAAACATATTAAAAAAAATAATAATAATAATAATGAGAATAATACAGCTGCGATAAAAGAATAAAAAAGGTGCGGGTGCCTATAAGGCGATTTAGTGAGAGCAAAACCGGAGCCGATTAAATGGCTGCCAACGTAGATTTTTAATGGAAAATAGAAAAGGCACCAGCAGCAATATTCCCTCTTTATTCCGGTTGCAAAATGTACGTCATTTTGTGTTTGGTATAGACTGCCAACACTCGCAGATCCAATTCCAAACGCTATGGCTTCGTAAAACCCGCGGCAGCTCTCTTTGCACGAGAATTCTCCTTTGAATGAAATGCAATCAATCCCAACTCTATACTAGCCCCTCCAGCCTTTCCCCGGCGCGCGACTTAATTAGAACACGCTTGTTGACTCGTGAACGATGTTACAGAATGAATCAGCAATCGGGGATTTGTCACTACCCTTTTAATACTTCCACCTTTATGATATAGTCAACCTTAAAATGGTATCGATGATAATGTTTAAAATCGATATCAATCACATCTAACCGCGGTGAGCGATCGCGCAATTTACGCCCTAAACGTTGGTCGCACGATGATGAGGTGAATATACATTTTATATGGGGGCGAACTTGACCCTAAACCCCCGCAACGGGGTCTAAAACGACCCCAATTTTTTTTTAGTGGCAAAAATCTCATCTCTGGCGTCTCTCCGAAATTTGTTTCGTTTTATAGAGTTTTCATCATTAAATGTTTTCACCAAATGTGACTTTATCATATACCATTCTCTTCGTTATTAAAAAACGAAGAGAACGGTGCACAATTAAATCTTATTATCGCGTGCGAGGAACATTTTATATCAATGAGAAGATTGGGGTCGTTTTCGACCCCGTTGTAGCAGGGTTCACGTTCAGAAAAATATATTGTAGGGGTCTAGGATTAAAAACAATATCGCCACGGCAATCGTGACTTTTGAACGGTTTCATTTCTTAAGGGCTTACATACACCTAGAGAGGTAAAAATCTCGATTTTTCAAAAACATTGTTTTTCGATGGTGTCACCCTTTGTATGTAATTTTTTTATAAAAAATTTTATCTCCATTTTATAGAAGCTTAAGGTAGTTCCCCTGCGACAAACTCAACCAAAAGTTACATACCGCATGTGCGTTACATATGTGTGTAAAGGGTTGATAATTCGTAGTAAATAAATTTAAAAAGCACACAATATTGACTCGGTACCAATAGATAATACGACAGATATCATCTACTGTCGTAAAATTTATTCTATCTGACATTGCGAGTAAACTTTTTGCCAGAACTGTCCAGGCTATGCCCCAATACTCAAAAAGGTTACATCGCTCGCGCTCGCGCTCGTTTGTTTGTAGAATATGTCGTATAAGGCCAAAACCGTAGTACTTCTCCAGGTTATATCTTTTAAACTAGATGGTAAATCATCTTCATGTTTTTTCACAATATTCGTGATATCCTGCTCTTGCTCCTCCTCGTTTTTCCATCAATTTCTTGATTTTAGTTCTGACGGTAGAATTAATAACGTACTGTTTGCCCATGCATGGTCCATACGTTGCGTATGGAGCCAACTTCAAGTATAAATATCTCGGGTTCGGGATGGTAAAACTTGTTAAAATTGCACAGATTTTTGAATAACGTATTAAATAAGACGTATGCCAAATTTCAACCATTTCTTAATTCAACGATCCTGTGGGGGAACTACCTTAAACACCAAAATACTTTTTTTTCCAAATCGTGTTTTTGAAAACGGTAATCATTCTATCTCGAAAACTGGACGACCGATTTGGATAAAATTTGATACAGAGGACCTTTACACAATTGTCTGGTCTCTGTCGAGCGATTTTTCTTTTAAACGTTTTTGTTTCACAAGTAAAAAAAAGAAAAAATATTATGGAAAAATGCCGACTTTACGATTCAAACCTCTGCCATTTTGCGAAAAGAGCATAAAAAAAATTCGGCCTCAACAGAGAATATTTCTTTTTTCTCGACTTTAAGAAAAAAAATATCGTGGTTACCGCAAATAGCATTTTGCAAAAAATTCTTTTACAAAAACTACAACCACAGCTCATTCAATTATTCTTTTTCAATGAAATTTTCCGTTTTCATTCACAATAGATACATTTTATTCAGTATGAAACAAATTATTGAAATTGACCCTATTTTTCGCACCTCTAGATGTATGCAAGTCCTTAAAAAAAAAAAAAAAAAAAAAAGTCATTTTTATAACTCTCTCGTCATGAAGAGGGATAAATTTGAAGAAAATGGAAAAAATTTCAACTGCTTTTGCAATTTGAAATTTCCGAGTAACTAATATCGTTTTAATAACTCAAAATAATTGCATAGAGTTTTTACTCGACCGCGCAGGCGACGAGCAAGAGTTGACGAATTACGGGCATATCTTTATTCTCCTGTGCGGAGCTTAAACGGTTTGACCGATATTGATAAATGAGTTATCGGTGAAATCCTCGCACCGTGTAGAGTGACACTGGATGTATAACGTCATGAAAAACGATATGGCGTACACGAAAAACCATTTTGTTTCTACATAAAAATCCGTTTTCTCTGATCCGGTCGTAGGTGATACGAAATTCAATAACTTCGCGCCAAGATTCCAACGATATATCATTTTTGAGAAATGATCAATTGGATGATTACTAAAAAGTTACAAAATAAACCAATTAACGATGAAATACGTTTCACATCCCGAAAAAGAAAAAAACGAAACTCCAATAAAAATCATTCGCAGATGGAAGAGAGTACTGCTCGTTTTACTTGGAATTGGAGACGTCTCCGCCTATGCGAGCAACGGCTGCAAGGGATTTTTGTTTAATACTTGTTTTTTCCCGTTTCCTTTCGCGGAGGGTTTCGCGTGGTCGGGTTTTTATTTGACTTGTTTCATGCTTCTCCCTATTTATTCCGTTTTTTAATTAATTACTTTCATTTACTTAATGTAATTCCTTATTTTTCTCGACGCTCTTGTATCAAAACAACAAAGTTAATGGAAAATAAGTGCGAGGAAAAAATATGATCGACCTTGATTCAACTGTTTATTATAATGGTGGTATATTACGCCACTATAGGGAGGAAAAGTACGCCGTGTCAAACCGCGTGCGGAATTGCAACGAACCCGAGCCGAAGGCGAGGGTGGCAAGCACGCGGTTTGGGATGGCCTCTTTCTCTCCCGTGTGCGTATACTATTTTTCACCACATCTCCGCGAAAAGTTCGACTTACGCAAGACGGAAAATCGAACTTTTCGTCGAGGTGTGGTGAAAAAGCAATTGTTACGTGATCGTTATTTTTCACATTCTTTTCACTTGTTTTGTAATTACGAAATCATATAATATTTATAATATAGAAGAGAGGAGAGATTAATTAGTTATTAGCGACGTTTATTTTCAGGATCGTCGTCGTTATTTATTCCCGTGGCTCGTCAACGTCGCGACGTGCAGTTTGATCGACGTTGTTCACACCTTCTACCTCTTTGGTTCGGTAAGCCACGATTTATCAATTAATCAGAAAGAAATATCTCTTTGTGGAAATAAAAAATGGTTGTTTATTCCCATACCGTGCAAGTGAAAATACATAGGGAAGATAATATATATGATTTGCTAATTTATAGCAACGAGCGAGTTTGCGCTAAATACCGATGTACGAGCGAATCGTTAAAATCTCGAGTGCATGAAACTTTTTTTTATTTTATTTTCCCAACGCCTGTGTGTCAATAAAGAAATAATTCGTCTCGGGCGCGTTCGGTTCAGTGATTAATGAATTTTCTCGTTGCTGAACAATTCGACGGACGAGCAGGCTGCATTCTTTTTATAACAAACAAATTCGATCACGGACGAGTTGGTAAAAATATCAAGCAGTTTACCGTTCAATCGATCAAATGCATTTAGTTTTTTATTTTCCTATTTCTTTTCTTCAGGGTACAAACTTTCTGTTTCAGCAAGGCTTCGAACCAATCACCGCACTCGTGTACACGCTCGACTTTTTTCTACTCTGCTTAAATGTGAGTGTGCACCGTAAAAATTATGGTATTTCACACGTTTTTACGATCAGATAATTGCGATGTTCAATATGCATTTAATATCATAAAATGTTAAAGGGTCATACTCGGTCGGACAATTTAAAAAAATCCTTTTCATTAGTTCTCAATGGATGTTATCGCAAAAGGCTCGGTCTCTCAAAACAAAACTCTCTGCTTTGTTTGTACAGAGCCATATTTTCACTTGTATCGACTCGAGTCTCTTTTATTTTCCATTGTGTTTGGAGGATATCGAGTCTTCGATTTTTTGTTTTTTTTTTTTTGAGGGCTTGGTTGTTGGCCAGAGGACCATAGGGCAATATAACGCATTAATAAACTTTCATTCTATTCTCTGTGTTCTCGTTCTCTCTCTCTCTTCGATTTTTATATTTCAAGTACTACCAAGGAATCATGTTCAGCCGGATGAGGGAGAAACCCCCAAAATATGCCCTTATAAAGGGATATGAACATATCATTTACAGGTGTACTCGTTGCTCTGCGTCATATCGCAGTACCAAGAATACGTTGAAGGTCGTGGTCGCGCGATCGACGACTGCGAGAATCAGGTATGTACAAAGGCATACAAAACAGCGTTATTTTTATTTATTTTTCGCGACTCATCCAAAAGCATAACCAGATTTTTAACCCGAAATGATGCCGATTATTTAAAAAATGTCGAGCCTAAAAACAGATCGATTATTCTCACTCAATTCACGAATCAAAAAGACGAACACAAGTTTCAATCGACCCGATTGCGCGGTCGAATGGTCGAGCTATACGCGTTAGTGAAAAAAAAAAAAAAAAAAAACACGGACAAACTTTCAGATACCGGTGATACGGTACGCAGCGCAACCAACGACCATTACAGCAACAACTTCGTGCTTGAGTTCGAGGCGGGCTTTAACGGCGAGTGGAGAAACTAAAGGTGCAAGCGCTACTGGAACAACGACCGCAAGCCCGTCCCAAAGTCCGACCGTTCAGCACAATAATCAAACGATCATCGTGTCTTTTCTCGACAAGAATTTGGCTCCGAGCAGTTCCAAAAGTGCAAGAAAACACGTGCAATTCCCGGATCAGAAGCGCGAGAGTATCTCGAATCAAGGCACGGTATCGACAGGTATAAAAATAATAATAAAAATTGGAAGATATAAAAAAAAAAGATCGAAGCGGAATGGAACTTTCTTCGAAATTCGGTTTTCCGCATATTTTCAGACGAAATCAGCGCCACCAACCAGCCAATATTTTCAACCGACAAAGGAATCGGAGGGACGGATTCTCCATCGCCGCTCCTGCCAACTCCACATGTATAGAGAGGCCAATCTCAATCGGAACGGTGAGAATCAACCAAGCGGAATCTCGATACTAAGGACGTTATAAGTTTGGTGGAAACATTCACCAGCCCCATTTCCGCTCGAACGAAAAAAAGCCTTCGGTTATCTATTTCACTGACACATAAAAAAAATAAAACGCTACCTACACCCAACCCTCGTGATATGCCGCCCCCCCCCCCTCCCCCCCACCCGCAATTTCCTACGCGAATCCCTCATCGATCGGTTTTAACAAAACCATCGATGTACTTTGTACAGTCGCATACTCATAATGTATGATACAGGAATTACGACCGTTGCCGATCGTCGTTTATCAAATTTTCATTTTCACAAAGATTAAACAAAATGTATATCGTTATAAAAGGAGAGAGTAATATAATAACAAGATCGGTAAACAGAATCATTTCGCTCTCTTTCTCCTATCCCTCAATGTTGAAATGATACACGCATCGAAGCGCTGAGTGCGAGAGAGATAGCGGTAGCAACCAATTCCAGTTTTTCTCCCAAACAAGTTTTAGAAAAAAAAAAAAAATAGCCGAAAATAACTGCTGTTCAACGAAGTTATTAACATTCTTCGACGAGTGATCAGACATTTTTTCTTTTTCGTTACACGTGAAATGAGCGAAATGAGAATATCAAGAAATTTTTATACGACAATAAATGAAATCATCCGATTATTTGTTGAACGATATTTTTTTAAACAATTATATCAATGTTCGTAACGTTTTAAAGTGGGCAAATTTTTTTTAGATTTAGTGCAAAACGCAAAAATGTTCAAACAAAAAACACGGGCGTAAATCATACGAAAAAATGGATCATTTAAACAATAGCCGAATATGTTGCAACATTCGTAATCGAATACTGTATTTATAAGATGCTCGATATTGTCAATGCGACAGTACAAATGTTACATATGTATCACAGATTTCCAACCGCATTTTATCAATTAGTTTAACTATGTTCGTTTCTTTTCATTTCTTTATCTCTTTATGTCGCGTTAATTAGCTTAATTATGTTCGAAGACCTACGATTAAAATGAGTAGAATATATACAAATAGAAAATGTCGCGAGATCTACGTTAGTGTCGCGAGGGAATAAAAAAAAAAAAAGAAATTGAAAAAGGGAAAGATGATGCGATGAGGATCGAAGAAGGTAAATGAGGAGGTTCAAAAGAGGAAACGATTGGGCGGCATATCGATGTGTCCTCGACAGCTACTGGGTGGTGGATTTTCGTCGTCGGAATTGTCATGACGTCTTATGGACGGTGCGACGACATGACCTCCACCAGGACTAGATCGTTGAGTGCGTTTTTTCTCCGTCTGTTGTCTGATCTCATCCTCGTAAGCGCGTCGATCCTTTTCCACCAAGTCTCTTACGTGTTTGCTCAAGCTTGACAATTCAGGTTTCTCGTCGTCCCCGTTATCGTCCGAGTCCTCGGGAGAATTGATTTTCTCGTAGAACAAAATATAAGGGGTAACGGGAGGTTCGAGAGCGTTGAAGTCGTCGAGACTAGTGCGAGAGACGAAATTGTCGTTGAACTTGAACCAATTCTCCTTGGAATCTCGGGCGTAAGTGACGTAGTGACCGTAATCCATACTGTAACCGGAATGAACAACGGCTGCGTAAAGTTTGTACGTTTCGGCAACGGTCGAGGTCATCGAGTTCGAACCCGAAGTCGTCGCGATCGAAAAGTCACTCGTATAGCTTTGGGACACGGGCAATTTTATAGTCTCGTTATATGTGACTTTGTGACGTAATTTTGTGCGCAATCGCGTCTCCGGATCGTAGTGAAAGTGTTTTAGCGTGAGTATGAGGTGAACCGGGGCTCGTAGAATTTTGATAATACGTTGAGCGTCGCAGAGCTTGGTACACTTGTCGCAACGATATTTGTTATCGCCGGTGAGTTTCTCCGGTGTGAGATAATAATTCATGAGATCCTGTACCGAGACTTCCTGATTGTCGGTTATTTCCTCGGGGAAGCAGAGCTGGAGATCCCGAAATGTATCATTATTGTGGGAACTTGTGTCGCACTGGGCGCACTGATAAGTGATTTTCGACTCGCCGCCAAAAACACGATGCACAAGAATCGATTTAGCCAACGATTTCGTCGCGTCAACGACGTTGCCGTTCCCAACGAGCAGCCCGGCGTGACCGTCCACCGACTGTATTCCACTGTCGGTCGAGTCCGAATGACAATCGCTCAGACCTTCGCCACTTGTCCGCGTTTCCCCAATTTCTTCGTCGACTTCGTCGCTCGCTGAAAAGAAAACAAAACAATTAAATATTTTCACACTCGCACACACCAACAATCCTGTATAATTGATGAAATTGTTTTACCTTGCGTAAAATCCCCCAAGGATTGACTCGTTTTACGCTCCAAGGGTATTCCACCCTCGCTCAGATCCTCCTCAGTTGTCCATCTTTTGATGCATCCTCGATCCGTCGCTGCCACCTCTCTACTTCTTTTACCCTTGCTCCTCGTCGTCGCTGTTGTCGTGGATTCTTCCGCTCCGAGAGCCGACTTTCTCAAAATACTCTTTTCTTGCTCGTACAGCACGTCGAGTAAATGACTGTTAAAAAAAAAAAAAAAAAAAATACACAGTTGAAACGGAGTATTGATATTTATGAAAAAAAAGTTGAAAATAATATAAACATGTTAAAAAATGAACCATAAAAATTCTGAGCTGTCCTGCTGTTGTCTGGGCGTGAAGTATTCGGGTCTCGAGGCAACGAGAATCTCGGACGGTGATAAACTTCGCCTCGGCGAATAGAAGAGCAAAGCAAAGAGGTTCTGAAGTTTAGGCATTATCTGAGCGGCTTGTTCGGCGGACGCGGCGATGCTGAGTTCAGAATCGTTTTCCGTGGCAAGGCAGGGCGGTGGTTCGTAGCTCATGACTCGTTGACTGAATTGTCTGGTCATCGCGAGTGCTTGGAGCACGCTGTTCATGTAACATGTGTTACCAAGATTATTGAGGCCAACTTTTCCATGATCGGGTGAGGGAAGCGGAAGGGGAGGAGGACTACAGGTAACGTCGGTGTGGGGAACAGCGGAAGAGGTCGCGGAGGAAGAAGGAAAAGTTTCATAATCGCCGGACCATACAGACTCGTCCCGGTAAGAAATAACGTTATCCCTGAGCGGCTGTACGGGAAACGATTTTTCGAGTTCTTCGTAGATAAGAGGATAGCCAGGAAATCGTTCGATCAGCGCTTTTGTCACATCAACAAGATCCTGCAAGCATTTGCGGGCGGTATCGCTCGGTTGCCCCGACAATTGGACAAACACGCGTTTGATGAGCTTCACCAATTGATGAAAGAGCCTGGGTTTCGCCTGACGTTGTAGCATTACCGTTACCAACATGGTCGCGTGTAAACTCGACATGGGAAGAGGAATACAGCAGAGAATTTTGCCGAGATGAGCTTTCGCGACAGCTTCGAGAATAATATATTTCTCAGCGTTCTCCAGACCCATCATAAACTCCATGATCCATCGGCTCAAGTGTTCCACGCTTAGCCAGTTAGGAATCCAGTAACAGAGTACCCGCAGTGCTCTTTCCAGTTCAGCATCGCTTCTAGACTCGGTCATGATCCACTTAACGGCTTGGCTTATGTATTTCGTCTCTACAAGCTCCAGTACCGCTATCAAGCCTGGCCCAGGCTCGGTCCCTCTCTCCGTATCAGAAATCATGCCATAAACAGCCTCCAGACAAACGGTCATGAGATCGGAGCCACCAAAACCCGTGCCACTTTTGCAAATTGTTCTAAGGGATTCTCTTATTTTGTAGGCGCTCTCTCGAAACTGATACACTCGGTTAGAACTCGATGGCGTTTGAAACATGCCCAGGCTGTTGACGATAGCTCTACAAGCTTTTGCCGTACCGCCTATGCTCCCCCCGTACATAGGATAATCTCTCAATATTTCAACCATCGATACCAAAAGTGTTATGTCCTTGTCACCCGCCGATTGAACAAACGCAACAAAATCGTTCGCTATCGGATCATCGTCATCCGTCGTAACGTCGAGTTTTTTTTTCACGTACTTGGCAAAGTAAACCATCAGTTTTGGTACTTGATGAATATTCAATACTCTACCCCGCAATATTTCTCGCATTATATATTTAGCCTCGTGAAGATTAACCGAACTTTGAAGAGCGCTGCTTTCCTCCAATTCTCGAAGATTGTTCCAACCTTTAGCAACGTCATCCTCGCTCATACCGGAGACAATGAGGGTCAGAGAGCTTGTCAATTCGGGCATCAATTGCAACGTATCCTCGCACTCCATTTTCCACATTACTTCGAATCACGATTGCACTATTTTTCCTATAATTATTTTTTTTACACTCTGCACTTTTCTGGACTCGCTTCTGCTTCGTTAAGTTTCAGGGCGTATTTTCATCATCTCAGGGAAACAATATATACCTATTTTGACAATGACGACACAAAGCAGAGGACGTTCCTAACCTTCAATACTTGAATTTAACTTTTTTTGTTTTTTTTTGTCTATGTCACTCGTACGCGAATAATCCCGTAATTTCAATAGCGTTTCGTTTCAAATAGATATACGATGGGCCTGCAATTTTCCTTTAAACGGAAAATAAACTTACAACGCGATTTATGATTATTCTATAAATTGTGCATTTTAACAACGTACTCGACAAATTTTACTAATTTTCCTTTCCCCCCGATGCTTTCCATCCATTGCACATATGCAATGCTACATGCCGCCGTGATAGTACGTTCTCCATACGTGGGAGTACTTGATAGGTGCAAACGAAATTCCGACAGCTGGCGTCACCAAACTACACCACCATCAGCAAAATATAAATAATTCCCATACGTAAATAATTCCCATGAAGTAAACATAAACATTTCAAAATTATAATAATCATTAATCAAATCAGATCATGAGTAATATAGTCATTATTATTGATTTGTAACAATGATCAATTATTTTACTAAATTAAGATAGAAAACAAATTACATTCGAATTGAAAAATCCATTCGCACCGACGCATGTGTATCGCAGCAGCAGGTTTATAAAGTTTTCGTGTGGTTTGGTAAAGCAGAATGCTGCTACAGTGTTTCATTACCGACGGTCGGATACGCATTTCGCCCAAAAAGTGGGGAGGGGATTATTAGGTCGGTTCAATGTGCAATTTCTCGTCTTTGAAATCTTTTGAGCAAAGTACTCACGGATAACCGGCTGTGGGCTGTGGATAGTGATCGAGGAACCTCCGCCATGAGAACATCTGTTGCTTTTAACCAACAAAGTGAATCAAATTTTTATTAATTATACCCGCGTTGTTTTATTCGCTCGTTTTACTTTTTTTTTTTCATTTCTGAATCTTGGATCAAAATGCTGAAGGTACTGCTATTTTATTGTCAGCTAATCAAAAGTGTAGAAATTTGTGCCGGCTGTTGAAGCGCATGGACTTTGGACCCGTGTGCCCCGTGTGCATCGAACACTCGATCAATTCACGATTATTCAACTTTTTTTTGTCTCTTTTGTTTTTTAGGGCATTGTTACTCTTGTGACCGGAGGTGCTTCCGGCCTGGGCCGCGGCACTGTAGAAAGATTCGTAAAACACGGTGCCAAAGTCATTATCGCCGATTTGCCTACCTCCCAAGGGAATTCCGTCGCCAAAGAACTTGGAGAAGATAACGCTATATTTGCTCCCGTTGATGTAAGTCTTATCAATCGTACGAATTTTCAATTTAATTTTTTTTCTAAATTTACTTTTCTCGGCTATTTCGATAAAAAAAAAATTAAAAAAAAAAAACATTTTTGAATAACAATCCAATTTAAATTCAATCGAATGTCCGATTGAAAAAATTTTAATTCGTAGTATTGAAGAAAGTTCAATCGGAAACAATTCATTGGATACAAAATGTTTGGATGAAATTAATCTTCAAAGATTTATATCGAATTAAATATTTGTTTAAAGAATTATTATCTGTTCTCTATACTCAAATAAATTTCTTATAAATTCGGGATATCGATTATTACTTCTAACTAATTGAATATCGAGTATCGTTAATGCTTCAATATTATTTCGATAACACGCAGTTTCTAACCCTCCGTCACAAGCGCTAGTAGAATTCCAAACGTCGTCACACGCGTTGACCTCCATAAATTTAGCCGGACAACATGAACTTTTCTATTTTTTTAGTAATCATATCTTTCGGTGTTCGTTCAGTGGTTATCAGTACCGCAATTAAAATGTTTAGTAGTCACTAGTTATTTTATAATGAAATAAATAAAATCTGGGTGCAAGTTGGCCGAACATTTTTTATTTTTCATGCAATCGATTAGGTCAAGTGCTAAATCGATATAGAATCGTTCGGTGATCATGAATATGCAAATTTTATCGTTGAGTAGTCAATAGATTATTGAATAACTTGAAAAAACTATTTCCGATCAGTCGGCTAGATTTAGCCGGTCGAAATGGTTAATACCCAACCAATTGTATTCTAATAAATCCCAATCGAAAGAGAATCGTTTGGTGGTTATTGGTAGTATGATTAAAACGTTGAGTGATAATCAGTTTAATTATATCGACCAAAAACCATGGTCACCAGCAAGCATCGAATGGGGAGGCTATGATTGGTCAATAGCCTCCCCATTCAACAAACACATTTACATTACAATACATTACATTAAATTACATTAAATTACATTAAAATTCTCCTCCCCATTCAACAAACACATTTACATTACAATACATTACATTAAATTACATTAAATTACATTAAAATACAACAAACAAACAAAAAAAAGGAACAGCAAAATTCGAATTTCTTGTTAATTCATAAATCAATTTTCTACAAATAGATTGTGACATGGGAAAAATATATTCTTTTTTATATTCATGTGCTTTATTGGTCATGTGTTTTATGCTCATGTGCTTTATAGTCATGTGTTTTATGCTCATGTGCTTTATAGTCATGTGTTTTATGCTCATGTGCTTGTCGTTTATTATTAAAACATTAACACTCTTCACTCCACCTAAGGAAAATTCGGCCCGAAAAATTCACTTCCGGGAAAATTCACCCCCCGGAAAATTCTCCTTCGGCAAATGCAGGGGCGCACTTGCATGTGTCCAACGATTCCACGCACACATCGCGAGATGCTACAAACCCGCTCCACTATTTCTACACGTCCAACGATTCCACGCACACATCCCGAGATGATACAAACCCACCTCACTATTTCTACACGTCCAACGATTCTACGCCCACTCCCGAGATGCTACAAACCCACCCCACTATTTCTACACGCGTCCAACGATTCCACGCACACATCCCGAGATGATACAAACCCACCCTACTATTTCTACACGTTCAACGATTCCACCCCATACATCCCGAGATGCTGCAAACCCACCCTACTATTTTCACACGTCCAACGAATTTTCTTATCCCATTTAAAGACCAAACTCCAACCTTCCGTGGTAATGTGCGTAAGTAGATAATATCGAAACTAATGGAGTTTAGCAAAATGTACTTATTGGAGCATTATCCCATTTTTCTCGAAAAAAATCGTTTTAGACTAAAACGGTATAAAACATAAAAGATCAATCTTTTCATAGGCTACAACTTTTGTAGGAAACATTTTTCTCTAAGATCAACACTTATTAAAATAAAATAGAAAAAATTTTTAAAAATCAGTTTTTGTGAGTTTTTGTGAGACCTTGAAAATCGAATTTGCGGGTATTTTCACTATCATATTCGTGATCAGGCGAGTCAAAATATATGGTTATCCGAAATTCCAAATTAATCGGTGGTATGGGCTTTTCGGAATTACGCCCCTCGGCCGTGCAAAAGTAATAATTTAAAAAATTCGTTTTCTCGAAAAATATTGAAATACGTCAAAAATCCTTGTAAGGGAAGTCTTATAATATTAAAATGAAGGAGTGTGCCAAATTTCAGCTCGAAATTCGGTTTCCGCTTTTCGGAAGTACAATCGAAATATCCAACGGGGACAGATTTTCCGGTGAATGATTTTTCCGAGGGACGAATTTTCCAGAAATGCGTTTTCCGGGATGAATTTTCCGAGGATGAATCTCCCTGTTACCATTCCACACACATCACTGAAGCGCTCAGCACCCGCCCTACGATTCCATACACATCGCAATTTCACATATCCCACGATTCCACACACATCACCATGCTTTGCAACCACCCCATGATTCCATTCCCATCACTGAAGTGTTCAGCACCCACGCCACTATTCAACACACATACACTGAAATTTTGAGTATACAATCAAAATGAAAAATTTCCAATTTTTTAAAGCGAAAAATATATTTGAACAAAGTATTCTTCGTTCCTTTTTAACAATACGTATATAAAATGCTCAATGCATATGCAAGTGCGCCCCCGCATTTGCCGAGGGAGAATTTTTCGGGGGGTTAATTTTCCCGGAGGTGAATTTTTCGGGCCAAATTTTCCTTAGGTGGAGTGAAGAGTATTAATGTTTTAATAATAAACGACAAGCACATAAGCATAAACCACATGACTATAAAGTACATGAGCATAAAACACATGACCAATAAAGCACATGAATATAAAAATGAATATATTTTTCCGATATCACAATCTATTTGTAGGAAATTGATTTATGAATTAACAAAAAATTCGAATTTTGTTGTTTCTTTTGCCATTGAATCCTATTGACCAATCAGAGCTTCCCCATTCGATGCTCGTTAGTGACCATGGTTTTTGGTCGATATAATTAAATTGACTCATTAAAATTAAAACTCAATGTTTCAATCATACCACCAATCACCACCAAACGATTCTCTTTCGATTGGGGTTTATTAGAATACAATTGGTTGGGTAATAACCATTTCGACCGGCTAAATCTAGCCGACTGATCGGAAATAGTTTTTTCAAGTTATTCAATAATCTATTGACTACTCAACGATAAAATTTGCATATTCATGATCACCGAACGATTCTACATCGATTTAGCACTTGACCTAATCGATTGCATGAAAAATAAAAAATGTTCGGCCAACTTCCACCCAGATTTTATTTATTTAATTATAAAATAACTAGTGACTACTAAACATTTTAATTGCGGTACTGATAACCACTGAACGAACACCGAAAGATATGATTACTAAAAAATTAGAAAATTTCAAGTTGTCCGGCTAAATTTATGGAGGTTGCAACGTCGAACGTAAAATCATATGTACGACTACACGCGCTAGCGGGGAAACGGCACCGCGTCAACTCTATCAAAAATTAACTCTGTCAAGCAAATCTCTACCTGTCCAAACTCTACCAAGGAAATTTCAATCAAAAGAGAGACTATACTTCCTTAACTCTCCCAAAATTTTTCTCTACCAATAAACAATCTCTACCGTAGACATTTCTACCAAACCCTCTACAGGGATCTCTATATAGAGATGGGTTTGGTAGAGATGTCTATGGTATTGTTTATTGGTAGAGAATGTCTATGGTAGAGAAAAATTTTGGGAGAGTTGAGGAATGATAGTCTCTCTTGGTAAAAATTTCCTTGGTAGTTTGGTCAGGTAGAGATTTGCCTGAGAGATTTAATTTTTGATACAGTTGTCGCGGTGCCGGGGAAACGCCGGATTTCTTGCACTTAGTCATATTAAATTTATAAAATATAAATTGACAATTATCATATAATTTTCTGTTTTATTGCGTTCTACCAATAATAATACAGAAATAGCTAAATTGTCACAAGTCTATAATTCACCAATTTTTGTTGATTAATGAAAAAGCAAAAAATGCGGCATTTCGCTCATAGCGCGTGTGACGGAGGATTAAGGTATTCCTTTCGCGGAGGGCCGTATTTTTTGGGCGCATAAGAAAGGCCCTCCACGTTTGTTCATAAATTAGGCTGTTTTTTGTTTAAAAAAGTTATAACCAATTATTAGTCCGAACTGTAAACATAAATCGAAAATTTCAGCTTAATTGTGTAAGTTATGAAACTTTTTGATATTTTTTGGAGAGCTACAAATGTCAACATCTGTACTATCAAAGAGAAGCTGGACTTTTTGTTTATTGTTTTGTTGTGTATTTGTTTTGGTATTTGGAAAAAAAAAATAGTGATATATGAGTGAAAATACGTATAAAGTACGCAGTGACATTGGTAAAAATGTGAGCCAATTTGTAACGGGGAAAAACAAGAATAGCGTTAAAAATGTTGTAAAAACTGCCGAAGATAACATAACCTCGTGAACGTCATGACTACGAAAAATCGTCTGCTGATCACATTAAAGTTAAATATTTTTTTCAAATGTCGGGTGACTCTGTTTTTATCGTTGCTACGGAATCTTTAGAATTTAATTTACCATAAGACAGTTTATATCAAACATCTATCATTATTTAATATATGAATTATTAAATAGAAATGTGAGCAACAGGCCATCTGCATAAAATGTCGTGTAAATTAGACGATTTTCAAAGTTATAATTCTTTTGTAAAGGTTCGGTAACCTGGCTCGATATTTTTCCAGTGGACTGGGATGTGTTTTTACTTTTATGTACAAAAAAATCTGTTACTTGTCGAATATTCGAGTTCGTGAAAGGAATACCTTAAACGAGTCGTGTCATTGAATAATTGGCAGGTGACTTCGGAAAAGGATGTATCGGCAGCACTGGCAATGACAAAGAACAAATTCGGGAAATTGGACGTGGTTGTAAACGCAGCCGGGATCGCAATAGCGTTCAAAGTTTACAATTTCAACAAAAAGGTGCCGCATGGGTTGGACGATTTTGCCCGAGTGATGACCGTCAATACGGTAGGAACGTTTAACGTGATAAGATTGTCGGTGGGATTGATGGGAGAGAATGAGCCGAATGTGGACGGTCAACGAGGAGTCGTGATCAACACTGCGAGTGTCGCCGCATTTGACGGTCAGATGGGTCAGGCTGCGTATTCCGCATCGAAGGGGGCGGTCGTCGGAATGACCTTGCCCTTAGCGCGTGACCTTTCGTCGCAGGGTATTCGAGTAGTGACGATTGCACCGGGTCTCTTTGACACACCGTTATTGAGCTCATTGCCCGACAAAGTCCGAGCATTCCTCGCCAAATCAATACCTTTTCCCCAGAGGCTCGGTACTCCGGACGAATACGCCCAGCTCGTTCAATCGATCGTCGAGAATCCACTATTGAACGGCGAGACGATAAGATTGGACGGTGCGCTTCGTATGCAGCCTTAAAAGATTACTTATAAATCCAATGCTACCATTTTTATATTCATTTATATATGTGTGAGACGATGAATCATTTTTCAGTAATAAAAAACGAGATTTTTTCACACACAACACCACTGTAATTTCCCTAATAATGTACATGAACGATGCCAAATGTGTATTTTTGGTTTTAGTGTGTTCGTTTTGCGCTTCGTTTTTTTTCCTCTTTGTTTTGCTATTACAGGTATCGACAATTTTCTTTATTACTCTTTACGACTGTACAGTTGAACGGTATAATCGTCGATATTCCCCCCTTTGTAAATAACGTTGCAAAAATCGCAACTTATTTTCGATATATATATATATATGTGTCTGTATATATATATATATATATATATATATATATATATATATCTGTGTTTATGCGTGTGTATATATATATAATATGTATACTAGATTATCGCCTAGCAAAAAGGTGTTTTTTTTTTTGCTTTTGTGTTTGTCGGTTTGTCTTTTTTGTTGTTCGTCTGTGTACATAATATTAACATAAAAATATCGACGCAAGGACGAAAGGATGAGGGATGAGGAATGGTTTTTAATAATCCGCGTTAGTCTTTATTCCCGACAACCTCAGGAGATTTCCAAAATTCCAGCAGATGCTGAAACTTGTTCTGATGATTTTTTGGAAGAGCCAGTTTTTTCTTTAAGGCAGGAGGATCGTGTTCGCAGCATATATTATCATCATCTTCTCCGAGGTCCGGTCAATCCTAGGCGTTCGATTCTTTGAGATTTTGCAATTTTTCTAGCTGATCCGGCTGCAGTTCATCCGGTATACTGGCCCGTCCACCGATCAACATTTTTTCTGGTATTATATCGGGCTGCTCCTCCTGAGCCTGTTGCATTTCTATTACGGTGTTTCTCGAGGGCAACGACTGCGAATTGTCGGCTGTACTCGGACCAGAAGTCGAATCGGCCTCGCTACCGGAGCTGCTGCTTATGGGAAAGGGCGCTGAATCGGCCGGTAAATCATCAACGGTTGACTTCTCTTCGACCTCCTCGACGACGACACCTCCACCACCACCACCACCACCACCACTTTTCACATCCTCCGATTGCGTCGCTACTTTTTCCTCGATAATTCCAACTTCCGAATCTTTCTCTTTCGAGCCGTTTTCCACGCTCGACGTCTTTACCTCGGACTTGGATTTCTTCTGGCCCGATTTACCACCGGTCTCAACTTTCACCTCACCGGGAAACGGATGCTCGATTTCTTCCATCGGTGTCGCCGCCGTTATTACGATCTGGGCCACTCCTAGACCAAACTCGTCTTCCTGCTCAGCCGCAGCTTTCTTCTCGATCAACTTTGTCGGCTTCGCTAACTCCTCTTCTTCACCTACCTGAGAGCAATAACGTCCATCAAATTTCATCTATCGGGTTTTGCACAATTTTTAAAATGATTTTTATTTACTTTGTTGAAAATAATTTTCAAATCGCTTCGATCGAACGCTACTTAACATCTTCATTAAAATGCCAAATTTCCTCATTACCTGCTCGCCAGACTCGTCCGACACCTCGAAGACTGAGCAGCGTTTGTCAGAGGCGAAGCATTAATAAATGTAAACGAGTAAAACGAGATAATAAATCTTGATTTTTCCAAATTACCTATAATACCAGGAGGAGGAGCTTCTGGCTTCTCGTTCTCACCGAACTGCTGACCGTAATGATTCTTCTGAAACTTGGTAAGTTTAATGGCAAAACCTTCCGGTTGTTCACCATTTACGAGTACGTTTTCTTCCTGTCCCGAAACTGTGAACAAATTATTAAACAGTGAGTCCAATCCAAAAACTTGTTCCTTCCTTCGTGTTCGTTCAACCGTTTGTGCATATTCATTATTTTTCACCATTCATTATAGCCTGGGCGAGTTCTTCCTCGAGGGCGTACTCGGGAACATCCGGCGGAGTAAAAACGGGTGGCGCTGAGCTCGGTGGAGTATTCATTTCCTGTGGAGAATGAATTCACAGAACGATTGATTCAACTCGAAACGAATGAATCGACGGTGGCAAAAAAAATAAGAAAAAAACAAAACAAAATGACCATCGTGTACGGACCTGGGGAGTGAGCGGAGCGCCATCCGGGGCGCAGGGTTCGACGACTAACGAAGGAAATAGGCCTCGTTGACCGCGCAGCTCGCCTTCCCACCAGCCGTCGTCAACGTCGTGGGGTTCTTGTCGCAATACGCGCAAAACGTCACCTTCGAGGAAGGTCAGTTCCTCGTCGCAAGTGGCGTCGTAATCGTAAAGAGCGATACAATAAAAATGTCCGACCTCCGACAAGCCCGTGTCCTCCTGACGATTCTGCACCGGTTTTACAATTTCGTCCTGTTCAGCCGGGGGCGGAGGGGGAGGAGGAGGAGCCATACTCGGAGGAGCTGAATCCGTGATAATTTCATCGGCCGTTGGATCCCCGTACAAATGCGCGTCCGGATCGACCGCCTCGTGATCGTCGATCGTATAGTCGACCGACGAAAATGATATCTGTTGGACCAGGCCGTGCCCGTGGGAAGTCAGTCCATCAACATCCACGGCTTCTCGCTCAACGTCGAGATAATTTTGTGGCACGAAACCTTCCTCCCCCCGATAATTTCTGGCCCGCAGCCAACCGTCGCCGTCACCCTCGCCCACCACTTCCAATTGTTCGCTCTCCACTATTGACAATTCGTCTGGATTTTGTGCCTGGCAAGTTACAAATCGTTATTTATATTTTCAATAAAATCATCTCACACTTGTTATATTCAATATTTCCAAATAGATAATAGATAATAAATAGGCGTTTATCGGAGAACGCTCTTACCGTATAAGAATAGAGCGCGGTACACTTGTATATTTGTTGTTGCTCGCCAGCCACAGCAGAGGAATCTTGCCCCTCGGTACTTTCGTCCTTATCCTCGTTGCTCCAATCAACGGCAGTGGGATCGTCCCAGCCAACGGTCACTTGTTCTATCCGTTGTTTCTCTTGTTCCAGTAGCGCTAAAACACATTTTATCAATTAATCGTTATTGCCCCATTTAAATTCCATTCGATTATAAATATTCCCATTTTTACTTTTGATCGCTTTCTCCGTTAATTTACCATCTACTTCGGCGCTATCGTGTCTCTCCCTCTCCTCCGTGGCCACGTCATCCTCGTGTTGTTGCGACGTGTTTCTTCCACTTCCGGGTCTTTCCACGGTCGTCAAGTCGCTTCCACCGTCCCCGTCACTGTCGTAAAACGAATCCGAGGATGGATTTTCCTGAAAATCAAAAAATGTGATTTTGTTTTTTTTTTTTTTTTTTTTTTCAAAAATTTTCCTACAATCGTGCGACTGTCACTCGTATACGAAGTAGGTAATAAATATGCGATGAAATTACCGCTGCGCCCGATGCATCTGTTCGAACGGAGAGAGAACTTGCCGAACGAGGCATGTCCTGTACACTCAGAGTCTCGGCCTCTTGCATAAATTCGTCCACGTTAACTGAACATAGAAAAAAAGAAAAGAAAAAAAAAGATCACTTCATTCAATTTTTTTTCCAGCAAATCGACTGAATTTTGACGAACCTCCACCGAGTCTGAGGCACTCGATTCGAGCCTCAGCAACCATTTTGGCAGTCTCCGCTCTTCGTATCGTTTGCTTAAGTTCGTCGATTTTTATGTCCAAATCAGGCCCGTTAGGATCGTTCGGATCGGTCTAAAAAAGAAGGAAACAAATTCAGTATCAATTATAATCGCGTGTACAATCGAATCGGATGATTTATTAATTCGCTGCGAACCTTGTGTCCAGACTCTCGAATTTGTTGCAACGCCTGAAGCTTTCGCGTACTCTCTCGAGCGCAACTGACCTCACGAGCAATTTTCGTCGCCCATCGTCTAGCTTCCTTACCTAACGTCGTTGCTGCTGAATGATCGGCGGTTACTCTACGGTTTAAAAGCTCATACATCATTATTGTTCCTTTTTCCGATCAAAAAATTTCTTTTCGGACAAATGTTTAACAGAATAATAGAAAAATTAAATTTTCGACTCACCTATCGACCGGATCGTTGTCACATGGTTCAAAATCGTATTGTATATGAAGCTTGAGTACCGGATAATAAAGACAGCAGCACTGTATATTGTATTCTCTCGTAAGCTGTTGTGCCTGATCGCGAATTTTCGTAAAACTGTTTTGCGTTGCTAAACAAGTGAGGAGCTCCGTGCGCCCCATAAGGGTCAAATATTCCGTCACTTTTTCGTACATACCTTGCTCCAAATACTGTAAAAATATAAGAATAAATTGGGAAAAGAAGCACGATGAAGTCGATAGTGTCGAAAAAATGACGAATGAAAATTAGAAAACAACATTTGTCATGTCCATTGTTGATTTACCTGCATTGTATTTTGCAGATCTATTGCGTAATATCTGTTTTGGTGAGCATTGGCAGCGGCGAGGCTGAGCAAATAATCGTTTCGAGCACCCGTCGATTTTTCTTCTAAAGCGTCGCGTTTTGAACTCACCTAAATAGATATTGAAAGTCAATTAGAATTTCAATTAATTAATTATGTTTTAAAAGATTTCTAAACGTCTATTTGTCGTATGAGGTTCTCCAGCTTCACCTTAGCACTGTTTTTTTGTAGAGATGTTATCGATTGGAAAAATGAGCCCTTCTTCCTCTTGAGTCTGCAATATAATAAAATTGTGTGATACAATAGAGTTTCCGGTACAATATAGCGCTTTCAAATACTTTTATCGTCTAATATTATCGACGAATACTTTTCTTCAATGTCTTTCGCCTTGTCGCGAACGTCGTGCGCGCTATGCTCTTCGTCAAAGTACAATTTCTTCGTTTTGTCGACATCTTGTACGCACGTTTGCAACTCTTTTTGTACTATCATCAATTGATCGATTGCCTGCACAAAGTTTATTCAAAAAAGTTTTATTCCATTTTTCTTTTTTTTTTTTTTTTTATTCTGCATTATGGGATCATGCTCGGGGCTCAACTCTCTTTTTTAAACAAATTTCCTGACTATTAGAAGCATGACGACCGCTTAAAAATAACTGTAAACGACAAACTAATTACCCTTTTTGCTACTTGCACTTTGTGCATCTTCAAGACCTTGGCATCGTCGGCGATTTGTTGCTGAAATACTTCGACCGCGGCTAATCGAGCTTTCGCGAGTTTTTCGTTCTCCTCGAGAACGGTACGCCAAACGTTCCATACGTTCCTTCAAATTTATTACAATTTTTGTTAACACATTTTTTACCTTACTCAAAACAATCAATATCCGAGTAAAATTTTTTATTCCTCAAAGTTACCATCTCTCGTCCGACCCGTCGACTTTTAGATCCGGTATATTTGGAATTTTTTTGTTCAGATACGCCGACGAAATTTTGAGCAATGCCTACCAGATTGAGAATACAGTTTTTTTAATGACAAAAATAGAGAAAAACAATCTGCACACTAGCAAATACATGATAAAGATCTAATTTACCTCAGAGTAGGATTTTTCGATGGCTGATTTTTTAATCGTGAAGTTACTGCAAGAGAATAAATTCAAACGCGTTATTCCACTCTCTATTAATTAATGACGGGCGACATACACCTAGAAACTAAATTTTTCAAACTCTTCCAAATCACTACGTCGTTCGAGTGCTTTTCAGGACGCTCGAACGACGTTGTAGCACCTGGTAACGCGTTTAAAGGGTTTTTTTTTTTAAAGATTACCGCAGTCATCTACCGCTTTTTAAAATTAATAAAATAATGAATATTTATTGAAAATTATATTTTTAGCTAGAAAAAAGCTCCCGCTGGTTTTTTCTATGAATTTGTGAGAATTTTTTTTTTTTCCAAATTACTCTCCTTTCAACAATTCTCATTGAATTTAAATTTCTTCGTTGAATTTAAAACAATAAATGTTATAAAATAAAATAAACTCTGACGTGTCAATTCGTATATAAATTGAATTTCGTTTAAACAACGTCTTGAATCAAAATTACAAGTTTGAATGAATCAATTAAAAAGTACGGGAGCAAGTGGTTGAAGGCTCATTGCTCGAGTGCACAATTTTAAATGATGGTAATGAAGGGGGTATAAGGGAATTGAAAGGAGCTGGTACAGCTCTCCCTTATTGCCTCGCTTTGAAAATGGCGTCGATGACATTGATTCGCTCCGACTGTATTGCGCACTGCACTGTACTCGAGGGAGGATCGTGCTTCGACTCAAGAAGTTCACGACCCTCGTAAAAGTCGTGTAAAATAAAAAACGAAAAAATTTCTTATAAAAGCTTAAAACATGCGATTTATTGGAGGCACGCGAAAAAAATAACGATTGACGGTCGAGCAATCTTTGTAAATTTCTAGCTAACGCTTAAGTGCTTCGAGGTCATTTTTTTTATATCAGCAAAATTACAAACTCTTTTATCCATAAAAAATGTACAATCTCCACGTAATACGACGACATATATATATATATATATATATATATATATATATATATATATATATATATATATATATATACATGTAGTGGTTAAAGACCTTAAGCTCGATATATAAAACCAGTCCTTACCGAATGTCTTCGAGGAGCTCGCACTCGTGTTGGTTCTTAGCTTGCAGCTTAGCCGCTTGTTCCGCGTGTACATTTTTAAGAAATTTCGCATAATTTCCCTACAAAAAAAGAAGCCAGAATGAATAAAAATTCAGAGGATCCCACGTATTGACGATTAATCGATAAATCAACCTCAAGGATTTTCCCCAATGAATTTTGCAACATTCCGATGGAAATGAACCAACTCAAAAAAATGGTATCTTCTTAGTGCGCCAGGGGCTTTGCCCCCTGACATGCATTTTCAGGTCAAGTTTTGTTCACCGATTCGATCGTCCGCGAGCGCCGAACCATCAATCGATTTTCACCCGACCCACTCGGGAATTCTCGTTGCACCCGTGGGTACGATTAAAAAAGTTAAAAAGTTTAAAATAAAAAGATAAACGACAAAAAAGAAGAAAGCGAATTCGTTGCAAGAACTAGCATCGAAGTTGATTGATGAATTAATCGAATATTGTTGAGGGGGGGGGGGGGTTGTTTGGGCGGTAATAAATAATGTGACATTCCGGAAGGGACGTCAGTAGGTCACGCAAAGTTTCTCCATCCGTATCTACTGTTCGACTCCAAAATTGTCACTTTTTAAAATCATAATGAATTTTCAAATATTCCTCTCTTTTTATTTTTCTGCTAATGCAATAAATCTTACTTTTCTCGGGGGCGGCTGCATGCTGGACTAAGCTGCTGTGCAGCCTCACCACTGGGTAGCCCGGTAGGTCTACTTTGTCCCGGAAAATAGTCGCGGTGGTAACTCCACGGGAATCCGTATGCTACTGGCCTTAAGGCCTCGACCACGGGTATTTATTGATCTCTGCTGCGCCTGCGTTTTCGGCAACGAGGAAGCGGTCATCGAAACTCTGACGTTTCGAGCATTACGCATGTGCCAGCTGCGGATACGATAAGTCTATACGCCCACCACGCGCGACGAGTAAAAGAAAAAGAACGAATAAAAAAAAAAAAAAAACAAAAAACATCTTCAAGATTTTTCGAGCATATAGGGCGTTTCGAAAAAATGTTCAAACACGGTCAAAATAGCAATATTAATGATCTAGTGTTTTTTTTATAAAACTTGTTTTTTTTTTTTTTTTCAGGAGAAAGCACCGGATGAATGAAGAGTCGAGAATCCATTGAAAAGCGAAATATTACCATTTATTAATGACGTATAAAATGAGAATGGAGAAGAGAATACTCTCGTTTGTTCGTGAAGCGAAGAGCAATTTTGCAGCGATATGTCGTCAAGCATCGAAGTATGTACAACGAAAAGAAAAAAAAATTAGAAAAAACACACAAATACATCGATGCATCTTCGTCGTGTTTCGTCTCAGTCGCTTTTTTGTTTCTTTCAATTTTAAGACGTAGATATATGTATGCGTGTGTGTGTGCGTGTGTGTGGGCGTGTGTGTGTGTGTTTCGTATTCTAAGGCAATTGCCATTTACGCATGGCTATCACATTGGGCTATAGTGTGGTTTGGCGAAGAGCGAAACGCAAACTCTCTTTTCAATTTGAAAATGCGATAAAGCGCATCCCCACGAGGTTCCAGAATCAAACATCGTTCCTTGTTTCGCAGTTAACACTTTTCAGTCAGCAAACACTTTTTTCGTGACACTGAGAACAAAGACGTTCATATAATTTCATCGGGTAACAATCTCGGTAGAGCCGGATCGGGGAAGAGAACAGCACCGTCGGGATCCTGATCGACGCCGTGATGAAGCGCAGGCTCGGGTGTTCGCACAGGTTCGTTGTTACCTTGAAGCAGAGCGATCGCGTTGATAGGATTTCCACCCGCATCGAGAGCAGGATCAGCCGTTGCTTCGGCAAGGTTCGTCACCGACTTTGATTTGACACACTGAAAATCCACGTGTCGACTCTTCGCTTCCTCCTTTTCCCATGACATGTGGATAAATGGTCGTTGCACGTAATTGTAAATAACCTCCGCGCGACCACCCGCTCGTTTTTTCACTTTCTCCTTGTACGTTGGATAGCCCTCGATTCCGAGCCGTATTTTCTTCAATCCTCGCTCTTTCATCACTTGCTTCGCGACATCACGATTCTCTATGTACTTGAAAAATCTGTACATCGCTGTGCTATTTACGGCTATAGGTGAAAAGAGAGAAAAAATAATTACCAATCAAATTCAATTGCTTGTGCCGTAACGAACAAAAATTTTTACGGTATTTATCTTACTCTGGGAATATTCCTCGCCCATTTGCGGCGGGTATTCTTCGTCCCAGTCAACAGCATCGTCTTCAAGAAGTACAACTATGTGGCACTCCCGGTCGCCTCGTCTCGCGCTGTTTACCATCAAAGGTAAAATCAAATCCTCGAGAAAAACTTCAAACTGACAGCGCGCACCTTCGTTCGACAATTCATGTAACAATCCTCCTGTTCAAAAAACAAAAATTCCCTCCTAAATTTTGAACAGTTCTCCGATGAAAGCGCAAATAAAGTGCTTTGCAATCGTGCAAAATATTTTTTTATATACTCACTGAGATTTTGGCACTTGACGGTACTCGCGTCAAAAGGAACAAGAAGATAATCGCAGGCTTCTCGCAATTCTTGCACCGTTACGGTCGGAGGACAACGAATAATGCCGCCTTTGTAATACTCGAGAATCGCACGAAAAACCATTGTCGAAATACCATCGGCAACCTCATACTCGCCGCGCTCGTTCGGCTGGGCAAATTCAATCCCGGAACTGAACATTCGGCCGAGCATTGTGTTTGGATGAGCCGTGAAGAGCGCCGGATCTACGATAAACCTAGAAAAAAAAAAATAATACATTCAATAAATTCAATTTCAAAAATACATACGAGTGAAAAATTTGTTTTTTTTTCTTACCTGGAATTGTCAACAATGAGGGTGATTCTCTCGTCACTAGCTTGTGGATTGCTCGTTCCCACGGTCGAACCCGAATTCGAGACGCCCTCTCGTCCAGGATTTTGCTGATTCTTTCCCATCGCTATTCCCGATCGGAGCCTAAACAGAAATAACGTTTGTATGAAATTTATTATCGTTACTATTGTATTTCCTTGTCTAACTGACCGTTTTTAATGAATAAACGAAAAAAAAAAAATCGAGATCAAGACAGGCAATAAACTCTTTTCTCAGCAGCGACAATAATACGATACGCGTAGCCAAAAAAGCTTGTTTTAATAAGCGAAATTATTGAATTCTTATTCCGCAAACAATTGGCAAAACAAAAAAAAATCATGGAAATAAAAAAAAACCTACCTTGCGTTTTTTGGTCGTTTGACAGGCTACGCGAATGGATAACTCTGATGATAAAATGATTTTTATGTAAATCTAGCGTGAGAAGAGTTCGGTATATAAATTTTCGCGAAACTTCTCGCGAAATCTCTCGACGCTTCCTAACGTTTTTTCAGGCACTTGCAACGCGCTCTGCAAATATTGACCCTCTTATGCTTTTTTTATTACCTGTTTCGTTGATCTAGGTTCGCACTTTGTGCGTTCGTACCGAAGTTATGGCAGTGTCGCTCGTTGCTCCCATCCTTCTGTGCCAGACAAGATTTTGGTTTGGACGAACCACCACAACTACATGCAAAACAACGACATGTCCTTACTAGAACTGCTAGTCTCAGATCCAAACATTTTTTTTCTTTTTATTTTTTTAATTCTAGTATCCAATTTCGTAATAACAGGCCTAGCGACTAATTCGTAAATAGTCAAAATAAATTATCTAGGGCTTCAAGTTCCAAATGCTTGAACAAATGTCCAGGTGCCTAAGTTTTTACCGAATTCCAAAATAAAAAAAGCATCGATGAACCTGACGATAATTTAAAATTTTAATAAATTCGTTATGAATTACTGCAAATAATAATCATTAGCGGAATGAAATTTGGTAAGTTTCGTTGCAAGTTCATCTCAATTTTTCAAAAACGCTTTTCGAACTAATTATCATAGCAAAGGCATTTGCCGTTTATATTTGTCTGACAATTTCGTTCGATGTTTCCTGGGAGTTATTCAAACAAGCTAAAATGAAGTAATGTTTAAAAAAAAGAAAAAAATTAAGCATGCGTGTCTCTGCCTATACACGTTTATTTTCACGATGCTCACAATCGAGATTTATAATTGAATTGACGAAAGACGTTAATTCGTAAATCGCAATAATATGCTTTCTCCTCGAAGGCCTACGAGCGCATGCGGAAAATTCCGAAAGACGAATAATATGCGGATGTAAATGCGTCTAACGAGATAAGATAACTTTTATAAATAATATAGCAAACTCCGTTAGATATCAAGGCGTATAACTTATGCATACTTTTCTAAACATTATGCGATAAATTAGTATTGTTGTATGAAAAATACAAGCAAGATTTTTTAGTTATCAAAATAAACTCCTTTCATCTTTGCTATTATACAAGTTGAACAGTTCGACGGACCAATCAAAATGTTTTTGATAAAAATTTTTGGTACATTTTTCCAACATAAAAAATTCAAAGGAGGACGATATTGACTTATCACCTAAAAATCTTGCCGGCATCTGCGAAACTGTTTTCATTTTACGATTATAGTAAAAACGATAATAATAATAATGATCGAATTGGCTTCTAATAAAATAACTAGAAAAATACATACCCCGGAAGATAAATCGTGATTCGGAACGTTCAAATAAATCCTCACCTCAAACTGTTCTTGTAAATTCTGTGCCGTTCGTGCCCATCGGTCTCTTTACCATCCGTCTCCGTGTCACTGCTGCTGTCTTGCATATAATTTTGACGGTCCGCCGGGTTTGACATGTCGGACCAGCTGTAAGAAAAATATAAAAATAAAGCAATTGGTTCGAACAAACGAAAACGAGGCGTGTGAAAAAAGCGAAGAGCTCTGATGTTATTCCACAACCATACTAATCACGGATAGATATACATTTGCACCTCCGAGTAATAAGGCTGCCGCAAAAAACATTTAACCTGACAACTGGAACAGCTTCTCAATAGTAATCTGTTGTCTCGTTGTTATGAGAGAATAACAAATTGTAACAAATGCTATAATAATGACCGACTCGAATGGATATTTGACCGTTGTTTTCGTATTTCACATTTCAAATACGTCAAAACAAATACACATATACAGACGAAAATATAGAGAAGTAGATAAAAAGAAAAAAATTTCTCTCATCAAATTTCAGGCTTCAAAACAATAATAATGATTAGGATCGAGTATTCCTCGAACGAAATGCGTCATTATACATACAACGAGTTCGCGTTTGTGCAATCTTTTTCTCAAATCTTTCATGCACCAAGTAAATTTATAAGAACGAAAGAAAAAAACTAAAGGAATATTCGTACTTACTGGTCGTAAATCGGCGAATACCAGCCGAGCCTTTTTTTCAACCACTTCGGTGACGAACAAATCTCTATGCCGCAAACTTCGAAATTAACGTTGTTCGATTTTTTGAAGGAAAGTCGCATTCCAAACCGATCTTCGGTAATAAACTAAAGCGGCGAGGGCGGGAATGAGGGGGGAACGAGAATGCATTTTTTCTTCTGAAACTATGCGGCGCACGAGACAAAGAATCGTCGTCAGAGGCATCATGATGAATCATTTCGCGTGTACTCGACAGTTTTTCCTAAATATTTACGAGGCTCACCGATAGACAGCGCAACACTCGTATTCTTCGTCGCGGGAATATTCAAATCCTTGGACTTTATATTGGTTTCAATTTTTATTTTCTTGGCCGTGACCGTTCATTATACAAAATATAGTATTATTCAAACAGTAAAATGCAAAAACCATCATAAGCGAAAATCAACGTTCAAATAAGTAGCAAATGGCAAGTATGCCATTTAGAGAGTTCCGAAAATTAAACTTGGTCGAGAAATCATAGAAATGACCTAAAGTAGGTATAAAAATTAGTGTTTCGAGGGCTGAAAATAATTAGTCGTAATAAATTGGTGTGGCCTCTCATCCCGAATTATCGACAACCAGTCCGTATACAGTTCTCGGTGAAGATGCTGCTACGTTGTTATATCGCATACAGAATCGAGTTTATCGGACAATTTCCTCTCGACATTAGCAAGACGATTTGATAGCAAATCGACGGATCGTTGGAGACCGGAAATATCCTTCCGTATCAGCGTGAGACTACCAATTATCAATTTAAATAGACGGTCAGTGTCGTTACTTTGATTATCGGCGGGGGAGCCATTAGGTGAGGGGTTTTGATTCGGTAGCGCAACCCTGATGGGAGAAACGGAACGCGTAAGCCCATTCACCGATTCATTTGCATTTTCTTCGCTATGATGACTCGTCGTATCGGAATCTCGCGGATCACGAACCGCGGTCAATTCACTCTGATACGAGATCAATTCCAAAGGCGTCACTATAAAATGATAACGAGACGTTGAGCTCGCGTTATATAAAATTTAAATAAAACACGTATAATTTTAAATGTATTTGAAGGAAATAAAAATAAAGCGAGTATAGCACTCACAGAGCCAATCAGCCATTTTGCCTGGATCACCGTCAATTTCTTTGATAATTCTCGTTAATCGTCCCACGATTCCTGCTAATTGAATCTCTTCAGTTTCGATCAAATTGTGACATGGATCCCAAAAGTTTAACAAACTGCGATTTTGACAGACATTTTGCAGTCGCTCCAACATCTGCGACATTCAACAAAATCACTACATTTTTGTGAGTGTAAACAATGAAAGTCTTGTATTTTTATTTTCGTACGTGAATAAAGAGCTTTATCCCGGTTAATTGTGCCAATTCGGGGCAACTTTCAATATCCATGGAATGATGCATAAACAGAGTTTCGATGTGATAGCTCGGTATGATTTTCCAGTTTTGTGTATCCCGTAATTTCTGTGTAAAGAAAATTGCTCTATTTATCCATTATTTAGTAAAATAAGAAAAAAAAAGTCGGTTTTCATCGAATGAAAAGTGAATTGGTTTACCTTGACTTGTCGAATAACAGGCCTAAGTTTTCCGTGTTTCGACAAGATTTTTTTTTCATACGTGAAAAACGACATGCGCCAATTTAGCTGAGGATCTTTGCCGACCTTCTGTGGCTTGGGTACGGCGTACCATTGCTGCAAGACGGAGAATCAATTTTCATATCCCGTTTACGTCATTGTTGAATCGTAACTTACGACACCGTTGAACGTTCTGTTTAAGGGGGGATCCGCAGTAAATTCCAAAACTGGTACGAGATCGACGCTCATGTTCAGTCCACATTCGCTGTCGTTGATCCACAACGTGAATGCAGGACCGCTCTTTCGCACTTCCAACTAAATTTAACAAATGTTTTTTATTTTTTTTTCTTAAGGACAAACCCTGATTGTAAAAATTTCGTCAGTATATTCTTTCCGTGGTATCGGCTGTTTTTCGCGTGATCTCGCGTGATAATTACAGTAAATTCCTCGAATTGCCGATTGTTTTGTATGCCCTGTGAAAACGAGCCTTCCATCGATTGTCGGAATTTCTCCTGATTTAGGTATCTATCTTCCCCGTCCATCGTCACCCATTTTAAAAGTCTTTTTCTGAGGAAAAAAAAATCCATTGAGCGATTACACTCGTGGATAACGGTTTATTAAAAAAAAATAATGGTATTTTTTTTATTTTTATTAAAAGAAATTCGCGTTACTTGTGTTTCTCCCATTTGGGTGTGGAATAATCGGAACCGTTCAGTTTCAGTTTCGTACATCCGGGCATTCCTTTGACGAACTATCGCGATAAGAAACACAAGATTAAGCCGACATGCTGTTGTGGAAAAAAATGGAGGAAAAAGTCATGTCAATCGTTACCGTAATCGTCTCATATTTCACGGGTAACCTGATAATAAGATTGACGTCAAATTCCTCGGGTTCTCCGATCTTTGTACGCTTGTAAAAGCTCCCGACGTAATCAGTCCTCAGAAAGTGATCCCGAAAAAATTCGTCTTTCTCTTTCATCGAGTCCAGTACGTGCTTTAGTACCTGTTGAAAAAATGGGAAAAAAATATGTTCTAGGCAAAGCTTTAAGATAAGTTTAAACTGACAAAAGTGGACACAAACTTTGATTAAAATTCCATTGTTCCTCTTTATTTCTTCATCCTTCAAGCCGATATATTTGTTGATAACTTGAATGGTAGTCTCGTCGCGAAATTTTTTGTCGTTTTTCTGGATACTCATTTTAATGAAATTCTCTCAGTGAGCAATTGAAACAAGATCAATAGAGAGCGAGTTTCGTTCTCTTTACTCGCCACAAAGATCGGAGGAAAAGCGTCCGTCCAGGATTTGTTGATAAAAATAGCACTGGTATCGCTCTACTCAAGATTAAGCGTGTTTTATTTTTATTGTTTTCGTTTACTCCAAGTCATACGAGTCGAGCGCCCGCTTCGAGTTGATTCAAGAAGAGCTGAGTGAAGAATTTACTATCTGGAAAAAAATGATTTCAGAATTAGTGTAATCGAGAAAAAAAAATACTCACGAGAAGAGACGTGAAAATTAATATTTAAGCCAGTGCCTGCATTTTGCGTCTGCACTCATGCGAATTGTCCACTGTACAAACGTGGAGGAGCCGGCGAAGATCTCGTCACAAGGTGGCTCCACCTAGCGGCAAAAATTTGCACATTTTTCTCTCCTCTTTGTACACCGAAGTAAAATTGTAGGGATGCGGGTAAAGAAAACTTTCATTTGTATTATGCGAAAATAGAAAATGTTTAATTTAAAAAAATGGCTTTTTTCATTATACTAAAAATTATTAATCGGTTTGGAACCATTTTAAAAAAATGAGGCGCAACTTGTCCAACATCGAGTCGCTCAACTCGTTTTTTCTCTCAGTAATATACTCAATTTCTTTACAAATGTGATCAACGCGTTCTTCAAGATTTTTAGAATCGAGTCTGGCTCGTTTTTCGTTAGGATGCGAAAAATCGGGTTGATAACATTTGTGCCATTTCGAAGGATCTTTGCTCGCCGAGATTGCCAAATTCTCAAGATAATTCTCAATCGACGAGTGTTTTGAAAAATTATAAATTGTTTTATTCGATAGATATAGCTGCATATGCCGGCAAACGCGTGGCAATCGGTTGATACCAATAGAGAGCGCATCGAACAATTTTGGGCTGGCCATGTTGACGATGTACTCGGTATAAGTTTCGAAATATTCTTGTCGAACGCAAGGGTCGTCATCGTCGATTAAACGACAAAATAAATCTGTTATCGCCTCAAGGCTTTCCTTCCCACTATCGTTGATCCGAGGCACAAGGTTTTCTCGCAAAAAAACGTTGATCTTCAGACGATACTGAGGAGGCAAATGATCTATGATCTCGAGCATACTGCGGTAAATCTGTTGATGAAAAAAATTCTTTCATTAATTACGAAAGAGCAGCGTGTGAAAAAGTCGCTTTGGTAATTATTCGAAAGTGCGGCTGCACGTGGGCGGTTGGCCATTGTTAGGACAAAATGTGTTTCACTCTTCCATTTCGATGAATTAGAAACAAAATTTGGATACCGGGTGAAGCTGGACGTATATTCACCGCTATTTTAAAATTATTATAAGAAAATGCATAAAAAGAAAAGAAGAAAAGAAAAAAAACTACCGAAGCAGCCTGAAGATCATCGTCGGAATTATCCGTGGAATGGGGCGCCGAACAATCCAACAAAAGCGAGACAAGTTCGAGCAACATTTCCCGTACGATACCTTCGCTCCTGGGAATTCTTGAAGCAAGAAGGATCCAAATACGGTGGATCGCAACCGCACCCGTAATCCCGTCTTTTGGCACAGCCCCGATTGCTCTCAACCTCGAGGTCTACGAAATTCAAATGCGATCGTTAAATTAAAGCCAATTAGTGGGTTTCACTCTTGCGAAATTTGATTTAAGGGGTTTTCCCGTTAAAGTTACGGAACACTAAAAAAAACGTGATTAAATTTCTACAAACAAGTCGAGTCCAATTAGTGGCGGAGGGTGAACGACAAAGATCGTCGAAAATCTGTTCAAGATCATCTCTCCCATCGGTCGAGAGACGTTGACGCAAATGTTGTTGATTTGGAGAAGTTAAAGATTTTCGAAAGGGACCGAGGAAACGTCCGTCATCGTACTCCTCGATCTCCTTGAAAATTGATTCTCTCATCTGGCCCGGTAATGATTTATATAGTCTCCCAACTAAATTGCTTATTATCCCAAATTCGTGACTCTTGTCTATCGATCTGAAAAGTTTCAACACTTTTAGAAAACAGGAGACACACCCGTAACACCATTCCGATGAGGAGATGCTGCAAAGAAAAAAAAAACAACAATTCAAATTTGAGTTCAACGAAACGAGAAATATCCCGAAAAATTGCTTAAAAATGGAAAAAACAATTCTTACGTTGCTAAAAACGTCCATAGATCGCAGCTGAGTAAGGAACTCCAAAATTCACCGCTAACAAGATGTTTCAAAAGGCTCGTTTCGACCAGCGTATAATTATCGAAGGAAAGTCCTGAGACAAAATGGCACAAGAGTTTCAAGCTCATTTCGTAAATTCCCAAATCTTCAACGACTCCAAAGATCGAAGTCGCGCGTACTGGAACTCGTATTCGACCGATCAGAAAATCGGCGCAACATCGATTTACATTGACGAGAGTCAGGTCGACTATATTTTCATCCTCTTGCAACCAGGGTGATAAATCTATGCCCTTTGTTTTAATTAATTCCTCGATAATCCTCAGTGTCAATAAATGATAGCAAATTGAATCTTCGAGTTCGGACTTGCCATAGAGAAAGAAGGCCTGAAATATTAATCATAACGAATCATCCATATTTATAATAAAAGTAAAATGAATATTGAAGCAAATTGAAAGAGATCAAATTGATCGTGCCCAATACTTACTTTCGAAAATTCCTTATCCCCGAGTAAAACATTCAATAATTCGGCTGCAGCGGGAACAATGTGGGTCTCCGAATACCGTGAAACGTTCGAGGACTCAGGAATGACGAAACGTTGAGAAGGGAAAGGTGGCGTGTACCTTGTATGTTTAAATTTCGTTTATAAGGGGTTTCAGAATAACCAAGCAAAGAGCGCAAAGAACGAATAAAGAGGTAAAAAAAAAGTTGGAAAAAAAAACACGGAAATTAGCAACGGGACTGAGAGAAGAAAGAAGAAAAGAAATGAAGAGCAGGGCAAAAGTTTCGTGAACCTGTACAACTTGGCGAGCAGTTGAACGAGAACGTAGCAAACTTCGTTTCCGCAATATCCACGATAAAGAGCGCAAAGTCTACAGAGAATTTTCAACAGCAATCCAGCAAACTTAATCGCTCTCTCGTAGTTTGTGTCCTGCCGCCTCTCCTGATCAAAGAAACGAAACAAATAATCATTTATCACATACTTTTTTTGGAACGGGAAGAAAATGAAAAAAGAAAGAGAAAAGCGACCATAATAATTCTGATGGATCAAATGATTTCTCCCCGTTTTCAATCTTTCAACTTATTCGTGTTTTATTTCCGTAGTTGTAAAAATGACCTCTAGGCATCATTTCTAAATGAAGTAGGCCAAAACGATCCTCTCCAATAAAAACTATCTAAAGTAATGAGTGGCTACAAATATCGACCGTAACTCTTTAAATTTGCTGTGTGAAATCAAATTATTTTGGGCACCTTTCCACCGAATCACAATTCATTTTGATTACCCGTAGCGTAATGTGCAAGAGAGTCTGAATATCTCTGGCGATGTCGGCGTAGCGGCCTGTCACGATATCGGTGGACGAGGATTTTTTCACCAGGGATTCGTGAACGGCAGCCAATTTGGCAAATGTTTTCCAAGTGTTCATAAGCGTCTTAAGATCCACACCATCACTGTCGACAGCTATATCGCCTATTTTTTCCAGAACTAAAGAAAAGAAAACCGATTCGACGAATTAATTAAAACAAAAATCGTCGTTTAAGCTTTTATTCAAAATTCAAAATACTCGCCCGTTCCAAGTATGTTTTTTTCGTTCTCAATTTGACCGTTGAAATTGACGTTGGTATCAATTAGGGCGAAAAAATCTGCAAGGACAAGGCTGGTTTGTCGATAGAGACTGGTCAGTTGTGATCTGAGCTCATCAAAATGTTGACCGTATAGATCATGACTGGAAAAAAAAAAAACAAAAAACTGCAATGTAAAACTGAGGGATAAAAAAAAAGTGTAGCGATGGAACAAACGCGTGAAAAAATTCAAGACACCTTCTTCTGCAATGTAAAAATACAGCCTGAATGAAGCAGGGCAAAGAATTCAACAGTTTTTCCAAACATTCGTATGGAACCGTTCCAAGATTCTTCAACTTTTTCAAGTATTCGTGCCACGGCTCCAAAGAGCTCTGCCACAATTTAATCTTCGTTTCAAGATCTTTCACCGATGATAAATTTGACGAATCGCTGAGATTAGTTTCTGTTTCTTTCAAACACTGCAAAACAAAATTTCATCAAAGATCTTTTAATAAATTTGTTATTTTAATTTTAATTACCTTCAACCATTCAAACATTAGTTGAAAAAATAATTGATTTATTCACCTGTATGAGAAGTTTACTGGCCAGAGAAAGAGAATCTAGGAATTTTTGATCCCCCAAAGTTTCGGAGGTCAGAGCTGCCAATGAAGTCAACATATTCAGCCTCGCAGCATCGAGATGAGCCCCTTTGGTATCGACTTGCAATAGCGACGCGAAAAGAGACTTGTCCCACAAATTTGACACCGAGTCCGAATTCTCCACCAACTTCTCCTCGAGCCCTTTATCCTCGGTGGAAGAAGACATTTTTCTAGGACAATTAATACTTGAATTTATAGAAACAATAAAAATAAAACAATTTTGTTAAATACGAGGACCGAAAATTTCGCACCCGAAACGTTTCGCACAGACGCGGCGAAGGTCTTTCCAAAGAGGGAAGAAAGCATGTACCAGTTAGCGATAGTACGACCTAATACACAACAGCCCGAGAACGAAGGGCGAGGAATCCTTTTCGCTATTCGCAAAGTCCATCCTATAATTTGAATACCAGTACAAATATCGAATTGCGGATAGAACAACGGCTCGATGTAATGCGAACAAGTTGAATAAAAAAAATAAAAATAAAAATATAAAATCCAATTAAATTGAAGGATGAATATAATCCAGCGGCAAGTCGGAATAATTATCGAGGAAAAAAAAATCAAAGTTTCCTAAGTCATTTGGCATGATCGTTGGTCTCTCTTTGCCCCTGCCCCATCAGTCAGATAAGCAACGGCAATTAAGGGCTGTGCAAGTTGCTGGGCGTTCTAGAGCATCGAGTTTGTCGATGTAACTTTGCGGATATCCACTCGCGAATGCGAGGCAAGTGTGCGAGGGTATATACGGAGGAAGCAGGGAAGGAGGGCCAAGTTAAAAGTAATCCATTTAAAGTTTGGCAAGGGATCGTTTAGGGGGATCGTTCTCCTGTGGCGGAAGCAGAACAAAGAGAGACAGAGGGAGAGAGAAAATGTAGTAAGAGAGGGAAATATGGGAGAAAGGGAAAGGGGCGAGAGTCCATGTATAATACGATTCGAATGATCGGGTCGTGTTGAAGCGCCATGGTAACTGCGGACAACAAGCTGTCAGATGATAGGCAAACTTTTGATCAATAACAGCTGGTGACTACCGGAGTTTATAGTCGAGTTTGTAAATCCTCCTGTTCCATTGAGCATATATACGTGTGTGTACGAGGGGCTTTTGGGAAATATGTGGGGAGTTGAAAATGAGTATTCCCCTTCGAGTACAAACAACACGGTTGAGGAAGACAGAAGAGAGAGAGAGAGAGAGAGAGAGAGAGAGAGAGAGAGAGAGTTCGGCGGTGTATTTCGGATGGAGTCAGTCAGTCGGCGGTGTGCCAGCGCCGACGACTCGACGTCGGAGGAAGAATCACCCCGAGGAAGAGCGAGCGTACGAACGCGCCAGAATACGAGGTTCATTGGTCCCCCCCGGTAGAAAGGGTCGTGAGCCTCGAAGAGGAAAACGCGTAGGCGTAATTCCAACGGCGATCACGCTACGCTCTTCTAACCGCTATAATACGTAAATTTTTGTTCGATCGTGATAAAATACGCATAATATTGATAAATAAAATATAAAAGAAATTGAAAATGTTGAAATACGAGGATAAAAAAATGGTACCGTTAACACGAGGAAATCAACCAAATAAAAATATATGAAAAAGTAAAGAACCCAAAAATGAGAATAAATAATGAAAAAAAAAAAAGTAACATTCGTAGATTGCGATAAATGAAAGTTGAACAAATAGAAAATCGATAATAAATATTGAAAATGACGAGTTGTCAGAGACGCGGCAGCGGTCCGGTCCGTCAGCACTCGCTGCAGCAAATGTCGCGTCGGCATCATCATCATCATCACCATCATCATCATCTTCTTCATCATCATCATCATCATCATCCTCATCATCATCTGAACAATCAGATGAGACGCCAGAGATCAGCGGAGGAGGATCGTTCTTACGCAGTCGGCGAGAGGGATGTCGAAGAGGCAGAGAGGCCACGAGAAGTGCGAATAGCCTGGGGTGGCGATCAACAGGGACACGGTCCTCTCACCGGCGGGGAAGCTAATAATTCGGCAGCGGAAGAAGGTCGAGTAGAGGTCGTGGCCTGTCAGATCGTGACGGGCAAATCGAGAGCATTGCCAAATTCTCGACAGCCCCGAATAATTAACCGTACCACCAATAATAACAACAATGGCAATAATAATAATAATAATAATAATAATAATACGAGTAGCGGTAAAAATGGTGGCAGTACGTTGTTGTATTCGCGTCAAGAGCTCGCCGAGAGATTACGATTAGCGTGGAAGCAACGGGAGGCTAATAAATCAAACATCGATGTATTTTTGGCGCAAGGAACGACCGAGGAAGAACGTAGCGACTCGAGGCTCTCAAATTCAAGCAGCCCCGATTGCAGTCCCGCGCGTAATTCCGATCGAATAGAGCTCAACGAGGAAAAAAAAATAACGGACAAGGGTATCGAGAAAATAGTGGAAAAGAGAATGGAAAAAACGCGACTGGATAAGACCATTTCGCCCGGATGTTCCGTAGAAGCTGCGAAAAGCAAAAGGGCGAGTTTTCGAAGTGGTACGAACGCGGCTTTCTCGCAACCGGTCATCGAAACACCGGACATCGCACAAACGACGAGAAAAGATAATCCAATTACGATCGCGACGATCGATTCGAAAAATCGACGCACAAACTCAGCCCCGCCGCAGAGACGAGCCACCAACGGCGCGGGTCCATCGACCACCAAAACTCAAGTTAACATCGTTATCGAAGCACCGAGAATCTTTAAACCGGAAGTAGAAGCTAACAGCGCGGTAAATAATAACACGGAGGACACGAGGCTGAATGGAATTGTTGCTGCACGACCGATTAAATCGGCACCCGCTAAAAGACGCACCAAAAACGCCAAAAAGAGAGCCAATAGCTTAGCGGGAAAGGAGAGCGAGGCTGGACGCCCGAAAATCGGTAATGCCGAAGGAAAAAATGGCGAAGTCATTACGATGGTCTCGCTCGTTAGTGACGCCGATAGCGACACCGAGATCGACGACAATTCACCCCGGAACGACAAATTAATTAGCCAATTAAGAAGCAATTTACCTACTACACCCATTATCAAGAGCAACGTTAGTACGTCCTGTTCCCTCAATTCCATCGCCAGAAGACCCATCAAATCTGGTAAGCTGCACTTTCTTTCTCCATTTTTTACACCTCCGTTCGCTCTTTTTTTTATTTTTCTTTCTCGAAACAATTTTTAACGATCCCAGTTCATAACTGTAATGGGGGGGGGGGTACTACATAACACGATAAACATACAAAAGACAGACTCGCTCGTGCACACACGAGCGGAGCTGTAATAATCGAGCGTGGTTAATTAGAAAGGACGCGCGACACGCGAACACCGCATTCCTCGAATACACGTGGATACACCGAGGTGTATACGATTCACGCAAACTTCCCGCGAATTGTTTCATTCAGCGTACGGATATTACTAGGATATTATTCATCAAACAATATACACGGAGGAGATAATCTAATCGACCGATAGAAAACGGTGCATTCAGCATAGATATACGATAATAAAAAATCATAAGACGACTCACTCTTGAAATATAGACGGCTTCGCGGTGTTGCAATTAATTTGATTTACAGAATTTCGTAAATATGCTCATTCACTGTAAAAAATTTCTCTACGAAAATTAATACACGCGTATAGGAAGTTTTTATGCGGATACCGTATATGAAAATTCAGATACGCTGAGGAAAATTGAGAGACGCGGTATTTTAATGATACGAGCACCGTTCAGTAACATTAATATACTTGTGTATTTGAAAAATCATGTACATGTAAGAAATGTTGACCTTGTGCATATTAAAAACACGAAAGATCTACTAATATTGCTATACAGGTATATTAAAGTTCACGTTACCAGCATAGTAATTTTCAGATTCAAGATTACTAAATTTCAGGCACCGTATAACACGATTTCGCATTACATATGTCTACGATATTTCTAGAGATGTATCATAAAATTTGGTGATCCTTTTTGTATATTAATATACGAATGAATATTAAATAAATTCAGCTATTATGAGTTTTTAAGGGGAATACATTAATTCATGTACTATTGTGTTCGATTTTTTAAAGTTGAAGGTCGAAATCATGCAGACGTCTCATGAATTTAGTTAGAGTGACTTATCACCACTTGACGCCGTGGCAATCAAGTCGAGCAACTGTCAACGTAAAAATTTTTATTACAATCTCAACATCTTGTGTTAAGTTTGGTGTTTACCATTTTCATGTTTTACACAATTTTCTTAGACTCGAGCGACTTGTATATATCCTCGTCCGAAGCACGTGCCTCCTATGAGAAAGTCGACGCTCTGCGCCACGCGGTGGCCAGAGCGCGAAGCACGGTGCCCACAGAGCGTTACGAATTTCCTACATTTGTGCATTAATTTTAATATTGAGACTCTTATAATTAATACATAGGCAAATGAATTTTAATACACGGATTTTTTTTATACTGCAGGGTATATTAATTTTCATTCCCATTTTTGTACCGTATTTTTAAGAGATTGAGTTATGATTGGGAAATAACACGTATCGTATTATTAACATTCATGCGTATCTTATTTTTCAGTCAACCGTCAAGAAAAGTGAAGATCATACTGTAATTTTAATACATTGTTCATAGTAGATGAATTCATATACATTTGTATTAATTATCAACCAAATATGTGATTTATTTCAATGCATGCCCACAAAATTTTCAGATTTCACATGAATATTCAATGTTAAATTCCACACCAGTAACCAAAATTTATGTTCACATTTCAATTTTGGCATACGAGTGCAATAATTTTCATTTCATACATCCGGTTTGTAAATTTCATTTACCGTTCTATTGTAAAAGTATTGTAAATTTCATATATTTTTTAACAGTGTTGGAGTTTCGTATAAATAGTGCAGACGCTTCGAATTTCATAGTCCGAATTTGTTCGGTAGGATCAAGAGAGCCGTGGCAGCGGCTCGACGCCAAGCATTTAAAAAAAAAAAAGCCAGCGCGAACCCTGCCGCACTCTTTATATACTCGAACATGACGGTTTTCGGGTTTCTCTTTTTTTAATTATACAGAATTACAACTCACACACCTGGCCCCTTTTTCATTTATTTTCTTTTTACAGTATCGTTTCAGCAAGACTCGATCGACGTCGAACCAGATGATTCGGACAAGACGAGGACTCTGAGAATACGTCCGCAGAGCGTACAGGTTGGTCGTGTGACCGGCAGCGCGTTGCCTACTGCGGAGGAAGCGAGAACTTGGCGATCGGACGTTACGTCGTTGACCGTGTCGAACGTTACAACCGCTCGTCAACGATACGAGATCCAGGAGATTACAGAAATATCGTTGACCGATCGTGAGAAGAGGTGCCTCATTGTGCCGATCGGAGATCCCCGATCGGACAAAAAGAGAAAACTCTTGAGAACTAAGAGCACACCTCAGCCACGAATCGAGTAAGTTTTCCAAATGTCTATTCCAAATAAACTGAACGCGATCAAGAGAATACAGAAATTTGAACTAAAATGAAAAAAATAAATTGTCAAAACTGCACGCAATTCCATTCTAACTCCGCCCTATCTGATGAGTATCAATGAGAGGAAGTTAAAAATCGTCATAATTCACTCGAGGCAATTTTGGATTATTCCTAGGCCCTTGGCCATGCCCCTATGATGCGGCAATTGAGATTAATATTCGTGATTTATCCGATATAGAAAATGGAAATTGCTAAATTTAATAAATACATAACATAGATCTGTTCGTATATATACTTATTCACATTTCGACCGAAAATTTCTTTCGAACGATCGATGAGACTCGAATATTCGAGGTTTACGTGCGATATACACGAATTTATTGCCAAATTGTATAGTGCATTCAATTCTCAATTTGCATTCAATATTGTGCGACCGTGACAAGGGAGCAAAAAGAGGATGAGGAAGAAAAAGAGGGAGAAACTAGAATTATACACACGGATTCGCGTCAGGCACGAATATGGAAGAAAAAAACGTAACTTCGATTTCTTTGGTATTTATGATATCGAGAGTGAGAGAAGAGACCAGGAACGAAGGGTTACCGTGCTAGAAAGAGAGAGAGAGAGAGAGAGAGAGAGAGGGAAGGAGAGAGCTAGAAAGAAAAGAAGGCCAAGGCGCCGGTGCCATCGTGTACCTGACCGGATATGATATTGGCTTCGACATCGATATCGCAATATACAATACATTTTTTTCCACCAGCCTCTCAAAAGTCCCCACACACGATTACCTATTTATGAATATGTATATATTTTAAAGCACAAAGAAAAAATGAATATTCATCTTTTCGCCTTTCAGTGACATCGACAAATCGCCAACTATGCAAAACACGAGGGAAGCTCCACCAAGAACGAGAATACCCGAAAGCATCGAAAAATTTTTACCGGTGCATCAACCGACCTCAATTTTATTACAAACCTCCGTGTCTAAGGTAATTTTTATTGCGATATTATGACAATTCTCTTACAATTCGCTCTCTCCTTTTATTCGATTTTATTATTATTGTTTTACTATTAAGGGCTCATGATCATTTCCTTATTTAATATTCTTAATTTCCTTACTACGAATATTCATTGCTATTGTCATGATTATTGATGATTATCAATATTATTATTATTGTATATATTTATATTATAAATATTTTTCTTCTCAACGCTTTTGTAGATACCTCTCTCTCTCTCTCTCTCTCTCTCTCTCTCTCTCTCTCTCTCTCTCTCTCTCTCTCTCTCTCTCTCTCTCTCTCTCTCTCTCTCTCTCTCTCTCTCTCTCTCTCTCTCCCCCCCCCCCTCTCTCTCTCTCTCTCTCTCTCTCTCTCTCTCTCTCCCTCCCTCCCTCTCTTTAATTCTAAAATTATAACGCGTGAAAAATGAATTTTTTCGTTATTCAATTGTTAAAAAATTTTTCGTAGCTGTCGGAAAACGTCGTAATATCGAGAACCGAGATCGAGACCGATCTTGACGGGGAATCGGCAGAGCCGGCTTTTCAAACGACTAAGGAGAAAGAGTGTTGGCATCTTTATAGAAGAATGTGCGATAAAGGAGTCTGCGTTTCTTTCGATACCGTTCTCAGGTTCGAAACGTTAAAAAATTTATAATTTCAAAAAATTCGAAAGAAAAAAATTATATTCTAAGAAATAAGTCGAAGAATCGTGCGTAATATTGTTGAAAATATTTATATGAAATCGCATTACATTTTTAAAAATGTTTTTCTTTTTTTTTTTCAGAGGAATGCTAACACCAACGGAGTACCGATTGCGCAGAAAAGAGATGACCTCGCCAAGCTTGATAGTCGTAGAAAACACCGATAATAAACATTAGTGCGGTAAAAAAAAAAAAAAAACATTTTTTTGAACCCTAGGGGGATTCATGGAAAACCAAAAATGAATAACGCTTCTGTTGAAACTTAACCGGAAAATATTCGTGTAATAATAAAAAATCGTACTGCCCATAACGAGCCCTCATAGAATTGTAAAGAGGAACATGCCCCCACCCCTCAGTATTTTAACTCATAGTCAATAAAAACGTATTATATATTTCTTAGACCGCATTTTCTTCATGAATGAAAAATTGTACAATTTTTTTCAAGTATTTAATGCAATAAAGGTTGTCACGTTTTGTTAGAAAAAAAATCGTTTCTCTATTATCCGGAGATGCGGTAGATGAACCTTTAAAATAAGGCTGCAATTTTATTCAAATTTGGGATATCGGGAAAAAAATGATTTATTTTTTCATGGGCTTTTGAAAAACCTTGGTACAAAGTTCGAATTTCTAGTGGGAGCGTACGAAAATGTAAAAAATGCGGTTCTATCTGACAAATTTGCGAATTAAAAAGAAATTATTCGAATTTTTGGTTTTTTTTTCATCAAAATTCGGAATCGGAGTATCACGCAAACAATAGAGAGGTCCAGCGCCGTCGGACGACGAGCGCGCAGGTAAACTACAATGTAAACTTTTTCACAGCTCTGCTGGTAAGTCAAACTCCTAGACTCCTCGGCGATGACGTCAAGGTTGATGATCAGTTGCTACGAGGCAGCGGAGTGTTTCGCGAGGAGTCGCGGACCGCGATAATACTCGGCAATGAGTTTGACGAATCATTTTTTTATTCTTTTTTTATTGACATTGCAATGAAAAGCTTATCGGGCATAAAGGGAGCGTAATTGAGAGTTTAAGAAAATCGAATTTATGAGAAATTTGCGGTGCAATGACAGGAGCGACTTGTCGCTGCTGTCATGACGTTACATCAATAATGTCATTCACAAAAAAACATAGAGGCAAGGTTAATGTCGACTACAAAGCACGTCTCGAGCACAAATTGTACTTGGTACGTCACACTCGATACAATTGATTGGCACATTTTAACATGGCAACGTTGTGTTTACTATTTTAACTGTCCACTATTATTACTATTTTATTATTGTTATTATTACTCATTATCGCGTTCTCAACACTGTTATTTGGTTTCTTTTTTTTTTTTCATTATCCAGGCTCGAGAGAATCCGGAACCGGTATTCGACATTTCGGATTGTGCATTGAAACAAATACCCACAGGAATTTATTCATTATGCAAGGTTTTCAGAAAGAAAGTATTGTTGATGCAATGCAACAGACTGACAACTCTATTGGGCGGGGGTGCCTTGAGCGATCTCTCGCTCTTAACTGTATTAGACATTCACAATAATGAATTTACACATTTGCCAATCGAAATTGTTCACCTCGTATTGCTCAAGGTAATTTTTATTTATAAAATCACTAAAAATGGATGAGAATCGATAGATATGATGTAAAAAATAATTATATCGTTCCTTATTAGATTAAAATTAAAATTAATTGATTCGATGGAAAAAAAAAATTTATTTTCTCTTCCCAGGAGCTCTATGTTCAGGATAATAATATACGCAAGTTGCCTATGGAGTTGGGAGATTTGGAATATCTGACGATTCTCAATGTTTCGAACAACAAGTTGAAGGGATTGCCGGACAGTATGGGAATGTTGAAGAGGCTGAGTATACTGGACATTAGCGGAAACGAAGCTATGCAAAAATTGCCAATGACTTTGGGACAGGCTCAATCGTTGAAGGAAATTAATTTAGAAGGATTGGATGACCTCGGCTATCCACCGAAAGATATTCTTTCGGGTGGTACAATAGTGATTATAGCCTTTTTAGCCCATGAGTGCGGAATCGAGTATGCACCAGAAAAATACGAAAAAGAAGAAGAAACGACCTTGAATATTGATAGAGAAGAGGATCGAACGAGAAGACCGAGCAGGGATTCGGTCGTACAGGTCTCCAAATCTCTCCCAAACCAATCATTTTTATTCCATCTAATTTTGTTTTCACTATTTTTCATTGTTTTCTTTTTATTCTATTATTTTTTCACGCATTCTGTTTGGTTGGTAGTATTATCTTCATTGTTTTCTATTTTTGTTTTTCTAGGCAACTTTAACGAGGCTAGAAAAAGAAAAGGCACGTGGACTCGCCTTTATTACTCGTCTTTTATTTTTTCTACTGTAAATTTTTGTTCTCCATTCTGCGAATTGGCCATTTTTTTCGTACCTCGATTTGCATCATTCACCAACATCGCGTTTCATCCCATCGAAATCATCTGTGCTCATTGAAAGGACGGTCTAATTAATTTTAAAATAATTAAGAAACGAAATCAACGAGCGGGAAGAAAAAAAAACTCAAACGAAATTTGTATTTACAGGAAATGCGGCAGAATGCGCTTCTCGAGGTTGAAAAAAATATCAAAGAGCAGCAAGAATATGAGCTTGAGTTGCAGTCCGTGCTCAAAGTTCATCGAAAAAAAGTAATCAATCTTACTCATCGCTCAAACGGTTATTATTGATGTTATGATTATAATTATTACAGAATTCGCAATTTTGTTTCATAAGCTTTTGGACGATTTGACACTGCAGCAGACGCAGCTCGAACAAGAAATCGAAAAAGTACAACAAGAGAGAGATCTCAATCGTGCCAGACTGCTCTCATTTATTTATAACGGTGAGAAATAATTGATAAACGATCGAAATATTTCAAAGTCAATAACGAATAAAGGAAGATAAACGAAAATATTAACAAAATGATTATCGAACAATTATACGACAGCTGAGAAAGAGGCGGACCACGTTATAACGGAATTTCTACGAAGCAGCGAAGAGGAAAGACAGACCCAGGCTGAGCTGCTTGAACAAGAAAAATTGGAGGAGATGAGAATATTGTCACAGTGCCATACCGAGCAATTCAACCTTCGTACGAGAGAAACTTTACGTAAGATTTCAAAAGAAAAGAAAAAATAAATTACAAAAAGTATTTAAAAACTGCCAGTTGAAAAAAATATCATGCCCATTTACAGTTGCCATGGAGGAACTACTGGGAGAGGAACTTCTGACGGAAAGGAAGATCGACGAATATACCAAATTTCGAAACTGTAATGCACAATCGTTACTAGAACTGTCAGTATAGAAAATATTATTTTAATTCAAAATTTCATACTAAAGTCCAATAAATTCGGACTAATCCGAGATACGATTAAAAAAATGAATCAATTGAACGATTAAGTGAAATGTCATTTCAGAGAGGTAAGAAACAATCATCACCTGGCGGAAGTGGTGAGGGACCAAAAAAGGAGCCAGGAAGATTTGGTCAACCGACTACGGAAGGACGAAGTTTTGCAAAGGGCAGCTGTGGCGGCATTGCTCGAGAGAAGCGACGCTCGATCCTGGAGTATCGTGCAACAAGTGACTTTGGTACAATCCCAATTGGCCGCACTAACCAGTATCGAGCTCGAGCGAAAGAAATTCGAAATTAACCAGCAAATAGTGAGAATAAATATGTAAAAACATTCGTCATCCGATCAAAAAACCATTTTTAACCTCGTTAATTAAAAAAAAAAAAAATCGTTAATCGCTTTAAATCGTTCTACAGAATGATTTGGCCGATAAGCGTGTTACCCTAAGCGCCATCCTCATTGATTTATTAGATCAACAAGAAAAAAGAAGGAAACAACTGTTGGAAACGATTCAACAAATCGAAGAACAGAGGAACGTTGATGTACGTAGTGTTTTTAAAAAAGATCTTTAGCAATTTCGAAACAATTAATCAACCAGCGGAGTGAAAAAAATTATAGCTAGTGAGAGATAAACAATTTTCCGTACTTTTTATCTTAAAGAGCACAAGGAGAAACAGTCTATTCTGGTTGATGCAATATCAATCTCTGATGGAGGCAAGACCAAAGGGTCTTCTCGAGGGTCTCGAGCCGACATTAGTACGTCACGTGGCTATTGCAGGCGCATTACATTGTTTGCCCTTTCTCGTGACATTGCCCTCGTTGCTTCAAGATTTGGACGATGAGAGACTGCAATCGGTAATTTAGTATAAAACGTTTTTTTTTTATTAAAAAAAATACAACTATTAACGGTTTGTAATTAATGAAAAAATAATTCTGCCATAAAGATCGGGATACACTGCGAGAGAGATCGTGCAGCGATTAAATTGGCAGTGGAGAATTATTTAGCGGAGAAAAAAGTGAGCGAATCGCCGGTTGATCCATCAGCGCCTATCGATCCTTTGGGATCGCCCATTTATCCATCAGCACCGTCTGATGAGCCTTGTACAAGTTCTAAAACGCACGAACTTACGACCATTCCGAGTATAAGTACAACCGAGTGCGTTGTGTGTCTTGATTCGCACGTAAGTAATTCTTTATGAGTTTAAGATTAATAATCGATATTAAAAATAAAAATAAAAATAAAAAAATAAAAAACTATTTCTGATATAGTGACGATATCGGTCGTGAGAACATGGGAAACTTCGGCATTTTGTCGAAGAGTGCTTCAATGTTATTGAGTGTTTTAGCGTTTCGTCATTTCGTCAGATGCATTTAGTCACAATAAATAATCATTTTGACTGTTTTGCCTTTTTTCAGTGCGAAGTGATATTTCTTCCATGCGGACACCTGTGTTGTTGCGCCGCGTGTTCCAGCAAGGTAACGACCGAATGTCCGATGTGCCGTGGCCTGATACATCGCAAAGTACAAGCAATTTGAAGTCTCAAATTTTTTTTTATATATGCACGTTCAACATATTATAAATTTGTTAATTATTGGAATAAGCACAGTGTACTCGAGCTTCGCGTATCTCAGATCGCATTTACGTCTTCACGAAATGCCTCAATATCCCACATTGTGTCCGATCAAATTTTCTCACGACGTGTTTTTTTGCACCTATCGAATTGTCAAAAACCCTTCAAATTGAATTTTACAATCACAACAATTCTCAACAAAACTCATTAACGAATATCGACACTCAATACGAGCGAAAAAATTCTTAAGTTTATAATTATTTTAATTGCTACAATCATGAGTTTTATTAATAATTATTGAAGTAGAAAATCCTGAATGACTTGCGAAGCAAGTTTTCCAACTCAAGAACAAGGCCTTGAAAACAATAAAAAAAAAAAAAAAACCCCCCACCAGAAGATTCTTTGATTAAAGAGAAAAAAGGCCAATAATAATTTTTAAAGAATCTGATAAGAAAAGCCATTTTTATTTAACCAATTCGTCACGCATTGCAAAAGAGCAATTAAATGCTACAGGCCTCCTTCTAGTCTTGTATTTTTTAATATCGGCATTAGAGCCGTTCCACTTTCCATTGTATAAAAATACAGATGTAATTTAAAAAAAGGAAAAAAAAAACGTACAACATTTTATTACTTAACGATAGTCCTTAAAATAGTTATAATAATAGAAACAATAAAAACCTAAGATAATATTAAATTTTTATTCATCCTCCGCAACTTCATTCCCATCCTCATCCTTTCTTTGCTGTTTTCTTTTGGTCGTCGCATCTTTTTTCTCTTTCTGGGATTTCTTGAAGGTTTCCAAGGCATCTTTAAGCGGGGTGATGAACTGTTCAAACTCAATTTCTTCCATGGCTTGTATGACGTCCGCGCCAGATATTGTTTTGCGATTACCCTTTTTGGCAATGGTATTGGCGGCTGAAGTGAGGTAAAGAATAAATATGGAAGCGGCTTTGGCAACTGCGACTCTGGCTTCTTTACCAATTGTTACACCATCCGGCAGAGCCTCCTTTACTATTCTTGTGACGACCGCATTCGGTAGGTTGAGATCTTCCAGTCGTTCCGCCATCTGATTTATTTTCAGTTTCAATTTAATTTCGAAACAAAAAATATATATGTAAATATTAAGGGAGTGAACATAGCTAGCTTAGTCGGCAAAATCGATTTTTTGATTGTGACATTTAAAAAATTTTTAAGACGCTATAAATATCTGATGAAAATATCGAGAAGAAATCTCAAAAATATGAAACACACTGCGATAAGGCAACATGACTCGCTCATCTTTTAGAAGTAAATATTAAATTTTCTCTATATATTTTTACTCGTATTTGACATTCGACAAATCACTGAATCAAGTTTCGTAAAAAAAAAATAGTTTTAAATCCCTTTTTTTTAATATTTCATTTTTTTTATATGCCCCCTTAATATTAATATTAAGAAACACTTTGCATTTGTCGATTTTTTGTATCTCGAGGTTATGTCGCTTGACTGCGGTAGTTAGAAGTGTATATTTAAAAAACTGATACAGACTTACGATTGGTTGGCGTAGAGTATCTGATCAATTGATTATTTCTTGTACGATGAATAATATCCTGGGTTTTTTCAAAATGAAAATCACGTTGAGCCGGTTTGTTGTATAAACAAAAGACGGAACGATGAATTTCGGCGTCCCGCGTAGATTTTCAATCAAACTCAAGTGCACTACACGAACGAACGGCGCCACGCGTGAATGGGAAACCGGATCGGGAAAACAGGAAGAAAAAAAAAAGCGACGGAAAACAAACCCAGCGCCACCGGAAACCAGTTTCTAGGAACTTCCGAAGCTGCAATGAAAAGACCGAAGATTGCGCTGCGAATAGTAGCGAGCTGCTGGTGGGTCAACGGTGTCGCAGAATACGCACACACGCGTAGAATTCTGACAGTTCATCCCGTACGTCGTCTGCACTGTGTTTGCACTTGATGAATTGACAGCTGAGCAGAAGACAATTGTCAATTGATTTTATCACTTGCTCGACGCACCGAGCACGTTAAGCAACAACAATATTTTCGACGCGCTTTGAAATATAATAAATAGTCTGTCAACATTCGGAGAAAAATGTCAAAGATCGAGGAGGGCAATGCGCACATAAGGCAGGCGGAAAAAAGGTGAGGATATTTTTTATTTCATCATCAAAGGGGGACCCTTTTAATTTTTTTCACCTCATATAACTGCGTACCACCGAGACTTTTTTTCGCATTATTTCATCTATTTCCATTTTTGAATCGTATTCTATAGAAAATTGCGATTTATCGTAATTAAAGGACGATCGTTGCTCAACAATAGAAAATGCATTTTAATGAGTATTCTGCTACCCTTTTGAAATGGATTTCAATCGGAAGGGCGGTCAAATTCCTGATACAAAATATTTTTTTCAAAATTTCGTTACATCGCATTAAATTAAATGAGCTTTCTATTTTTGAGTGACAATCTGTGTTCAATTACATTGACTCGGGGCTCTCATAGAATACGTTTTAATAGAATCTGACCAATAAAACAAAAAAGCTAAACAAATAAAGAACGAAGATCTAAAATGTAGCTGGACAGACAAATGAATAGGCGAATGAAACTTTTGTTTCCAGTCTGAAAACTACTCTACTGAAATGGAGGCCAGATTTCGAAGTGGCTGCGGATGAATACACCCACGCTGCAACTTGCTTTCGCATAGCAAAGTCTTACAAGCAGTGCAAAGATGCTCTACTCAAAGCTGCCGATTGTTACAAGCAGAATAGATCGTATCCTTTTGCTCTACCGCTGTTTTATTCTGATACAATAATAATATTAATTAATTCGAAATCTTTATATACGAATGAAAATTTTCCTCAATAATAATAACAGATGGTTTCATGCTGCTAAGTAAGTTCTGATTATTCGTTATAATTATTATTGAGAACATGAAATTTTCACATGACCAAAACTTCTGAAAAATTGTTATTACGGACCAAATATCTAACTCGAAATTGAACTAAGTAAAAAAATTGATATATTCAATCGATATAGAACTTCTCCATGTATTAAGTAATAATTAATCAAATGAAAGAACTGGAATTAGAAAAAAGAAGCGACTGATAAATTGTAGATGTTTGGAGTAGCTCAACATTACCTCTTTTGCAGGAACCTGGAACAAGTGCTGCTGATATGCAGGGACACCGGTGATATGGCAGAAATCCCGAAACTGGCGCACTCGTCGTGTTCGCTCTATCAGCAACACGGCTCGCCCGAGTCAGGAGCGACCGTGTTGGACAAGGCTGGCAAAATGATAGAGAGTACCGATCCGGAGGGCGCGCTTCCGCTCTTTCAGAGAGCCGCTGAAATAGTCATGGTAGTTTGAGAAAAATTTAACTATCTTTCAATAAATATTAAGCTTAGGCTGGGTACAGATAGAGCAAACGAACGCGAACGAAAGCTATCGTAGGTACGCGAAAGAAGCAGTCCGGACATTTATCCGAAAGCAAGCGAGCGTGCGTTCGTCCGCTCTCGCTGTGCGCTACTTTAAAAGAACAATTGAAGTTACGATGGGCAGAATGGTAGAAAATATTGTTTTTTATTTAATCGTTTAAGGGAGAGGACAGTCCTCGTCAAGCGGCTGAATACATGAGCAAAGTAGCTCGTATTATGGTGAAGTTAAAGATGTACGACCAGGCGGCAGATGCGATAAGAAGGGAAATTGGAATGCACCAGGCGATAGAGCACGCTCCGTCCGTCGGTCGTTTGGCGGTGGTCCTGGTGTTGGTCCAATTGGCGAGGGGTGATCAGGTGGCTGCTGAAAAAGCCTTCAAAGAATGGGGCAACTATTGCGAGGTAGCGGAGATCCAGACCCTGGAGATGCTGTTGCAGGCTTACGACAACGAGGATGCTAATATGGCTAGAACCGCGCTCAACAGTCCGTTCATCAAGCACATGGACGTAGAGTATGCAAAGCTTGCCAGAGGACTGCCGTTACCAACAACGCAGGAATATGCCATTCCGCCGGTTGGTGTCAGAGCGAATGCAGCTGCGACTTATGTATCGCCAAACACAAATAATCTTTCTGGCCAAGCTACCGTAGAGGCAGAAGTCAATCATGTAATTACGTCGTTGATTCTGGTTCTCTACGTTAAGTTGGAAATAAAAAATAATGCTAAATTCTGTCTCATTATCTTTTTTTTCCAGAGATCCGACGAGGGCAAGGAAGAATCAGCGACGGCTGAGGTAACTCCAGCTACTCCGACTCGTAAGGTACCTGAAAAATATGAAGACGAGGAGGAGGAGGAAATGGCTTCGGCATCTGCCGAGAGCCCTGTGGAAAAAAAATCCCAGGATGAGGATGACTATGAAGATGGCCTCTGCTGATCCGTCTCCCATACATACAACAAGCCATTTGTCTCAAGGTGCATTTAATTTCTAGCCTCTCGGAAAGGAATTCCCGAATCGACCGTCGGGGAAAAAAGGCAAAAATAAAATCAAGTAGTGTAGAAAAAATGTACATCTGTCCTTTAATACCGTATCCGGCGATATGCAAATTACTCGCACGCTCCAGTCTACCCGCAAATACACAGAAACACACACAACAAATGCTGCAAAATTTTATCCGTCGATCGTGTAGCGGTTCGATGCTTCCTGCGTTGTAATTCACTGTTGTCGATTTAAGTTCTTTCGAAAGATACATTATTGTCAAGATAATTACCAATTATCGGATTGTTCGAAGATATTCAATAAAGTTTGCAAAATGTGGGATTTCTCGTTGTTGCTTCATTACTTTTCCAACAGATCAAAGAGAGAGCGAGAGAGAGATGAACGTAAGAAAATTAAAATTAAATAACAGCGACGAATCCGTTATTGAACGTAACTGATTAATTTCGTACAGTCTCACCTCGTTTTTTTTGTGGCGGAATGTCCAGTCTGATGCGGAGCAATTTGTTATAACGTATCGTTAGCGATACAACGTACACATTATACCGGATCCAATAGACTCGCAACTACTGATTATTATATTTTTAATAAAGATTGTATTCAGCGCGAAACATTTTTTTATGAATCAAAGTTGGGAAGTTCACGGACACAGTTCGTATACAATGTTAATGTGATTCTAATTAAGAGTATAAATAAGTAACATGTGCACATGGCACTCAGCTGATGAGTTGTAAAACGTAGTATGGGTTACAGGAAAAAACAATCACACGTAGCGAAAACATCACGGGCCTAGCGAATATGACACTAACGCCCGTTTTCTTCAACGTTAATCGGCGTTTAAACTCAATTCATCCTATGTCAAAACTATATCAAAGAAATTGAACTGAGTTTAAACCGCATCGGAGAAAACGGCCCTAAGAATAATCAACACATCCGTTCGCGCCAACAGACCGCCGGTTACTGACTTAGGGCGGGTTGTTCCAACCTCTAGGTAAGCCTATCTGGCAGTTAAAGGCCTGCAAGTCAATGCTTTTAACCGCCAGATATGCTACCTAGAAGTTGGAACAACCCGCCCTTTTACTGCTGCGCGCTGCGCACATGTCCGCGCGGTAGGCGGCGCGGCGGAGGAGCATACAGCTATCGGGATATGTCAGAAAAAACGCGTCTCGTAATTTGTTTAGGTAAGATGTTATTTTTAGGTTATATTGTTTAAATCTTTTTTTCATTTACTCGTTATTATTCGTTCAAATGATAGCCGTTTTTTAGTAATCGCTTTTGCTGATCAAATTGTTTTAGAAATTATTATTATTATTATTATTGTCATTGAATAATTTATCAAAAACCCAATTGAGAAAAGGAAGCTGTTGAAAATAGTAGCTAGAGCAAATATTACAAAGCTTGAAAATCTGGCGCAAAAGGTTGCTCTTCCTATTTTTCGAGGGGCCAAGAGGGAAACTGAAAAACCCGGCCGATATAGGCGGTTATACTTTTACTAACTTTCGGTTGGTTAGGACCATTGCTCAGCGATCGCTGAGCGAACCGGTGTGGACAATAGGAACCGTGCGCGGCGTTTACAACTCCACGAAGTGGGCTAGTAGCTAAGTAATCAAGCGCGTATACGCGGGTGACAAGATTTTTTAATTGATTTACACTACAAAATTGATTTGTTTGTTTTTCTTCATCAAAAAGATATTGGTAAATGCAGAGCAGCTTTCACACACCACTTTGGTTTCGAGAAGATTGACCATTTTTGAAATACTGTTCTTTTCCCGAGAGCGCTGTCCATTTCGCATGAAAGAGCGAGAAACAAACGGAATGAATTATATGGCCGATTCGTCGCCCGTGCTTTGTGTTTCTACGACATATGAAATATATCTTGAGCCACATTTTTTAAAATTTTTATATAATTTTAGCCCCCAGTACGATCATTAATCACGAACTGAAAACCTCAATTGCTCATTTTTAACATTATTAATTGTAAAATTTGGCTTTATTTCTATCATTCAAAGCCAAAGTAACACCGCACAAATTGCACATTCAGACATGAGAGAGCGCGCACATCGGCGGCGGTGCTGCTCTCTATAGTTCACGGACGGTCCCTATGGCGCCGTTGGCGTTTCACGGCAAAACCACTTACTACCAGTAACAACATTGTAGTTTTGAAAATAAAAGAAACAATGCGGATAGTTGTTAAAAACAGCAACAACAAATGATTTGATAAATTCTCTACAAAGTGTAAAACGTGTGAATTGATTCAATAGTTATCAGTAAAAAACTTACAGGTAAATTATTGATATACACAATTCGTCTTGATTAATATGCACAATTCGTCTTGAGTCTTGAGTATTGTTATTGTCAAGTTCGCGTCATACGTCAGTTCCGGTCGTCGTTTCGGTAGAGCACGACCGATCCTAGGGAGATTATTTAAGTTATTTTCTTCCTATGTTATGGTCACCCGATCGAAATTGCAGTGTGTGGTAATGCTGAAACAAGATCAATAGTACACTGCCGCCTTGTTGAGGTAAAGTACACGGGTTTTAAGCGCAAACGTCAAAATCGAATAAATAGTCGTCTGCAGTGTGGAGAACTGTCAGTATAGAGCTGTGTAACAATAATTAAAAAAAAAAATACCAAGTCCTCAATTGACACAAGAGATCATCAGTAATGGGAGTTGTAATACGAATTTCCGAATAAACCAGGAAGTAGTAGTGAGAGACAGAAAAAAAGTGACAGGGGATAGAAATGACAGGGTGGTTTATCGAACCCCGGATTATTGTCACTTTCATTGTTATTCGTTAATAACAGAGGTCTGTAAAAACAAAAAGCCAAAAAAAAGGACAAACTTTGTGATCACGCAAGATTTTCACCGATGTTTGGTAAATCGTTTGGGATAATCTTGGTGAGATACGTAAGGCGGCGAGATTGGCCGCTCTTTTAAATTCGAGGGAGGAATGACGCTTGAGGATCCATTTTTCGTCGTCAAAGAGTAAGTAATGCGTTGTGCAGAGCCCCAACTATTTATATTGTGTCTAATCTTTTGTTTGTACTCTTTCCTTGCATTACCGGGCTTTGTTCCGCGATAAACCTTTTACCGCATTGTATGTATATAAATATAGGCACAATGTATACGCGCGCGCCCGCGCGCACATATATATGAGGCGTTTCACGCTACTTTTACATTTATAAACCCTGACCCCTTTTTACTAGTAGACATTTTTTTATAATATGTTTCTCTATACGAGAAACGAACGGATACGTATTTCGGGATATTCAAATTTGCTCTTTTTTTTCTATTGTTGCATACGGTTGAATATTTCAAATTTTGATCTTTGCAGCAGTGCATTAACTCGTGGAAATTATGAGTATTATAATAAAAATGATTAATAGAATTTTTTATCAATTTTCGACGTACTTTTAGTGAAAAAACAACAGAGCAACTTTTTCAAATAATATTTTTTTTTTATCACTAAACGTCAATTTTCCTTGAAAAATCAATTTTTACTGTGAATCTAGTACTTTCACTCAGTTTTTGAAAAACCGTAATTTATTTTCCAAAAAAGTAGGAAAATAATTTTTAGAGCTTTTTTAAAGCTTTTTTTCAACTCTTAATCTATTTTTGCTCGTACATTCACGTTCAAATCCGCGTGAAATTTTGTTATTAGTCATTTATGGTGTGTACTCATAATTTTCGACTGTAATCTTCGCAAAATTATGGGTAAATAAAAAAATCGCCGTATATGAGTCTGCTTATTTTTGGTATAGAAAAGTAAACGAAAAATTCGCACAAATGAAAAAGATTCAATATTTCGAAATGTATTAACGTGGCATGAAAAGCCTCATGTGTAGACTTCTTGTATATACGAGCACATCTATATATAGTACCGACTGACATGCAGAATCCCGCTTCGGGTGATTTTTTTTCGCTCGCACCCCTCGTATTAAACTCCAAATTTATCCCTTGGAGTAAACACACAAATGCTGGCTAAAACGGTCCACAATATGAATTCATGAATAAAGCATTTCGCGATATAGTCGAATTATTATTCGACTATATCGCGTAAATTTAAAATCCGTGTTGTGAAAAGGAATAAAATTTGAGAAATAGGAAAAATTGGAAACACGTGCTAGAGAATGGAAAAAAAATTTTCGTTCTCAGCGAGGTGTGCAAGGCATTGAACAAAACTCGTGGTTTATACGGTCGTTGGAGCGAATCCCAGGTCGACGGAAGTGTCGTCTCGACGCCCATCGTACCCGGTACCGGACCGGGAGCCGGACTTCCGGTCTCACGGGAAGAACTCGTCTGGACGACGACAGAATTGCGAAACGCTTTGCGATCGATTGAATGGGATCTCGAGGATCTCGAGGATACCATCTATATCCTTTTCTCTACGAACTGTATTCAAATACTATTCTCAAATATATAATATTACAAAATTTATATTTTTATCTATTTTGTACAAAAATTTTACGTGGCCGCCTGGAATGCGTCATATATAATATTATTATTTTATACAAACAATTTCAATATTCGGCTCAAAAGGAATGAACCTTAACACATGTGTTTTTATATTTCAATAACCACGTATTGTAGAAAAAAATCCAACGAAATTCAAAATTGACAACAAGGAACTCACCGTTCGGAGAGCTTTTATCGAACATACGCGCGAAGAAGTTAAGGTAAAATAAAAGAAATTTTTTCCACGTTTTTTCAAATACTCAAAAAATAAAATGTCTCCACCTGTTTTTTTTTTTTTTTTTTTTTTTTTTCGTTCGCATCCACAGGTTATGAAAGACAAGATGAATTTAAGCCGAGGAAGAGATCGCGATCGTACCGCTAGACAGGTTTGTACTCGAGTTATCATTCAAATATATTTTCAATTGTTAAAAAGGCGCTTAAAAAAATTGTTTATTCGTCGCGGCATAAAACGTCCAGTATGCGCGTGTATATAATTTAATCGGAGACAACGCGGAAGGCGTTTCTTCAGCCCAGCGTAGTAAAGCCTCAATATTGTTTTTCCAATCGATTACATTTTTTTCGGAACACGCCAGCCGCTCTAAATCTTATCAATAAGAACAATCTCTAATCATCAAAGTGTAGGAAATATACTAATAGGATTAAAAAAGTAGTGCATGTCGCGCATGCGCGAGCATAGCGACATCTTCGTTACACTTTACGATCGAGTCTTCCTCGTCAGCTGTTGGATCAGCTGTCGGCCGAGTTTCTCTACGTACTCTACGCGATTTTTTGTTTAACACTAATTGAGCTAAAAGTTTGCTGCTTCGAAGTTTATCGTCATCCGCGTGGTGCTACGCGTTGCTAATGAGGGTCAGGAACGATCATTAATCACCAAATCAATTAAAATCCTTTTTTCCATTATAAAACGAACTTATTTTGAAGGGATTTAGAGAAGGGAACGAAGCCCTTTATTTTCAGCGTGTAACCGTTCGAACTAACAAAAACACAAATTGACGCAGCCTCTGACTGTTTCGATTTCGGTCATTTATCGTACATCCCCTTGTCAACATTTTTTTACTATATTTCGAGCACAAAATATTAATTCTGGAGATAAATAAATAGAAAGAATTTATTCCACGTTGGAGGCAGCGTCGAATGTTTTTTCGCTCGTTTATATATTTAACACGTGATTGTACCTTTTGGCTCAGCCGTTGCTCGACAATAGTCCCGCGCGGGTTCCCCTCAATCATGGAACAACAAAGTACAGCAAATTGGAGAACGAGGTTGATAGTCCTAATCGACAGTTCGTCGAGTCAAATATGCAGCAACAGACCGCCATGATGCATCAACAGGACGACCATCTTGATATGATAGGCGAGAGTATCGGCACGCTGAAAACTGTATCGCGTCAGATCCATTCCGAGCTGGATGAACAAGCTGTGTAAGTTCTTTTTCCTCCGTCTATTTTTTTTTCTACTACCCGGAGTCATTCAAAAATATTGATGCAACTATTTTAATGAAATAACAAAAAGATTTGATCAATTTAATTAAACACCAACAGAATGCTGGACGACTTTGGTAACGAGCTAGAGGTCACCGACTCCAAACTTGATGCGACGATGAAAAAAATGGCCAAGGTCCTTCACATGAGCAATGGTAACTATAGCAATTACATACCGGCACCCACAGCCGCAGCGCCCGGCGTAGACCGATACACGTCAAAGCCATCCTCGCTGTCGACTCTCTCCACAACCATTACAAACTGTTTTCTATGTTACGCCGAGTAGTTACCAATTTTTATTTTTTCTTTGACGCGGCTCTTCCGGCCTGTTAAACCATTCCTCGCTAAGTTATTGAATATTCCATATTTATTTATCCTAAACATTCCAATCGTTTTTTTTGCCAGGATGGATAAATAGTTCCGTCTCATTGGCCTAAATCCTTCCCTTGTGTCTCTTACCTCATCAAAATGTACCTTCTCAATATGCCAACCCAACCAGGACAAAGAATAATTTTAATCATATAGAGTTAACGGCGGCGATCAAAGTGATCCAATATCAATACGTAAGAAAACTTTTAAATACTTGGAGCCAATTTATTCTCAATATGCCAATCTAAACGAAACAGAAGAAAAATGATGAAATACAATTCTTATTACGTAGATTCAATAGCGATTGATTGATCGATTCGATACATCGGAATTCACAAATACTCGGAACCAAATAATTCTCAAAATGCCAAGCCCTAATGAAAAAAAATCAATTTTAATCTTTTAGATTCAATAGCGATAAAATTAAAATCCGAAGTCAGGGTTTGAATTGTTGAACAATTCGGAAATATAATCACAAGGCCGGATGCGCGAAATATGTAAATGCATTATTTTTTCGTAACGCGAAATGGGAGAAAAATAAATAGACGATACATTGCGAACGTGAATCTACCGAACGAGTGAAAGTGAGAGAGAGAGAGAGAGAGAGAGAGAGAGAGAGAGAGAGCGAGAGAAAGAGAGATTGTGGATTTCGGCGTGTATGAAACAAAAATAAAATTAAAAATAAGAAAAAACGAACAAACACGTGCGCCTGAAGAAAATTTTTGTATTAGACACAAAGTATCGGAAGTGTTTAAATGTCCTTGATCTCGATCAGAAGTCATAGTAAAATAATTATTGATGATTATTAAAAATAATTATTCATTAGAGAGTTTAATAATTACACGAGTTTGTAGCTGTTGTTTTAGCATGGATTAATTAGAAAAATTGTCAAAAAGTAGATTAAACTACGAAGTACTCGTCCATCACCGTAGATAATTAATTTTCAAGGAAAACGTCAGTTAATTGATCGACGTGCAATTAAACAAAAATTGATGGACAAAAACTACACTTGACGCATTAGAAATATTGATCGGTAAAATAAAAAAAAATGAAACGAATAGATGATTATTGCTGAACCGGTAATCCGAACTTCCATAAACAGAAAATAAGTTGAGACTAAACGAAAAAAAAGAGAAAAAAACACATGAAAATAGTTTACCACGAAACTGAGGGCCAAATGTACTCGTAAACTATTCATTTATGACGTAGACCAAGTGTAATCTACGTAGATGGTTGCTGCTGCTGTTGTTGTTGTTGTTGTTGTTGTTGCTGTTGATGTTGATGTTGTTGTACACTTCTTTTGAATCCTCTCTCACATTTCATACGGAGAAAAAAATAGAAACAACTTAGAAGAAAAGAGAAACAAAAAATTACATATATCGAAAAAAATTCGATTACACCTGTAGGTAATGAATCAAAATAAATAATTGGAAAAAAGAAAAGAAATACAAACAAAGCAACAAACAAACAAACAAACAAACCAAAGTGATAATTACAAGTGTGCGCATGTGATGTTACTTTCCGTTTGTTTTAGATCGGAGGCAATGGGTAGCCATTGGAGTCTTGACCGCCATATTGGTGTTACTAATTATTTTGTTTATAATCAAGTGATGAGAGCTTCGTTGATCCCCGGTACGAAACAAAACAAAAAAAACACCCCAAATTATGAATTATTCGTGGAATTCAATGTAATTTTGTACGTTAAGTTTTGTCTCAGCTTCCACGATTGTTTTCCTCTCCTGGTGATATCTCATCATTAAGAATTCAAATAAATACACTCATATATGTATGTGTGTGTGTATATATATATATATGCACACATATATGTATATATATGTTTAGATAAATGAAATTGTTGATGGAATCGTGTGTTGCGGAATTCACCATGAATCTCGATGAATCCCTCGTGATTATTTAGATAAACGTCGATTTCACCAATCTTCGAAATCGGGCCTTTTTATTTCGTTCAATTATCATTTTCTATTTATTTTTCTTTTAATTCTCGTTGATTCTTAATGCTACATTTTGTACTACTCTACATCGTATAAAAGTGTCATTATATTATTTTATGTAATAAAAACGTGATAAGAATTTTTTGTTTTTTTTTTTTTTTTTTTTGTTTTTCGAACGTCAACAGCATGGAAAGTATGAATCGATTGTTGTACCTGCTTCAAAAGAGTTACGAGGAGAAAATCAGGGGGGAATGAGGATTCAGAAAAAAATTGTTCGATCGCGCTGGGCTGTTCAAGTTTTAGCTCGTGTTTTTTTCTGTTTTCTGCCCACCAGGTCAATATCTTTGGTATGAGGTTCGTTATCGCGACAAAAAATTACGCGTCGTGAGAAAATATACGAAACGCCATTTGACTGTCATCTTTCTTAATTTTTAGTCAAGGAGAATTTTTAATGGACGCGTAATATCTTCTCCCTCGAGGTGTCGAGTTTTAGTACAATAAAAGAATAGGCTTGCGCTAAATTTCATCGCAGAATGGGAATAATCGTGAGAGCTTTTCGTCCGTACTCGTACCGATATAAGTACATTTTTGTATGTTATATATAAAGGTATGTATGACGTTTTATGGCACGTAGAAAAGAAAAACGACTTTTTTAGGGCTCCAGGCGTAATCGTTTGTAACATATAGAGGGCAGTGCTTTTCTGATGTCATCAATGTTCTCGACCTCGAGCCTCAATCTGCTAACCTCATCCTCGTAATTTTTAACCCATTGAGTTTGAAGATTTTTCGCCTCAGTCAAGTCACGTATTCTTTTCTCCAAATTAGCTTCTTTAATTTCCTTCTCCGCTGCCATCAAACGCTCCTCGAGGCGGTCCAGATCAGCATCGTCTGAAACAAAAAACATTTATTTTCTAAAGTTATTTTCTAAAGTCTCGGAAGTGAAATTTGCGAAATATTTCTGACTTTGTATATTTTCGCTGAATGACTTATGTTGATGTACTTTGATCCGAAAATACTGATCAATTGTCTCTTACCACGAAATTTTCGTGAAAAAAAAAAAAAAAAAGAAAAGTTTTTCGAGTACTTTTTCGAGTATTCCTCAATGATCTACTAGAAAATTATTTTCTTTAAACAATTAGTGGAAAAGCTGTTGGAAGAACGGAAAAATGGTTTTTAATTTATCGGGGTATCTCAATTTTTAAGAAAACGTCAGCTGTTTACAGTTGAAACAAAATCGCTCCGCCCTCCGATCCATTTTTTGAAAACTCAAACATTATTATTACAACGGTAATATTTTGGGATAATAACGCGGATGAGCCGTAGTCATACGAGCTTCATAATGTGACCCTTTAAATATTTATCGACCAATAATTAATTTAAATACCAATTTCGGGAAGAGCATCGAGTTCCTTGATAATCTCGTCGACTTCAGCGAGAGCTTTGTCAACTTGTTGACTGGCCAAGTTGAGACTGGTTCGAGCTTGGCCAACTTGATGATTGACCTCGTTCGTCGCATTAACGTCCTTGTCTACGCGAATCTCGTGTTTTTTCGCAACCGAATTTGTTATTTCGACTCTCAGATGCAGCTTGTCCGCCTCGTTACCCAAACGCACAGCATCCAATTTTGTCTTATTCGCTTCTTGACGTATCAAATTTGCGTTTGCGCTCGCCTCATCAGCATTTTTCTATAAATTGAGAAGACAATCATTCGACACACGCGTATAACATTATTTTCCAATTTATATTCATTTTCCATTAAATTATTACTATTATTACTGGATGTAATTTGATTAGAAGAAAATATGAAATATTTCATAAAAAAATCATGGATAGAGACCTGGGCTTGAATAGCAATGTCCTTTGCAGCTATGGCATTCGATTCAGCATCTCTGAGAACGTATTGAGTCTCGTTGGCTTTCGCTATTGCCTCATTTACCATATCCTTTATTTCATCGAGCACAGTCAAAGCCTCTTGAGCCTTGATTCGTTCTTTTTGCACTTCAGCATCGAATTCTAAGAAATTTCCAAACAAACGAGATATATCGAGAATATTAGAAACGTTCAATTATTTTATTATATCGGAGATAAATTTAACAATTGATATGCTCACCACCCAATTTTTTCAAAGTTTCCTGGGCTTCGAATAGCGTTTGATTGCCTCTTTTCAGTGCATCTTTCGCTTTTTCATTAGCACCATCCACTTCGGACAACAAATCGGCTGTTGCTGCTTGTTGATCTTGAGCACGCTCCAAAAGTTCCTCACTCTTGCGTGCTTTGTTCGCCAATTCGTTGAGCCATGCCTCGTTCTGCTCCAGCAATAGTTGAGCTTGCTCTTTTATCTCCAAACCCTGAGAAATAAGTTTCTCGTATACTTTCACTTTTCGTTTATGCATTATTTGAGAAGTATACTCTAGTTTTTCATCTTTTACATTTCTTTTTTATAACTATGTGTAAAAATGGTGTAAAACGCAATGTTGTACAAATATTAATTTACATATCACTTTTTCCTCGTAAAAAAACAAGATCAGCTAGCAGAACAGTTTTTTTTAACAATTTCATGTTCAAACGTGGAGTGTGTGCTGTACCCCAGAATGGGATCCATGCAATTAAGAATAATGTATCGAACGATTCCGTCAATTGGTGAATTACATCATTGTTGACGCTTTCAACTTGATGCCGGAGTTCATCAATATCAACGGTGGGTACTCGCAGATCGAGAATCAGTAATTGAAGTGCCTCTTTGTCTACAGCGGAGGATTTGGAAGCAGCCGCGTTCGTCAGATTTTTCACTTCGTTGAAACGATCCTCGAGAAGCTCCAACTTGTTCTCCAGACCTCTGATCTCGTCACTGAAGGAATAAATGCAACATTTTATTATAGTCCGAAAATCCCTTAAAATTACCAATTTCTTTTTGTTTAACTATTTGTTTGGGGGCATATACACTTGGCAAGATTAATAAATCAATTTTTCTTATTTTTTTTTTTCAACTTTTACGTGTCAAGAATATGTGCTGAAAATTAAAAATGTAAATTACAAAAATAGACTGATGGTTCAATCATTTTTTTAGAGTATCACAACTGACTCGATACTCTTTTTTTTTACACTTCCGAGTGCATCTACCCCTTAATTTTACTATTTATCAGATGACGAACCTGATGTTGGAATATTTGGCAATGGCTTTCTTTGCCAAGTTATACGCTTCGAGGGAAGTGTTGCGCGCCTGTTCCGCCAGCAGATGGATTTTTTTTGCTTCGTTCGTGTTGCTGGAAAATGAAAAAAAAAATATGCTCATGTTGTCGACACGTAATATTAAAGTGGAAAAACAATCATAGGAAATATACTCACAGGTCGGCAAGAACTCGAGCCTCTTGCGCGATAATTGTCATTTGTTGATTCTGTTGGCCAACTTGATCGGCTCGTTTTTTCGCAGCAGCCAGTGCACGCGCGCCGTCAGTCGCGAGGTAATCTTCCGCTTCCTGGATACGATAATGAACCGATACAAATATTGTGAATAAATTTAAAAGCGTTACAAAACCAAATTCGATGAATAGTTACGGTCAATTGCTCGTAAATCTGATCAAGGACGCGTTCCGCTTCGTCGATGCTGGTTAGACCTTCGTTGGTTGTTCGTCGCGCTTCCTCCGCCGTCGCATCGACGCTCTGCGACACTTTTTCAATCTGATTCAGTTGATCGCGCAGTTCGTCCAATTGCTCCACTAACGTTTTGTTCTCGTCTTAAAAACAAATCCAATGTATTAACATTGATTACCGAAAGAGAAAATTGAAAAATTGTGTAAAATTGAAATTTACTTCCGGATCCCTGTTTGGCAACCTGGAGAAGAGATTTAACGCGATGTTCGACATTTTTCAGTTCTTTCTCGAAATCGGAATCCTTCATTACGGTCGGACTGTTGTTTATTTTTCTGAGAGTACTCTCGAGCTCGTCGAGACGTCTGCGATGTTGATTTACGGAATCTTGAATGAGATTGTAACACGCTGGACAATCGACACACCCGTATTGTCTGTTGTGCTTGTTTTCTTTGCATCGATCGCAACGTCGTCCTTCAACGTTCGTCAAACACTGAAAGTAGCCGAAAATTACGATTATTCGTTTGATCATTTGAATAACAAGAACATTCATATGAGAGCTTAATTGAGGTATTTTCTCGATGTATAAATATTTATATCGTATGGGAATCATCATACTGACGGGACACTGTCCACTGGCATCGCACTGCAAATCCTGTGATCCGATGGTATCGCAATCGCAATGTTTACAGCCATCGCGTCCAAATCCGTATTGATAGGGCAGACAGGTGTCGCAACGCTTTCCTGTTATTCCAGGCCGACACTCGCATTGTCCAGTGGTCGCGTCGCAAGTTCGATTGTACGATCCTTCGGGATCACAATTACACGCTGTGCAGCCCTGTTGAAGTATTTCAATATAAAATTACGTTGAATTTTATGAATTGAAGAAAAAAAAAAAAACTAGATTGGCACTAAAAAATGAAAATTACATCGCCGCTCAGTATTTGATAATATCCATCCTCGCATTTGTCACAATTTCTGCCAATAACGTGGGGTTTGCAAGCACAATGTCCGGTAAGTTGATTACAGGGAGCGACCGATCCGTCGTCGAGTTCAATCGTGCCGGGTGGGTAACATTGACACAATTTGCAGCTGTCCTCTTTTCGCTCCGAAAGTGCATCGCCCCAATATCCTGAAGAATTTTTTTTCTCCCATTAATCGTACTTGAAAATGCAGATAATAATTTGACCCTCTAAAGTTCAGAATGGCTATCAATTGTACTTAGAGATTTATATATGTTACTTTTACTTAATATTATTATTTTTTTTTTTTTTTTCATAACCCGAACCAAATTTGGACTTTACGGAGTTAAATAAATTATGGAAGCATTAAAAATATGTATTGCGAATGTAATTTACCTGACAAACAATCTTCGCAATGGAAACCTGCGGTGTTGTTGACACACTTGAGACACTCGCCAGTTTCGTGATTGCAATTTCGTACAGCATTGAGGTCGATATTATTGTTGCAGTCGCACAGTCTGCAGGCTTGACCCTTGTCCGGATTGCCGAAATAACCGTCTGAGCAAGTTTCGCACCTTGCGCCTGTCGATCAACCCAAACCGAGTGTGCATATTTTTAATGGGATACGGTTGTCTGATTTTTTCATATTGTTTAAGAAGGCAAGGTCGAGAGAACGGATCTTTTCGTTTTTACATTTTTCAAAGAACGAATAAGTCTGAAAGAACGTCTGGTAAGAGTTTCAAAAAGTTTTTGAACAGAAAAATTATGAAGGTTTCTCAAAATGCAAATTAATCAGAAAAAGTCTTGATCCAACTTCTCCAATGGTAACCCAACAATTGTTTTTTTATTATTTTTTTTAATATTCTTTTTAAACCCTTCCGTATATGCGTAATGCCCCCGTAAACGAAAAGAGTTTTTAGAGTTATAAGAGACAAACCTGTACGTCCGGACGGACACTCCGAGCATATAGGATCGGGATTGTTGCCAAGGAGAATACAGGGACCGTTGTCCGGACAGGGACAGGGCTTGCAGTCGTAGGGTGTACCCTTCAACGGATATCCGTAATATCCTCGAGAACAGAGGTCGCAATTGCTGCCCGCTGTGTTGTCGTGGCATATACATTGTCCTGCAGTGATAAAAATGAGAATAAGTAAGAACGATAAGAGGCCTCGATCGATTAAGAAGAAGGGTGTTACACAAGTACCAGTCTCTGCCTCGCAGATATCAGCGTGTCCGTTGCAGTTGCAAGGTACGCAAAGAGCGAACGGACCACCGTTCGGTGGATCATGATGGAATCCAGGAGCGCAGGATTCGCAAAATTGTCCAACGTAGCCGTGAGGACACTGGCAATGTTCGATCCAATCAGCGGGTTCACCAGCGGCACCGCGTTGGGCCGTTTCAAGACTGACGTCGTCCAAAAATCCTCTACCTTGATGGGTATACGTTCCGCGTATTTTAATAGCCGTTAAATTCGAGAGAATCGACATGAAAGCACGCGCGGTAACTCGCGGCTCCCAACCGTAATCGGCGTGCTCGTGAAGCCGAAACTTGTACACTTGAGGCTGCAACGATAGCAATTCGCTATATACGACCGATACAAGAATATCCCGTATCCATTCTTACTTTTCGAGATAGTAATTGGCATTGAAATTTTACCGAGGAATTTGGTAATTGATTGGTTTGTCCGAATATCGGCTGTGTCAACTGCTCGCCGTTACCTCCCTCCAATATTACGTCGCGTGCGGTTGGTGCTGGTTCATTCTCCGCAATTCTAAGTGTAAATGTGAGATCCTGATTGTAAGATGCTCTCTGGTCACCGAGGAATCTTTCTACAAATAACGGCTCATCATTATGAATCGACTGAATTTGAAGAGGGGAGGGGTGAGACATTTTGTAAAAAAAATTTATATAAAATAGATATAGGCAAAAACAAACCAGGAGCAACGAAATAAACGTTGTCACGATCGGGCGCGGTTACGGAAATAGTTTGCGTTACAGCGTCGTAGTGAAGAGGTATCGGGTTTCCGGCCACGCTCGCGGTCCATTTTTCATTTCCGCGACCAAACATACTCTCGATGGTGAGTTTGGAGTAACCGTTGGCGAGATTGCACACCGACGAGTGTCCGTAACAGAAACACGGTGTACAACCGAATTCGTTGTCAAGATCGAGATTGAAAAATCCTGGTCGACATCTGGTTTAGGGACAAATTTGCAAATAGGCTAATTAGTTAAATAAAATCACTTTGGTCCTGTAGAGTACATTAGATCAAAAACTGACTCTCGACATCGTTTTCCCTCGACGTTTTCTTTGCAGCGACATGCCCCAGTTACGGAATCGCAATTTGGTTCATTATCGAGCGATCCTTTGACGCTACACTCGCACGAGGTACAACCGAGCGAATCAAAATTATAAAAATTCGCCGCGCAACGATCACACTTTTCTCCGGTTATTCCGGGCTTGCACTGACATTTTCCCTCGCTGTTGCACTGCAAGCTACGGGATCCGATCTCGTTGCAGTTACAGGCGACGCAATAACTGTCCTCCGGACGTTGATAATAATTTTCGCGACATCTTTCGCAATTTGGACCGGCACGGTTGGCCCGACAATCCGTGCAGTGACCACCGTGGCCGCTTCGCTCGTACAATTCCTTGTCAAAATAGCACCGATCCGAATATCCGTTACAATTACAAGCTGAAAAACGAACAAATATTTTTCTATCATTTAAATTTCTTCTCTTATCGCTAGCTCGTCTGGAAAATCAATCAAAACGAGGAATTATATTCGACTTACGAGGCCAGCGAATCGAGCGTGGAAAAAATCCATTAAACCGAAACGAAATACCAGTGCAAATAAAATGTATAAAAAATGAGAATAGCACAAAAAAACGCATGACTACGAACGAAACTCTGAGGCACCGAGCGACCAAGTAGCTGTCTCGAATCCTGTCTTCCCTCGGAATACTAGTTATTCCAAGGGAGAGAGTGAGTCCCTCTCCCCACTTCAACGAATCAGTCCCACGAGCGTAAAAGGAAGATCAAGTTTTTAATCATTTAAAGCGAGCTCTCGATAAATCATACAAATTTCAAACATTTCTTCTCACAAAAAATCAGTCGAATAACCTTTTAATGAAATAAAATAATTTTACACGCGTTTGCAAAGTGTAACCAAGGTGGAGGAAGAGAGAGAGAGAGGGAGAGAGAGAGAGAGAGAGAGAGAGAGAGAGAGAAGGAAAGATGAAGAGAGGGAGGAGGGAGGGAAGGACGAAAAAGGTAAAAACAATCGTGCCCCACTCCTGACCCGTCGCGACTAAGGCCAAATAAGGCGTGGAGAAAGAGGAGACAAGAAGAACGAGAAAAATGCTTATCCCACTTACGTTTGCACTCGTGGGCGTCCGTCGTTGTTGCACGACCCCAAGGGGCATCGTTGTAAAACGGCAGACACTCGTTGCAGTCCGGACCCGCGGTGTTGTGCTCGCAACTGTCAAAATAAAATTCTTCATTTTTTTTTTCTTCTATATTTTATATTTCCATGAATGACTTTTGAATCAACTCACCGACATACTCTACGAGATGTACCATCCGAACGGGGGCTGTTTATACACTCGCCGGCGTGTCCGTTGCAGGCGCATCGCGCGCCAACGGCAACGTCCGCGATCGCGTAATAATAAGATTTTAATACCTGGCCATCTCCGAAAAGCTCGTCACCGAATGTGTTTGGTCGGTCCAGACTTATCATCAGATCGGTAGCTTGGACCCATGACTTGAAAAATTATTCAAAAAATACAATTTATCAACGCGTTTATATTAACGCTATAATAATAAAAGCGGTGTCAATGAAATGAGAGAAATAACCTGAAGGGCGGGATTGGTATCAAACTGAAAAGCTGACGGACGACCCTCGAGCGTTGAAAAGGCAACGGTACCACGACGAAGAGGCGAAATATCCGAGTATTCGGAAGTACAGAGAACTCTCGTGTCTTCCCCCCGAACCGTGTCTTTTCTGTCCGGTAATCCGTACGTATCGCGACAAGTTGCTGAATAAAACTGATACGGTTCCCACGGGGAATCTTCGGTCCTTCTCCTGAAGATACCCCAAGATTCGGGCCTCGGAGATTCAAACAAAACTCTAACGTAAGTTATATCGTATGTTTTCCCTGCAATCAATGTGACAAAAACACAAATGTAAATTCATTTATATTGAATAATTTACCATTGTTATATCAACGTTTTTCATACGGACAACCGCCGATTGAATATTTTGTTTCATGCAAATTTGTGCTTCAACTTTTTTTTTATATCTATTCTTTTTTTTTTTTTTTTTTTTTAATGCACATTGATGCACAGGAATTGAACAAAAATATTGGCCAAACAAACAACGATCAACAATATATTTTTATGCTTCTTTAAATTGAATTTTCTTTGTGCAGGTTTTATTTAAGCGCGTGTCTATGGCGTTTTAAATAGACGAAGGAGCAAGCCTGCGACTGATGACGGTGTGAAAGCCGCTTAACCATCTCAAGATCACATATGGCTCACAGACATTTCTCTCGCTCAAGCAGTTTCCTTCATGAATGGTTATATTTTTAAAACTCGTGCCTCGTCGAGGTTTATTCAGATTTAAAAATCAAAATTGATTGAGTATGCATTAATTAGTGTATGGTTACGGACTTTTTTTTTACAGATAATTTTTTTTACCAATAACAGTGCACTAAAATGTTATGAACGGCATCTCATTATTTCCAAGTACTCGGTAAAAGAGAGAGAGGGGGAGAGAGAGAGAGAGAGAGAGAGAGAGAAGGCCAAGAGGTCACACGTTGACCGCAACGTATGCCAAAGCTCGGATGAATCAACGTTCCTCACAAAATCTCTTATCACATCAGAATTTGATGAAACTCATAAAATATTACATACGCGAGCGAATCACAGAAAAAATGCTGTGAACCAAGCGAGCAATTATATCCGTTTTGACTGGTGACGTATGTAGAATAAATTTCAATAATATTGTTTTTCGTTACATGTTTAATTAAAAAAAAAAATATTAAAAAGAACACGTGATTGACTTTTCAAATAGGAAAAAATAAAATTTGCTGAAATGCATTTGATTACGTGTATATCTTACCGAGATGAAGGGTCAAAACAACTTTATTGGGATATTCAATACCCTCGTGCATCGTCTCCGATTGCCACCACGTGGCATTGTCATTATTATCGCGATCGGTGAGAAAAGCTGCTGGATGATCCCCGAAATGACACAATTCACAAGGTTTCCGTTGGACACCAGTCTGCCTGCAAAATTCGGTAGGCCTGCCATCCTGGCCACACGTGTTGGTCGCTTCCATTAAAACACCAAATGCCGCATTCTCGAAAGGCGGAATGCATCGCTAGGGAAAAAAAAAAAACATTTTCAAAATTCACCAAAAAACCCATGAAAAAATCCATGGTAATAATTTAGAGGACTTGTTAAAAAATAGTGCTCGTGATTAATCACTAATTCAAAGGAGAATGAAATAAAAATTAATAACTCGTTAGTTGACCATTGAAAATATCATTGGCAGATAATATTCGCATAACACAGTACCCTTTATTGTTGTTCGCGCAGTCCATGAATGTTACCGAGAAATCGTAAATGGGAGCGTATGAAATTGCGAACAAACGTTATAAAATCGTATCACGAAATATGAAGTACGATAGCGATGGGAAGAGCTACGATTCTCTCTTTGCATTCGGTTCTCGTAGCTCCCCCTTCCTCCCCCCCCCCCTCCCAAACATCCTGCTTTTACTCCACCGTACCGGATTCGTAAGAATATCGTAATTGTACAACGGATATTAAATTTCATATCGACGAATTTATTATTTGAGAAGAGAAAAATGTCTTTTTTCAACTCTCATCATTTTTCCCCGTACGATTCTCCAATTTTCAGAGATTTAGGACCGAATAAAAGTCTATCTCTATCTCAGGGCTTTATCGTGCTCAGCTCGATTCGTTTTTTTTTTCTTTTTATCAACTAAAGTTCAACCGAGTCCGAACTCGCCAGGCGATAACCCACTGTCCATTCTCTCGCGTATCCGTTCCCCATGACGAAAGTAAGACAAAAATTGGATGAAGGAAAAAAAACCCTCTGAATAGACCTAAAATATAAATTCCGAAATTACTTCTCGCGACACGTGGTTCTTCGTTTACTCTTTTTAAATATTAGAACGTCCAATTATCATTAATAAATTTTGAAAAATATTTTAAAAAAACCCGAAAATGTGAATCACGGGATTGGTAAAGAAAATAAATAAATGTCTCGATTTTTTAAACGTTCAGCCGCAAAACCAATGCAATTGGAAATGAATCAAGAGCTCACCTGCGGGGCACCGAAATCGTCGTAACATTTGACCTCGACACGATTTTTGTTAATCTTGTTAAACTGTCCATCGATGAGATCCGGTTCGCTGTAACTTCCGGTCGTGAGAAACGTGACCAAAAGAATTCCGGCGATTTTCCCGCCCATTTTATCAGTGCGGGATCGTGAGATCGAAAGATCGAGTTGGAACGAAAAAAAAACTTAACGAAACGGAAGTCAAGATTTTTTTCACGGGGTCATCCGTTTGCCAGAGAGTCTCAAACCTCACTGGAGACTGAGTGTACTAGACTCTGTGTTATGCCACACTGGACCCCCGGCTTGCCCTCCCACGATTCTCAGCAGTCGGCCCTCTCTCTCTCTTTCTCTCTCTCTCTCTCTCTCTCTCTCTCTCTATCTCTTTCTCCGTAGTCGTTCTATTCTCGAGATCCCTCAAGTTTGTTCCGTGCCGGAGTTACAATTATTCCAAAAACGAAAGGTTCTTTCCCTCTCTACATTGCGGGGCACATTAGAATTGATATTTTTTTAAAAACTCTTTTTATATTCCTTTAGTCTCAGCCGATATTCTGCAAAATAAACTTGTGCTTTTTGCTTAAAAGGTGAATAAAAAATTATTGAAAAAATGGAAGCAATTTCTTTTTTGTAATACCCATCGATTGATAAAACTCAATTTTTTCAAGTACTGCATGCTACTCATTACATTTCTACAAATCTAGATTCGATTCCGTAGTGCAAATAAAGTGAAAATAAAAAAATATCTACCTGTTGTGGATTCCCCTTAATATGTATATCTCTCTCAGTCTTATGGAGAAGAAACCTCGGCAGAGATTCCGATACGGCGTCCCTTCACTCGAGGCACACAAGCCGAGTGTCTTGAGCGCTGAGAACGTAAAATTTACGTTTGCTAAGCTCGAATACATTCATCAAATTGGAATTGATTTGTCACACTGTAAAACCAAAAACTTATTTTAAAAAAAGTACATTATAGCGCAAGTAAAAATGTTTAAAAAAAATCGTGCACTGACACTGGATCAAAAGCGAATAAATAAATATTTGTGTAGAACAGAAAAACAAACAAAAAAGATATCGGACCCGTGTTTAGCGGAGTGGCATTCGAGTTACTCTCGTGCACTCGTACAGCCTGAATACCGAGCTGTAACTGTGGCCAGTCTGTAGAATCTCAAGAGAGACACTCTCGCACGTTTTCTCATGTACAATCTTTTTTCTATCTATAGAGATATATGTGCTATGTATAAATATTCTCTTTCCTTCCCTCTCTCTTTTTCTCTCGCTCTTTCTCACTCTCTGTCCCTCTCTTGCTCTTACTCACTTGATTCTCCGAGATCTTTTTCTATCCTTCTCTTCCCTTTGCACGTACGATCCTCCAATGAGAGCTACCTGAGTACAGCCCCACTTTCTCTCTCTCTCTCTCTCTCTCTCTCTCATTTTCATTCTCTCTTTCCGTTCGATCCACCCTCGCAAACAAGATGCAGTTTCAGCTCTTCATACCCCAGAATTTCTAGCCCGCATGTAGTCTCTTCTTTTCTTCTTACTCTCTCTCTCTCTCTCTCTCTCTCTCTCTCTCTCTCTCTCTCTCTCTCTCTTCTGCCGGTTTGTCTTCTTCCGTCGTGCCTAAAAAAAAATTACGTTCAGCCGGTAGCGAGTTCTCCGATGAAAACCTCGCGTATTTCTTTTTTTAGTACTCACAATATTTTCCCCATTTTTTGACCATTCCATTTTTCCATTTCCTTTTTACTTCCTCATATTAGATACAATTAAATAAAGAGAAATATCGAACAATTGGGTTGTGAAAAACATTGCAGTCATTTTGTTTTCGTATCGGGTATGTACAAAAGAGACATAATGCATTTAATAGCATTATCTCTTAAGCATACGATATGTAGCGCGTGTGTCTCACCCGGAAACGTTCCTCGATATCGGGACTTGATGCCTGCTGCCTACGCAAACCCATACTATCCACCAACCACGACACTTATCTCTACAATGTTTGTATAAGTATGAAAAAAATTAAGCATGTCTGTATATTTAAATGTTTGGTATATAATTTATTCCATTGTATTTATTATAACACGTACAACTATAATGTTGAATAAAAGTCAAAGCAAGATTTTACAATTTATCTCGCGTTTTAGTAAACATATTTTCAAAGTGCCTTTGCAATTGTCTTAAATTATTGAATTGTCGATCCCGCGGTACTTGATTTTCGTCTATGAAAATGGCATGATCGTTGTTATCGTGGTCTTCACGATGTTTAACCAGCGCAGCATTCCACCGTGCATTCATCGCTCCAATGTAATCGTTCTCAAGTGTATCACCGATGTGCATCGCTTCTTCCGGTTTTAACCTGATTCCTCGTGTTTTTCCCGCCAAACGAATCGCCTCCTCAAATATCGATGGATCGGGTTTCTCAGCACCGTGAGTATAGGACGACAGGACGAACGAGAAGTAGCCTCGTATTTTCGTGCTTTCGAGGACGGAATCGAGCCTTTCGTCGAAATTCGATATAACACCGAGCACGATACCCCGCGATTCGAGAAAATCAAGAATTTCGAGAACCCCAGGATACGTGTGCCAACATCTTCTCGTCGCGTAACACTCTATCAGCTTACTGGCAACCTGAGCAATTGTTTTTTTTCGTTTTTTTCATTCAAGCTTTCTGTCTCATTTTATCTTATTAGTAATACTTGATATAAAAATCGGAGGTTTTCTGTTGCCAGCTAAAATTATCGGAACAGCTTAGATTAGTTTTTTCTTTTCATGAAATATTTTGTATACTTTTCAAAATATATGCTTTACTAAATACACATTGAATTTTGAAATACCATACTAGCTTTATTATTAAAAAATTTCAAAGAACTCCTTTTTTGACCGTCCAAACACAATTCTCTTTAAAATAAATAAAAACAAACAACAGCTGACTGTGATCTGTTTCGAACGCAGTTACGCGTGAACAATAGGTTTGTTCGTGCTAGCTGCACTTTCTGCACTTTCTACACTTTTTTTTGGAATTTATATTACTATATATTACAAAAGTGTAGAAAGTGCAGCTAGCACGAACAAACCTATAGTCACATGGTTGTATACAAACATCTACGCGAGGTTAGGTTGTCGCGATTATGTAAATTCGTGTTATCTTAAAACCTGTCGGAGTACTGTCATAATATATCTAATATACACTTGTATACGCTTACCTTATCAAGCGATTCGTCAGAAAGTCGTTTGTCCTGATCTTTAAAAACATTATATACAACTTGCCTCCACCAATTCTCCCAGCCGAGGCCGGTGTGTCTACCATAAACCGGATGTTCCCGTTCCAATCGTTTGAAATTCTGTTTGAAACTTCGCGCCAATTCCTCTTTGTTCGAGACGACGATTCCATATTGGGAGGCGATCTCCGAATAATGTTCTACCAATTTCGTCATTAATAGTGTCCCTGTGACGTCAAAAGTCACAAGACGCGGGCGGATGCGATGCAACATTCTACTCGGCTCGATTATTCGATACTAAATACACTTGCGAACCTTATAGGCTTGCAGTTTTATTTTTCCCTCGAATATACATACGTTGCACGTATGCAGCGCCTGCTTCGGTGGCTCATATCCCAACTAACGAAACGCGCGCGAGCGGTATTTTTCAATTTGAAAATTCATAAATGAAATGTAATGAATTGTATAGTCTTCGTAAAATGTTTTTTTGTCTTCCAGTAAATGCTTGAAAAATTATTAAAAAAAAAAATAATCAATTATTTCTTTACACAATACTTTAATCAATTCTTAACAAATGGAATAATACATAATACTTCGTACAGTATGTACAATTACTGTCCGTACAAGTCCATCGGAGATGTCGGTAAAATCGCAATTTACATTAACTGATTCGAGTCGTGTGTATCCTATTAATAATATGTCCTTTATGTAATACATAAATTCATGTATACATATATATGTATATATATATATATATATATGCATCAGATCGTGTAAATTGTATTTTCAAAAACGTACGATAGTGTAATCAAGCATAATTAAAATCTATACTCTTTTCATTATTTCTATGGGTTTAAGATAATTTGTAAATGTAAAAAAAAAAATTTCAACGAGTCGAAAAAGACGAGTCTTGGATTCTCCTAAAATTCGCATTGTTCTCTCTTTCTCTCTCTCTCTCTTCCTCTTTTTCTCTCGTCCTTACCGGGTAAATTAATTTAAATTGCAATGGTAGCGGACGATGACTTATCGAGATAATTATTTCTCGAAAATGGACTGCATCCAAATACATAATTATAATGAACACAATTACGTGCGAGATCGATCGTGATTGCAATAGACAACGGAGTCTCAATTACCATATTCGTTATCAACAATTTCCTTCGATAAATTTCCTCTCACACATTCACACTCACACGTAGACAGGCATACAATTTTATTGAGACTTGAACTCACGCTTGACGCTCTGTATTTTTTATTTTTTTCGTTATTGGCAAGATTGAGAGTAAAAGAAATATCAATATATTGCATATAATAATTATATACAATATTATTGTTACATATAATTCTTTATAATCCGTGTTGTGCGACTGAGAGATTTTTTTTTTTTTCGAAGATGCCGAAACGAGCACGGAGACTATAATATCACAAATATCAGCGCTCGATTTTCACTATTTTATAATGATGTATAAAATGCAGAAAAATTCAACACGAACGCGACGAGATTGTCATTGACGCATAGTTTCTTTTTGTGTTAATCGTACTTTTGTGCAAAATATTATTGAAGTATTAGAAATGTACAAAATTTCGTTAAAGACATGATAATTGTAGCAGCAAAATGCTGATATTTCGGTCGATCGACCGAAATATGTATATAAATGTGGATGAATATATATTTTAAAAACGTCACTTTCGCCTCGTATTTATACTGCCAACATTTTTAGTATTTTAAATAAAAGTTTATCTGCATAACAGTTCGATCAGTCTCACAATCGTATTTTAAAAAGATTGATATAGAATATCATGTAAATTGATTTATTTTTCTTTTTTCTTCTTCACCTTCCCCTTAATAATTTTACTAATTTCTTCTATCCCTCTCTCTCTTCCTCTCTCACTTTCTATTTTGCATCAAACTTTAGACGTTCGGATGTGTCGTCCTCTCGCGAAAATGTACAATCAAAATCATGGATTACACAAAACGGTTAAATTAATTGCAAAATAAATTATTTTCGGAATTATTGCCAGTGTTAATTAGAGGCGGGAAACGAATATTGTTTTGTCTTCCTCTTATTTCCTCCGCCACTATTCTAAACTGGCGGTATCTCGTTGTGGTAATACGCTCATTACAACAAAAAATAATCTTGTATAAAAAATATAAATATATATGCATGTACATATAAATTTCTTTAGAGAAGAATGCATCTTAGGTATTGCAAGAGGATGAAAATTGCAGGGGTTAAAAATACAGCGGTTACTGATGGACTGGTTTTTACGAGAGATCAGTTGGATCAGAAATCAATTCCTCATTTTTTTTTGAAAAATCCTGTTCCGTTATAGAAATTTCACAATAAATCATTTAAAAAAAAATAGGCGTGACCTAGTGATTGCACATTGCGCAAGTATTAGAATATTTTAATAAAATTTTGTAATTCACTTGGAAAAAAAAAATTTGATTGGTTTTGCCATTGTCAAGTGAAGAGGTTCGACGTTTCGTATTATTATGCTTCGAACAGGTACCATTTTAATTCTTTGTGCTTTCTGCTCGTTCGTGTTTTAATGTTCACGAACATGTCCATTTTCGTTTCCATTAAATGATAAAAATGCTCCACATTCAAATCGATGTTAATCATTTTGAATAAATTATTTAAATTCGAAACTTCTGTTCAATAATGGTATAGAAAAAAAAATTGAAGAAATAATTAGAATCTTTTCAATTTTGTTTTCGGACAACAATACACAAAAGTTTAGATAAATATTTTTTTGGTCCATTGAGTACATTCGGATGGTCAGGTATTCGATCGTACCTTTTTTTTTTATGAACTCGATTATTCAAAATATTGGACGAATTTCGGGATTCGTCTACGGATGCTATTCATCGACTCTCCAGTTCTATATCTCATCAGTATTGTATTACAATTAACATTAGTGTATAATAATTACTCTTATTACGATAATCAGTATTGCTATCAGATAATATTGGATTTGTACGATTGGGTCGAAGTTGTATTGAGCAAGTGTGAATGTTCGTATGAAAATCCTGACGTCATGGACCACGGTGTTATTCTTTTCCAATTTTCTCGCGAATAATAAAAATAAAAATTTGGCCTAAAACTTTTGAAGATTAAAATCAATGAATCAATGTTTTTGGTTATATTTTGTCACTCACAACGTTTCAACTTGGACCCAAACGTTGATCGATTGATTGGCATCTTAGAAAAAACACAGACGGTAAAAATAAAAAATAAAAATAGAAACTCCTTATTAACGAAGGATGATTTACGGATACAATGATTTTGATGATTTGCAGCCCAGAGAACGGGAAGCCGTGGATGGGTATTCGATAAATGTTTTAAAAAAACGTTGAACGTCAAGGTTAAAAAAAATTCTAATAATAATGTTAAAAAACGAAAAGGAACGACAAGGACGCGAAGTTAATCTCACTTATTAAGTAAACGTACTAGAGACGCCAGCGTACCGCGTGTGAGACTTCTAATATCATTATGCGTAACTTTAAAGAATATCATCACAGCAAATAGATATACTCATTAATTATCAAATCGTCATGATTTTATTTTATTTTTTCAAATTTTTACTATTATTAATTATTTGTGTTCTAATGTTATTCCTCGAGAGAGAAAGGAGCAAAAAATATGACGATTCGAACAATGGCAGTGTTTTAGCACTCAGTGTTGGACACAAACAAAAAAAGATCCAATAGTGCAACGAAGAACAAAAATTCTTCGGCCCGAGAAATTATTTTTATATTTTCATCTTCTCAATCAACGCTTCAATTAATTCGACTAATAATATTCATTATGGTAACTAAATTTTGAACAATGGCCGATTTCTTAATTAGGGAATTCGACGAAATAAATAGTGACCGAATGTTTTCTGTGACAAGATTTAAAAAATATATTAAAATATAAAACGACAAAAGTATCTCCTCTTCCTTGTCTTTTCTTCTGATTTTTTTTTTCATCGAACCCTTCCATAGCCCGTGTGTCACCTGAGCCTTTTGGTCACGCCGTTGGTCCAAAGGTTAGCCTTTAGCCTAACAATTTAGTGTGCCGCGTTACACGGAAAAACCTACCTAGATGAGGGGATGGTTACGAATTTCTTTTTCTTTAGTGCAAAAAGGGGCGAAAGACGAGAAAGAAATAAATTAAGATACTAAACAAAAGGGGACGAAAATTCGGGGAAGCGAGAGTAAAGTCAGTTAGTGATGGATTGTCTGGAGGAGGCATGAATAGCAAAATCGACGAGCGGATTATTGGGTATCGGATTGACGATTGGCCTCGAATTACGTTCAACTACAGTTAAATTTGCGTTTTGCGCTATAGCAAGACTGATCGGTTTGCAAATTAATTTATCAACTTGATTAACGGATACTAATTTTATGGGTAAATCATTTTTTAATCTTACAGTCTCCGTGAGCATGATTGTCGTGGATTGTACGTTTTTGATAACCGGAATTGACTTGATCCTCGTATCTTCGTCATTTATTTTTGTATCGCGATCCTTGATACTTGCGGTTACGTGGATCTTCGTAACTTTCGTCTCGACGATTCCCGAATTGGAGGATTCGTCGTAGCCCGAGTCGGAGGAAGAATCACTGAAAGTTTTACCGGTTGGTTTTGTCACCTCGGGACCCGAGGAAGATGAGCTTGATTCTACACTGTGCGCCGGACTCGCCGATGCCGAACTATGCGCCGGGCTTGCCGAGGCTGATCCGAGCGACCGACCGTCAAGAGCGCTTTCACGTGCTTCTTGTCGTGTTCGTTGTCTCGTTGTACATCCCAAACACGGTTTTATAAGAGATGGATCAATTATAACCTCTCCGTACGGACCTTTGAATATTGTACCGCAACACACCACCTCTCTGTAACATTATTTTTCTTTCTTATTATATTTAACCAATATTATAAATATTAGTGAATTTATTTAAAACAATTGTGTTCAGCACAATGGGACACGATATTAATTCTGTCGTAACATTAATGTTACGAATGATGATGATAATGAATATAACGAATTAAAGAAAAATACCGTTTAAAATACGTCAGGTCGATCCAACCATGAAGAGCTACGTCATTATCCTCGATGGGTGTTGATTGAACGTTGTTTAGCCTTTTATTATCGCTGACTGGTGTGTCATCGCTACCTGCGGGACTACCCGCTCTGCTTGAACCTTTGCTACCCGCATTCGCCAAATATTCCTCTGCAAATAAAAACAATAATACATTGATTATTTTCTCGTAATCAGCACCGATCCCCTTTTTCAACTAACGGGATATTCGATTTTTTGTCCCCCCCCCCCCCCGCCCATCTTTCTACTCACCAGCCAGATCGTCACTCATGATCGGACTTTGCTCGCGATATCGATCCGGCTTCAAATACACGTGCTTCTTCTTCAATATTTTCTCTATTTTCTCGATATTGTCCTTCGGTTTTTTCTTGTTTTTTGACTTGAACTTTGTCAGGGACTTGATACCAGGACCCGCACGGGCATCGACGACCTAAAAAGATCACAAAATATCGATAGTGAAAAAACGTGAATATTTGGAAAAATTGTTTTTTGTTTTTGTTTTTTTTTTTCATGGCAGGAGTATACCGATTGTGGAAGAAAAAACTCACGTGTCGCCAATTCCGATTGCTGCCGGTTGGCAATTTTTTCCATCTCTTAACGAGAAGAACGCAAGCATTGCAGATTTCGCCGTTCCGACGTTCCTCCAATTGAAAACATTCAATAAAATCGTCCTCGTATTTTTTGCTGTCGGTGAATCGTGAGCTGCTTGATTTGGCTTTGCAGATGCAGCAGCCAGTCGGTGACCGGTAAACCTTTGGTTTATGAAAACTAAACATATTGTCCTGTCTCTGATATTGCAACTGAGGTCAACTGCTGACAATATTTCTGCAACATTACAAAATGAAAAAAAAAAAAAAAATGGTCATTGGTGTGGCCATATAATAACGAGATTCTCGTTCAAGAATTTTCGTTTCCAGCGACAATTTTTTTTTCTTGTATTACGAGAATTTGACTTTTGCTAGTTTGTTTGGTAAACACAAAGAGCACGCTTGACGAGATTGAGAGCAATATGGACGGTCATGGATCGAAATTTCAAGTGTGGTATGGGGAAAAAAAGATAGAGAAGTAAGAATGTAGCGAATGTCTTGCTCTACCGTTAAATTTCGGAGGTGCCGTGAATCGAGGACAAACCATGGTGGAAACAAGACGCGAGGGTTGAGGGGCATGTATGTGCACACGCATCTGATCACGTAGGCCGGAGGAGAACGCGTCGTTGTGTTATGTGTTGCCGTCGTCGTAGTTGCCGCCACCACCGCCGGAGTCCCGCTTCAAACCGGCCGACCGAACGATCCTTCACGAAATTACGAATGATATTCGCGCTCCTCCCTCTACCTTTTCGCGTTCGCTCCGAGCTCTCCCTCCACCGCTTCGCATTAGTCCGACGGTTCCCTCCCCTCCTCCTTCACTCATACCACGTTTCAGTAGCGCAAACAGCCGCGGACATCACAGACGCAACAGCTGCGACAACTCCGACTACGATACGACGCAGTTTAACGCCCCATGTTCTTATGACAAACTTGACACAACCTACCGATCTCAAACATGCGATTTAACTTACGATTTTCTTCCACCAAATTCCAACTGCGTACACTTATATTTCCTTCCTAAACTTTTCTCTTATTTAGAGGATCATTGAAATCCGAACGGAGCAAGATAAACTTATTACGAAATAAGTAATACTTTGTGTGAGTGGGCAGAGTGCGGAAGACATCTTCCACACTCCTCCAACTCGTACAAGGCCGACTACTGGTACACGGCTAGTGACTGGGTCTTTTACCCTATATTAGATAAAGAATGAACTTTTAGTTGCTCTAACAATAATATAGATAATGCCCTCTTTTCGTATTTCGAAGATCGTCAAACGCGACGAGAGTGTTTCTTTTTATTTCATGTTGGATATTATACGCGCAACGCTTAACACGAATGTGACAGAAAAACAAGATTCTATAAATAGAAGAGGCAGAAAAACGGAGTTCGAGATTGGACGGTGCAACGTGTGAATAATAACAACGTTATAATTCTTTTGGGCAACGTTGTATAGTGGCCTCGAGACTCATCACGGGACTTTTTGAAACGCACATTATTATTATTATTATTGTTATTGTTATACAACTTGTGCACGATTTTATTTTCGTATTTCGTGATTAAACTTTCATTTTTTTTTATCTCCCATACCCCGTCCCATCCCCCTCCCTATGAATTCGCCGCTATCTCTTTTTCCCTCTCCCGCTTTGCAACTTTGTTACGGTTATTTGCATCGAATCGGTAGACGGAATCAAAGCAAAAATGTTGCGACGCACAAAAAGGAGAAAAGACCCAGGCAAAAAAAAAATGCGTAAACCCCACTTTTCTCTCGCCGCTCCCCACCGCCTGTTTTCTTCGTTCTTCAGAGGCATGTTTACTGCAGCGATTCCAAGCATTATCGTTCGATTATTATTATTATTAATATTCGCGGTACACGAGTCGTTGCACGCTGAACGCTACACTTGACTTGTGTCAATCTTCGAATCTTCTTATATAATTTCGATTTTTTTTAAAGGCGTTTTCAATATTATTTTCGCCATATCAAGAGAAATAAAGAAGAATCCAATTGATCCTTAACGCAAATATATTCATAAAAATGGAATTTCTGCCGTAGATTGCACATGGAACACCTCGTATTATCTATTTTCGTTTTTGCACAGTCCATTTGTTTGTGAAAGAGATAACGCTGTGTCGAAAATATAAACACGGTATATTACGGTAAAATATAAACACGATATGGAAAAAAACGATAATACGTTTGGCAAACATTTTTTTCTATCTCACAGGTGAATTTATAAGATACATTGAAGGCATAAATTCGAAACAGCTCTGACGTTTTTGTGTGAGTCGCACAGTAGTTGGAGACGCGTCAACTTTGCCCATAAACGGTTATTCGGTCGAGATAAGAAAGGCTCGCGTATGCCTCGTTCCAATTATCCTCTTTAGATTTCATTCACGTCAACACAATTCCCGACATTGCTAAACTATTTCTATTAACATTTTTTCTCTCAATGACGACACTAGCGCCATCTAGATAAATGTCAATAACCCAAAAAAAATAACAGAATCCACGATAGACACGCTTCTTGATAACTATATTGAGCCGAAGGATTTAAGGTAATTCGGTAGTCTGGCCAAGTCCAAATGTAGTCTATTTTTCAAATTTGTAAATGGACGATCAAATTACGAAATCGATCTTAAAAATCATTTTCATTGAAAACAAAATTTATCAAATTGCGTATACTCTTATAAATAATCTAAATGATAATTAAAATTTAATAAGATCTTGGCCTGATTCATGTAATAACAGATCGGTGAATTGGTGAGAATGTAAACACAACCTCGAAAATTTTGCCGCACGATGAATTGATTACGAGGGTCCTTCGGGCAGTTTTATTAAAGAAAAACAACTGACCCAACGTAAACGTTCATTCGAAGCTCTAGAAACATGCAATGAGTAGAAAAAACTTGAAAATGAAGCAGCTGGTGGCTAAGGAAAGCACTCGTCAAATTGACATTTCCGACAGAATTCTGCTATGTGTGTAATTTTATTCGCGATTTCTCAATAATTATACGGTGAATCCAATTCAATTTCTCCTAGAAGATGCTTCGCATATCGTAGATTAGAGGAATAAGTTTTTTTTCGTGAGTTACGCGACAAACTTTTGAGTAATCTCAAACTAAAAGTTCCAACCTATGCTATCGTCTGCGTTCTCCTATGGTCGCAATGCATTTTTAAAAGCTAATATCTCACAAATACACGGTAAAAAGAGTTTAAATTTCACCAATACTTAAAAAAAATTATCTTCTTTCGATTTCATGCAAAAAAAATGTATGGTCACACGTGGACCCCAATTCTACCGAACTACCTTAAATCGCCGATAGTAGTGAATGAGCAAGCGCAAAAAAAACTCATTTTTTCGTTATTTTTTTGACATTATCGTATGCTGCCACTAGGCATTTAGATTTTTTACTCCGTTTTCCGAAAAGCCCATGAAAAAACAAAGAAAATCGTTTTTTATTTATCCCTATATCTCAATTTTGAAGAAAATTAGAGAACTTTGAAAGTTGACTCCCCCCTCGGGACCGCTCAGCAGAAGCCAATTTTCAAATCCAATAATTGTAAAATTTTGAATCGTCATATCTCGAAGAAAAAGTCCCAAAAAACGATCGAAAACAAACAATTTGCCAAAAATAAAAAAAATGAAGATAAATTAAAAAACCAAACGCCATTCTGAAGCGGATTCAAAAACGAATCGAACGAGCACACGGGGTGAAGACTCAATTTCAAATAATAAAAAAATTACTACCATTCTTATGAAGTGCCCAAAATGCCGAATTTTTTTTGACTGTTAATATTTTTTCAGCTCGCTTATTTCGATGTATTTCGATCCGAAAACACGGAAATCACCTACATTTTATTCGTACTTAAAAATTTTCGTTAGAAAACTCCAAAAATCGCTTTTGTCAACACTTTTTCGACTTTTTCTAAAAGATATGCTGGGAAATTAATTTTTTTTTTTTTAAAACGATGCTGAAAGCTGATTGAAATTGGTTTCTTTATCCAGATATCCCATCTTTCAAGAAAATGACGGCACTTGAAAAGACGTAAAAAAGTCACCCCTTCGCTAGGACCCCACCGGATCCGCTTTTCGAAAACCATAACATTATTGTTACAAGGTTGAAACAGCTAATATGTATGTATCTTTGATCCTCTCGTCGTGATAATTACACGTTATCGCCGTCTCGCCCGAGAATCAAGTGCTTTTACATTTGTGGCATACGATGTATGTACACAGTTGGCCAAATTGGGGATCCGAGGAGAGCACGAGTCAGACGAGCCCCGTAGTAACTTACAAAAAGCAAAACATTCCCCCCCCCCCCTTATTTAAGGTATCACACTCTCGGTTTTGAGCGCGAGTCGAGAGTTGGGATACACAAATAGAATTGCGCAACCGTATTCGGGGTCAGTACGAGAGTACCGGTGTGTTTACACCGAACCGAGAGAATCTCTAACTTTTTCCGCCCCTCCGCCGCTTCAGATTACTCTATCCAGCTGTTTATCTCGGGAGTTCGATCAACAAGATCTTGAAAGTTTATAGCCGTGCTGATGACAAACCTATTAACATATGAACATTTTTTTAAGTCTACTAACAATAAAAATAAATTGATAGCTAGCATTTTCACATTTATCTCAAAAACATCGTAGTACACAGAGTTCAATTGTGTGAAAAACAATAGTCTCTTTAATCTTAAACGGTGACGTCGCCGCGTCCCTGACACGATTACCTGCTAAGCCAAACTTTCATTATCGTTTATCTCTTGCTCACTCGCTCTCTCACTGCTTCTGCAAAGAGTATTTGCTGTTTGCAAAGAAATGAACAGGGGATTCGAGATAAGGTAATTTTCGATATTAAGTTTTGGCGGATAGATGAGAATCGAATTGAGATGGGTCAGTGTCTTTGTGATACAGTCTACCATCGCTTATATAAACAATGAAATTTCGAAGCGCTGCGAGAGTGAAATTTCAATTTAGCGCGTTCTTTTCGCAAAAATGGAGGGGGGAGGGGCGGGAATGGAAACGTAGACGCGGAATTCTTTCTACGACCCTGGCACCGTTACCCAGTAGATTCAACTTTCCTTTTCACTTTTACCGTTCTGCCATACGATCGAGAGACAAGAAGGGGGAAAATCGGCTCCGTGTCGCTGCCCAGAATAAGATAACAAAAAAACGCTCGGAGCGAAATTCTTTTTGGGAGAGTTCGGCATCATTATCGGGCAGCGATATTTACATATTTTTTTTTGTTTCAAGTGCGCAAGATACGAGGTTATGTCGTGCGCAATCTGAGCTTGAACTTCTGTTTTCTTTTTTCTTCTAAAATACGCCTTCAAGAAAAAAGAGAAAAAAACAAAATTTCAAATTTTTTATATTCGGGACACAGTTTATTTTAAACACTGGCGACTGTTGTTTTTTCGCTTTCGCCCGAACGAACTTACAGTGATATACATATAATACTCGGTCATAAAAAACGAAGCACGACGAATATGCTGCGTATATATATACGAGCTTTTTCCCCCCTCGTTCCAGGATACTGAATCCCAAACCCGATCCAAGAATAACTTTTTTAAGTTTCGTACATCCATATACACATATTTAAACATCGTTATCGCGTCTTTCTTCATTCTCTATCCATTCTACGATGCTTCGTGATAATATTCACGATACACGTTGACGCCGCTCGCGAATTTTTGTCAAATGACCCTGGTCGCGAACAACGCCATTTTGTTGTTTTTTTTTCTTTCTTTCGATCTCCATTTTTTGACGATGAAACTTACTAAGTGTCAACATGAAAGAAAAAGAATCATTTTTGACAAACGACAACGAAACGAATCAAAATCGGCACAATTACCGATTTTCTGTTTTTTTTTTTTTTTTACTTTATTACACAAAGATGGCGCTGAAGATTTTCCAGGACCTGCTGATTTATTTACGATCGATCGCGCGGCGAATAAATATCTATTCGTTTAATTTCAGATCGAGCAAAAGAAAAACGAAAAACAATTAGGAACGCGTAAATAAACGGAGGAGCGGGGAAAAGAAAGATGAGAGGGAGATGAAAGTGGAGTAGTGGAACAACGACGAAAAAGCGAAAAAAGGCTATAGCGGAGGAGAGAAAAGAGAAAAAGAATAATGTTGAGTTGTATGAAGATTGTGACTCGGTCGGTACGGTCTACATACATGTAAATTCATACATAACGCGTATAAAAATGGTAACCGGCATAAATGGAGGTGTTTGTGAGAGAAAACCGCGCTGGTGCATACACATTCGAACACGAAGGGAGGGTGAGATATGTGAACGACGTGGGCAGCGCGAGGGCGAGTATGGCGCGTGGCACAACACGGTCGCCGCCATTGCGCTTCCTTCCTTCTCCCTTCTACAAACTCGATCGTTCCCACTCTCTCCACTTTACCCCCACTCTTGGATCAAAAAGTCTGTTGGAAAGAACCGCAAGACGCAAAAAACTTGAAAAAATGATGAATTTCCAATAAACTGATATACCCATAATTTCGATTTTTTTTTCAAAATAAAACTCGTATTATGACGCGGAGAGACAGATCGTAAGGATCTGTGTTTTCGTGCGGCGGCATTGAATGCACATACCGCGAGATAGCCGCACGCATCGCGCCATGACAGATATCAACACAAACACGCGAAAACAGCCGTTTGCACTTGGCCTCAATGAAATGATCAAATAGAAATAAATCCAACATTTTTTATCAACTGCGACATTATGGGATTTAACTTTTTTTTTCACGATTCAATGTTAATTTGGCGTTTTGCGATGTTCTTCAATCGGGGGGGGGGGGGGGGGGAGAGAACGCGTTGCTTCTGTCAATTTTTGGAACAAGCGCCAATTGCGAAAAGAGAGATATCATCAATCATACAGGAATATTATTGCACGGAATAAAAAAAAAACTTTAAAACAAAGTTCATATCCATAACGTCACTTTGACACAACTCACCGACAGTTTCAGTCTCCACGGATTGACGATTCGAAAACACGTTTAATAATCACCACTACGCGGCAGGTTTTTCTTAATTTGCTTTTTTATTTTCCCTTTTACCTTCGTAAGTCACGAAAATTCAGATATTTTTGTAATAATACCACGTTAACGCGCCGTCTCATACGCTGGCACGTTCGTCGCACGAAGAATCGCGGAGAAACGCGAATAGACGCTCGCGCGAACTAACATACTTGTTTAGTTATCTCACGATTTTTCGCGACTCCACGAAGTTTGAAACTTTAAGTTTTTGTTCTTTTTCTTTGCGAATTATGAGAGATGCGAAGATATTTAAATTGGAGAAAATTATAAAAAACTGACACTATTCGTTCGTTGTAAATGATTCTATATGCACGAGCCGCGAGCTTTACCTTTTCATTACAGGTGACGGACAGATTTGAGAATCCCTTTACGCAGCTCTCGTCGCGCAGGGCTCTCGTTTGCGGCGCTCGAGTACGGCGTTGGTCAATCGAGTGCTGCAACTACTCACGGCCCGCCAATAATCCACTTTCATTCACGACCAATATATTCCCTATAAAACTGCTCATTTCCCAATTATTCCTCCTCAATTATCGTTGTACAAAATTTTTTTTTTTTACGTCTTTTTCATAAAATGCCCGTAGCGCGCGATCACGCAAAGAAATAACACATCGAATTTTAAGCGACTTCCGGTCAAAAGCGTCTTTCCTCTGTTAGTAACCTGTTTGTCGGTCGGATTTCGTCCGAAAGCTGTTACCGATAATGAATGAATTTTTTATTTTCGCGCTAAATACCGCATGAAAGACGGAAAACCGTACGATCACTGGCTTCGACGTATTGTCAAAATCTCGATAAGTCGGAAATCGTATTGTTAGAAAAAAAAGCATCTGACTGACAGACGAATGACAGAAGAATGACGTTCGAATGTATTGTTTTCACGCTTACGAAATAACAGTGGAGGGGGAATGACGTAGCGCAATCTCGATCGTGCGTTCGTCACAAAACTCACAGATCGTAAATAAACAATGAAATCGTATTGCAAATAAGTTACTCACCGAAAAATCAAGGAACGATGAATGACACGGTAAAGCCGATTATCGATGACAAACTTGAAGTATTTGTGTGATGAAAACGAATCGAGGTTGACTGATGATTTACTCGTGGAAAATCGCGACCGGCGTCGTTCCAAGTTTTGACAGACTAGTGCTGAGATAGTCACGGTTGTGGAGGGGGAGCAACGCGCCGCAACAGTGGAGGAGCAGTGTGCGACGCCGATTGGCGCGAGCGCACTGCTCAAGTCAAGTGATAAGCTCGAACGTCGCGCGAGCCATCGCGGAAACACAGGTGTGAGCAGCAGAACAGCTGATTTCTTCTGCCTGCTGCCTTTTTGACGTTTCACCCGTTTTTTATCCACCTTGCCGCAATTTTCATCCAACGAATATTGATGCTCGTGTATTTTTCGTGTAAATAATCTTACTCTTCGAAATGCGAAAATTTGTTGTTAACGAGTGACACCCGTTGTGTCCGAATCGTGCGAAATCTTTCCTGACGTTTCTATTCATTTATATTTGTTGATGATCGAATAACGATCATTTCCAGCATATTTTTGCAGTTGACTCGTGATTGAAAAAATAAAAGTGCGACTTATGAGATATGGCCAGTCCTCCTGGTACTAGCAATGCTTACAGTTTTAAAATCGTTCTCCTCGGCGAGGGCTCGGTCGGAAAAACTTCCGTTGCCCTTCGTTACTCCGAGGATGTCTTCAATGACAAGTCCATCTCCACGACACAGGTACAAAAAACATCTGCTCAAACATTTCATAAATTTCCCACTCGTTGAAACTAAAAAAATCTTTCAATATTTTCGCCTCAGGCAGCGTTTTTCAAGAAAAAATTGAATATCAATGGCAAAAGGGTTAATCTTGCAATTTGCGACACCGCCGGCCAAGAAAAGTTTCATGCCCTCGGGCCCATTTATTATCGACAGTCCAACGGAGCTATACTGGTCTATGACATAACACAGGAGAGAACTTTCCAACAGGTGACTTTTTTTCTTTCCTCTATCTCGATTCTTTTATCCCTGGACTCTAATTTTTAACATTTGTTTGTTTTTTTGACCAGGTCAAGAGCTGGGTGAAGGAACTGAAAAAAATTCTCGGCGGAGAAATTCTCCTTGCCATAGCCGGTAATAAAATTGATCTTGAAAAAGATAGGAACGTCACTGTCCAAGAGGCTGAGGAGTAAGTGTCCGAGAAATGCAGTAATAGTAATTACTTTTCCTACGTAATAAATATAATGCCTACAACATTAAAATATAATATAATAGTATAAATATAGCATGCCTACGACAAAAACGACAGCAAATGCTTGTAAGAAACTATGGCAGAGCGACGCAACACCCAATAAAAAAAAAAATTCTGGTTCGCCAACATTCTCGAGTATTTGCATAATAATTGCTCGAAATGAAAAAAAGATGTCGCTCTATTAAATATCATACACAGATAAATAGTTTTTTTTAGTTTTTGGTGTTTTGGTGTTCTGCGTTCTCTTTGTTGTTATTTCGTCGTCGGCATTTTTATTTTTGACCCAGTTAGATTTTGGTGCTTTGATAAATAATGATGATAATGTTTACCGCCAAGATATGCAAAACAAGTAGGAGCTGTGCATTTTCACACGTCGGCCAAACAGAATCGAAACATTGAGGAGATGTTTTTGGATTTGACTCAACGAATGATGGCTCACGCCGATGAGATAGAACAGAAGGAATCGTTGACGCGAACCAACAGCATGCGACGTAATGTCGTTATAGTCGAGGACGAGATGGACGAGAGTCGGACGAGCAAGAGTTCTTGCTGCGGCGGAGGCCCTTCCCAAGCCTCGTAACTCGGGGCCTTCATCTCTTTTATCCCCCAACCCCCGAGTAAAAAGCTTTAAATATTATATAATATGTATCTATACACAACAAGCGGGTTTCGAATGATAGGCATCAATTTTTCCATTACCCAGGCTATAAATAAGAAAAAAACACGAAAATCATATATCAATACAGAGATGATGTATCATATACTATTATTATGATTAATTAATATATTATAAATCAGATATTAATTATAATTAATATCCTTCACGTATAATATTTGCTACATCATTATTATGGCGAGTATCATGCAATTTTGTTACATATTTGATAATAATAGTTCATATATAATATCTGATATATCTATGATGATGATAAAATATGAAAGATGTATATATTAGTCCTTTTTCTATGTACTCTCGTTTTTCTATGTAAAGATGTAACGTATCTACTTGTAATATCACCGTCAGCTCGCTCTTTCTCCACAGAAGTTCGAAACCAAAAAAGAATAGTATGAAAAGGGATTTTCAAAAATATCAACTCTGATGGAATGTTTATTTTGTTGGTGTGTGAACATGAGATTAAAAAAAAAATGGAGTACGTGCGATACACGCACGCTCTATGTATACTGCCAAATGATGAGAATATATCGCGTTCGTTCAACGGCAAAAGAGACGATAAAGAGATTTTGTAATAATTATTGTGCAATCCTTTCGAGCTAAATGAATTTCCATGGAAAATGTAGTTTTCCATGGAATAAATCTTTTAGATCTCGGCAGCAATTTGATTCGAATGGATCGCTGTAATTATTATCCCGGGGAGCGATAATGATGGAATCGCATGAATTGAAAAGACGATAACCGAGTCGATATATCGTTCGTAATTATTATTGTATTATACCACTAAATTTTAAGTACAACGTGGCGACTCGATTATGTATACATCATCGAAGTCGTATTAATATGTATATGTAATTATGCAACAGGGGGGGGGGGGGGAGGCATTGGTCTCGGTATAAAAATCTCGAATGACGTAACGAAGAATACGAGAATTCATATAGATTGAAGCATTTGAGACGAAGCTTAAATTTGACTACGGTGCAATAAATCTGTAACAAAAGTCGACGATACGTAATTCTTAAAGAGAGAGAGAGAGAGAGAGAATGTAAAAAACCGATTTAATAAACGATTTATTTCGATAATGCCTGTACGCTATTCCGAGGTACAATGTGCTATTCTATCACAGGTACAGGTACATGAATCATTGATTGAACAAGAAAAATAAATATAATAAAAAACCGCACTCGATCATGACTCCAATTACGAATAAATCTTTAACACGTATACAATTAAACAAATACAAGATGGACTTTTATCTTTCGCTCTTTTTACATTCGCGTGTAGTCTAAAATTTCATGATGCATGCAGATTTTTGTACTTTGAAAAGTACAGCTGATTGAAATTTATAAAAAAAAATCATTTTTTTCACCATGTTTATATTGTTTTATTGGTCTCGTATCACGAAAATTGTGCTTTTTAATTCAATTTTTTTAGTTCTTGATACTAGGAGACGGATATTAAGACGGAAAACAAAGATATATATATATATATTTTGTTCAGTTTTTTTTTCGTAAAACACAATCACGTGATTATAAATATCAAACTGTCCTCTGCAATCGAGTGATTAGATCGTATCGTTTTTAAGTCTCCGACTATTCAACAAAATCCAGATATTTTACGTACATACGCAGTTTTGTTTCTTTTCTTTTAAACAATTTTTTAAAATTTCAATTGTTATTCGTTTTATTATAAACTATTAGAATATTTAGTATTTACATTGATGTTAATTATAAATACAGGATATGCCCCCGGTGGGATTCACACAGTGGGAAACCAGTGGGATTATTTTCTTTTGTTCTCCCTAAACAACCATAAAAAAAAAATCGTTTTGGAATGTTTTTTTTTGTTTGGCAATACCTGTTTCTTTTCTATGTTTCTCTGTGTAGTGGACGTTAATCGGCACAGCACTTGGTTCCATGTGGTGTGATCGACGTAGCTAAAAATCCTGTATACGATATTATTTAATATGATTTGTTTTCCATTTTCTTTATCTTTTCTTTTGTCCAAATTCTCTCTCGACTCCGCTAATGAGTTATTAATGCTATTAAAGATTTACATAAACGACATTATGACATTCTCGTTAATCTTTGGTATACAGTGAGAAATTCGGTATAAATATCATCAATGATCCCGATGAACTTGGATTATAATATTCAAACATCAACGCTTTTGAATCAGTTCTGCCAAAAAAGGGGAAAAGAGAGTGGTGTCTGAGGGGGTTGAACGGGGGAGGGGGGGGGTTGTGTGTAACACGTTATTAGGACGATAATAGTTATTATGCTATTGTGCATCTTTTGTGACCACTTATTTTTTTCTTGCGTCGTTCCGAATCGCCTATCTTATTTCCTTCTTTCAATGTTATTCGTTTTTTTTTTTCAGAGTCCGTAATTTCGTATTATCGAAACAAGATTCAACGAGAAACAAAAGGGGTATCAGTTTGTTAGATCCGAGATAGAATCGCGCGACGATTACGATTCACTGGCTCGGATAAGTTGTTACAAAAAAAAAATTATTATAATAAAACATAAATAATATATCGCGCCGACTACTTCGTAACCGAACGGTCTAATTCTTAGTTTTTTTTCTTCTTTCTTTTTAGGCCTTTGGCAAATGTGTTTAACCAGCGCAAAACTGCTGCATCATTGAATTTTTTTTTCTCTGTTTAAATAATAAATATTTTGTCCTGATAAGTAAAGATAAAATCGACGAATTGATTAATGGGCCCTATCGCCGAGAGTGACATACCGGTCGTCGGCGGAGATCTTACGAGATTTGGACCAAATACAACTGCCAAATTGCTCGACGTCATCTTATTGAGATCGCATCGGTCCATTACCTACAATATCATTAACCAAGTCGTTTATACCTGAACTAGATTGTTTATTCGAATAATAAAATGGTGTTTTCTTGAACGACCTAAAACTTACCCTTGATAAAAATTGTACAATATACTTTAATAGCGTATAATTATCTTCCGGGAGTTTCTCGAGAACAAGAATTTTGACTTTGCGCGGTCGTTCGTCCTTGGAAAGAGCTGCGAATAATCGATGTTATCGTCCTTTCGTTATCACACTCTTGTCCCAACGTTCAAGTTTGTTTAAACTCTGAAAAAAATGTAAACTTACTCTGAAACTGCGTGATCTCGTCGTACAGTTCGTACGTCATTAAAGGCTCGTCGAGCTCGCGTAAAAATGTTTTCAAAAGAACAGCCGCTATATGAGGATCGCCTTGAAAATCGACCGGCAATCCGTGATTGCATCGATTCTGTAGTTCCTTCACCATCGCTACGTTTGCCGATCTTCGGAATATTCCCTCGGTTTCTAATGCTAAAAAATAAAAAAATGATTCCGTTTTCAAGCCTTCTTCGCTTGTAGCTCAAATGCAAGTTGTTGTTAATTCTGAAGATTTTCTAACCATCGGGAGTATCGAGAAACTCGACGCATTGGCGTACGATTGGCGGTATGGGATCACCTCCATTGTTATCTTTGATAAATTGTAGACTCGCACCAAATTGCGTTGTTCCTATTGGTGTCGCGACTGGCACGCTCGGTGTACGATTCGCAGATACGTTTTTTCTGTTTTTAGTCATCAATTGTTCGTCGTGACTGAAACACACAATTTCTCGTCACCTCGTCAATTCTCAATCGGTATCGTAATCGATAAAACAATGTTTAGAAATTTAATAAACTCACTCGATTACTTGTTGTGGAATTATAAGCTGATCTAGATTTATGTATTGGGCCAATTCCTCGAGATAATTTACGTACATCATTTTACGTCCAAATTTTGCACTGAAAACAATAAATAAATCAATAAATTAAATCTTTTGAAGAGCTGGAATAAAGTTTGAGCGCTCGACAGAAAAAATCAATCAATTATTACCTGATCGCAGGTTTGAATATCTGCCAAACGATTCTAATGAAATTTGTAGGATGAACGAGATAGAGGGCTTTCAAGTTTTTCTTATATTTTCTGTCGAAAGCTTTGTAAGCCTGCCACAACCAAGAGAGTGGTGGTTTGTTTTTTGACGTAAGGCCATGGTGAAAATAAACTAAGCTATAATCCTGCTCGACGAATGTGTCCAATGTGTGCGTCAGATATCTGCCAAAATCGGACTAATTAGTATTTATCCTTTTTCGTTTCTTTTTCTTTCTGTTGTTACTTATTAAAGGCGACATATACAGCCAGCAGGGCCGTAAAAAATGATTTTCAAATGTTTGAACTTGATTCATGTACTCCAAAAATTTCGAGTTTTTCTTCAGTTACCTTTTAATTCTGCTAGGCGTAATGCCGTCTTAAGATAAAATATAAATTAAGCCTGTTTCGTGAAAAATTTGAGAAACCTGAGAAGCTTCGCGTGATTGAACACTTCCTTTCCAACTGGCGGAAGTTTGCACGCTGAAACAACGATAACTTTGCGCCCGGCGCTATCGTCACCCACGACCTCCACAATTCCGAGTCGAGAGATATCGAGATAGTCCTCTTCATCGGCCAATTCCTCGTCCAGGGCTGCCAAGTCATCAGCTGTTTTGAATTCAATTTAAATGATCAATAACATTAGCATTAATTTATCAAATAATCAATCTTATCAACAAATACTTCCTTACCAGTTTCTATAACAGGCGCGTCCACAAGAGCCTCTTCAAAATTTTCTTCTATCGTCCCGTCGCTCACAGGACTTTCTAGATAATCAATTCCACTTCCCGCTACTCCTATACTAAGATCTAATTTTTCTTCCAGTAGTCTCGAAGCTGAATAACCACAAAAAATATTTTCTTTTAATTGGTAAAAATAAAAATATACTTCCATAGAATATAAAACAAAAATCTATTACCGTTGTTAGCGGTTGCTTGTAATTCCGTATCATCAAACTCCAAGTTGGGTTCGTAGTCGTGATAATCGGAGAGACTGGGATACGGATCCTCCGATTCATTGTTCGCTCCTGCAAGAAATCATACGTGTAAAATGTTGAAAGCATCAAAGTCTTTGCAGCTCCAAATAAAAATCATTGGCGGACATGTGATTTTGTCTTAAGGTGATCTATCAGTCGTACGGTCGGTAAAAATCCTGCTGCACGTTTTTTTCGGGGAGGCTTGATATTTCAAGAAAAAAAAAGTTGCACGTTGTTCTCCTTTTATTAGAGAATAAGGTATAACTTTTGCTTTTCTCGAAATGTTAAGCATCTCCGAGAAAACATGTATCTACTTTTTAATTATCTCTTGCACTCACGCAACTGATAGAGCGCCTTAACACGAAATGTCAGGGAGATGCCGGTAGGAATTTGCTTTACCACCTGCACTATTTGTGTGGACTATGTTGCCCTATCTATGTTCCAAAGGATTCGATAGCCAATATTTTGCTTCTTTCATAATATCATATTTTATTTATTTTTTGTCGTTATTAAGGGAGGACCTCTATAAAATTATGAAATGCACGAGATTTTTCTAATTCTGGAAATACTTTGGCAAATGGTTTTGACTGTGCAAAAGTTATGAAATAATTGCAAGAATAGAAAGTAATGAAAAAATCATCAAAATTTTTCCAAAAAAAAAACAACTTTGAATCGAAAATGTACTAATTTTTGTAAATATTTCTTATTTTTTAGATAGTTACCAGAAAAAAACTTTACAAATTCAAAATTTTTTAGAGAATCTTCTCCCCTTAATGACATTTCTGTGATAGATGTGCGATGTTATAATTATTACTAGTGCCAACAAGGTGAATACATTTTAAGGTTAACGTTGGCTCTCGTAAAATCTGGCAAAATTTTGAATATATTTCACACGATTGACTCGAGACAATGGAGCATGACAGCATAAACCTCGACATTTGACGAGTGTTTGTCTGTTTATGGTGTCATCGCCATGGGATTTAGAGATGGTGAAATTTCGTAAGATTATAAATGGTTGGGTCGCACCCACTTTGTTGTTGAGCTGTCAAATTGTTTGTAAATTTCAATCGTGAAGCATCATCGGCGTAAGAAAAAAAAATATTAACAAGGATGTGCCAAAGTTTGAAAAGGATATATTTTTTAAAATTCTTTTTGTAAATTGTGACTAATGCGATGAAAGAAATAACAAATGTTTGGCGAGATGAAAGGATAAAATAAAAAAAAGACACGCTATCGCCTTACCTGTCAAAGCTCGAGCTGGACTGGGCGACACTTGGTAATCCGCTTCCATTTTTTCAGGAAGACACACCAAGTTTTGCGAGCCTGAATTTATATATTTCAGGCTACTGGAAAGAACAGCGAAAGAAATAAAAAAAACACAAACACGAACGAAACTTAGACGAAAAAAAGGAATCCTCAATGTCCTCTCGCGTATCTCCAACGTAGCGACATCATTTTATAATTCACGCGCGAGCGCGCGCGTGCGTGTGTTACGTGTGAATGCGTGTGTGTGAGAGATTCAGAGTTGAGAAGGAGAGCGAGAGAGTAAGCGTTCAATTAGGAAAAATTATGAAAAATAACAATGAACGCAGACTTCTATCACGTTTTCATCAGCACTGCACGCTCTCCTCCTGCCATTAACAGTAAGCACATCAAACTAGCCAAGTCCTAATAGACTTCTGCTCTCTCTGCACAATATTCGTGGTGTTGGTCGTGTTCGCGGCGACCACGACCGTACGATTACGACTCGAGCACTCACGATTGACAACGACCCGGCCACTTCCCCGAGGGGCAGGGGCAAAGGGGAGGTGGTGTAAGATGCTGTGATCTGGAATTGTGTGAGTATCGGGATGATGATAATGTCCTGAAAAAAATTAATTTTGGAAAAAAAGAGGTTCAGATAAAATAAAAAATGTCACCAAAATTCAGTTTTTCTGCTTCAAATTTTCGGCTAATCCGTAGAGATTTATTTTATCGATGGCGAAATAAAAGAGTACCACCCTTAACGGAGCGGGGTAATCGATGAGGTGAAACGTTTCGAAATATTTCCAAGTTCACCGCTGCTTACAGCGCGAGTTTTCCCGCCAATTGTGCAGAAATACGCGGGTTTTTTTTCCTGAGTGTTTGATAAAAATATCGAATATATTCAAAACGCCATACCACCACCCACGACACGGGTACACCACAAGAGTCGAAAACGAATAACACGCGATTTTAAACAAAGAAAATGCCGGTTAAAATTTATATATATCGTATAGAAAATGTCAGTAGCGATAAAAAACAATAAAATCAGTTCATCGGTGAATTTGTACCTGAACAGGAGTGACTTGGAGATTAGTTCCGATGAGGATAATTTAAACGTTCGCAGAGAAGCAGCCACGCAATACATCGAGTATTCACACTCGTCGATTGACATCACTCGTAATAGAAAACGACCGAGAGTTTTGAGCTCTGACGAAGAAAGCAGCCCCGAGACAACGCGTCGGAGTGTTTCACCCGAAATCCCTTACGGAGGTAACGGTTTGATTATATTTTCAGCCCTACTACCCCCATTTTTTGCTTCCTACTTCTACGCGTTAGATCTACAAGATCCGGGACCCATAGAAACCATCGTCACTGTCGCATTGTCGTCGGATTCAAAATTCCTTGCTTTAAGTTACTGATTTTACATCATCAATTTTCGATACCCAACATAAAACATAGAAAGATATAAAACAACAATTGTTTTGATTTTTTATGAAAAATTGGTTCGGAAATTTTTTTGCGTTAAATAATTCTTGAGCTTTATATGAATTTTTTTCTCTTTGTTGCATGTTAAAGTAGTGCAGGATAGTGTGTGGATAAAAGAATAAATCAGTTTGTGTTTTTATGCTGAAGACAATAATAACTTTTATTATAATGAAATAATAATGCTCTGTACAAAAGATTGAGTATGTGTTTGCTCTCTTACTTTCTCAATCGGTGTAGACGCTTGAGCAACGGCCACTTGCCACGACTCGGTAATACCCGATCACGTCCGAACGTGCTGTTCGTGATTGCTGGCAGTATAGTCTACTTGAATACTTAGTCTCTTGTACAGCCAAGCATGAAATGCGATATCATACTTTAACATTGCATATGTAAGCGATTCGAATGAAAAGTGCAAACCTATATTTTTCAGGTAGCCCAGTCACTTACAAGCTCCAAGAATTAGAAGGGCAATTTTTAATAATTAAAGTACCCATGAGTAAATCACGAACTAGAACAAAAAAATGCAGCGAACGGGATATCACCGAAATGCTAGATTCTGGAAGCGACAATGAACTTCTATTCAAAAATCTCCAAAGACACAAAGTCAATGTCGTTGGATCTCTGCCTGGTAAATGCAACAATGCAGAATCGACGTATGCATCCGCAGAAGAAATTCCAAAGAGGGCTACGAGAAGCTGCAGATCCAGGAGCAAGGATATCGTTTTCGAACGTACTCCAGGGAGCTCGAATTTGTCTCAAGAGGATGAGGATGAAGAGAAGCCTGTGTCGTTGAGGATAAAATTAAGAAGATCAACGGAACAAAGCGACTACAAAGTACAAACGATTTTCGACAGCGACGAGAGAACACGCAGAAGCTCCAGGAGATCCAATGTAGGTACACCAAAGAAATGCGCCTTAGGAGATTACGGGGAGGATAATAGCGCCCGAAAAAAGATGCGAGAAACGTCAAAAACACCGATTAGTTCTACTGTATCGAGAGGTAACCGGGCGAGACGAATGTCGGCTATAGTTGAGAAAAATATCGGGATCGTCAACGAGATGAAATCGACCAGGCCCCGAGTGGTCTGCTACGGCCCAAGCGATTATGAGCGCGATGCATTCGATTCCGAAGAGCGCTTGAGGAGGCGAAAACGCGCTACCTCGAGGGAATCCCCCGGAATACGTATCGAAACTTCGCAAAAAAGTTGGAATAAATTAGAAGAGGCTATGACACCGCGTTCCTTACGGGCGAAAAGGAATTCCAGGCTAATCAATTACAATGAGATTAGTTACGATGAAATTGATAATACTTTGGATAAAGAAAATAAATCTGAGAACGATCTTGAGGAAGATTCGGATAGCCTCAATTCCCGTGGGCGAACAAGGCAAAGATTGACAAGGTCAGTAGCTGGAACTCCTCGAAAAGAGATAAAAATTTTGGAGGAACCATCGACACCGAAGAGAACCCCGCGAAAAAGCGCTTGTACTGATCTACAACAAACAACACCAAACAGAAAAACACCACGAAGATCGACAATGACAAAAATTAGAGAAGAACCCGATGCTCCGACAACACCGAGGGGTACGCCCGGCGGCGGAAGAATCTCCAGATTGGTCGATACTCCGTCGATGAGGAAGGGCAACCTGACTCCCTCGATGAGCCGACGTACAGCCAACATTGGCAAACCGATCACGATATTGGAAGAAGCGAGAGCGAAGCTACACGTGAGCGCGATACCAAAATCGTTGCCGTGCAGGGAGGAAGAATTCAACGATATTTATCAATTTTTGGAACGGAAATTACTCGATAATAACGGTGGCTGCATCTACATAAGCGGTGTACCAGGAACTGGAAAAACTGCAACGGTTAACGAAGTGATACGCTGCTTGAAAAAACTCGTTGTGAAAGGAGATTTGGGAAACTTTGATTTTGTCGAGATAAACGGGATGAAACTTTCGGAGCCGCGGCAGGCCTACGTTCAAGTACTCAAACAGATTAACGGTCAAACCGCTACGTGGGAACAGGCTTACCAAATTTTGAACACACGGTTTACTCAATCCTCGGGTAAAAGACCGATGACGCTGTTGCTCGTTGACGAGGTGAGAATCGAGAAAGTCTCTATTTTTTTTTGTAAGAATCCGCACAGGTACAAGGGACCTTTCTCATTTCCCATTTCGTTATGTTAAGAATCAAAGAGGGCGATTAATTTTTTTTTTTCCCCCCCACTGATTCGAGTAATTCGATAAAGGTTTTTTCAAGTTCGAAAACTTGAACAATTTTTTTTTTTTTTTTAATTCCAAAGCATACATATATTTACTAACAGTTTTCTTCCAGAATAAGGTTCAATTTCTATATTTACCCGATTCCCGTACGAAACTTAACTTTTTTCACGGATGTCCCTTGAGTATAGATTATTTTTAATGATCAATCGTGGTTCTACTTTTCAGCTGGATCTGTTGTGTAACAAGCGTCAAGACGTTGTCTACAACCTGTTAGACTGGCCGGCAAAAAGAAATTCTCGTTTGGTTGTCATAACTATTGCAAATACGATGGACCTACCGGAAAGAGTATTGATGGGTCGAGTTACTTCTCGGTTGGGTCTGACACGTTTAACCTTTCAACCTTACAATCACAAGCAATTGCAAGAAATCGTAATGACACGATTAAGGGATTCTGATGCTTTCAAGAGCGAAGCGGTACAATTGGTTGCGAGGTATGTCTTGTTGTACCTGTTATTTCTTGAGCATTCGTTCAATTTAATTATTCGTTCAATAAATATTCGATATTGGCTTTTAACAGAAAAGTGGCAGCCGTATCGGGGGACGCGAGACGTGCTTTGGATATCTGTCGTCGGGCGACCGAAGTAGCCGAATTGAATGACGGCAAAATCGTCACTGTGAAGGACGTTAATCAAGCGTTAAGCGAGATGATCGCCAGTGCTAAAGTTCGGGCGATCAAATATTGCTCGGAGATGGAAAAAATTTTTTTACAAGCCGTTTGTGCCGAAGTCGCTAGAACCGGAGTCGAGGAAACCAATTTTTACAACGTCTATCGACAATTGGAGTCGCTCTGCTCGCTCGAAGGTCTTCCTCTCATTAATTCTATCAACCATTTATCGTCTTAACGTTCATTAAGGCAAATATATAGTTTTAAATAGCAAACTACATGTTTGTTTTATGAAATGAGATAAATAAATTTCGATAATATACAAATTCCAATTGTGACATCCACGATTGTTGTTTTACAGGCTTGAACATTCCCAATGTGACGCAAGCACTCGGGATCTGCGGAAGACTTGGCGCTAATCGTCTACTGCTGTGCGAGCATTCTAGAAACGATACGCAACAACGTATTTTATTAAACGTTTCTACGGACGATATTCATTTCGCCATGCAGGACCTCAACATCGCGTGACAAATGCACTTCGAACATTCTCCATTTTTTGTTTCTCTCTTTTAATTATTGATATTTTATAAGATCGACAATTGAACGTTATAGTACCAAAAAAGAGACATACGTGTACGCCAAATGTGCCTTAGCGCGGGCCAACTTTCGACGGCCGATCGCTGTAATTACGTCACGACTCATATCGCTAAATACGACGAGTGCAGACTAATAAAACGGCCTCGATCTATTATTAGTTATGAACCATGTGAGGCAAAGGACCATTTATTTTAGTTTTCATTCTCATTAGCATTTCGGGTGGCAATTCAAAACCTTTTGGTATAAATATTTTTTACCGTAAAATCGTACGTTAAACAAAAGAGGACGTTTTAGAACAAGTGCCCGTATCGCACTGAATGAAATTGATGGATTAATTATCCAACAATTAATAAATAGTGTTGCACGTGTGTCAGTTACTCTCCCCGCCATGAATGAAAAAAGTTTCGAGCAACATGTACTTTTGCTACACGGTGAAGCAAAGTGGCGTGAGATTGTTAGTTTGGGTGCAAATGAGGAAAATGACCAAGGTCGTAGGCTTCTATGGGTCTGGCCGAGGTTGAACGACTTGGATTGGTTGAAAAAAATGTTGGACAAATATAAATTGGACGGAATTGCGAGTATTGGATGCGGTTCTGGATTATTCGAGTGGATTATTCAGCAACATTCCGGTAACCGATGATTGAGCTAGTGAAATTTTGGAAAGTGTAAATATTAGCTGGAACAGATAATTAGTTGACAATTTGTTCTACGACCACAGGTTTCAATGTCATAGGTATAGAAACCGACAAATCCTGGTGGCACAGCGGATATTCGCCACCTCTTTTTCTGAAAAAGACTGCTTTTGTCGAGGAGGAAGATGAAGAGGCGGAAGTAAAAATACCCGCGGGATACGCGCTCTTCTTTTGTTACTTCAACAACGGAGCGGCTTTCAAGAATTATATGAAGAATTACAAGGGCAGAGTCGTCATAGCGATCGGCCCTGATGAAGGCATTTATCGTACAACCGATCCGTTACCGTTTGATAAGAAATTCGAGAATTTTGGTTGGAACATAAGCAACATAAGGAGATTGACCAACGGTAAAGATTTGGCAGTCGTTTATACAAAATAAGACTGAGTTTCAACGATGAATTCCGTACAAATTTATTTGTTTCCGTATCACGAAATGTGTGGCGTTGTATAAATTTGTCAAAAACATTGTATGATTTCGTAATAATTCAGAAGATCCGAATAAATGAGAATGGAAACCAAAAAAATCTTGCAATTGTTTGAAATGTTTGTAGTTTTTCGAAAAATTACTTTACGATTTGAATTTGAAACGTTGTCCGAATCGAAACAAAACCCAGGTAGCAATTTCCAACGAATTATCCAAAAGTTACCTAAAGGGTGTACAAATGTCCGCCCGGTGGTCATCCGAAAGTTATCTTTCGGATAATAGGTTGTTAACTTTCGGATGACTGCCGAGCGGACATTTGTACATCCTTCAAGTAGTAACTTCTTGGAAATTGCTACCTGGGAATAAACACGTGCCCCGTGACCATTGTGGCCGTACTCCAAAACCTGCTGCCAGCGCTGTGAGTGCTATACACAAAGTACGTACTCGCAGTACTGGCACACTGGCAGCAGGTTTTGGAATACGGCCTGTGTCAGAGCGGAATAGCGGAAAAACAGCAGAGAGCAAGAACAATCGACTACTGTGAACTACATTTCCATTCTTAAATTTTAATTTTTATCGAATCACAAATCATTTGAATTTAATTAATTTAACTTTGGTAAAATGGCGCAACTACACAGAAGCTCGCGTATGGGCAAGGAGGATCAGTAAATTTTTGCTTTCAATTAAAAATAATAGGAAATACATTTGTGAGTACACGTAATTGATATTTTGTTGTATTTTTTTCGACAGGTCTTAAAAAAAATTGCTCAAAAACAATGATTTTTTTAGAAGTTGAAAATATGTGACCCCTTATGCCCACATCTGTAAGCAGGCAAAATCTCTGTGCGCTTCATAATTTTTCACAAAAAAAAACCTGAAGCAATAAATTTTTTTCCCTAAGACAAAAATCCCGAGCTTTTCCCCGGTTTTCATGTTTGTTTCGGTTTTCTCAGACCCAAGGGAGTACTCCTAAAATTGTATTGTTCAAATCTTATTTTTCATCATTCTTTGTATTTTAGAAACGAAAACTTGCAAGGGGAGTACAACGCCTGAGATCGCAGAATAAGGCCCGATTTTTTCACCTCCCAGTAAATTTTATCTAATAGTTAAGGATGTATATAAGGTCAAATCCGCAGTACATCTATTTATTTTTTAATGTTAATCTTTATGTCGAAATGTCAAGTGCCGAATCATTCCTTTTGTTTTTTATGATGTCTAATGAAAAAAATATGTCATTTTGTATAATAATTTACGATTTTTAATGAAATTGATATGCAACTTGATATATGTGGCCGAGTACAAATTGAGCCAATCAGATAATTTCATTTCTGTCCCGAGAAAATGTGGCAACAATGCTACACCCAGCCATGACAGTCAACTACAGCTGATCATTCCGAGACCGGCAGTTGAAGCGTGCTGCGTTGCCGCATCTACGTGTCCGATATGATGGACGTATTAAATTGAACAACAGTTCACAGAACGCTAATGAAACGTCAAAAGTTAACCATGAATATCTTCACAACGACATCGGGAACAGTAGTTTTTTTTTTCGTGAAAAAATTGAAAAATGTATGAAGTTTCTGAAAATTCTTTTTTTGGCCAAACATTGACTACAATACATATACTTTTTTATCATTTTAGTTTCATTTTGTCAACTTCCGGTACAAATAACACGGAGTTAAATGAGGCTTTAATTCTTAAGTATTTGTTTCAAATCATCGGCTAAGTGCCTTTTTCTTTTTCCGAACGATACAGCGTGATAAACTCTATCATATTAGTCATTTTTATGGAAAGTTAGACGACTTGATATATTTTACATACATCCTTAAAGATCTGCTATCCAGTGCCACAACCACCAGGTAAAAATTACCTGAAGGTGAAACAACCGGCCTTAAGGCCCGGTTTTTCCAGCTCCCGGTAAATTTTATCTGACAGTTAAAGGTCTGCTATCCAATGCTAAAACCGTCAGGTAAAATTTACCTGGAGATGGAACAACTGGCCCTAAGAGACTGAGGCAGATACTTGAAACACGGACTACATTTACACGGCACTCCTATTCCGGTTTTGTAACACCCGCTGTAATGAAAATCGGTGTTAGAGCGGGTTGTTCCAACCTCTAGGTAAGCCTATCTGGTAGTTAAAGGTTTGCAAATCAATCCTTTTAACCGCCAGATAAGCTGTCTAGAAGTTGGAACAACCCACCCTTAAAGTGCGTGTAAACGATACCTTACACCCGGAATAACTAATCCTGTACCGTTTACACGCACGTTAAGGTGATCTTTCCCACGCTAAGGTGAAACTTTTCTTTTTTTCGATATATCAAGCGTGTTTGAGAAAAACGTGTATCTACTTTATAGCTATCTCTCTCGCACTTACGCAACTGTTAGAGCGCCTTAACACCGGTTTTCACTACATCGGATGTTACAAAACCGGAATAAACGTGCCGTGTAAACGCAGTCACTATCGGCAATGCTCTCACAATTTGGCTCAACATCTAATAATAACCGCAAAGTCAGTTATAATATCAGTAATAACCGTGAAGTCCGTTTTTTTTTCTTTTAATATATTATTTTTCGCTTTTATACAGTTGTTTTTGGCAACTCATTGTGTCATACTCTTTATATTAATAAACTTTTTGATATCCGCAATGACGGTGTGATTATAGTTCTGTATTACTGAAAAAAATTAAAAAGAAGTAAATATCTCAGTTTTATTCAACGAGAAAAGTTCATTCGAAAGTCAACGCGACAAGAGAATTTTTTTAATTTCTTGTTGTTGGTTGTGGAATTTTATTTATTTATTTATTTTTATTACTGAAGCATTAAAAATTGTGAAGGTGATCTTGAATAGAAACGACGCGCGCACACTCCGTTCTTCATTCAATTATTCAAACTCCCCATTGTCGTCAACCTGACAAGAACGAATAGTTTCAGAAATTGGAACAAACCGCTAGGGACTTTTTACTCCATCAAATAGTCACCATTTTCCAAATCCGAGAATCGAACCACCCTATACCGAAAAATCAGCTGTTTTCTGTTGAGACTTTGGAAACAGTTTTTGTTGCGATCGTCGCCGTGATAGTGAACGCAAAAAAAAGTTTCATTGCAAAGTAGATAATATCTGGGCCAGATGATTACAATGATTGCTTGTTAGCGAGTAAAACAACTGCCGGGGCTTTAGGTACGTACTCGATCAATAAAGAAAAGCGATGTCGTTTAATATACCATCTATTTGCAAAATTATATACCGATAAATTGTGGATGTTTTTTACATTTTCATCCTACACTATTGAATATTGGCTACATGTCATGTTGTCGAATTATCGCTAATTCGTTATATTTTAATTCCTTTATTTACAAATACATATCTACTATCTTGAGATGTAGAACCGATCTCTTCATGATATAGTTTTGTTTACGTTCTCACCAATAAGATTTGACTTTGATCCGACATTCGGCTGCTCGTCGTTACAATTCTTATTCGTGACGTTGTTATTCACGAGCGCGTAGACATTGTAAGATATCAAGAAAATTCACGATAGAGCGCGATTAATTATTTAAGGGCATTGTTTACGGGCCAGGCTGCAGAGTTTTTCGTGGTTAATGAAAGATGCGATGGAGGGAGAAAATGGAGATCCGTACGAGGAACGTCTCTTAGCCGTATTCAACAGTTGTCTGGAACAAGGACAAATCGAATTGCATCAGGAACATCTTAGAACGCTGTGCGACAAATTGCAACTGGAGGAGAGGAGTGACTTACTGATATCTCATTTGTTGCGTGACAATAAACCATTTGTGTCTTTTGCTACGTTTCGGGATGCTCTTTTGAAACTTTTGGCCCAAACCGAAGAAGGTGTCATCGACGACTCTTCAAGATGTTGGCGCTCTACCATGGGTGAGTTTTCAACGGATGGATGTTAATTGCGAGCTTACGTATGACGTGTGAATGACACTTTTGTGATCATATTGGATCAAGTTGATCCAAGCGCCGTATTGCAACTCGATAATAAGGAAAATACAATTTTTCTCAAATGTGTGCTGAAGAACAATTTTTTTCTCAAAGCGCTATATTTAACAACCATCATCTGGTAATTTTTTTGAAAAATATTCATCAACAAAAATTTTATGATTTTTTTTGTAAAAGTTTTTTTTTTCCACCATTTTAATATGAGATACCATAAACTTTGGTTCTAGACCGAATGTTGACTCAAAAAGCAGTTTAATTGCAGTTCCTTCTAATGAGCTATTATTCAAATTTTTTCATACACGGCGGCGGTAGCTACAGAACATGGAAATTCGAGGCACTCTCCCAGAAGGACGAACGGTGGCGCGACGAACGGAGATAGCAATACTGGAGAAATGGGGGGATTATCCGGGGCCGGATACGCGACGCTTCTAAAGGAGGTAATCCCGTACCATTCATCGGGTTTATAAAATATTTCAAAAACTCTGTGTATAATTACAAATTTTTGGACACAAACAGATGCCCGAGCGAATGTTTGAAAAATTGGATACGGACCGCGATGGCCTTATAAGCTTTGAGGAATTTGCTTTACTGTTCGAAAATGATAAAAATAATATCGGGGAACAGAGTCTCGATTGGGGCAGCGGTTGCTCATCGAGCGACAATTTTGTTTACATGCTTGGTCCACATCAGACTGGATACGCAAAAATCGGTACGATCGTCGGTATGTGGGAGATCGCTGGGGTTTCTGATGCGGCGATGCTCTTGTCCGATCTTGGCTTCACCAGTACCGAAATACGACTTACCGATCTAATCACCGTAATCTGCGAGGAGTTGAAAAACCTTCGGGACGAACCCGATAACGCGATAACCTCGACCCACACGAGTCTCCTCAAAGGGGCTCTGACACTCTATCAAGAGGAAGTTCGATGCATGAAGTAAGTTTACAAATGAGCTCTTCGAGAGAGCGTTCAAGTATCTGAGAGTAAAAATCCACTAATTTGAAAACTTTTTAGTTTCACTAGCAGCATGTCGATTATACAAAATAAATTTAGCCGAAGGGTTTTGTTGAATCAGCCAAATGACTCTTTTCTGGATATGAAAAAGGTTTGTTCATGTTGCAGCAACTTGGTGGAACATCTGAGCGGCGAGCGCGACAAACTGCGTATTGACGTTACCGAAGCTAACGAGAGAGCTAATTTGTTGGCCCAGGAAATTGACGAGCATCACGTTAGACTGGAAAAATCCCGACAGGATCAGTTGAAGCAACTGGAGTTTCGTCATGCTGAAATAACGAGAGAATTGTCTATTCGATGTACTTCGGAACGAGAAGCTCACAACGCGGCCCTCAAGCACCTCGAGGGACAGCTTCAAGATGCTCAACACGAGGAGCACCAAATTCGCGCTAAATTGGCCAATGTTCTCCAGGAAAATCAAACTCTCGAGAACGAAGTTGAGAAGCTTTGCGATCAAGTTACCAAGCTGAAGACATCCAACGGCCAGTTGTTGATGCAATTGCAGCATCTAGCCGCGGAGCACGAAGAGGTTGATACGAGCAACGATAGCCAAGAGAGCGAACAGATAATACAATTGGTCGAACGAATAAAACGACTTCAGGAAGAAATAGCTCTGTTAAGAGATCAGAACGACGAGCTCAACACGGAATTAGAATTTATGAAAAATCGAAGCATTCCAGTGAAAGCACTATTTGCCGAAGGGGAGGAGGAGAAGGAGGAAGAGGAGGAGAAGAAGGAGGAAGAGGCAAAGGGTGAGGAGAAAAGTTGGGAACGAGTGACCAGTGACTGTGTTGATTGGGCCAATAACACTGAGCTTGACGATAATAAATTGTCGGATCTGAGCAACGACATTGGTACGATAGTCCGAGAGCTCAAGGCTCTACTGAATTCGAGTGATCGATGCACCTCCGATTATTGCGCCTTCAGAAGCAATATCTCCAGTATTATTACAGGATTGGAATCGAATTTACCACGAATATCCGTACCAGCTGCGACTCGTTCCGATGAGACGAAGCTCTATCCCGAACCGGAGGTTGAGTGCGAAGAACGGGCGAGCGAGTCGCTTCGTGACTTCGTCGTGACTCAAACGGAAAAATCCAAACTCGGTATAAAATCTATCTCGCACAGTGACGATTCGATAAACGTTATCCACAAAAATTTCAATAGCCTGGATACGAAGAACGGTTCGAAAAACAAGATTACCACTCTGAGGGATTATCCACCGAGAAGGGACGAGGCAACGAGTTTGGAGGTTGTCAAGACCGACAGGGACAGGAGCAGAGATTCATCGTTGAACGGTGGACAAACGCTCAATTCCGAGGAGAATTCTCGCGAAAGGCTCAACGATATTCGCATTGAGGAACAAGAAACTAAGCACATCATTGAGAAGAAACTGTTGACCGATCGTTGCATCGAATTGGAACGGAGTTTGGATCTCTTGAGAAGCGAGTACGAGCAGTGCGAGGATTATTGGGCCGCGAAATTGGAGGAAGAGAGACAATTGTTTGAGCAGGAACAAAAAATTAGCGACGACAAGTTTTCCGAACTCATAGCAAAAATGGCCGAATATGAGGAACAATTTAGTCCTGGTGATAAGGCCCGAAATGACGGACGACTGTCACCGATCGAGGAAAAGTTTAATCTCGAGCAGCAATATGCCGATCTGGAGGATGAGTACGAACGTTTTAAGACACAAACGAGAGAATTATTGTTCCAAAAAGACGACGAGATCAAAGAACTGCAAGATACGCTAACGAGGGAAAAAAGCGTTTCTCAGTCGCCCACGAAAGAGGTTTCGACCCAATATTCCTTGGACGACACGGACTTACCGCACATTCCACATACGAACGAAACTGCCCACGGATCTGCAATGAATAAAAAATTGCTCCGGTACGTTGTTGCTGCTCCTCCCACCAAATTGGATGAAATTGCTGAGAGTCCGGTTACGTCGAGCTCTTTGTACACGATTCCATCGGCAAAGCTCAGAGATTGTTACTGTCAGCAAATTGAAGCATACAATTCGATGGAAGAATTGTGCCGGGTGCACAAAGCTGAGCTTCATCGTTTGTATCGGAAGAAGCTCGAGATCGACCACGAGTGTATGACTCTGACGAAACAAAAGGAGACTTTGATCAAAGGGGTTTCCGATCTTAAAAATTTAACCGTCATAAAACGTCTTTGCCCAACGGAAGATACTCAAGAACCAAATCGAATTTTGAGCATAGATATTCTCAAAGCGCTCAACGAGAGGCTACAGGCGCAGGAGAAAAAACGGCGAAATCTCAAAATTTCTCTGACCCACCAACAACAGCAGGCTGAACGGATTTTACAGCGTGAGCGTTTTATCGCTTTTTTCATCATTTTCATTGACAATATCATAGTAATAAGAATTAATGTGGTATTGTAGAAACGTGGCAACAGCACTGTCAAGAGGTCGAGGCGCTGCGTTTTGCTCTCCAGGGTACCAAGGATCAACTCAAAAATCAAGTCCGCGTTAATCAAGAACAGGTAATTAATATGTCGCGATACAAAATTATTTTTGCTGTTTCTCTTACCTCGAAACTCCAAATGATCGATTTTAACGGGCTCTTTTCTGCTGGTTTGCACAGACCGAGCGATTGGCCAAAGCTGACATACTCTCGACGGATCTGTACGTGCAGAATGCCCATTTGATGGCCAGCATTAAACGCCTCGAACAACATTGTCACATATTGGCGCAATTTGGAGGTGAATCAACGTCGGTATGACCTACGCGTTTCTCTACTATTCCTATGATTTTCGTAGTGATATATGAGGAGAAAAAAAACATAAGAGCAGAGACTGCTGTAGTAAAACGAGTGGAAATCTCAGGGATATGAATTGTCGTTGATGCCGATTACGTATTTTTATAATTCGTCGTCTTAGTTATAAAATTTTCATTACGATTGTTTAGCGAATCATTGCGATAATCGTTCCGTGCCCAAAATACTTCGTGCATTCGTGACTGCTAAAAAAAAAAAGTTGCATCTCAAAATGGCACGATAATGAAATGAAAAAAAGAAACAAACAATAATTGGTGCTAATGGTGCCATTTTGGCATTGAGAATTGATATCTTTGATACTCCAGTTAATGAATTCGTTGGTCGATCTTAGCCAGGATAAGTGTAGTATATGTAATTTATTAGTTTAGCACCGTAGGATAGTATTATTAAAAGGATAAAAGACAAGAAATACGGAATATACCATTGTTAGATATTTTTCGAAATATTATCTCAGACCGAATGAGATTGAGAAATCAAGAGCACGCATTTGTGACTGCAAACGAATATACGAATGCATCATTTTTTCTCGACAATTACCTGTCTCGGCGCCATATGTTAGTCAGATGTACAGTTTATTTCGCGGGGTGTTATAGCTGTTGTTTTCTTTTATAAAACATAACTGTCTCATCGCCGTTTGTGTATCTATAATTGTATACAACTGTAGCATAAAAAAGAGGGGGGGGGGAGGGGGATGATTATCGTTACTAAAATCGTAGTGCCTACATCGAGATAAAACACTGAACCAAAGATACGCATCATTTTCTTCCACTAAACCATAAAGAAACGTCTTTTTTTTTAAATTGTTACATTTTTTTTTTTTTCACATAATTCAGCGGTATCGTTGGTTCACACCTCTTGATATAATATAAATGAAGCATGTCAGTATTTCTAGTGGATTCGGCGGCACTTTGGGCGTTAAGTTGCGATAGCAAAGAGAGAAAAAATCAAGCCCCTAATGCCTAGCGAAACTTATTAGCGATATGCATTTTCTACGCGAAAGTAGACCGACGCAATCAAAATTACTATTAATCGTTTGCTCCATGTTCGTCTTACATACATAGTTTATATGTATTACCGTTTAATAATCTTTTCTTACCAAGAAATAATTAAAAAATCTTCCACTAATTAGGATTTGGCTGGTATCGATTGCGGTTCCTCCAGCAGAAAACTTGGTTTTGAACTACCCTCACAAATATACGTGGTTCCATTTTTATTTAAATATTCGCTTTATTCTGTATTCTTTTGTATATACTATATATTAATCGTCGATAATATAAATTTGAACAGTTGATAAAAAATATGCAGAGTTATACGCGTATATTCATATAAATATAGTTATATAAAAAGACACACGGGAGCTGGAACTGGCAAGTTGGCCGTGATCCTTCCTTCTGTTAAGTATTTCCGTAAAACACAGAAAATATATTCGTGTTGTTTGCAGTTTCACGGGTTATAAATAATAATAATAATAATATGGTTTTTTAGAATTGGGCCGAATCGATTATTTTTAATTATCCTATTAATCGTTCATTCAACGAATTCCGACCAATCTCGTGTAATAATTAAAAATGGCAGTGGCTCGATATCCCTCTACCAGCAATGTTGGACAATCCGCCAAAGACGTCGCCTGCTCTTTGGTTAGTAAATATTGCTTTTTTTTGCAAATAAGTTACTCAGTTAACGCCCTTGTATTTTGTAAAGAGATTATAAAGAACGCGGAGTGTAGATTTGAGATCCAAATTAACGATATCTGTAAACACAATAAAGCAACGATTGTACTTGAGAAAATTAACCGAGAGAAAGAGAGAGACAGCAAACTTTCGTCCTACCTTCGGGACGAGCTTTTGGTTTTGGGAGTCCAACATCCTGCATAAGGTCAAAGGCGAAGGAGACGTTATGCACTTTTTGATCGTGGCTCTTGGGGGTCAGATGAAAATTGCCGAGAGGAACGAAAAAACCCTCAAGCAGTCCGAGAAGCAACGTGAGGAAAACGCCATCGTGAAATTGATTGTCCAGATCGGTAACTTCGAGATGAACCTTGCTCAGATGTTTGTTGACGAACGATACGAGCGACTGGAAAAAACAGACTCCGTTTAAACGAATCACGAAACACGAAGGAGTATTGAATAAAAGAAATGTTTAAAGATCAAAAACGAATATCATGGAAAAGGAGGTTGCTCACTTTTTTTACGACACTGAGTTTGTCGTGTGGATGATCGAACAATACGTCGAACGCATCGCGTTCGCAACGCATTCCCAAATCATCGTAGGTCGAGGTGATTTCCTCTCTCATGGTTCTATGAATCAATCGACCATCTTTTTTTCGCACCACGACCAGTTGAACAGCAACTCTCTCGGGAAGCCTGACCGGTGCCCGAAATTGACGAGCCAGTCCGACCAACAGGTGCAAAATTGCAACAATGTTTCTCGAGTGTACCGACTCGACGCTCCATTTGTACGGAGGATAACGGCCAAGTATACGATTAGCCGCTGATAGTACAACTTCTAGCTTCTGTTTTTGTCCTTCTTCCGATTGTGTTACTTCCGGTACATCCAACTTGTCACCCGTTAATTTCTCTGCGGCATAAGCATTTGTTATACGTCGACTTCATGCTCCTTGAGTAAATACACATTTTCTAGATGAAACATTTTTGGAACAAAAAGAGCCAAAGAAAAAACTTGGGATTACCCCGATAGAAAAAAAAAAATTTATTTGTTAATCTTTTTGACACTCTTCGGTGTATATACACCCTTGAATAATTGATTAGAATTTTTATGAAAGTAAAATCTTGATAAATACGTTTTTCTTGGGCTGTCAGGTAGACGTAACTTCTTAAATAAGAACATAAAGACAAATGTACCGATCAATTTTTGCAAAACTTGTCCATCATAGAGATCTTCAGCAATGTCCTTGACAATTATTCTCTGATCAGCCAACTCGTCGTTGATCCATTCCATAAGGACAAATACGAGTTCCTTGAGTTTGGAGTCTTCCAGAGCTCGAGGCTCGATCATGGATCTTTCCTCGTTTTCGTCCAAAGCATAATCCTCCGGTGGCATGTCCGGATTAGCCGCGTATCCGGGTGAATCGATGGCATATTTACCTTCCTCCTGAACTTCCTGAACTGCAAATTAGTTTTAGATTTTATCAACGTATTATTATGAGAAAGGAGATCAGCAAAGAACTTCCTCATTGCTGCACAACGCCTTATAAGGAAATTGTTCGAGTCGCGTCCGGTTGAATGGAAAATTCTCCATAGGAGAAAAAGATGCCGAGTTTATTATACAATGATCGCCCGCACCTTCTTTTATTCTTTTCTTGCGTCCCAGTGTCCCAATTTTATCCCAAAAACTCTCCTCCTTGTCGTCCTTTTTTGTTGCATTTGGTGGACGAGGGGATTTTGGTCGTGGAGACGCCATTATTACGGATTACTGCTTACTGCAACACTCCTACGTTATTATTATGGGAAATCAGCTGAACGTCACCATTAAAAATAAACTTGTTTCGTGTGTTGTCCGATTATGAAGGAGGCGTACTACACAACCTACACACACAACAATCCGTCTCTTCTTGTATTGGGAACGAATTGGAACGCGAATTCTTGGGAACGGACGGCGGAATAGAAACGTTCAGTTTCTCGTTTCCCCGGTGTTTGGTAATTCCTAAAACTCGTCAACTTGTGATTATTATTAAATAAATTGTTGAAAATGTCGGTGTTGATACGTTTGGGAGAAAAGAATGTCGTCTTGTCAATATCTAGAGTATTGAATGCATCAGCAGGATACGCGACAGCTCCGCAACGCGACACCAAAGTAATCGGTTCGTACACTCGTCGCTGTTCCTAACCTGTGCATTCCACTTTTTTCAACCTTTTTTGTCATGCTAAAGTTTACAATCGTTGAAATGCAACAAAAATTCTTCTGCATATATTTGACGATTCGACTATTTTGAAAACTGTCAACATTTTAACAGATAATTTTAATTTTGAAGTAATAAAGACTTAGAAAAAATTTTCATCGACGAAACTGCAAAAAAAACCATTGATGATACTGACAAATAAAGACGGATACCTCACCTTTTATATACGATTTTACCCAAACAGAATGTCGACTCTACATTATTGATTGATCTTCTAGACAAAGCAAACCATTTTTTTCTTTTTTTTTTTTCAAATACTTTTGCTACAACAATTAATAACATTGTTGACGATGCCTCGATGTCCGAATGATAGTTTATATAGGGATGTAAAGATCTTTGAAATTCAAACAGATTTGTAGTACAGAGTTGGTTTTGTTATTGTCAATTGGTCCAGATTTCTTAATTTTTTAATAATAATAAAATCGTGGCATTTTGACATCAGACATATGTTTTTTACGAAAACATTGAAAAGTTGTTTATATAAAAATGTTTCTAAACAAAATATCAGAAAATGGCTAGACACCGAGCTTCTTTGTCGGCGGATGGAATTTTTTGATGAAATCTTTTTTCTGTGTTCATACATGATAAAAAAAATCAATTTTTTTTTTCTGAACGGCAAATCAATTGAGTCCAAAGTGTATAAATCTATTATTACTTTAGGTATGTACAAAAGAAATTTCAATCATTTTTATGAAAAATCATGTCCGCCATGGATATAAATATTAGAATTTTTCATTGGTTAATTATTATAGTAAAAGGTTCTTGAGATACTCAGTCCCAAATGATTAACAGATTTTTTGAACCTACGACTACACCATTTGAGATAAACGGTAAACATCCAATCTCATATGAATTTTTCACTCGAGCTACCTGCGTCTATCAACGGGTTACTTGAATTCCACTTCAAATAGATTCATTCTAGCAAACGTAAATCGTCTTTTGATTGCATTCCAACTTCAACGTTATCAATATTTTCATTGTTTTTCTTACGAGAGTTTCATTACCAGGTGAGTTCCGTGTTCTCGAGCTCATCCCGAAAAAACTGGAAGGCAAGCAAGTCCAAACGAGGAAACAATATATACCACCGCCGAGAGCGAACCAAATGGCGACGGATCAGGATTGGCCGTCGGTCTGGCCGGGACCTCGTACCTTTCATCCGGCGACGGTCCCTCTGCCTATTCGACAGGGTTACCCTCGAAAGAGAACAGTTCCACCTGGCAAATTTGGCAATACCGAACTTATGAAAATACCAAATTTTCTGCATTTGACTCCACCCGCTATTGAAAGACACTGCGAAGCGCTTAAACAATTTTGCACGCAATGGCCACTCGGCCTTGACACCGAGGAAAAACGCCTTAAACACTTTCCCCTTGAAATAATAACGAGTGACTATTGTTACGCCGGCCCAAGTATCAGAGATCCTCTCGCCCGAATCGTCAGTTTCAGAGTCAAACTCTCGTCTTTGTCGCTCGATCCTCGTGCAAAGGATAAACTATTGAGGCTACTCGGTGACCGATACAATCCCACCAACGACATTATTACGATCACAGCTGATAGATGTCCTACGAGAAAACAGAATTTGGAGTACGCCGAGTATCTTCTTACCGCTGTTTACAACGAAGCTTTGGTACATCGTGTCTTTTTATATCCATCTCTTTGTACTCTTAGTCATAATAGTCATTAACGCCTTACATACATCCAGCAGCACCTAAAACGCGCTAAACAAAAACTGTTTTTAGAAGAGATAGCAATAGAATTTAATAAAAATAATTTTTACACATTGTTTATTAGTATTTAAACTTTATAAAAAAATTTATTTCATTTTTTTTTTTCAAAAATTACAACATAAAAAATCACGTTTCCCGAAGCACTATGAAAAAAAAGTTGCTCCACGGTCTGCATCATTTCTTCTTGAAATGCTGATGGATCTGCAAAACGTAAAAAAATTCTTGTAAAATAAAGTTGTAGTTATAGTCTGTCAAGCCGAATTTTTGAAATTCGAAAAATTTTGGCAATTTACGGCAGTTTAAAAAAAAGTGTGCATTTTGTGTCATAAATGTCACACTCTAATTATGTTTATAAAATTTTTTAATCACAACATCGAAAATCCGACTCGACAGACTATAGAGAAAACAATTTCGAATATTTAAACAAAAAAGCGTCAAAAAATATTAAAAACTGTATGAGTTATCATGCAGACCGTGCCAGAAAAAGTAGTTTTGAGAAAAATGCATTTAAAGTTTCAAGTGCGTTTCGCTCGAGACATCTACCTGCGCGCATCAGACTCTCGTTGGGCAGTCACGTTTTCTATGATCACTTTCGATCTATGGGGAATTTGTACAATCGACTTACACAGAAATACGCCTAAAACTATAGAGAATATTAATCTGTAAAAAAAAATCGATTTTTTTGAAAATTCTGGACGTATGTAAGGCCTTAATCAATAATAACCTAATAAAAGTAATCGTCGGTTCAAGGTTGCGGAAAAAAGCGTTTTTGTTAAGATTCGTCGATGTGAACATCGATACGATCAAAAGTAAAGGTTTGCGAATAATTTAACTCGTTGATTGTTACAGCGAATTGAGCCATGGGAAGCTGAGAAAACACTCGCGGATATGGAGTATTACGATTGGGACAGGCACAAGAGTCGCAAAACATTAGTGAGCACACGCTCGTGGCCGAATCCCCCTCCGGAGGATCTCGATTATGAGACTATACCTCATGCGACCGAATACAAAATCGCTGTATCCGATCTTATTAACAACGGCGAGGACACTCACTCTTTGAAAAAGTATCGTCTCGCCGTGAAGAATCTGCTGCATCTGAGAGCATCTAATTGAAAATAAATCATGCTAGAAGTAAAGTTTCGTAAGATCCGTTACAATTATTATCCCGTTCCTAAAATTGAGCGGATAAACAAATTCAATTGCGAATAATAACGAGCGGAAGTCATTCCTCTGACTGTTTCGAACAAATAACCGAGAATAATTTATTAGGGTCGCAATCACCGGGTCCGTCCGCCGTGGACGATCATCGCGTGCCGCCGTTACGGAGGAAGCACCCGGATCATCGTACCATATTTTCATGTGTAGCGATCGTGATGCTTGACGGCGTAACGACCAAGTGGAGCGACTCTGAGACAATGGGCCAGCATCTTTTTTTTTCTCTACCAAGTAGATATATAAGCAGTGAAAATGTCATAAAACAACGTTGTTGTAGCGTTATCTCCAATTCTAACGTGATCTTGCCAAGATGAAACTTTTACGAGTTTCGAGACTCGATATTTGATGGTGATTAATCGCTAATCCGGCAAGTATATACTCTCCATATCGACCAATTATATCGACGATGGTTTAAACGTAAAAAAAAAAAAATTGCTCACCTCGATTGTTTGTAGTAACTCTTCAAAAATACAAAAATATTTTTGCACATTAAGTTTCACCGGTAATTCACTCACAAGCCAATATCGAAAAGCTCGTAGCAAAATGTAACAATGCAATTAAATGTGAAAAGAGCCTTTACAGACTTGGTTTTTGGCAATATAACTTGGTTTAAATTTTTATCATGCTCACAATATTTTTCCGGAATTTACACAAGCATACACGATTCGTGTTTGAAATAAGCTATTGAATAGAAAAAAAATACGCAAAAATACTCTCTTTTTTTCCCCAAAAGTTAGTCCACAAAAGTATGTCGTAAAAATAATTATTTGTTTGATATTACTCATAGAAAAAATGGGTTTGCTCAATGTATTCGTTGCTGCTCTGTGCGTTGCTCTCGCTAGGGGCTCTACTCAGAATGATCCAACAGACTTTTATGCAATTATAAAGAGCGCGTTTCACGATTCCTCGTTGTGCCGGAATTCTCCAATTTGTCATTACGTCGGAATGTTACGAAGCGATAAAAACAATCGGGCATCTGTCGGTCGTCCCACGTTGATGTATCGAAATAAGGGTGAAACTGGCCTCGAAACCCGGAGCTATTACGGTGGCTACGGAGCCAGTCACGTGGCTCCGGCGTTATACCCGTGAGTGCCAGACTATTTGCTGATGTGTCTATTTTCAAACATACCTCTTTCGAACCACTCATTTATTACAATATACGCACGCATGTGACAACCACGAGTCTCTCTCGTGTCTCATTGAATCCGTTTTATGTTCACCAAAAATTTATCAATTTAACACGAAAAATTCACCCACCGAATATTTAGAGATAAAATAACGAAAAAAAAAAAAATGTTACAGCGCAATCGATACGGTAAGTGTACTAGCGTCTCTGGCATTTTTCGCTTTTTTGCTGCACTCGTTCGCCTCTTTGTTCGATCGATCGAGATCAATGATTCCATCGGTCGTTAGCAATCGTCAGTTTCCCGAAGATCGTGGAATCTCTGACTCCGTTAAACTCGTTCTTCGTGCTTTGGACGAATACGTGAGGACCCTCTATATACTAAAAATAAATATTTATTATCCTCTAGACCGAACCTCTCTGATTTTTCTATTTATTTTCAAGGATACATTGAGCAACAATGCAATATTCCAAGGTCTGAAGACTAGCAACGTCAAAGCAACGCTACGTTGATCTTCCATTCCATCTCCAAAATCAGAGGACTATATTTTATTTGCATAAATATTTTAAACGTTGTATTTTTTAAAAAATGTTACAAAACATACAGTTTTTTCGTTTTTATCAAAATACAAAACGGCTAATACTATCATACTCTTCCTCTCGTTGTATTTTCACCGTCAAAGCGGTCACTCCTTTAAAACAAAATATATGTATAACATTTTTCGCTTATAAAATCATGTCAATATTAAGTTTAATCATTATTGTCAAGCTGGCATTACGTATCGAATAGAAAAAAAAACAGACAACCATTATTCCAGGATCGTAAATCATTTGTCGCGGCTGTGTGCAATGTCACAACACGCGTCTATTTTTTGTAATTGGTCGTATTATACGATCCTGGTATGATTTACGATCCCGGAATAATGGTCGGCTGTTTTTTTCCTATTGGAACAACCGACCGTTTGGAAAGATAGTTTCGTCATCTAACCGGCTCATCGCTCATAGGCGGATTTTGGTGCACGCAAGGCCAGTAATATAAAATAGTTATACATTTTTATTTCGTCCGGCTCCTATACTATATCAGTTCTGTAAGGCCATTTCTGGTGCACATTTAATATATATAATATATAGTTTTTTTTTCAAATTTAGTTTGTGTGAAAAAGTTATTGAAGGTTTACACGCTCTCGAGCGCGTTCGAGAATAATAATAATAATAATAATTCTCTACCAGGGTACTCTGGAGGATGGCGCGCTCGAGGTACTTCTGCAATGGAAAAAATGGTTTATTCTATAAATTGATGTAAATTCGTTCTCCTCTTTCCCTCCGCATCCATATCTAATTGGAGCAACGTGCGTGCAACGTATCAATCTCATACGCATCGTTGTGATTATCGTACAACGAATAATATTCCTCGGCAGATGACAAAATATTTAATCGAAACTCACTTTGGCTTGGCATTAACTTTCTGATACGGATGTGTTCCGACGAGTCCTCGTCTTTCCTTGACCTTGACAACTTTGTTACAAAGCGAACCATCGCCGGTTCCGCTTTCCGAAGTGGTGTTTGACAATTGTGGCAAGAGTTTTAGTCTGTCGGCCTTGAGTTTATTGAGAATGGCTATGCTCTTGGCGCTCATGACCGAGGCAGGTTTGTTTGTTCCGTTGGGCGGGCAGTTTTTGTTTTCCTTACCCATCGTTAGAACCCCATTATTGCCAGTTGTCGTTGTTCGCTGCTTTGGAGATATTTTTTTCGCTTGTTTAACGGGTGTTTGATTGCCCGTTTGATTCTTGTCAGCGAGGGTACGTTTCTTCGCCAATTTGTTTTCCATAAGATTGAACGTATTGTTCAATTGATTGGCCTTGATAGCCTCGAGGGTGGTGTCAGCAGGGAGCGGCATTGATTCGTCATTGGTTTCCTGACTCGATGGAGCCTCTTCGTCGAGGGTTATCGTTGAATTTAGGGAAAGAGCTGGTGGTGGTGGTGTGGTTTGAGTCGTGTCCAAATCACGAGGTGGTGGCGTACCGTTGCCGTTCAGAAGTATCGTTGAGTTTTTCGGCTGCTGATTATGCTGATTCGTTTCTTCATCCTCGAGATAGGAAGCCCTATATATCGGCATCTCGCTGTTCAACGGATCGTTAAGCTCGTCGGTACTGAGACACGTAAGAACGTAAGAATCCTCGGGTGAGTATTTGTCCGTTTCCGATTCGGCCCACTTGATGTTGCGAACACCTTCGAGCGATTTGACCAGTTGTTTAAATTCCTGCTTCATCTTATCCGTCATAGTCCCGTAGCCCCGCATCATGTTGTAATAATTTTGCAGTGTCGAACTCATAGTACGTACGATCGTGTCGATCGATTGCATCTCGCACTGTTGGAGGCTACTGACCTTTTTCGCGTGTTCGTACTGTTGCTGATAACGTATTTTTTCAATTTCGCACTGCTGCAATTCGTTCGTCTCGATGAATTTGCCCGCATATTTTTTCGTTCCGAGAGTCGCGGTTAGCGCCTCCATCTGCGTCTCGATCGATTGCAAATCATTCCAGGCCGATTGCATTTGCAGTTTAACAACTTCGCGCTGACGTTTGAAATGAGAGAGCGATTTGTTTACGCGCGATTTTCCACTCGCGTTTTGCTCCTCCTGGCACATCGCGTCGACCGTTGCTGTCAAATTTCTTAGTCTCTTGTCCGCCGCTATTTTGTATTGTATTCGGCAACAGAGTATCTTGTCCGCGCTCTGAAGTGACAATATCTTTTCGTTCAACTGCGCCTTTGCCCGAACAAGCTGTATCATCTTGTCGCGCATCTCGGAGAATTGCCTCTCAACCTCCTCGGTTCTCGGGTCTTTCGAGTCCGGTGATCCCGCGACGTTTCCCTCGATCGAGCGACCCTCGAGAGCCAACAATTTCTGCTTGAGCATCTCTATCTCCTTCTTCTGTTCTTCGACCATTTTCACGTAACCGGTAACGTGCATCTGGCACGATATTATGTTCTTCTTGATGTTCAATTTGATCTTTTTCGCTCGATTCGCGTATCTCAGAGTGTTGTACGTATCCTCGAAGCTAAGACTCGAGGGGCCGACGTTCGCTATCATCACTGTCTGACAATTACCCCCGAGTGAATCTTTCAATAAGCGCGTCAATTTCGAGTCTCTGTATGGTATATGCTTTATTCCATCCGCAAGATTGTTTATGCAATTGCCGAGCGCCAAGAGCGATTTGTTGATATTGGCACCTTCCTTAAAGCGCGCTCCTTTGCATCCCGTTGCCGAGGCTCTCTCCGATCCAGCCAAATCGATCATTGACAATTTAACGTGTTTCTTCTGTCCGTCCAGCTTGTTCGTTATATTGACGTATACCTAAAGTTGACCAATCATTATTAGCAATCGAGAGAGCAACGTGGCGTTCTTTATTTTTACCCTGCGTAGCCGCATTGGGCCAAATTGACCCAAGCACTAATTTTCACGATCAATATTAATGTACGGCGATACTTTGATACAAGATCCGCGCTTTTAGCACGTTTTTCCCCAGAACATTGAAAAGTGTTGTATCAAAGTTTTGTCGTCAATAGAAAAACTTGAAAAATTAGAAAATTTTAGTGCTACGGTAAGTTTTTTTTTCCATTCAATAGCGTAAACTCAAATAACATCGGGGTACAACAACGGAGAGTTGAAGAATGCAGGAGGGAAAGCAAAATGTACTTACTTGAAAAACCGCGTGACTGCGACTACTCTCCTCATTGGCGTCTGTCGGATGCTGCGTACGATTTTTGTTTCCTCTGGCCAGTAAAGTGAGCAACTCGTCGGGACTGTGAATAGTTATGATTTTTAAGCCGGCGACGATAATGCCGTGTCTACCGTCGTCCCTGATGGCAAGGGGACCAGATTTGTGCAACAAATCACAGACATTCTCGTTGTAGACTTCGAGATAAGTGACCCCCAGATTGAAATCCCTGTCCTCGCTCTGAGCCTCTATCTGAGCAAATAATTCTGCCATTGTTCTAAAAGTAATACCAGGATCCCCGTCGTGTCCCAACATAGTGTGAGTCTTGCCTGCTCCGGTAGCTCCATACGCAAAGACAGAGCAATTGTAGCCATCCAAAAGATTGGCTATTACGTCTTTGGTAGTGCCGTTGAATACTTCGGCGTTGGTGCAACTATCGTCGAATACCCTGTCGAACATAAATTCCAATTCTTTGTTTTGCTTTTTCAATAAATCCCTGCCTTTTTGGGCGATGCCTCTGTAAAAGAAGGGACTCTCTTCCTCCTTGGGATCGAATATGAGCATCTTGTCGTCTATTACTTTGATGACCGATCGGTGATTCTCTCTCTGAGATTCTTTATCATTGGGTGGCCTGACTCTCACTATAACGCGTATACTCGTTGCGGCTGAGCCATTATCGCTCCGGATGCCGCCGGTACTCCCGCTTGTGCTTGGTTTCAAACTCGACCCCCCACCGGGTGTATTACCAATTTTTTTTCCAATTTTTCGCGCTTTGCTCGGTGAGAACGCCTTTTCGAGATCGCGCTTGTTGAAAACCATCGTGAACAATCGTCAGAGCGTGTCTTCTCGCGACCCCCGAATTCCGCAATACGCGACTCCTCGTCACAGATCGTGCCGACGTTTTTCTCACGGTTCAGAGTCCCCGTCAGCGTGACAAACCCTGACAGTTGATTTCGTTCTTCTTCTCACTTTGGCTAGGCTCCCCCCGATTTTCTCAGTGAGTATAGCCTGGCCACTGGAATCTCGTTTCGACCAAGGGTCAATGTTGATTTCGTTAATGCTCCCCACAGGCCTAATTTTATTTTTCTAACGCCGAATAAACAAGAACGAGCGGTTACAACGTCGTCGGCGAGCATTGCAAACCGTTGACTCTCTCTGCCGCCGCGGTACCGCCGCCCTCCCCAACGCGGGGGGATCTTGAATTTTCAAATTTTAGTTGCAAAACGCCTCGGCGAGGGGCGCCATTGGTACGCTAACGCGTGCGCACGCGTGACCAAGACTTTTACGCATGCGCCAAATTCAAACCGTAAATCATATGCACAAGTCGTTACTTTCGTGTCAAAATGCATGACGAACGAGTAAAGTTGAATCAAATATACCGATGGCGATCAACTAGCCAATGATTATCCATGATAATTTATTATTTTTACGGCCGGTTGTTCCATCTTCTGGTAAATTTTACCTGACGGTTGTAGCATTGGATAAGCAGACCTTTAACAATCAGATAAAAAATATACCAGGAGGTGGGAAAACCGGGCCTTATTCGGGGGGTAAAAATGTAAAAACCATTACATCGGTTCTCGCACATAATGTTTTACCGTAGTTTTTATTATTTTTTATCAGATGCGCGGAAGAATCGAAGCTCGTTCTTCACAAATGAATCAGCATACTTTAATTAGCATTTGAAACTTTCTATCAAGCATAATGGCGTAAAAGAGTGGGCGTAAATCACGTCGTCGTCTCATATATACGTATTGGATGATGCAGCCCACCACGGCCTTATATATACAGGAGTGCGATTATACGTGCACGATCGAATTCGATGTCAACAACCGACAAGACGATGTTACATGCAACGCGTCCTATCTTCGTACGTATGGTGGTTATTTATGGTCTAGCGTAATGTCAAGAAGAGTTAACTGCGCAAGACAAGCGCCATTTTTTTTATCCAGTGACCGCGGGAACTCGAGACTGCAACTCTTCTGTGATTGACGACTGCTGGACCTCCTCTTTGAGATTTTCCTATCTTTTTAACCAATCATCTCTTTTCTCTTCGAATAACGAAGTAAATGTTTCAACGCCTTCTTTTCGAAGGAACTTGAAATCGTCAATCACAGAAGACAGTCTAGCGACAACTACAGAACTGTTAACTTCACATACACTGTCTTTATAAAACACGATCTCCGCTTGTAACAAACATCATAACAGATTTGAAATAAAGTGTTAATATTTTTTCTTATTAAAGCACCGCGCAATATTAAGTTGGCGCGCGGGTTCTCGTATACGCGTGAAGTCCTTTTTATTTGACGAAAAGGTGGTGAGTCTTACAAACTCATCAGGTAACGTACCATCGACACGAGGACACGGGAGCAATGACATTAAGGATGTATGTAAAATATATCAAGTAGTCTAACTTTCCATAAAAATGACTAATATGATAGAGTTTATCACGCTGCATCGTTCGGAAAAAAGAAAAAGGCACTTAGCCGATGATTTGAAACAAATACTTAAGAATTAAAGCCTCATTTAACTCCGTGTTATTTGTACCGAAGTTGACAAAATGAAACTAAAATGATAAAAAAGTATATGTATTGTAGTCAATGTTTGGCCAAAAAAAGAATTTTCAGAAAGTTCATACATTTTTCAATTTTTTCACGAAAAAAAAAACTACTGTTCCCGATGTGGTTGTGAAGATATTCATGGTTAACTTTTGACGTTTCATTAGCGTTCTGTAAACTGTTGTTCAATTTAATACGTCCATCATATCGGACACGTAGATGCGGCAACGCAGCACGCTTCAACTGCCGGTCTCGGAATGATCAGCTGTAGTTGACTGTCATGGCTGGGTGTAGCATTGTTGCCACATTTTCTCGGGACAGAAATGAAATTATCTGATTGGCTCAATTTGTACTCGGCCACATATATCAAGTTGCATATCAATTTCATTAAAAATCGTAAATTATTATACAAAATGACATATTTTTTTCATTAGACATCATAAAAAACAAAAGGAATGATTCGGCACTTGACATTTCGACATAAAGATTAACCTTAAAAAATAAATAGATGTACTGCGGATTTGACCTTATATACATCCTTAACAGCAATGACGAGATAAGCACAAAAAAATAAACGCACCAAAATAAAGTTGTGATTGGTAATCAATTGGTATCAGGGAGACTAGAGAGAAGGAGTGGACACAGCGTGCTTCTAAAATGTACACGAAATCCCAGCCTAAAGCGGCGGCGCTGTATCCATAAAGATCCTATTAGATCAGACATTAAGAAATGAAATGTTGCAAAATTTAACCTTTCCACACATGACGCGAAACCATACACTGAAAACAATAAATAATCTTTTTAACCTTAAATATCCTGAGATTTGGGTTAGAGGCTTTTTTTCTATTGCGCAAGCGCGGAACGGTCACTTTCACCATGTGGACTAATTTTATTACTATACGTGTAGGATCTTTACACCTGGTGACAGAGCTGAGCACTAATTCAAGACGGGATTTTAAGGACGTCGTTACTACTTATTTTCCTATGCTATGTCCACTCCTTCTCTCTAGTCTTCCTGGTCGGTATAATTCTATTTGAAAAACCCGCTATAGACTGATTGTGACCGACGAAAAACCCTTGGCCTAAATGTCTAGTGACTGACCATGAACCATGAAAGTTAGAGAAGGGAAAATCGTAGAAGTCGATTGTCGAATTCGATCGGTGCACGTAATCCTGTACGTAAGACCGTGTGTACGTAAGGCCGTACATACGGTCTTACGTACAGATCTGGTGCGGTGATTGTAAAATTCCATTGAATAAAAATTATATTTTCAACATTTATAAGTTGCTTTGAGCATGGTTCTTTAAAAAAACAAAATTGTATTGTTTCTGTTACTTAATGTGATGTTTTTATTTATATTTATTCTTATTTATATTGTTTAAAAACATTGACTGAATAAACAAGGTTCTCAAATTGTTGTCCTTGCCTTTATTTATCGTATTCACGTTGCACCGACTCGCATGCATATTTTTTCTGGTTAAAAAATTAATATTTCAAACGATTATACATTACAGTTTATTTGCAAAACTTAATTTATTCATGAAAAAAAAAGAAAAAATAAAAATAAATGTTTATCACTTAACGGGTTACCCCCACTTGCGACTTTGAAAAAATCGATTTTTTTTTATTGCATTTTTTTGAAGTATAAGTATCTGAGAATATGGCCTGAAAAATTCAAGTCGATCCGAACAAAATTGACTGAGATATGAGCGTTGAAAGAGAAGAATCCGTTGTGTAAACGACCGGCTAGTCTGCCGCCTGGCGCGCTCGACACTGTCTCCGGTTTCAGTCCATTGTTCTATGAAAAGGGTCGTATACCTGGCATTCACAACGTTCATATAATAGACTGGAATTTGTAGAAACGAATTGTCGTTGCCTTTTATGGTTTAAATTCGTCAGTGTAGCTCGAAAGTTCGACTATATGAGACGTATTTATTTCCGCCGTTCACAATATTATAAGCGCAGTTTTTATTTATTTTACATTTAAAAATGGATCGAAAAAAAGGTTCGCGAGAAACAAGAAGCAGTGATAATTTACGGAAATCTCGACCAAAAAAAAGGAAGGGTATTTTTAACCCGAACCTGGCCGAATCGGAAACTGAAAGTTTCAGCACGTCTGCGAAGAAACTGAAAGATAATATTGATATGATTGTGAATCAAAATCCTAATATTGAATATCGTATTTTAAACTTTTGTGTTGTGTTTGCTGCTATTTCAAGTTTAGTGACGTGCAAAACGTGTAATGGAAATATTAAATTTGAAACTGCAAATGCAAGAGGACTAGGCTTCAAAGTCGTTGTGAAATGTGACTCATGTGCAGATAATTTGATACCATCTTCTCCTTTTGTGGCAGATTCGTATGAAATAAATCGTCGATTTATATTCACTATGCGAGTTCTCGGCATAAGAATGGCTGGAGCACAAAAATTTTGCGGACTTATGGACATGCCAAGGTTTCTTACCGAGACTACATATTCAATAATTTTAAAAAGTATTTATGAGTCTGTGAAAACATGTGCAGATGTAATATTTAAAAAAGCCGTACGAGAAGGAATTGAAAATACACGTAATGCAGCAGGCGATGCAACTTTTAAATTAAGTTTCCGGCGATGGATCCTGGAGGAAGCGAGGATATACGTCGTTGTTCGGAGTTACATCAGTCATAGGCTACTACAGTGGAAAAGTACTTGATCTTGTGGTAAAAAGTGCGCTTTGTAAAATCTGTGAATCGTGGAAACATAAACTAAATGATGCGGAATACGAAGAATGGTACGAAACACACGAAGATAATTGCAGTGCAAATCACGAAGGCTCCTCGGGAAAAATGGAGGTGGACTCTATTATCGAAATCTTCAAGCGTTCAATAGCAAAATATAATGTCCTGTACCGTTACTATATTGGAGACGGAGATTCGAAGACATACACTGGGCTAGTAAATTCTCATCCTTATGACGACGTAGATATTATAAAAAAAGAATGCATCGGACACGTCCAAAAGCGTATGGGATCCCGCCTTCGTAATTTAGTAAAAAAAAAACAAAAAGCTTGGTGGTAAAGGAAAGCTGACAGGAAAATTTATTGACAAGCTCACTGTGTACTATGGACTTGCTATTCGACGCCATTCTGCTTCTGTTCACGATATGCATGAGGCAATATGGGCGACCTTCGATCATTACAGTTCAACCGATGCAAATCCACAACATAAGAGATGTCCAACCGGTGAAGAATCGTGGTGTTCATATCAACGAGCTCAGGCGAGAAACGAGGCTTTCCAACACGATTACAGACCACTTCCATCAAATGTATTGGATGCCATCAGACCTATATACAACGATCTGAGTAAAGAAACTTTACTCGAAAGATGCGTCGGTGGCTTCAATCAAAATAACAACGAAAGCTTCAATCAACTTATTTGGAAAATCAGCTCAAAAATCGTCTCGAGTGGAGCAATCGTTGTAAATTTAGCAGCTTATATTGCCGTTGGACTATTCAACGAAGGTTCAAAATCATTATTATTTTATTTTAACTCAATCGGAGTGAGCTGTGGACACAACGCGCACGAATACGCTGATAAAATGGACGAAGCACGGATTGCACTGGCAGAGAGATGTGCGGCCGAGAGCACTCGTGAAAGAAGAATGTTACGAAGGCAACACCAAATTTCCGTTTTGCAAGCGGCATCATCGGCGGAAGAACTTTTGTATGGACCCGGAATAGATGACTCTATGTAAGTTTACAAAAAAAAATATTTTCCTCGTGTAAACTGAAATTGAAACTTATTTAAACGCGTTTTTCTCGAAATGGCATTTCTGAAGTCGGTGACCAAGATTACTCGAACACTAATAAACCGATCTTCTTGAAATTTTGCAGGCTTATTTAATACATAAAAATGTAGTCTTTAATCGTTCGATTTTTTGTTTTGAAAAAAAAAATGACCGTTTTATAGCCAAAAAACGGCCATTTTTTTTCGTTAAAATCGAACCATTAACTTTAACTGTCCGCCATTTTGTGAAAAATGAATATTTTTTTAAATCCTGCGATTAAAGACTAGTTTATACTTATATTTGACTAAATCCATCCACATTTTTTGTTTCAGATGATCCACTTCGCCGCAATGTTGGTCACCGCAAACCGTACAAATAAAAACAATATTTCACTGACGGCCATTTGCCACTTAACAATGTAATATTTTTCAATAAAAAAATTACTGAAAGTTCTTCAAGATGTGTTCTTTAAGATGATATAGTGATCGATTAAAAAAGTTTTGTAGTTTTCTTTAAAAAAATTCATGAAAAAGGCCTTTTTTTTGCGCTACAAGTGGGGATAACCCCTTAAAGTTTCTCGAGATGAATTTGAAATTCCCGCGATTACCGACTTTGCCCGAAGCTTCAATCAGCTGTTACCAGCAGTGCAACGTAATGGCTGCCATCCGCTTCCGACACGTCAAAAATTAAAGTTTTTTTATGTTTTCTTTCTTAAAAGCCCCGTAAGGTAATGTTTTTTTTAAATAAACAGAATCTGTGATAAATTTTCTTTACGATAGAAACTTTTCCGAAGCTCGAACACCGATTGGTTTTTTCATAATTAACATTATTGTGAGTTTTCCCATAAGGTACCGTGTTAAAAACTCAAAATTGTAAATGAAATAATTCAAAATTTTGCCCCGTAAGAGGCCCCGAAAATGTGCTTATTGTAATCAGGGGACCTTGAACTATCATTTACCGCAAAAAAAAGTGAACATTCACCGTACTTTATCAAACGACCGGACTACTTTAAAGCATTTTATTACATTCTCGTAATAAAAATATTTTCAATGTAAGTGTTTATTAATTTTATTAATAATTTAGACTTGAATTTAATCAATATAAATTAGTTACCAACTTGACTATTCATAGAACGACCGAACTACTTTAAAATAATAGTTGTTCTTCGGCGCGTAAGCACGCAACTCTCGGCACTCGCGTCGTCCCTTTGCATCTGCAGCCAAGTACGAGCGTTACTGCGAGGACGCCGAGGAGAGGGTATCGGCTAAATATATATAGATACTCGCGGGTCATCATGGTTAACCCTAAAACCCCACAATCATTTTTTTCGGACGTAAACCCCACAATGGGGTAACTAATTACCCCAATCTTTTTTCAGTATAGAATATTCCTCGTGTGTGACAGAGTTTAATTTACACTCTTCTCTTTGTTTTTTCATAACGAAAAGAATGATGTACGATAAAGTTACTTCCGATCAATATTTAAGCAAAAAGTCATTAAATTTAAGATGTTGGACACTTTTGATTTATTTCAACAAATTCACAAACAAAACCTTGACCAATTAAATGATTTTTGAGACCAGTCCCATCGTGGGGAAATATTTTTCCATATTTCTTTTCTTAGATTCAAAAAAATTTTAATTTTTTTTTAGTCAATTCGTACCAAATAGGACTTTTTTATATTAGAAATGTTGGTGTGAAACAAAATATTAAAAAAAAAAATAGTTTGATTTGGTCCAAATTGACTGAAAAAAAAATGATTTTTTTTTTCAAAATAAGAAAAAAAATATAAGGAAAAATCTGCCCACGATGAGACAGGTCTCAAAAATTATATAATTTGTCAAAGTTTTTTTGTGAATTTTTTTAAAAAATTAAAAATGGGCAAACATTCTGAAACCAATGTTTTTTTTGCTTTAAATTGCTTTAAATTGAGAAAAAATACGGAATACGAATATTAATTATTCTTTCGTATTTTTCTTCCAACAGTACGGTGAAAAACCAACTTTTCTAAAAAAAAAAAAAAAAAAAAAAAAAGAAGTTCGATTTGGTCGATTTCTGAGAGAGTTAGTCATTTGAAGAAAAAAACATCGAATTTTGAAAAAAAATCATATCGCATGGATAAAAAATCTGGAAAAAATCAAGAGAGCTTCTTTCAATGGGTCATACAACATATAAAATTTTCAGCTAAATCCAAGAATGGAAGGGTCTGACGTAGGTCGATTTGGCGTGGAATGCCCCATATACAAAATATAAATATAAATAAATATGCAAATACATAACATCATAGAAAAAAAAACAGTAATTTTGACTGTTGCACACTTCGCAAACTACCACCCTGTGGTCATCGCAAACGGGTTTTGTGCAAACTCAGCACACCACTCAAGTTTTTCGATCGTAGACTCGGGGGACAAAATGCACATCTCATTCCCTTCAATGAAAGAATTTCGAGTCTTGAACGAAGGTACTGTACGCAAGAAGGTACGTTGTCTTCTTCATCATCCGACTGAAGATGGAACGCTCGCAATCGATTCTTTTCTTGAGAGCCGGATCACCTCATCAACACTTCGCAAATAATCACTCGCTGCCATTCCTACTAAAACATTCAAATCAATGAATATTTCTATTTTCCTAAACATATATTACTGTGTGAAAAAAGATTAGAATATACAGAGAGAATAGAAATTGAAAAACTATGGTGCAGCAACAAAAAACTAAGTAACATGCAAATTTTCATGAAAATAAAATAAAATGTCATGTTTAGTATAGGAAATTTTATTCTTTTTCATGAAAATTTGCATTTTGCTCAGTAATAAGCACAAAAATTCTGAGTCTGTCACCCGTTTCTATTGCTGCACGGAACCTTGCCAATTTTAATCCACTCCGTTTATTTCATGTATGTTTACGGAAACTAAACGTTCCAGTTGTACAAAATAATTTACAGTATTATGAAATTTATGGGTGAAATGGGTGGAATTATTGAATTTACTTCTACACGTGTAGAGAGAACAAGTGAGGTTATTTCTACACGTGTAAAGATAACCTCACTTGTTCTAATTATTTTACGCATAAATTTCATAATTATTTCACAAATTATTTTGTACACTTCGATCGTTTAATTCCCGTAAATATACATGTGAAAGACCACTTCTAGCAAGAAAAATAAAATAAATTTACCTGCACGAAATATTGACGCCACACTCACAACGGGGTAACAAATAACAAATTACCGCACACAGCGATTTTCGACGCTCCTCACTGTACACTGAGACGGGGTTGATCTCACGTCCAGACGGTCAAATTAAATTATGACTAGGTTCCCGGCCTAATGAAATCAACTGTTAGTATGGGAAGGAATTTTGAAATTGTTGTCGTGGGGTAACTAATTACCCCTTTGTCGGGTTCTAGGGTTAAGGAGCCCGAATGTCGTAATCTGCAAAACCGGTTACGCTGTACATTCTTGACATTTTGACAAACGTCAAATCATCGTTCGCCCGAAACGCTCCTGGAGATAAAGAGCGAGGATCGAAAAAAGAGGCAGATAAGAAGAGATAAGGGGAGAAATTGGCGCGTTCGTCGGTTCGGGATGGCATGGACAAGGATGATAACTTTATCAGCGAGTACGTTCGTAGACGAATTGACGTAATAACCTCTTTTCTTACTTGCCGATTTTCGTTGTTGGTCGACGTGTCACGAACAATGTGTATTATAGACTCCGTGTCACGTCCTCGAATACGAAGTGTACAAAAACAATATTAGAAAAGAAAAAAAAAGAAAAAGTAATAAGAGAAATGGTGGTTAATCATGAAAACGCTTGGCGACTCGGCTCCGCTCTGGTCTACGGTATATCCTCGTTACTGATAACAGTCGTCAATAAAACTGTTTTAACGAGTTACAATTTTCCATCGTTTCAAGTATTGGGAATAGGACAGATGTTGGCAACTATAGGGATACTTTACACAGCGAAAAAGTTACGTTTCATAGATTTTCCCAGCTTGGAAGTGGCTACTTTTGGCAAAATATGGCCACTGCCGGTCATCTACATAGGAAACATGATCTTTGGATTGGGCGGTACCAAGGAACTGAGTCTTCCCATGTTTACCGTCCTCAGGAGATTTAGCATACTCATGACCATGGCTGCAGAATTTTTCATACTCGGAGTAAAGGCAGAAAAGTCGGTTCAACTGAGCGTTTACACCATGGTACTGGGAGCAATTCTGGCAGCCTCCGACGATCTGGCTTTCAATCTCAAGGGTTATGTTTTTATTTTTCTGAGCGACGTCTTCACCGCCGCGAATGGTGTTTACATGAAGCAAAAGTTGAACTCGAAGGAGCTGGGAAAGTACGGCCTCATGTATTACAACTCGCTCTTCATGATAGCACCTGCATTCTTCCTAGCTTGGTATACCGGGGACATCGACAAGGCAAACAATTTTACTTACTGGACAAGCTCGCTCTTTATCCTACAGTTTGGCCTCTCCTGTGTCATGGGCTTTGTTCTCTTCTACAGCGTTATACTCTGTACTCTCCACAATTCGGCCCTCACCACCACCATCATAGGATGTCTCAAGAACTTGTGCGTTACTTATCTCGGAATGGTGGTGGGAGGGGATTACTTCTTTTCTTGGTTAAATTTTGCCGGACTGAATCTCAGTGTGCTCGGCAGTTTGGTCTACACTTGGGTAACTTTTAAGAAAAAGGAGACCCCCGAATCAAAGTATTCCCTCTTGAGAGAACCCAATTCGGATAAGATCCAAGTTGTTTGATCTTGGCCTCTAAATGCATATACGACGCTCTTGCGAGGGTCCTACTACATGTAAATACGTATTTTTTGTAACAATTTTCCGTCGAAAACTGTACTCGCCGTTGCGCGACCCTTTTGTATAACTAGTAAATACTTGTAGATTTTCTGTACATAGAAATAGGGAGAAAGAGAGTGCGTGCGTGATGGAATATTACTACTGTGCCATTTAGTGCCCCGATTAGAGCGTGAAATAGTTCCATTTGAGATGCAAATGTTTGTACGTGCGTGCGTCGTTCTGGTACAAAAAAGAAAAAAGAAAGGGTCCAACGATGGATGAAAAACTACAGTTTTGGAGCGAGTCGAGGCGCACTATAAATATATATGTATATACATATGTCCACTCCTATACGTATGTTTGAGGGAGAGAGAAGAAAATGTATTGTGTAGCGGTATATACCAAAGTAGAGTTTTTACCCACGAATCAACGGAATAAGCGTGGCAGGCAGCACCGTGATTATTGGGACGCGACTCTTAATATTTGAGCCAAATGATTGATTAGTGTAGTTTTAATTGTACATAAAATACGTTTTAAATATGAGAATAATGTACATACGGGTTGTACAACGAAAAATAAATATTGATTCGAAAGATTGCTCATTGTACGCATGACGATACGAATAATTTATCCTCCAACGAATGAATTTTTTTGCAGGAAAAATAGGCTTTCGAAGATTCGCGAGCGATGCCTTCGTTCGAGACTTTAACGAGAATCATGTACAATTGTCGAAATTTCAACGTGCCGTGCTCGGGGCGGGTGCGGCCGCAGTGTCCCTCGCCGACCCTTTTCGCGCTGACATGATTGCCTGCCTCGGCGAAACAACGGGAGAGAACGCGCTCTCTCATTGCCTCGCTCGGATGCGATCGTCCCAAGAGGGACTAAGTATAATCGAAGAGAAACCGCGAATAAACACCAAGAGCCTCTGCCTGGAGAGACTCGACAAACTCCCGGAGGGTACTCTCGGCAAGACTTATCACAACTTTCTGCGAGTCAATGTAAGCGAAGAGCTCTCGGAGTGTTTATTCTTTTCTTGCCCACGCTGCCCTTGCGCCGCCGATATGCTTCAACGATCGATGATAGAAATTTTTCATTTCTAGAGAGTGACACCAGACTCGAGAGATCATGTAAAGTTTGTCGATGATGTAGAATTGGCGTACGTGATGCAGCGTTATAGAGAAGTACACGATATATTTCACGCCGTACTGCTGATGCCAACGACGATGCTCGGTGAGGTAACGGTCAAATGGATCGAAGCCCTGCAAACGAAGCTACCAATGTGCCTCGGTGGAGCGATATTCGGAGCGCTCAGACTCCGTCCGAGGTAAAATCGCGTCTACGATCCTTTGCGTACGCGGGTACCTCGCCTCGACGGGTTCTCCATCTCCCAGCTGACACGTACTCTCTCGCTCTCTTTTTTTTCAATTTCTCAGGCAGAGACGATTATACATGAATCATCATCTTCCGTGGGCTCTCGAGACTGGCAAAAATGCTAACTTTTTGCTTGGCATATACTTCGAGAAACGGTGGGAGCAAACCCTCCTAGATTTTCATCGAGAGACTAATATTGCACCGCTCGCCTCCTGATTTAACCAACGAGATTTCCCATGAAGTTTCAAGGTGCATAGATTTTAGTTAAATTTATAGGATACATTGAGAGTGTGGAGTGTTTCTATCAGTTTAGTACAAACATTACACGGTATAACAAGTTTTTTTTATTGATTATAACACTGGAAATATTAAGAATATAATTTGTAATGAAATACGATAATACATATTACTTTCCCGAGTAATATGCGATAAGGTAAGTGTAGAACTACGATTCGTCATTGGTTCCACTTCCCACCCTCCTTCCCCTCTTTAAAAATGGATAATACTACTTTGATACTTTAGGACAAAGGTGTACAAATATCACTTGGAATCCATATTTAAAATTAATATCGTCGTACTTTATCCGCGATTTCAGGTCGAAATCCTTTGATCTCTTGACTCCTTCCTTCCTCTCTCTCTCTCTCTCTCTCTCTCTCTCTCTCTCTCTCTCTCCCCCCCCCCCCCTCTCGCTCTCTCTCTCTTTTGCGTTTATCAGTATCGTTTTTCCTTTATCGGTGTTTTACAATTTGCGTCGACATACAATATGTACATACTACAAATGAACAATAGTCGCGTTCTTCAATTCTTCAATCTCAATTCAAGGTCAATTCTTCTACTCTTCTACACGGCAAGTGTCACCGAAGCGATTGAGAACGAAATAATAAACGCACAAACGCGTCACACAATAAATTGCACCGTTGCTCCAACTACGTCGAGAACCCTCAACACATGCACTTTCATTAAAATGCCAGATTCGACCAAAATCGAGAGAGAGAAAGTTGTGAGATAGTTTATGAATTTGAAAAATATCCATTTTCATAATTGAATCCAACTTTTTGACGAAACCGCAGACGCTCAAAACTCTCAACTGGCGCGCCAATATATTATTACATTTCCGAAAAATTGATTGTCACTTTTGGATTATTGATAAATCAGAACCCCTCTCATCATTACCACCGCAAAAGCCTCAAATACGCGATGCTAATCTTTTTTTAAAAGGATACCGTTTTTTTTGTTTACATATTTTTCTAACTTTTCGTATTTCCGCTCCTCGTAGCACGGATATCTTTATGTACCACCGAGTTCAAGAAATAACTATATGCACACATCCCGAGATACTTTTATTTTAAGAAAGATTTAATTTCGTTACTCTTTTTGTTTTTCGTTCAGATCCCCCACGCACGCTCATCACAATCGAAAGATTATGTTTTTCATTGGTTTCTTTTACACTTCTTCCCTTACTATCAGATTGCACTTTTGAAATATGATAAAATGTTTTATTCCAATATATATTATATTCCGACAAAATAGTCTTTCCTGACAAACGATATTTTTGTTTCCTCTGTAGTATACATAGAGATATTTGAAAAGCCACATGCGAGCACGTCCAACTCGTAAACTCGTTATCGTCGTTTCACCATAATGCGGAGATCGTATATCGAATTGAAAAACAATTTATCAGTTTCAGACGTTGAGATGGATTTGTGTTAAAAAACACGAGGTTCGTTTTGAGTTGAGAGTGTCGCACTGTCCTTCATCAAGTATCGTTAGACAGGTAATTTACAGAGGGTCGCTTGCTTATTTCAACGCACATTTGCGCACAATGCGCGTTATCGTTCGTAACCTTTTTTTCGTGTTATCGATAATGCCATATGTATGCATATATATATATATATATATATATATTTATTTGTTTCTTTTCCTTTATCTCGAGCGATGAATGCGAAATTGAGGAATTGGTAAAAATGATATATTTTATAAAGGAGAATGATATGACGATGAGTTGTTGCGTCGAGGAGATAAATATTTTGTCTGCCCGAATATCGCTCCGAACCCGCACTGTAGAATATATTTTTTGCGAGCTTTACTACACGAAATGTCCTCCGTAATTCATGCACTATTATTCTTCATATCGCAGCGAAAATAATTGGTGAGGCGTTTCGAGCGCGTTGTAAAAAATGTATTCGACAGCTCGAGATTCGCTCGATCCGACAGATTTTTGTTTTTTTTGTCAGTCGTTTTTTCAAAATATCTGTCTCGCGTCAGCATTATTGATATATATCTTAATTTAACAAGGATTGACTCAATCATTTTTTTTCTCTTTTCGTTTCCCACATATTGACTGAATTTATCGGAGAACGTCGGCCGATCTCATTCGACGAACGAAAAAAATGATTTTTTCGTGGGCAAATCTTATACTCGTACACATACATACATACATACACGCTTACGGAATCAAGGTTAACCTAGTTGAGCACAAGTTTTGTGGCCAGAGTATCTCTCCTTTTCGGGACTTGGACTGTCGTACGTAGATAAAGACGTACGGATCGAACAATTTGGCTCACCGAACCAGAAAGTTGCAGCAGTAGCACGCCTCGCGGCCAAACGAGCCCCGCTCGAACGAGATGCACATTTTTTAACACGAAAAATCATACCGTTTATCGCGACTATTGACGAATCAAATTATAATTTAGTCTATTCCGCGTAAATGATCTGTTCCCACCCTTCCCTCCCCCCCCCCCCCCCTTCCGGCCCTCGCCGCGAATATACAGGATGCTTCATAGCTGATTGTAATCGTTTCATCTCTTTGGTCCACGCCGCTCTTGCTCCCGCTTATTTCGGAAACTCGCTGCTGTCTCATTCTTAGTCGAAGCCCAATCTCTTGAGAAAAAGATGTATCTCGTCAAAGGTGGGTCTCTCCTCGGCTCGTTTGCTCCAGCATTTGGTCATCATGCGATAGAGATCCCTGGAGCAAAATGCCGGCTGTTGGAGTACGCGAGGTTGGTTCTTAGCTTCAATTCCTCCGCCGCCGCCGCCGCCGACGGCGACGACGATGCCGACACTTCCCTGATACCATTTGTTGCAATTTTCCAATACCTGCTCCGAGGTCATGTCCGAGAATGGCAATTCCTCGCAGTGCGTCATTATCTCCCAAACGGTCGTCGCATAAGACCAGACGTCCGCCTGACAGCTTCGTTTTCCCTGATGCAAAACATTTATCAATTATTCATCAGGTCGATCGAACAATGGGGGTGGAGCCACGGGGACACAGTCGCTGCTGGTAGTAATAATTTGAGAGTTACGAGCTCTTAACTCACGAGCAAAACAGCCTCCCACGCCATCCAGCGAAGCGGAATTTTGGCGTAGCACTCGTTCACGTGGTATTCACTCTCGTATTTGCTGCAGTACATGGCATGATCCGATACTTTTATCACGAGATTTTTGTTGACCACACAATTCCTATAACAGCAATTATCTGTGATTATTGGTGATTGTCCAAATAATCAAATGAGAAATAAGAAGTTTGATTTTGATGGTACCTCGCGGCGAGGTCGCAATGGGGCACCTTCAATCCCTCTAGGTATTTCATTCCCGAGGCTATCTGTGTTGCAAAGTTCAACAAACAGCCGTAACTCAGCCGAGTATCGTTGTTGGATTTTTCGTGCTCTCTGACGAAACTCGGTAAATCACCGAGTTCCCCGTACTCGAATACCGCACCGAAGGGCTCCTCCTCGACCAACGCTATTATTCGGGCTATGTTTATGTCGCGAATCTCCGCCAGCGCGTACATATCCTTCATAAACACTTTTCTGATTGAAGATAAAAAAGTTCGTTAGTTCAAGGAATACTCAAAGACGTCAGCTTGTTCGCGTAATTACTCTTTTGACATAACGTTAATAGGATTTTTTTTTTTTAAGTGAAACTTCTATAGCGAGGGTAAATCCGTTTCGGCGTGTAACGAAAAATGCGTCACGAAATGCTACATTCAGGGCTCGGGGCTAAAAACGTAACTAAGAGCCCAACATTTTTACTAAAAAAAAAAAACTTATCTGACCGAGATTCGATCTCAGAATCTCATGCTTACGAGATCAACACGCTGTCACCTTCGCGACTCAATCACTTAAATACTGAAATTGAACATACTTTTGAGTATATAAGGTGAATTTTCTGTCTGCGTAACTATCGCGATATTAACAGCTTCATTAACAAACATCTATTTTATCTCTGTAGATTACACAATTATTATTATTAATATCATTACGATTTTGTTATTAATGCAATTATTGCAATAATAAATATTTAATTGTTATATATCCTTTTTGACTTTCATTTCCATTCCTCGTCATAATTAATATAATTATACAATAACATATGATATTACAATATCCAAATAACATGTGGAATTTATTTTTAAATTCATTGAAAAAAAAAAAAAAACATTTTGAATATTTAATATTTGTATATTTGAAATATTTGAAGCGAGATTCTTTACTAGAGAAGAAGCTAACCGGTTGTACCCGAATGAAATTCGTCATTTTCTTAAAAACCATTCAGTATCCGATTACAATGAATCAGTTTTGAATTTAGAACAGAGCAAAGTGATATCAATGGCTAAAGATATTTATATACGTTGGCTACCACAATACAGAACAGCAAGCGTTTGTTCACCATCAGAAACTCCACAAAATGTTTGTTATCGATACTGGTGGATGGCCTCATGAGATTACTTTCGTTTTGGGTAAACACCACATCATAACAACCAATATGGATGTTTCTGATGGGTTGGCTAACGGCGTGGTCGGAAAATTAATGCACACTTAGCAAAATGATGCGGAGAAGTTACTCGTGTATGGTTGCAATTCCGGGATTCAGAACAAAAAATTGGAAAGAAAATTCGAGTAAAGCTGCTGCTTACATGCGGCAAAATAATATCTGTCAGGCTGCAGTGCCAATAGAACGGAGGTCATCAACAATTTCTCTAAACAATAATAATACCAAAGTCGCGAAATTTTCCACTTGTTTCTGCCTGTGCTACGACGATCCATAAATCGCAAAGAGGAACGTATAATGAGGTTGTTTATGGGTATCACGGAATTCATTCGTGGCGACTATTGTGTACGTTGCTTTATCGCGAGTGACAATCATTCAAGGGCTTTGTCCCGAATGATAGAACAATCCCAAAAAAGCCACTGCAAGATCAGGAACGACAATTGATGCCGTTTTCTCAAGATGCAGTAACCCTGACTGATCTTGATACCGTATTTTTTTCGGTATCGCGACTATGGCAAAATGGCTTTTTTTAACTGTAACTGTGTCGGTATCGATACCCGAAAGCAAGTCCCAGCGGGCCCAATTGAGGGTATCGGTACCGTAAATTATGCGGTTCGCTACCCAAAGGCTGAAAATTATGCGGTTCGCTACCCAAAGGATGAAAACTTCCATGAGAAAAGCTATCGAGCGACAATGAATTGTACTCCACCATTTGATTGCAACGGATATATTTAAAACAATTGTAAATCGATAATCATGACCATTGAAAAAAAAAGAGATGGATGCAAAGCGCCCCTTCTCCCAAACACGTGTTCCAAGAGCAAAAAAAATAAAATAAAATTGCTGAATTGAGGGGAAATGGCCTACCACAGAGCGTTGAGTTAGGGAGAGTTTATCTCCAGCGATTCAAGAGTTTTCGTATCACAAATCTATTGTGTCTTTTTTGGAACACAAAAACACGCAGAAGGAGAATAAAATAAAATATTATTTTCATTTTTCATTTAACACAAGGTGGACTTTGTTTTTGAATTGTAGTAATAATTCTTGCTCTTATACCATCTTAAGCGTATCCCTTTAAACATCGCATAGAAGTTTCACTTCTATCGCGTGACTTTTCACGCACCTCCTTTTTTATTACAACCCATATAACCAGTGATTCAAAGAGACACGCGCGGCCAAGTAGTACACATGTTCGATTAATATACAGTTTTCCACTTTTCAATTCGGGAATGGACCATAAAATTTCATAGAGAGAAAATGTAAGTAATGACGTTTGAAATAAAATAAAAATGACGATTACTTTAACGAATCCGTGACACCGCGCCAGAGGGATCGCACTATGACGACTTGACGATTTCTCGTAGTGCCCAAATCGGGACTTTGTATTCCCTTTGCTTCGCAGAGATGTACCTGAAGGCAACAAAGAGTAACATTCGAGTCGATGACCGATTAGGTCGATTAATGGAAAGTCGGATGGCGGCGGTGGCGGCAATGGCAGCGATATACTCACAAATCCGAAGCTTCCCTCGCCGATTTTGTCGAGAATTCGTAACCTGTGCCTCGAGATCTGTTGAACTTTGTACGAATTTGGTGCGTCCGCGAGATGAGTACACTCGTCGATGTGCAGCGACGTAAAGAGGCTCGATCCGGCGTGTTGTTCTCTTCTCTTTATCTGATTACAGGACAATGAGGATCATGCTTTACGAAAATTCAGAAATTCAACCTTATTTTCATTTCAAAGAACTTGAATACTTAATAACTCTTTTTTCTTGTATCATTGCCGGAATAAAAATCAGTGCTACGGCGGGCAGTATTATATCGAACTTTCATAAAATATGTGTGAATATTAGTGCCTTAAGGTAGTTCCCCTGCGATATCCTCAACCAAAAGTTACATACCGTATGTGCGTTACATATGTGTGTAAAGGGTTAATAATTCGTAGTAAGTAAAATTAAAAAGCACACAATATTGACTCGGTACCAATAGATAATACGACAGATATCATCTACTGTCATAAAATTTATTATATAAGTGTTTTTGATCTGACATTGCGAGTAAACTTTTTGCCGGAACTGTCCGGGCTATGCCCCAATACACAAAAAAGGTTACATCTCTCGCGCTCGCGCTCGTTTGTTTGTAGAATATGTCGTATATAAGGCCAAAACCGTAGTACTTCTCGAGGTTATATCTTTTAACCTAGATGGTAAATCATCTTGACGTTTTTTCACAATATTCATGACATCCTGCTCTTGCTCCTTCTCGTTTTTCATCAACTTCTTGATTTTAGTTTTGACGGTAGAATTAATAACGTATCGTTTGCCCATGCATGGCGCATATGTTACGTGTTAATCGAGCCAACTTCAAGCATAAATATCTCGGGTTCGGGATGGTAAAACTTGTTAAAATTGCACAGATTTTTGAATAACGTATTAAATAAAACGTATGCCAAATTTCAACCATTTCTTAATTCAACGATCCTGTGAGGGAACTACCTTAAAAAGAAACAAACAAACGAGTCGGATTTTCCGCGAAAAATCGTGCATACCGTTAGAATGTCGGTCGCCGCGTAATATCCCTCGTGGATTTTGGTACTGGATTTTGTCGTTTGCGTCATCGAACCGCGTCTCTTCAGGGGAAACGGCGTTTGAACCATTCTGTCAGAGACTCTGTCATCCTGAAGATTACCCTGGCTCGAAAAACTCGTTACATCTGGATGAAGGGAAAAGAAAAAAAAAATAAAGCGGCTGAAGAACGTTAGACGCGATTGTCGTTTTTAATCCCAAACGATCCTTACCCGAGTAGTCGGTCCTCTTGCAGGTATGCTGCTCGTAGGCCAAATTCTCTTCGGAAAAGAGTTTGTAGGTCTTTTCGTAAACGCTGCAGTGCTCGTACTCGTTGGTCGAATTATTTCCGACGCTTCCGATGGTCGCGCAATCGCCCGACGACGACGATGGACATTTGCTCTTGATCGAGGGTCTCGAAAGGGACGAAACGCCACCGACGCCGTTTGCCACCGCTGCTTTTGAATTTGAGAGTCTAATATCCTTCATGTTGATGGTAATACCAGGGGCGGGTGATCCGCACAACAGAGCGGTGTGCTTTTGTAACAGGGCGACTTTGTTGCGGCCGCGCAACTTAACGAGAAAGAAAGTGCAAGCGAGCGAAAGGGCGAGAATCATTAGTGCTCCGCTAACCAGACCAATGTACGTCTGGGAATTGTTCACCGGAAATGCGTCCGGCGTAACATTAGGATTTATCTCGTACAAGGTTTCGTTGTTGCTCGTCTCTGATCTCTCGTCGTCGAAACTCGCGTCCACCGTCTCATTGCCAGCGTTTCCCGACGGACCTGCCGCCGCCGCCGCCGCCGCCGCCACCACCACCGCCGCCTCTCCAATCTCCGAGCGGGGCTCGGTCGAAATATTTTCAGGAGCATCCGCTACTGATAATTCGCCCATTTCAAAGCGATCGTAGCGGAAGAAGAGCGGTCGAATAAGAAACAGAAAAAAATATCAGAACGGCGTGACCGACGATTCAAGCGCGAAATAAAATTGTGCGAATTGATTTATGTTGATTTTTCGATTCTTCGTACTTCATTAATCAACAATTATGCAAACAAGTTTTTAAAAATACGAAAGAAAGTAAGAAAAAAAAAAAGTAAGAAAACGGATAGACGGAGAGTCGTTTCTGATCTGCTTACCACTCTGAAAGGCGATCTCGCTGATGAGAAGCCATTTGGAGCGTGGCACGAGCTCGAGCCTGACGAATCGGCCGTTTCGCGAATGTAGATCCATCGAGAGTACGGCTATGCTGGCCCTTATCGAGCCGATGAATTCGGCTTTCTCCTCGTTCGGCTCGTACGTCTTCCCGTCCCACGAGAACCACGCTCGTATCCTCGAAAATGGTTCGACTCCTTTATCCGGAGCGTTCGCCACGTGCATCGTGCAATTTTCAAACTCACGGATCCTGGCAAACTCAAAAACAATCTCGACAGGATTTAAATCGCTCCAACCGACCCAATTCGTTGAGCTCGACGATTCGATCCTGTATGGATCCTCGCCGATCACACCGTCCGTAAGTTGGCCCAAACCTCCCACAAGATAATCACCCTCCTCCGTACCGTCGTACGAATAATCTTCGACGTTGGCGCCTTCCGGACCGAATACTTGCCCCTTTGGCGCTTTGTATCTCCTTACTCCTTCTGTCCCGAATAAATTACATTAGTTGACAGTTATTTTATTTTTATTTCATCGAGTTAGCTGTGCACATATACATATGTATATACATATGATTTCAACGAACGACACGATATTTAATCTACTGAAAAAAAAATAATTTCCGACATCCTTTTTTTCCTTTTAAAATCAATCCCACCGTTTCGCAATGAATTATCATTCGATCGGAGGAAAGCTTTTGGATCAATATCTTTTTATTTCTCAGTTGTGGGTTATTTAATCGTCACTGATGATGTACTCACGATCCCAAACGCATCCGAATATCTCGACTCTCATGCAGACCGTTCGGGGATGCTGACTGTACGGAACGAAACGCACTCTGCTCGCTACGAACGGAAGATCCAATTTTTGCTGGACCACCAGGTACGTGTTGCTGTTGCCGCGTAATATCTGCTGGCGCGTGTATGAAATACAAGGTGAATAAATGCTAACGAGCGGTGGCAGCCGTAATAAGCGTTAATTGCGGGGATCAGGCTTACCCGATCGCCCCTCAGTGTCTTGTACGGATGCCACTCCGAGTCGCGCCAATACTCGAGAAAAAACGACTCGGCGTATTCCTGGCCCTGCCCGTTCCCGAAACGTCCCTGTGTCTCGGTCCAAGTTATCAGATGATCCCTCGTCAGATCGACCTCGAGATACTCCCTTATGTCACTGCTGATTTGTGCCTTTGGGCACCAAGCACCCCCGTTCTTCTCCTGTCTTATTCTTTGCACCCCGCCCCAAACAACCCATCCAATCAATCTCAAAATAATACACGCCGCCACCGTCGCAGCCGCCTCCTCTATGCCGAAAGTACGCGTTATACGTTACAAGTACCTTGCGTTCTGGGGCCCGACCGACTTTATCTCGTAACTCGAGGATGCCGTTATCGCGTCATCCGGTATTTTTCCCTCCTCCATGCCGAGGGGAAGCTTACACCGGCCTAAAATATTTTGTCAACGTTATTCGATTACTCCTTCAGGAGTAAGCCTTTCTCTCTCCCATATTTCTCACCCTTCGTCGCTGCATATATACATATATGTATATATATATATATATATATATATATATATATATTTTTTTTCTATTTACCGCTCATCGAGCTAATATAGCTAACGCCTCACGAAAACTCGTTCTAAATTAAATAAGCTCGTTTTCGTGACAATGTTTCTCCGCTGAACGACGTTGATACAATTTTCGTATACAGAATCAACTTTTATTGATACGGAAAATGTTTTCCCTCTGGTGGTACTCCCCCCCCCCCCCCCCCTCCCATCTATTCTCGTCTACTACGAGCGCATCAAATAACTTACCGGTAATGTCATTTTTACTGGTATCCTCGGCGCCGAGAATCGTCGATGCGACGAGGATTTCTATAAGAAATAATTCCAACGCTCTCATGATATTTCACACGATGATATCCTACTGCGTCGCGGCACAACTTTACTACGTTCATGATAGGTCGCCCGCTGTCATCGCATTTTATTCTGCAACGTTTCATCAAAATACAATTAAACAAGCCGTCCAGGGTATTGGTCGGACCTCGTAACAGGTCCACCCGTCCCGTCTAAATATTTACAATTGAGCTTATTATAATAAAAGAATAAAAAAGTGAAACGAGCACGGATGGTACCGTCCGTACCGTCGGTCAATATTGTTGTTCGCCTTAATGAATGTGTGTCTCGCTGCTAAACATGAACAAAAATTAAACCCTTTAATATTTCTTTTTACCGATACAAGAACAAATTTCATATCTATACAAGATTGCAGGAGTCCCTGTCCCTGTGACAGATTGACGTACGGGCGGATGTGAAAAAATGAAAAGGGTTTCTATTATCGGAATAGAAGTTTGAAAAGTAGCCTTTTAGGAAAATTTATCGGACAGTGGAAATCAGCGGACGAATCGTCGGCTTATAGCCAATGAGAAAACTAGTGACTCGCGTTGTAGGGCTCAGGATTACAGGAAAACACTCCAGCGGGTCCATGCGTGTACCCCTCGTAGAGGCGGAGAAGCGATGAGGGGGGGAGGGGGGGGGGGAGGGAGGGTGGCTTCCATCTAGACTGCCGTCGCATATCCACCCTCTGTCCTAGGCGGGGAGTATGCACGATTGCTGTTGCTCGGACATGGACGACGTTTAATCGAGGTCAAACATCATTTCGCTCCAATGCTACTCAAAGCTATTTCCTTTCATTGTAGCGCTCTGTGCCGCGAGCATCACCTCGCGCCGCATAGTGCTCCACAATCCCTCCGCCGGCGAAAGTTTAATGAGATTTTGCCCAGGGTCGAAGGGAACGGAGCAGCACCGGATAGAAAAAAGCCGTCGCTCTTTCCACGCCTGATATTCATCTTTTCGTGTATATGCGCATCGAATCGCGTTTGTTTATTCCAGTCTACCGGTAATACAGTCAACTCTTTTTCAACTCTTTATGTATACGCCATCAAAACTTTTACATTCTACGTAACGTATAAATATGATAATATAAGGGCATAATATATGATAATAACGCACCAGTAGAGGAGGGAGGACCGGGAGAAGCCGGGATCATATGATTAAACGATCGGAGACCGCTCGATATCGGATATCATCTTTAATTAATATAAAAGACACGGGTACACGGTTTCGGTAGACGGTTCGTCCAACGCGGTGCTGTTGAAACGCGACGCGGTTGACGTGTAACGAGAAGAGTTGAAGTTATAATAGGCACAGAGGCGAGAGACCCGTGACGAGTCGAGCGAGAAGAGTCCTCGAAGGATCGTTGTACCGCCCCGCCACGGTGCTTCGCATCTCTCCCGGTTTCTCATTCACAGGTTCGTCGCCCTGGCACTCGCGTGCACTTGTGCTCTCGTGCACAGTATTCTTTTTTCTTCTCTTTCTCCTCCTCCTCCTCCTCATCCTCCTTCTTCGGTCGTAGCAATGCTGCGCACCGATCCGGAGAGAAGACCCTCTTTCGCCGATTGTCTTTCGCATCCCCCTCGTCTCTTGTGTTAACGAGTAGTTGAGGACGCGCGATAGCGCGAGAGACAGGGACGAGAGGACTCGCGACTCGAGGACGGAAAATTCTCTCGCGACAACGCAGAGATATAAAAAAAATACCGAGAAGCATCGTTGCGGTGACGACCCTATTACCATTGCTTCAATCCTCGCACCACCTCGCCTATATATCGCGTAACGCAGGCTCTTTCACTATTGACGATGCGCTCGATGGTGGAGCATCCTTCGTCGAGGCTTAACTCGGAAAATCGGGTCGTTTTTCAAGCCGCTTTCGAAGTTAAACCACAAAATATAGAAAAACAGATATTCATTCGTATATTTGTAGAAAATGTCATGTTTTTCGCGATTCGTTTTATGCATTTTTGCTCTATTCTATTTTACGTCCAAAGACATACTCGGTTAACCACGAGAATCGATGCATCAATCTCGGTACGCGCGTGTTATTAGCAGCTATACTTAGGCGGGGGGGGGATAGCGATGTGGCAGTAGTCGAGAGTGAGGATCGTCCGGCCAAGCAGGAGGTAGCCAGTAGCGAGAGAGCGCCTCGATCCGACATCGTGTTGGCAGGGTATAGAGATACATACGATAGCGCAGTCGGAACGTTAGAAAATTTGCATTATCGATAAATTGTCGTTGGATACCGTTTTCACTTTTTTTTCCACACACACACGCAGCAGCAATTCTCTTTAAGTAGATGAGAACCATTGACTCCTGAAAACGGAGACGTATGCGGGAAAGCGGTCGTTTCTCGCGACAAGTTCAAACTAACAGGATACTCGCTCCCATTAGATTGGTCGTAAGATTCCAAAAATTGCCAACTTCTCTCGAGAACTTCGTTCGCTTCTTTCGTTACTACTTTTCCCTCCCAACATGCTCGTCGTCTATCCGTTCTTTATCCAGTCCCGTATTTCCAGAAGCATATACGAAACGACCAAATGGACGTAGAACAAAGGAAATGGTACGGTCGGTCCGAGCGAGAGTGGCTACGTTGTGCGCGGCTGGAGCGCGTGCGATAACGACGAGGTCGAATATAATAACGGGGGAGGGGGGAGGGGGGGGGGGGGGGGGGGAAGGGCGCGCGCCCGCAACGGAGAAACAAAGAGACCGCCGCGGGGTTAGTTGCCCGTGTGTACACCAGTACGCTTTTCCCTGCCCACGAATAATTGCAGAGCCGATAAACAATTACGTCCCTGTCGGTCCAAGAGTTTAACTCTTTCTCTCTCCCTCGCTCTATCTCGTTTCGTATATGTAATATATGCTCGGGAAATCCATCGAGATTCGGTGGAAAAGCGAGAGGGATTTTTTTACGAAAAAAAAAAGTAAATAAGAGAGTCGGAGCAGAAACACAAAACAAAAGGAGCGTCGACACCACAGAAGTCTCATCATCGTCGTCGTCGTCGTCGGCGTCGCGGTGTCGTCCTCGTCGTTGCCGCAGGGCGAATCGCGGTTTTTATTCTTTCCTCTTCGCCTGCTTTAGTTACAGGAAAACTCATTTTTCTGTAACATGTTTCTCTACTTCATCTTATTCTCAATGGAAACTGAAAATTACGAAAATACCTGATCGAAGTACGAATAACGATGCGGAAGGTAGTTTTCGAACCACGGACAAATATATTCTCCGAGGCAACGACTCTGAGATATGCATGATAATCGATCTTTCGCTCCTATGATGATGCATTCTCTCTTTTCGACCCCGTATTATACTGTTATATATATACCTCCCCGTACTCTGCTTCGTCTTCGCTCTTCGTCATTCATCTTACTTTCTCAAAGCCACTCTCAAACCTCCGATAAGTTCGCGGCGTCTTTGTTTCTCTCGTGCGTCGTGATCGAGAGCAAAGGCGGATAAGAAAGATCCGCGACGGGCCCTTTGGGGATTTTCTTCGCTAGTTCCGATATATAATGTACCTCGAGTGGGAGAAAGATAAGTAGATGAAAAAAAAAAAAACGAAGTTTCAAAGGAGAATGGACCAAGGGGCGAGATAAATAAAGTAAGAAAGTGGATGGATGGACAGAAATATATATAAGCTCGTCTCGTACTCGCTCTTTTGGCTTGATATACAAAGTCGGATGAAAGAAAGGGCGTAAGTCGTAAAATTTGAGGCGGAAAGCGCGCTCTACATAGTACGTGATACGTAGCTAAGGTGGTTATATATCCAGCAGAATACGCAGTTACCGCGCGCCAATATTAGGTATGTACCGCATATACTCTCGCAATGGTTTTCCTCTCTCCCTCCGTCCTTTTCGACCGTCTTGTCCGCGCTTTCTCCTTCTGCTGTATTTTGTACGAGCCAGGAGAACTCCCAGCGCATATTTACGATATCTTCTATGTCCCTTTCGAGAGTCGAAAGAGCGAGGAAGAGAGGGAGAGTGGATCGAGTTACGACGAGTATGATGAATAAATCTTCCGGCGAAGCAGGGAGATCCCGGAGCTCTCGCAATTTCCCGTTGCCCGTTAAAGTCGTCGTCGTCGGCGTCGTCGCCACCGCCAGCTTCTCGAATCGAAAGCACAGGAGATAAATGAGGCAAAGAGCCCTCTACCTCTCTCTCTCTCTCTCTCTCTCTCTCTCTCTCTCTCTCTCTCTCTCTCTCTCCCCCATCGTATCTAGATCTGTATGCGCTTGAAAACGCGGGCGCGTAACCTTTCATTTTAGCTCCACTCGATCATCACGACACGACCGTAATACCATTGTACCGGCCCCACCGAATATCTTCTATAAAAGGCCTTATAAACGTCAGTATGAAAAGAGGGGAAAAAGGGACATTTCTCTTTTTTTTATCGTCATATCTATGACCTTGATGGGCCAAACCCATCAAGACCGTGTCAAATTCGTGTAGATACATATGGATCGAGGATCGGGGGTCGGGGGTCGAGGAATTCTTGTCAGGGCGAAATGTTAAACGCGCGCATGCCGCGCTCGTCGATCTGTTTCCTCATTCGTCCTTCCGCTTATAAAACGTGAATGAGGCGCGCAATGGATCGAAATAAAAATAGTCTATGATGATCTCGATACATACTCAAGAAACGAACGGATCTCAGAGTTTTGCAACGATGGAAAATTCGATCGGACCCAGCAGCGTCGAGAGGTCACGTATGTCCCGGGGAAATGAAAGAAAAATCGAGGGCACGACCGAGCCAGAGAGGAGGGAGAGTGTGCGGCGTCCGTCGTTAAAAATGCAGAGGCTCACCATTCCCGTGAAAAATTCAACGTCGACCGAGGGAGAGCGTGGAAAATTTGCTGGATGCGCGTTTACACGATCTTCCGCTGCGCTTCTCCTGGCTGCGCGATATCTTTATTATTTACGAGATTCTCGCTCTCTCGGGGAAGACTTCTTCTCGGAAGCCTGCTGCCTACTCCTCTCCGTATACCTATCTACACAGCGCGGATACAACATTGATTAGAGAAAACCGTTACGGCGGCATAGGGAGGAAGAGGGAGGGAGGGAGCGGTGGCGGTGGCGGTGGCGGTGGCGGTGGCGGTGGCGGTGGCGAGGGGATATCGCGATAAATCTTCCATTCTTTTTCTTAGCTAAGAATACACCATTACGACAATGACACAACGTTTCATGCGTCAATTCAACCTCACCCGACGCAACCGTTGTCCGACCAACTGGAATTTATCGAATTTTCGAACGACTAGGTGCATGCGCCATCGCGCACACTGGCTTTCTTCACTTTGAAAACTTTATAGCCCTGCACATTTTTCCTTTTATCATCCTCGCCCTTCTTTGAGAGAGGCAAACATGAATCCTTCACGATGAGCAGAGACTTTTGTCGCGCAACAACTTTCCAGGAATTACTTCCAACGATTGACGCCTCCAAACTTTTCTAGTTCGCTTCGTTGGCATTTAAAATGCTGCTATATTCCTCGAATCATTGATATATCGGGCTCGTTGATGATATTGTTGCATTTTTGAAAAAAAAAAAAAAAAACCTAAATGTTTAAAAACCACACAAAATCAAAATCTACAAAGTGACTAGAAAACTAGTTTCTGAACATTTTTTTGGGACTCGGCGGGGTGCAATGAGTATTGAAAATAAAACATTGTTTGGTCGTTCATTCGACAATGGGGACTTTTTCGGGAAATATCGAAAAAAATGTAATTTCTCAAGTACTCCTCTTATTAAGTTTGTGTTAAAAAAAAAAAGAGGGAAACGAGATCCGATTAAGATTTTCAAAAGAAAATTGCATGTTCACGAAACGAGTCTTGTTTTGTTCGTTGAAATATCTGCAAATTTACAATGTCCAGTAACAATAAAGGTTCGGAGACGATTGGCGGGCGTCGTAAAGTTACCCCTGGGATTTACGGTTTATGTTGTCGCTCTGTCGCACCCCAGCAAAGTCCAAGGACTCGAGGAAAATGTAATTTAGAGAGGGCAAATGCGTGACGCGAGGGCGTTGTGTGGTAACTTGCACCTTGTGTAGTCGTCGCCTGCTTCATAGTTGGTAACGGTGGTGGACGAGACCGAGTGTACAACGAGACTACGAGAGTGCGGGGAATGAGATCCGTGCGAGGAAATAACCAACCCCCCTCCTCCGCCACCACCGCCGCCGCCTTCGTTGTCGTCGTTGGCAAACGTCGACTCGACCGGAAACTAACGTTCCGGGGATCCCGGAGTGTGCCTTCGGGCGAGGAGAAGTGCTCTCCGAGCGTGTACTCGTTCCTTTCGTGCGCGTTTCTCCTCGCACGTACGTTTCTGTTGGCCGTTTCTATCTTCGAACATCATGCAGGTATGCTTACCAGCCTGAGGCCGCTGAGGCCGGCAGACTCCCACGAGTTACACAGCCCACGAGATCTCTTTCAAATATTTTTACTAAAGCGTAAGCTTTGGCTCGATTATTCTTCCATCACGCGGAGGAAAATTTTGTTATCGGCTGTTTGAGAGAAATGTCATTCGCACTCGCAATATGTTGCACATAGGCCATCTCCGCGGTTTACCGCTACGCTCCAAGCGTGAAAGAGTCAAAGCGTGTACAGTGGCTAGTTCGTAATAAAGGTAACCGACTTCCTTTGTTCGATTGGTCGAACGGTACACAACGACCGGATGAGGGAAACGCCCTGTACACGTCCCGTGGTAACCGTAACTGCAGCTACTTTCGCCGCTATACACGACGAAGCCTCACGCACACGGTGCTCTCACGGGGTGTCTATCAATGTTCAACCGGCAAGGACCGGCAAGGTCTCTATTTTTTCCTCAGTCATTATTCAAATATTTAAAAATGAGAAAGACCGAGTTAAGTGCGACGGGGGCGCATCTCATCGGCTGGCAAACGAGTATTTTGCAACCGTAAAAAATAAAAAATCGTGAATACGGCTGATCCGTCATTTTTTATATGGTCGCTCAAAGGTGCGAAGCCTATTCTACCGCATGCAGCATTCCGCAAAGCCTCCGATCATGTTCGTAGAATAATTCACGAAATAATCTTCCGCCGGGTACATCTACCTAATACAGCGAACTATGCAGCGAATTACACAACCAGAGCTTTCTCGGTTGAAATATTAGCGTGAATTAGTTTTCTTTTTTCTTTTATATACCGGACCCTCTGAATTATCGCAAATTCCGGTAATCCGTGGGCGGAGAGCTCGACCGGGAGAGCCTCGGGGGATTCGACAAGGTGAAAAAGTGGCCGGCAAAAGATTTCTGGTGGATATCCATCTAGCTCGTTTTTCACCTCGCCGAGCTCTCGTAAGGTACACACGCGCCGTGCCGCCGTGTGTGTACTTTTCTCCGTATACACGAGGGGGTTAATGCCATTCCGCGGCGCTCCTGAGAGCTTGATCAAACAAATGAGGGGAATGAAGAATGGGAATAATATGCGTGTGCGAAAAGAGTTTCCTTGATGAGAGCTGATTTCAACGGCCAATTCTCGATTTCTTTACTCGTGGAATGAGACGCTCCGAACGATATTGGATCGGTAGTTGAACTTTCAATCTGATCCACTCGCGTTTCACCCGAGACCGGAATTGCAAGCTTGATGCTTTCCTAGCGCACGGTTCTATATGGATATATTTATAGCGCGCCGGAGCACAGGTGTTTAATTCGTACGGGTGCGCGTACACCGGTTTCTAGAGAGATCACGGAGCTCTTGGGATAAAAATACGACGAAGGCTGCAACACGAGCGAGGAAGGGGTGCTCTTTGCGCGTACAAAAGCAGCTTGTAAACGACGAGGACTCTTCGCCCCATTCCACCGGTTACCGCACACCGGGGCCACCCTCTTGCTCTCGCAGCCCCTTCAATGACACTCGAGATGCAGTAGGGGCAACCTCGACTCGAGATACAGATACCAAGGGTCGCACGTACACCCACCGACACACGCATACACGCGCGCACGCGCCCAACTCCGTTTCAACTTGTGCGATAGTCCTCCGCGAGTTAAATTCACTTTTTAACTTTCGCGTATCCGTGCTTGTACAACGGGGAACGTTTTTTTCAATGTTCATTTCGCGAAAACGAAAAAAATTCATCGACCGGATCATTTTTTATAGAGTTCGATCGTGCGTGAATATGACGTATGAGGCGCGTTTACGCGCGTATGCGGCGATACGGGGGAGTCAGAAAGATGAGAAACAACGAGAAGCAGGGTATGTAACCACCAACGGGAGGGATGGCGGCCTCGGGACAATGAGCATACGCCAACAAAGTTATCACACCGTTGAATAGGCGATGAAATTATTCACGGGCAATCTGTCGTAACCGAGTTAATTTCGCCCCGTTGAAAATCTACATATTCAGGAAGATAGCTCCGTTGCTCCTGCTACCCCCTCCGGGTCTCCGGTGTGCTTTTGGTTTCTACGCAGCCATCAGAGGCCGAGTCAGAGAGCACCCGAAGCACGCGAAACGTGACGTTACATTGCCGGTATTATCCTCCTCACCCCAAAGCGCCGACGAGTTCGCCTTATTTTCAAACCCTCAATTCACCCCCGTCGCGATTTCCCACCGGTACAATAGCCAAGGGTGCATTCCGGGTCAGGGCAATTGTCGAACGAATAATAAAAACAAGAAAAAAAAAACAATGAAACTTTCGGCTAATGAAATCCTTTCTTCTCCTTATCCATTGTCAGCAAATCAATATATAGCAATATACGAAGAAATATCGAAACGAATCGGGTCGAAATTGATTAAATTAAGAGCAATCTCGGTACACATATTTGCTAAATGAAGAATTGATTCGTCATTATACGAATAATTAGCAAACGCCTGATGCGATATACGATCGATCGGTTTTTTCAATTACGGCGCTCTCTCTCTCTCTCTCTCTCTCTCTCTCTCTCTCTCTCTCTCTCTCTCTCTCTCAATTAAATCATACGCGAATGCACGATCCGCGTGTCTCGAACCCGTCGACACAGAATTTAGAGCGGGCGAGCATCGAGAGAGTCGTGCCGCATTTTCCCCCATGGCCATTGAGCCCCCGCCCCTCTCCGCCACCAATCTCATATTTATCTTTAATTAATTACTCGCAAATATTGGATCGCTTGAATTTTGGGGGAAAAAGGCAGCGACGGAATAAGCGTGTGTTTGCATATATCCAAGGTCGTGCTGGGGGTTTTAACTCGCATAAGCATTATTATGCCCGAGACGAGTTGCTCCATACGCGCGAGTGGCCACAACGGGAAGGGGAACTGAAAAAGTTGAGGACGGGCTTGTTGTCGTTGGTCTCTCGTTGACCAATTGCCCAATTATCAAACACGGAGCTGCCTCTCATCTCACATTTGTATTTGTTATATATACACGCGCGTACACGCATATGTAAATAAAAGTGATATGGATTTGGGGGTTGAGGCGAGCTCGCCCCTGATGCGCTCTAACTGTAATGGGTTCGTCATTCGGCTTGCCTCCGGGCGGTCTGAAAGTGGGATAGGAAGAGGAGAAAAGAGGCAAGCAGCGTAGCTGCTCCATAAAGTTCAATTACTGTTCGATCACAAAGACTGCTCCTACGCTCGATACCGCGGACGACGACGACGACGACGACGACGACGACGACGACGACGACGACGACGACGACGACGACGACGACGACGACGACGACGACGACGACGACGACGACGACGACGACGACGACGACGACGACGACGACGACGACGACGACGACGACGACGACGACGACGACGACGACGACGACGACGACGACGACGACGACGACGACGACGACGACGACGACGACGACGACGACGACGACGACGACGACGACGACGACGACGACGACGACGACGACGACGACGACGACGACGACGACGACGACGACGACGACGACGACGACGACGACGACGACGACGACGACGACGACGACGACGACGACGACGACAACGTCGGAATACGAGTGAAAATAGTTGACCCGCTGTACTACCACCGCAAACTCAATCCGAGACCGCACCTGTTTTTCCCCCCGTACTCCCCTCTCAATCCATTTCGGAGTCTGCTGCATGGTAGACGATGGGATCGAGGAGGGAAGAGTAAGCGTCGCAGTTGGGCATCGCACGAGCATGCAGCGAACTGTGTTGGACTGTGTGTTTTGCGAATATCAAAAGAGGTGCACGGATAGAGCCAACAAATTAAATGATAAAAATATCACGTAGAAATAATAATAATTTGGATTCCTTCTTTCCATGCACGCGTACCGGGGGAATAAGTAAGGAGCGGCTGCTTTATAGCTGAATTCTTTTTTGCGCGATTGGATCGCAAAAGGGAAAGTAGCTGACGAGAAGTACTCGTGGGATGAACTCTCTGAGCCAGCTCATTAGAGAACCTCGCAAACCACATCTCATTCGAGTCGGTACATTTTCTCGTTTTCCGCCACTCTGCGATTGTTACGGACGACGTTTTCAAGGGTGGTACGAGAACGCAAACTTTTTGCTTGTTCACCTCTCGCTGAATTCGCTGTTCGCCCTTGTTTGTTCCATGTACATATCATCTCGGCTTTCCATTTCGACCCTCATTCCCATTTATTTGTGTTTGCGTCCAAGGGCCTTTCGTTCAGCCTTCCGTTATAATCGAGAATAGGTACATTTATGAAAGCTTTTCTCCCGTACTTGGAACGACGCGAAGCGAGACCGCTCTTTCCAACTTTTCAAAAAAGAAAAATTACTGCATTCTTGTACCCGATCGTGACGACGAAAATGAAAAATCACGCCCGTCTACCATTTTCCCCATCGGCATTGGTAAAATATCTTGTTTCCTTTTAACAAAACGCGAAACGTCGACGATAACTCTCGGATTTTCGTCGTCGTTGTCGTCGAGTGCCTATTTTGTCCACTATCCGAACGACACAATCCCGTACTTCCCGTATTCATCTCCCTCATTTTTCTCCAACGCGCAATGTCTGTCCATCCTCCATCCATCCATCCATCCATCAGTCTGTCTGTTCTTTTTGTAAATTCTGCTGTCCTTCGATGAGACCCCTCCACGAGCAGATTCGAAGAGAGAAAGAGATAGGAAAGCGACACCGCGGGATAGGAAAGCTTTCCGTTGTCGGTAAACTCGGAGCGTCAGCAGGTTGGAGGCTATTATGATCGTGCGGCGGCGTCGGCTGCGATGGCGGCGTTGGGAGAGCCGAGCCGAGGGAAACTCGATGGCAAATCTTCTTCTTCACACCTCCCGGTGTGCTCGTTCCCTCGTATATAATCGTGTCTCTCTCGCGCATCCTTCACCTTCTTTATATACACACACGTATCTATGTATATAGTTTTACAAGCTACAAGGCGGTCTGTACCTTTTTCGCACTAAAACTGTACGTCCAACGCAATTTACGGAGACAAGACGCAGCTGAGCCCGAGCCCTCGACCGGCCGAGCGACAAAATTTACTTTCTCCGACGACACGCGACTCTCTTCTTCTCGTTGGTCATTTTTTCGTCCTAAAAATATGTCAGCAATTGAGCGACGCTAGAGATTTTCCAAGCACATTCCTTTCGCTCTCTTGCTAATTTTTAAATCACATTACCTTGATGAGAAACACCGAGAGCCTGCTTCGCATCTCTTACTCCCTCTCTCTGTTTCTCGCAAGTACAATAATTTTCGCGGAATCCAATTAGGCGGATGAGGCTTTCCGGGAGGAGGCTCTTCATCCCGATTTTGAAGCTTCTCTTTGGTACGCCTTTCATCAACCTTTCTCGCGAGAATAAGGTATACACCCGGGTGTTGCGTTTCCGGATATCAAGTTTCCAAACTCGATTCGCCCTGAACCGCCTACGCGTAATATACTCGCGTTCACGGACGACGATGCGACGTATTTTATGGCGCGGCTGCCCAAGCGCATATTTCAACAATGTTTTCAACAGGCTTTGTCGTTGATTTGTTCGTGGCAGGTTTTCGTCATATAGAGAAAATATATGTGCCAAGGGGTGATGTGGGAGCGAACCAGACTCTAATAACCGGGAGTACCCAATAAGTAGATATTCTCGAGTCGGATCAAGTAGCGAGCGGACCAAGAGCCGGCGAAATCAAATGGCGATTGCTCGAGTAAATCTGCTCATCTTTCGTCTCTTTTCCTCTCGTCATTCATTGTGGTATATAGTATAGAGCTCAGTAGGGTGTGACGCCAAGTTAATTTTCAGAATTCGTTTGCTCTTTCGGCTCTCTCTCTCTCCCTCCCTCTCTCTGACTCAGTACATTGAGATCTTTGCTTTGCTCCCGAGGCAAATTCTCGACGAGCTCCAGGGAGAAATCACCGGAGCGTTCAAAGCTTCGACGAGGGCACACTTTGTGTGCTCGAGTAATAAAATAAATGGCAGCAGCAGGGCTCCGTCGGTTCTTTATTCGATATATGTATACTAATTGGCCATTTGAGAACCGAAAACGGATAAAATTCAATTTGCCAAATTTGCAAACTCGTTTTCCGCCTCTCTCTCTCTCTCTCTCTCTCTCTCTCTCTCTCTCTCTCTCTCTCTCGCTTTCTCTCCTTATTTTCCGTTTCCAGCACGTTCTTATTTCTTAGACGAGATCGCGTATGCGCCCTCGATCGAGTGACCTCTCAATTTCGGACGGTCATTGCTCCATGTTCTGCTTTCTGCTACTCTACTCTCGGAGCCCTCCAACTCCGTCCGAGTGTACTCAAAAGTAAGAAAGTGCCACATAGCACATACATGGATTATCCGTTTCTCATATTCGCCGGTTTACCAATTATTTTCTTCTCGCGGTTCATCCAATTTTCATACAAAATACAAGATGGCACGTAACTACGAGCGCTAATTGAATATATTACAAAATGGAGTACAGTGTCGCGCGGTCGTACGTGCGTTTGAAATGCAATTGCGATTTCTTGAAAATACCCTTCAATACTTTACAATTTTGATAATATATACCGAAACGCGGCGTTTTTGGCCGACTTTGACGTTCGATCCGCCGTGTCCTTCGAGCAGCGTACACGATGTACCATTAATTATTGTCCCGCGACGGCAACACCGCGGATCGACAGATGTATCAATTAGCGAGTTATCGTGCACACGCGCGCGCGCGCGCGGACATTCGTATACGGGGTGATATACGCGCGTAAATGTGTGTGCGTCTGTGTGTATATCGCACGGCTTCCGGCGACGGCTCATCGAGTCTCGTACGGGTATCGAAATAGTAGACCGCGAACGCGCGCGGAGTATTTATGATCGGAAACATCGCGTTCGATGTACGGAGGGGGGGGGGGGGAGGAGAGGACCGTTCGGCGGGACTCTCGATCGGTGTTCCGGTAAATTGATACGGTCATGTAGTCGAAATGACACACGAGGGGGAGGAAGAAGGCTGCTCCGCTGCGGAAATACGAGATACGTTAATATCACTCGCGTATTACGATTATGATTGACCGAATTTGTATCGGTCTCATCGCGGCTATACGCCAAACTTTTGTACGAGGTTTTCCGTGTTAAACGACGACATGACGGGTCAAGAAAGGATTTTATTCGGGAGAACGGTCCAATACGCGAGGTATATGTTGATATATAATTAGATATGCATTTATAGTATTTCAAATATACGCATGCATTCGGGGTTTCAATATTGGGAATCTGCACTTTGACCAAGCATCAATAATCTGTCACTTTTCTCAAAGGGGCATTATTTCTGTCGTTCAATCGCAATACCACGCTCTACTTGAAGTCTTGAAGTAGATTCATCCAACATACTACATAAACGTAAACTGAATTTCACCCGTCGACAATGACTTTTGTCAACTTTTTTTACGTTTATCAAGAAATATTCAATTTTCGGTATAGCCTTTCTTCAAATAGGGGAGAGTCGGGCAAAGCGAAACACCCCTCCGAATAAAAGTGAAATTTCTTTTTTCAGTGAAAAACTGAAATATTCGATCATTGGACTCAGGACATGCGTTGAAAAAGCAGTATTCACTGAAACTATACTGATATTTTTAATATTAAAATTGAAATATATTTATTGACAAAAAAATGAATATTCAATGAAAATTTGTATGAAGAAAAATTTCTTTAGCCGCAAGACGGAAATGTGAATATTTGACTAGCATAAAAACACACTACTCACAGTGCTGTAAGCATGTTTGAAAATTATTAATAGTTCATGAGACTGATGCAAAATGTTAATTTTTTTTATTTTCTTGCTCCTACTCGTGTTTTCTTTGGATATTAATGAAAAAAATCTGTTTAAAAATAAGCTCAATATTGCTTTATATTTAGAGATGACTCCCTTGACTTTTATTGATGTTTCAATTTTTTTAAATGTTTTTTAACACCCCTTTTTTAACTCCCTTGTTCACACTCGTACATGGCTTTTTAGATATTGATGAAAAACAAATTCTGTTCAAAAGTAAGCTCAATAGCTCTATTTTCAGAGGTGTCTCATCCAACTTTTATTTTTATTTTTTCAATCACACGATTTTTAAAATTTTTATCTTCGGGCACCTACTAGGTTTTCCTTTAGAGACTGATTGCGTAAAAATTCTGGTCAAAAATGACCTTAATTCGTCAATTTTCAGAGGTGTCTGTATCGAATGTCATATGATTATTTGATACCATTTTTGAGACCGTTTTATGGGCATCCTCCCTCCAAATCTGTTGAAAAATACAAGATTTTAAAGAATTTATTTTATAAAAAAATACACAGAAAAATACAAAAAATTGAACCATCTTCTGAGGATGGTTATCGCAAAAAGAAGCAAAAACGAAAAAAAATTCCACGGTTTTTAACAACGGTTTAAAAATAGAGTTGCAAAAAACCCAGACATTTACGTTCGTTTGTTTATAAAAAGAATTGATGGACAAAAATTAATTATTTGGAACAGCGCTATAGCGAGACTAATGATAGAGAGAATATCGAAGAAAAAAATCGATCAGTTCGAAAAATATGATCGGAGGGTACCCTCAGATGAAATTATTACGAGTAAATAAATAAATAAATAAGTAAAAGTCAAAATAGGCATCTCCAAGATCTTAAGAATTAAGCTCTTTTATTTAAGCAATACGAGAAGAAAACAGGCTAGGTCGCACGAAAATTATTTATAATTATTTTTCAACAGAATTTGTCTTTCATCGATGTCGAAAGAACACACGAAAGGAAGCGAAGAAGTTTTAAAAAAATGGTGTTTTTAAATAGAAAACATTTCTAAACAATTAAAACATCAATAAAAGTCGAAAGAGTTGCATATAAATATTGAGCAATTGAGCTCATTTTTGAGCAGAGATTTTTTTCATCAATATACAAAGAAAACACGAGTAGGAACAAGAAGATAAAAAGAAACATTTTGCATCGGTCTAATGAAAAATTAATCATTTTCAAACATGCTTACAGCATTGTTAGCAGTTTTCTTATGCTCATCAGATATTCACATTTCCGTTTTGCAGTAAAATAATTTTTTGTTCATACAAATTTTCGATGAATATTAATTTTTTTATTAATTAATATGTTTTCATTTTCATGTTAGAAATATCAGTCGTGCCAATGAATACTACTTTTTCAACGCATGTCCTGAGTAGAATGATCGAATTCTTCAGTTTTCCACTCAAAAAAGAAATTTAACTTTTTTCGGTGACGGGGCGGGGCGGGGGGGGTGTTCCGCTTTGCCGGGCCCTCCCCTATATAGGGGAACGTGGGGCAAAGTGGACTTATCCCAAAACTGAAATTTTACGAAATTTATAAAATTATTACTTAGAACTCGGACTACATTCTCACCATTCTTGTAAGATTTCACGCGCTATTGAACAATAAGCTCAAGGTGATAAGCAGAAAATGTGGAGACCGTGAAATGAAAAAATTAAAATTTTTCTGTGAAAGTTATAGTTGCGAGGAATCAATATACAAATTGTTATGAGATGATTCTTTTATTTATACTATTTACAAAAATCACATTGATAACCGATATCATCGTCATTGACACCTGCTCACATGGTGTGAGCCCTCTTTTGATATGACATATAGCGGATCCAGTCTTCGGACAAACGCGAATACATTTGATCGCAAAAAATACAGGCAACATCCTCCGAAGACGAGAATTTGGCTGTTTTTGTGGTCCTTTTATTCTTGTTCGCTAAACTGGCGTGATATGACAGGCTTGTGATTATGGCAGTTCTCCCATGATTTGCCCGGTAAGCACGGGGTTTTGCTATTGGTACTGGCTGCACGGTGTGACGTACAATCTACGGAGTCCGAAGTGGACCCAAAGTCTGTTTTGCCCATGAGAAAAAAAATCCAAGAATTTGCTTCATTTTATTTCTTCATCCCATCCGAGGGAAAGTTCACTTTGTTCCATTTCTTTTTTTATATCACGGAGTTCATATTTTATTCGGGAACAGTCCAATCACAACGTCTCTATCGCGAAATTACTCAAAATTGTAATCGTTACTGCATCTGAGGAGGTGGCCACTTTGAACCATAAATTTTTTTTTACAAGTTGCGGGAATTGGGAATGACAAATCAATTTTGGGACTTAAAAATAGTTGAAAGGCCATTTGTAAACCGATCAAACTTGCTTACCTATGAAAGAAAAAAAAATAGAGCAATGTGGATCTAAAGATTTGTCTCATTTTATTTCTTCAGCCCATCCGAGGAAGGGTCCACTTTGTTCCATTTCTTTTTTTATATCGTAGAGTCCATATATTATTCGGAAACAGTCCAATTACAACGTCTGTATCGCTAAATTACTCAAAATTGTCATTTTCACCGCATCTGAGTGGATAGGTGGCCACTTTGCCCGATAAGTTTTTTTTTACAAGATACGGAAAATGGAAATCGCAAATCAATTTTGGGACTCAAAAATAGTTGAAAGACCATTTGTAAACCTATAAAAATCGCTAAATTGCTTAAGTGGGCCACATTGCCCCACGCTCCCCTATATATATATATATATATATATATCGTTGCACATACGCCGGAAAATAGACTAGTACCAGAAACGAGCATTCGTTTCGTCGTTCAAGTCCAGCATGTGGACGCGGTATTGCTCCAAACGATCGCTCACGCATATATAGGACACGGACGAGAACGATTGAAAAAAATGCTAAAGAAATGGCTGCGTTACGATATACCAACTTGAATATATACATACGTATCGACTAGGGGCACATTTTATGCAGCCACCTCCAGCGATACATATTCTATGTAACTTGATCCACGCGTCTTTTGCATACCGTATGTATATAACATCGCGACCGGAGAATATATCCTGCTCGATGCATGCAAACGCGCAACAAGGGTATAAAAAGAGGAATGAAAATCGCTTCGATCTCAAGAGCTACGTACACCAATCCGGGATAACGGCTCTTAACGGCTGGGGATGAGTCTTTTTTTTCACGAGTCATAGGGCTCGTACAATCGTTTTCAGGTTTGATATATACAATATCCCTTGGCGAAAATTAATCTCGGTAATTCAAGTATAGAGTATAGAGTTTGCTCGCAGCCGATTGGTGAAAGTATATATCCAGAAAGAAGAAGAAGAAGAAGAAGAAGGGGAAGGGAAGAACGTAGCGATACGCAAAGAACGATTGAAACGGAACGAGGATCAAGTTCTCGAGACTGTCGAGGACACGCCGTGAGAGTCTCTTTCACGATCTCTCACTGGCTTCTTCCTTCCTTCCTTCCTTCCTTCCTTCCTTCCTTCCTTCCTTCCTTCCTTCCTTCCTTCCTTCCTTTCTTTCTTCCTTCCTTCCTCTACCACCTATCTACCTACTGCTACGTAGCCTCTTGTCCGGACAGAGAAAAGGGTGCTCATCATCCACCAGAGTCCACCGGGGGAAACAAAGGAACAAAGATTCAATTTCCTGACGAGGGAAACAAAGGTTAAGGATTGTCGAGAAGCTTTCCTCCGGCAAGATTTTCTCCTCGAGAGCAGCAGGAGGTGATATCCACCCTGCGTTGACTGCCTCGCGGGCACGTCGAAGCTTTCTTATTTCCCCTTCGTCCCTGCTCTCGCTTTTTCTCGCGTATACAAAAGAAGCTCCTTCGCTCAGCCGTTTCGCAGCTTATTTCACCAACGGAGCAACATCGTTATATCCGTCGGTACGCGATCAGGCGGCGCGCGAGAGCTCCATGAATATTAATCGAGCGATATATCGCTTACATTTGTGCATAAATCTCGATCAACGAACGAACGTGTATATACGTACAATCTCACGATCCGGAATCGCACGGACCACCAATTTTATATTACGCACGGCTTTAGAGTCACATGCCACACACGGCAAGCCTATACCTCCTCTCCCAGGCTGTCCGCGAGATTTTTAACCGATTCGTGGCGGATGCGTAGTCATCGCGAGGCTGATGGAACACCGCGAGAATATCGAATGTACACACCAAACCGTACCTCGTCTTCACGTTCGATTATTCCTCTATCGCTATGTATATGTATATCTTGTACAAATATATATATATATATATATATATATGAGCAGATCCATTGGTTTTCGAGCATTTTCTCGGGAGGGGTCTTTCGAATTTGGTGAAAATTGGGTACTTCGAAGTACCTCAAAAACTATCGCCAAATACCAAATTTCAACTGTCTAAGTGCCCAAGGTCATGAGAACGAGCCTTTTAAAAGTCTAATAATCACCGTATTTAGCCTATCTTCAAAATGATGATTCACGAAAACCTCACGTTCAAATTGAATGATACAAGTCACATTTTGTTCAGTATGCCATCTAGTTTGTAGAAAAAAAATTTGAGTCACCTAAGCCAAAAGGCCTTTTATCCCGACTACGTTAAATAACTTGAAATTTTCAATAATATGATGATTTTAAAATTGTCGCCACAAATTCATTTTTAATCTCACTGACTTCTAACATGGCTCATTTTTTTCGTTCTTTTATACCCTTCAAGCGAATGCAGCTAAAAATTTCATTTACGTAAAGGAACTCAGAGATATTTCATTTCAAAGTTAGTCATTTTCGAAATATTACGAAAAATCGCTGACTTTTACCTTACACTACGCATTTCTATCAACTTCAATCATTACCAAAATTTAGGTGAGAGTAGTTTTTTATATCTAGAACGACTCCCCTTAAGGAATTTCTTGGCCCGAACTTCCATCACTCTCTACAGTCTGCTGAAGATCACAATAATTCTGATTACTTTTGAGTTAAAAAATTAATAATGCAGTGTTCATTACTTTTTTTTGAAGATTATTTTACGCACATTTCAATACGGTCACACTAAATTTAAGCTAATATTGCGTTAAAAACTGTAAAGAAATTTTTAACATTATTATCACGTTATAAAAAACATATTTAAGTCAAAATTTTTACTTTAAATTATTTTATGTTTATTTCTTTTAAAATAAAAAAATCTTTTCAATACTTCAATTAAAATACATAAATTTTTCCAATTATGATAGACAAGCTCTTAATTTTTACGAATCTCATTGTTTACATTCGTTCAGAAACGTTATTTTCTCATAATTTAAAATTGAATCATTTTCGTAAAATAAGTAATGTATTATTCGCACCATCTAGTTATCAGTGAAAAAAGCAATAATTATTCGAGTGTATCTACTCAACCCCCATAGGGGCCGTTCGTGGTGCTTACAACGCCACGAAGTGGGCAATTTCTACATTAGCTAAGTGTTAAGTAATCAACCGCGTATACGCGGGCGACAAGATTTTTTAATTGATTTACGATACAAAATTGATTTGTTTGTTTTGCTTCATCAAAAAGATATTGGTAACTGCAGGGCAGCTCTCACACACCATTTTGGTTTCGAGAAGATTGACCATTTTTGAAATACTGTTCTTTTCCCGAGAGCGCTGCCCATTTCGCATGAAAGAGCGAGAAACAAACGGAATGAATTATATGGCCGATTCGTCGCCCGTGCTTTGTGTTTTTACGACATTTGAGATATATCTTGAGCCACATTTTTTTAAAATTTTTATATAATTTTAGCCCCCAGCATGATTGTTAACCACGAGCTGAAAACCTTAATTGCTCATTTTTAACATTATTAATCGTAAAATTTGTCTTTATTCCTATCATTCAAAGCCAAAATAACGTCGCACAAATTGCACACTCAGACACGAGAGAGCGCGCACATCGGCTGTGGTGCTGCTCTCTATAGCTCACGTACGGTCCCTATTGGTGAGCTGTGTCTCTTTATGTTACTCCTGGATACCGGTCTCTAGGCCAGGGAGACTAGAAAGAAGGAGTGAACACACCGTACAAAAAGTGTACCCAAAAATCGGTAGAAAATGAGAGGCGCTGCGATCGCAAAGTACAATTTTGTAATATATATATGCCATGCCAACACCTCTCATAACCTCAATTCAAAAGTGTAGTATAACCTCAATTCCTCAATTGATACAATTAAAACCTCAGTCTTTTTAAATTGGGCTGCGTCAACGAAGTGGATATTGCGTAGACTGTGTGTGGCGTAAACATTGGATTTTTCATGTGTATTGATATAATCGTAAAAATATTAATTAAATCTAGTATACATTTGATGCTCCCGAATGAATTTAGGTAAATGGCAATTTCCATTTGGAGTTTTATATATTCTTGTGCTTCTGAGTCGAATTGAATAAAAGGAAATAACCCAATGAGTGGCGTTTAAATTTACCAGCATGCACATTAATAAAATCAGATTAGCATAAAAGCGATGAGCTGCATTGAAAGTAAATTGCGACGAATTTTGGCTTCTTGTATTCACGTATAAAAATTATTTCTTGCTTTGACCCTATTGAAATGTGCGTAAAATAATCTCCAAAAAAAAAGTAATAAACACTGCATTATTAATTTTTTAACTCAAAAGTAATCAGAATTATTGTGATCTTCAGCAGGCTGTAGAGAGTGACGGAAGTTCGGGCCAAGAAATTCCTAAAGGGGAGTCATTCTAGATATAAAAAACTACTCTTACCTAAATTTTGGTAACGATTGAAGTTGATAGAAATGCGTAGTGTAAGGTAAAAATCAGCGATTTTTCGTAATATTTCAAAAATGACTAACTTTGAAATGAAATATCTCTGAGTTCCTTTACGCAAATAAAATTTTTAGCTGCATTCGCTTGAAGGGTATAAAAGAACGAAAAAAATGAGCCATGCTAGAAGTCAGTGAGATTAAAAATGAATTTGTGGCGACAATTTTAAAATCATCATATTATTGAAAATTTCAAGTTATTTAACGTAGTCGGGATAAAAGGCCTTTCGGCTTAGGTGACTCAAATTTTTTTTCTACAAACTAGATGGCATACTGAACAACATGTGACTTGTATCATTCAATTTGAACGTGAGGTTTTCGTGAATCATTATTTTGAAGATAGGCTAAATATGGTGATTTTTAGACTTTTAAAAGGCTGGTTCTCATGACCTTGGGCACTTAGACAGTTGAAATTTGGTATTTGGCGATAGTTTTTGAGGTACTTCGAAGTACCTAATTTTCACCAAATTCGAAAGACCCCTCCCGAGAAAATGCTCGAAAACCAATGGATCTACTCATATATATATATATATATATATATATATATATATATAAATGTGTATACATACGATGATGGTACGCACGGAGGGTTCGGTTGCACCGAACTAACGAGTGGGCCCTTCCTATTGCTCTCCCATTTTCCTATATTTATTCACGCACGCTCCGCGTACGCGTTCTTCTCTCGTATACTCTTGCTCTTTCCCCGTTGGCATTCCGGAGCGTTAAATCTACTTAGTATTTACCTTGGATTTGACTAGGCCGACGACGATACGGCGATTAGTAATTACGCTAATTAGCAACTTTTCTCTGCCGCTCTCTCTCTCAATGTTACTCCTGGCGCGTGATATCGATCCCTGTGCAGCCTTTCATTTTGTTGGTCACGCAATAAATAAGGTATTTTGCATGAGGCTGAAAGAGGCAGGAGGAGTAGGAGGAGGAGAAAGAGGGTCGCCTTGTCGACGCCGGTTCGAGGGAGAGTAGCACCGGCTCGGCTCGTCCGATGGTCGGACGAGCGAACCTCCTAAAAGCCATTATTGAATTACTGCCATTTGTGTATGAGCTATTCGGGGGGAGCCTGCCGGTATAGCAGTAGTAGGTGGGGGATGCGGAAACCTCTCGTCAGTACGGAAAGGGCTGAAAAATCAATGAAGGGCGAACATGCTGCTGGGCTGCTCCTGGCGAGCCGCGGGGGGTTTGCCAAAGAGTCTATACACGATAGGTATACGTATAAGCAAATATTCTTCACCATCGAATTCAAATACTCAGCTATATAGTACGTTCACTTTTTATTTATACAATATGTATTAGGTATAGACGGAGCGCGAAAGAAGAAATATTGAGAGAAAAAATTCAAACGTTCCATTGCAAGCTGTGCCGGTGTATAAAAAAAAAAAAAAAAAAAAAAAAAAAATCTTTTCTCATGCTCCGCCGATGGCCATGAGCCACGAAAAATTTTTCGAATCACTCTACATTCTCCTCTCCCTTTTTTCCCGCATTCCGAGGATCAGCAACGTCGAAAGAAAGGGATTTTTTTGTAAATTTATCGACAAACGCCGCTGGTCCCAGGCAACTAAAAGAAAAATGATGAAAAACAGCTTCGTCACAGTTAGCGCGCGCGTGCGTGTGTACCGCAAAATGGCCGATTTGGGCAATCGACGATTGACCTCGATTCGTTTAATTCAATTCCTACCCGGTTTCACTCAATTGCAACACCGCGCACGCGCCTCTGTGTGTGTGCGTGTGCATTTACGTTTTTTCAAGCGCTTTGATCATGAAAAGATGAACATTTGTTTCCCGAGTTTTCTATCTTTCTATTTTGGTCTTTGAAAAAATTGAATTCCGCGATAGGGTTATGCGTTTATTGAGAGCTCGCGTCAATCGTTCCGATTTCGACAATTATACGTATGTATATACTTAAGGGGGAGGGATACCGCGCGGGCGTATGCGCTAGAACGAATAAAACCGGAAGGGTGCAAAACAATGCTGGTCACGACTATCTGTAAACACGGGGTCTTGTTGTGCGATGAGGCTCGCGAAAAAATAAAAATATTTTGGTACGAGTGACCTTTTTTAAAAATACCACAAGTTTTTCAATTTATACCTTGGAAGGATTTGAAAATGATTCTGGAATGCAAGGGGGCAAGTAATACTACAAATGGCCGTTACGCGTCCGTGCTTCACAGTCACGCGTTCCGCGAGAGTGCTACTTCTCATAAAGGTATATATATGTATATATAAGCGTTTTGCCTCGCTGACGAAGGTAGTAATTAAAGAATGCGCGAGTGGAGAAAGCAAAAGGGATTGCGCGAGCTCGGTGTTAATTAAATTAAAGAGGCTTATAGCGCGAAAAAGAGGGATGATGATTGAGTCGAAAAAGGAAAAGTTTAAATGGATTACAAGCGAATCGTCTCATTGTCTAGCAACTGTTGTATATAAATTGTATCCACTATCACGCACGTATATCGCTTGGTTTATCCAATTCTCTCTCTCTCTCTCCCTCTCGGTTCGTCCATCTCTATCTCTCACTCGATTCGAGTTATGAAATAGCTGATAAACGTTTGCACAGAAATACACAGTCGTAGGCAGATACAGCACAACCCTCGTGTCCCTTTTATCCTGCGTACAATGAAGGAGGAACGAACGCGTTCCTCGCGCGAAACAACGCTGGGCTGTCGTGCCCAAATATCCCGTTTCCCATTCCCCTCGCGGTGCATGTTGGTACACGCGCGGAGCGAGAATTCCCAAATGAGCGGCTAATATATGGCTGAATCAAGAGCATGACTCTGGCATTCGGATGCACAACACGCGAGAGACATTCGAGCAAGGTTCCTCTGCTAGAGCTCGCGAATTTCCGCGATTCCGATTTCCCATCTAAATCCTCGACGCTTTCGAAACGTTGGCGTTTATCGTGGCTCTCGTCCGTGCAGTCCCCGATATTTTTCTCTATTCTCCTCCTCCTCCTCCTCCGAGAGAGAGAGAGAGAGAGAGAGCGGGGGAGAGCAAAAGTATATTTTCAATCCCATGTGCGACAGTATAAAAGATATAAAAGGTGTCCTGGTATAGATGCGTTATGTCGCGTCATCTACATTCCCCCGGTAGACTCGAATATGTATATATATATATATATATATACGTCTATCAATGGTTGGCTCACGAAATATACGAAACAGAGAGGCGTAATTCCAGCGAGGGTCTCAACGTCGTGGTGCCCATTTTTTGTTCCTCGCATTGGTAACACGTAAAAACTGTGAAATGAAAATATAACCCGGTTGTCCGGCATGTGTGTAGCACCGTCCGCCTCCGCTCAAAGTCATTTCCGGCTTGACGTATGGAAAAAAGCACCCAGAATAACTCGCTATCTCGCACAGAGTCGCGTTTCCCTTTCCATACGGCGTATTACCTACTCCTCCGCCCGGCTGCGCCAAATTCTCTTTCGCGCGTTCCGACAATAAAAAAAAAAAAAAGAAAAAAAAAGTAGTATGTATACACGAGTACGCGCCAAGAGTGTTCAGCACAGGGGTGAATTTGCAAATAACGCGTGTACGTTCCTTCCCTCATCCCGTGCCCCGTATTTATATTTATGAAAGTAGCAGAGCTGTCACAACTCGGTGTTCTACCGCCAATATTAATCCACGAATTACCAAATGATACCCGACATTTCGCGTTTATCCCCCGACCGTCTCTCCCTTTCTCTTGTCATTCCGCCAATATCAATATCGATTACGCTCTCGCATGTACGCGAGTGTACAAGGGCCTGTCTCTCGTTTGTACGATATCGCTCGACAGAGACGCGGTTGTCGATTATTTTGATGCTCGCGCGATATACCACTCCTTCCAATCCTCATCCATTTTTTTCACTACGACATTAAGAAAAACAAAAAACAAATTATCTTTATCCCCTGTCGCTTCAAACGCTTCCGGCTGAACAATATATCTTTCGAATGGCTATAACGTCGCGACGCGGGCGTGTATGTTTCGCAAACGATCCTTTTCTCGCGATTAGTTGGAATATTTACACATTCTTTGTTTTTTTTCTTGCCAATATGGTTCTTCCGTTTCTGGTGCATAATAATATAGAGCGATCCGATAGTAAAAGACTATCGTAATTGATGATGTAGGTATGCACGTTCCATATAGCGGACTTGCCATAAATAAAAACGAAAGATAATAAAGCCGAGTAGAGTCACGCGCGCGTTCTTCTTCCGGTCTACCGAGAGAATTTTTTCACTGGTAAGGGCGCCACTGCGGAGTTGGTTACCAAATTCCTTGGGATAAAGAATTTTTAAAACGCCTTTTATTACTCGGGGTATGCTGCTGGAAAACCTGCGCTCCGTAAGGTGACACGATAGCAAATCATCTTGCCGACGGATTTTTTTCTTTCTCAATGCTCATCGCTTGAAACCCGGGATTGAAGACGGAATTTCAATGGCGAAAAGCGCAAATGATACTTTTACGTGCTAGCAAACTAATTTTACCGCGATGAAGAGTTATAGAATAAAGTGAACGGAGAGGCTGGTTTTTATCACAAACAGAGATCTTATTACGCGACAACGTTGAGAGCTCGTCATAGCCAGATTAGTAGAACTCCGTACGACGATACAAGTTCCTACATACTGCTGTATATCGTGAAATAAAAATATATTTGAGAGATTTCGAAAGGATACAACTATATCGATGTATAATCGATGTATAAATAAAATGTCACGTTAATGCGCGATTGACGATTTAAAACTTTGATGGTGCGTACAATTATACCGACGTTACGGAGTTGACCAGACTGATGAAGAACTCGACTATGTGTAAAAATTCATCATTTATCGTGGAACGCTCGGCAGACGCGACCCTCCTTAATCCTACTTGGAAAAAATCAAACGAGATCGTCCTTTTTTTCATCGTCAAAGGCGATCGAGTCGGTGATATATATTATAGATCCGAACCATCTAATCTCGTCGTCAAACTTCCTACACCGCTTCTCTCTATTTTCTCACTTTTACTTTTGTTCCGTCTATTCTGCTGTATCTTCCTATTCTATTTATCGTATGCATGCCTTACCCACCCCCCTTTGCTCGTTCTCATTCCCTCCCCGTTCTGCTTTCGTCTTAAAAGCGTTTTCTAATAAAATTTTGCGCTTCCGCGTCCCTCCCGCGTCGCCGCCGCCGCTACTAGGTACGCTTTTATTTTCCCGCTTGACGAGCCCTCCGCGTGATACAACTATACACACACGGTATATGCGGGGGAAAGTCACAAAAGCGTTACGACACGCTTCATACGGCGTCAACGCCAACGGTTTTTCTATACAATACGCGTGTACGTGTGTACGTGTTGTGTAAGAGAAAGTGTGGGCGCGTGCAAGCTGGGCGATATCGGGCGTTTGTATAGCTTCCGCTCCCGTGCTTTGCGACTTTTTGTTTTCTTTTTTTCCTCCTTTCTTTTTTAAGAAAAAAAAAAAAACTCGCGCGACTTCGTGGACAAAGAGAAAAAGTGTGTCGAGAAAAAGCTCTTTGCGCCTCGCAAAAGTGAGTATCACTCGCTCAGTCTCTTTTATACACAAATATTTATATACGTATTTACACGAACGGGTCCCTCCTTTCGTACGTACATACACACAAGAGGGGAAAGAGAAAATCCGCTCTTTTTACGGATCATGGGGTGAAGAAGGAGCGAGAGAGGTTTGCGTAAATAGAGCGGAATACGTGAGATACACATAGCCATCTCTATATTATATTATGTATGTCCTAAAAAAAATTCTCAACTTCCAGGCATTCATTTTTTTTATTATCCGTTTTTGTCATCTTGCCTCCCCGCTTTCCCGCTCGAAGTATATCGAGAGAGAATGAAAATGGGTACCCATACGGATAACCCTCCTCGTCACCCCTTTCTTCCGTGCCTATACGAACAACGCCAAGAATTCCAACGAGATAACCATATTCTTTCACCATGAGGAATATGAAAAGCCACCGCAACCAAATTCGATGACAATGAGGAGAAACCGATCGGGGGGAAGGGGGGATCTCTGCATACTCCTCTCGGTCTTGCGAATATTCGCCAACGTACTGCATATACTTATACGGCGCACATCCTCTCGTGAGAATGGCTCAACTATATAACGACTCAATTCCGCGGGGGTAACAATCGAGTCGACCGCGATAATAATACGGAGTTCTTTCCTCCTCGCGAGTTCAATATGTGGAAAGAGGTGGAAAGAAAAAGAAATCAACGTTTCGCGATATCAGTTTGAACGCTCAAATAGGCGGATGAACGTAGGAGGACGACAACAAACGCATGTACGATACGAACAGTCTCTCACGTCCAAGGAGATGATACGAAACGGGGTTTCTAGTTTCATCCAAGATGGATCACGATACGTAGGTACATGGATGAGATACGCGAGGGGGATCTTAATTCCTAGGATTCCGGAATGGATGGTTCGCGCAAGGACCCGCGGCACACATGTTCACGAGATTCCTCGATGCTAACTGCGATGCCGTAGCGCACGACTATAGTTGTAGGGCGACAGAGCGACTAGTGTGCGGAAGTGAACAACCGAGCGAAACCGCGACGTAATCCCGACACGCAAATTCCTCGGGCCATAAACTCGAACCCGAACGAGCTTCCACCGCTGGCCTACGACGACCTTGCAAGAGTGAAAACCAATCAACGTTCTTCAGTACTAAAATTTGGAGCATCCAACGAGACTAATTATAGACCTAGATTCGTTCTACAAAACGAAGCGAACGTTTGTTGATTCGGAATTAGACGAATGTCGTGTAAAAACACCAAGAAACGTTAAATTTCGTGCATCATGTCAATCGTATAATCGACCTCCCAATCGATTACACATCGTGTCGATTCCCCTACTCCAAAGTCCACCTGACCGAAGCGATCGTGCTCTTCGCTATCTTTCGCTCCGGAACCGCCCGACGAGACGCGCATCGAAAACTTCACGGGTCAATCGCAAGAGAAGAATCCCAAATTTCGTCCAAGTCGACAACGCCATTCGGAGATCTTGAGCCTGGCCAGCTTGATTTTTCCTAATCGCCGAGAGTCCTCCATACTTGCGTCGGTTCGCGGGAAATTCTCGGGAAAGAAAGGGGTTTTCGGAGCAGAGAGCCAACGAGGGATCACAGTATATTTTCAAGATAAGTTGAACGAAACTTGTACGTCCTCTCACAAAGAATTATCAAAGACTCTGCGTGGTTAATCATTCGTAGTTCTATATTTTGTGATTTTGTTTTTATTGCGATTTGCCATAATTGACGAGACGTGTCGTCTCAATTTTTGGATGTGAATATGAGCGTATGTATGTATGGGTGTGTATGTGTGTGTGTGTGTGAATAGATGCGTGAAAATGTCGAGAGAAGGATAACGCGGATAAATTGATAAATTTATGTAGAACAAACAGTACTGTATGACTCCAATGTCTACTCGAACAACTTTGGTTATAGAATTAAAGATCAATCTATTCTGAGAATCGATATACATATATATATATATATATATGTATATCTTTGGATTTACATATCTAACCTAATATCTCTATCCCCATCTTATCATAATTTTACAGTCGGCGTTTGAAAATTCAGCCGAAATCGACGCTTTGGCTCTAATCGAATCAAGGTTGCGAATAAGGACGTTCCAAAACTTGATCCGACGTATATGGTACACGCGTGTGTATCCGAATACACGAGTACGAATGACCGGCGAGGGTGCTTCTTTTCACGCCGCAAAATTATAGGTCGCCTATATCACTGAGAAAAGTAATGCGGTGGATTCAACAAAACCATATCCAACTAATTTTATTTCGTACGATTAATGCTAATGTTGTCCCGTATGACCAGAACTATTTGGACATGTGTATTATTTAGCAGGCTAGATAACGATGATTCGAGCAAATATTTTAAGTTGCTGAAATACCGGAAAATTTGACGTATTTCACACAGGGCCCTCAGTTGAGTCAAGGAAATTTTGATTAAGTCATCTAAACTGTTTACGCACAGTATAATTTGGCAAGTGTAAACGAGGGAGCGGAGCAAAGCGTGCATTCATCGAGACCCTAGCCGCTGCCGCCGGCATTGCTTTCGCTTTCGAATAAAATTACGAGTGAATACCTTATTCGATGGCCACTCGAAAGGCATTTGAGATTTTTGTTTAAGTAGAAGGCGAATCCAGAGCAAACTTTATGTTTCAACCATCGTCAATTGCTGCTTTTTTTGTTACTTTTTACTTATACAAAAAGAAAAAAAAAACAACATTCCCATTGTGAGTGTAAGGCCCGTAACCGAAACAATTGACGCAATAAAGCAAGACAATCCGAATTTTCTAACTTGGATGCAAGCTCCGTGTAATATACGCGAGTACGTATACGTCGTGCAAGACTAATTGTGTATTTTCCACGTGGTTCGCACGCTGCTCGTTATCGATGATTTTTCAGAGGTTCGCTATTGACCTGTCGTCGCATTAAAATTACATCACAGCCGAATGAAAATTGGGAAGAAAAAAAAACGGTGTACTTGACTTACCTCTCAATTGAAGCAGCGCGGGATGCGTGCAACGTAAGATAGCTGTTTCGCTGAGAAAAGCGGCGGGCGTTACAACAGGTACAACGAGAATAGCGCGAGATTTGCTTGTGCGAAGGATCGTCGCGGGAAACACGACGCGACGCCGATTTATCTTCATTTCGTTGAATTAACTCTCGATACTACCGACTGAAAATTGTAACAAACGATGAGAAAGAAGATCGATCTGTCGGACTCTGGAACTCGACGACAGAAAAAAGAACAAGGAATATCCAAGTACTCGGTTCGCACTTTTGTTGTTTACCGGAAGGAGGACGCGGCGAATAAAACGAGCGTTCGAGGAAGGGCCACTCGAGAACCCGGAGAGCTGCTCGAGATATCGGATATCTGGAAGGAAAGTATACACGGGGGCTCGTACAAATGTATATATTTACGTTGTCTCTTTGCGACGTTATCGCCGGGACAGCAAAGACCACGGACGGGAAAGGAAACCGGTGGGTGGGAGGGAGCTACGTACGATTGACAAGATGTTGCTTTTCCAACGTCGTATCGTACACCACGCGTATATTTACAGCCGAAAGGAGCTCTTTGCGAGCAACAACACCGAGGACGACCAGGACGTCGAGGAGCGAGATCGCGTTATACCTCCCGAGTGAGCAAAAGCTACGGTAAGACCGAGCGCACCCAGCATCCAAATCCACCCTCTACCCTCGTTTTTCTCTCAAAAGGGAGCTCGGATCGTGGGAGAACCCACTATCTCCCGCCGACTGCGGCAACGGTGGGGGATATTTCGTATTGCGCAAAATCCGCAGCAGCATCCCTCTCGCTCCCTTGACTCTCGAACGCTCACGGGCCAAAGTTCCTATAATACGCGTTGCGGCCAACTATTACGACCATCGCGAGCGTTCACCAACGCGAGATAGTCTTTGGCACTCTCCGTGAGGAACCACCGAGGATCGAGAGGCGCGCCAAAAACTCTCTCTCGCTCTCTCTCTCTCTCTCGCCAATTACCGTCCATGACCCATCGTACCATACGGGTTTTTTATACGGTTACTACTCGTACGAGCAGCCCACCGAGTTTCATGTGTATACGTAAAGAGAGAAGCGGAGAGCCTCGAGGTTACTCAATCTACAGCTGATGTATATACGTGTACGGAAACCCGTTTTGCCTACCGTTTCCTTCCGCCATATATCTCGCATTTTCAAACACAACGACCGACTCTCGATACAACGGACTACCCCGACGGACCAGAGCGAGGGAAGCGCGGCACATCGCAGCGGTATTGCAACTTTTTCGGAAAAGGGCTAATCGCGCTACGCTCATCGACCAACGTCCATCTTTTCCGTTCGGTCATCATCCTACAAGGAGACGAACGAGCTGTTACAAGTTCAAAAACGCAACTTGAATTTTATCGCAACCGTTTATCCGTTGTCACTGCGCTAGACATATAATAGTACCTGTCATAAAAATAATTGATCTCACAGTTTTTCGTGTGCGGCCAAGGTTTCGCGGTTTTTTTTTGGAGAAATTAGGGATGATCCGTATTTACCCGTTGAGAGGAGAATTGGCCCTCTTCGCACGGACACGCGTATTCCTACCATAAACGCGCGAGTACCGTATACACGAACCATCGAGAATACCTCTCGCGAACGCGCCGACTCCCAGCGCCCTGCTCTTGGGATATGACGTCGAGAGTGGGTGTTGCGGGATGAGGGGTGGGGTGCGAGGTAGGTGGCCACCTTGTTTTATGCGTTTCACCATGGGCGGTAGAGCAGACCTCCCCGCCGCCCGTTTATCAATAACCTCACTCGCCGACATACCCCTTACCCCTCCCCCCTCCTCGGCTCCATCACCCTGTGCTGTTCGACATACGTATCCCCGTATGTATACCAACACACGCGTGCACGCACGCAGGCACACAATGGCGGTAGGTCTATACGACGATACGGGGATACTAAAATCTCTCGTATATATTAGGAACGAGGGAACCGCGGTACTAGCGCTACCGCTATATAGGTCCACGCAAGGTTATGATCCACCGTAAACGGGGCAGTACGGTGGAGAGTCGTCGGCACATCGAGCCACTCTGCCAGCCTCCCGCGACGTTATTTCCACCCCGTGCATCATTCTACGAGTCTATGTACGCGAATCGAAGTAATTGAGAGCGCAACAACGATGTCCTTCAAAAAATTTGAAATCATGGAAAAAATGTAAAGAGCGAACCTCGAGAGCGAAACATATTTTATTAGCCGCTATATTTTGCCGCAAATACGCGCGAGTCATGCTACTCCCCTTAGCCAACTTATCCACTGTAATGATGGCTATGGGAACTACGAGGGAGAAGGGAGAGACGGAGCCCAACCAGCAGCAACGACGCTCATTGTCGCTCTTGGACAACGAAATATTGCCCTCCGTTACCGAGAGTGTTTCGCACGAGAGTCCCGCCAAGATAAATGACGCCCTCTCCTTCTCTTCCTCTCAACTACGATCATTAATCCACCCCCGTGGTATACAATGCCGCCCCGTTATATATATACACGCGCACACATATATATAACCAAACGTATTGGATGTTTTGCGCGGAGAAAGTGGCAGAGCCGGATTTCGCGAAAGGCAACCACCCAAACCTCTCCGCCTTTTCTTCCATTTAGCTATATACCGCCGCACCCCCGACCGATATATAAATGACCCGCGGAGAAAACAGGAAGTGAGGGAGAGAGACATATTATGACGTCTTGATCGAATGTTGATCGCAAAAAGAGGAAAATTGAAACAGTATACATGTGCTCTTTCAAAAACGGTCACTTTTTACCAGCATGCATACACCGCTTATGTACTATATGTATATTAGGGTGTGCGAAAAGAAATCGGTACTTTTTTTTTCGCTTGCATCCAGCCAAAAAAGTTGAATTAGGGTAAGAAAATTTTAAGATTTTCCATAAGAATAACACAGGAAAATAATCGGATCTCCAAATATTGTATTACAACTCTTGTGAAAACAATCAAACAGAAATCTCACCAATATATTTTCATAGAGAATCGAATTCCCTACAAAATTCGTCCTTATGAGCAATTAGCTTTGAACAAACATTCAAATGTTATTGCTGTTCAAAATTGAATTAATCGCAATTTTTTCATTTAAACGGCGATCACACTTAAATCGCTTATTTTACGGACAAACTTCCATAGAGTTTTTTATAAACAATTTTCTGCTTTACCAGGAAAAATTCAATGAAATCATCGTGAAAGCATTCCTGTAATAATTACGAACATTTCTCGTTTTATTTTCAAGATATAACAAACATAAACTTCAATAAAACATTAGCGTCTGTTTTTGAAAAAGCTTTATTCATTGTGACAAATTTAGTATAATCAGATCTGACAATAAATAATAAAAAAAAGGAAAATGGTTAATTATTGCTTTCATAATAAATCTAATATTATTTACGTTCTTTTGTTATAAAAAAATGAGCACATTAAAAAACGTGTATTTTCTGGATATAACTCAGTATCTACCTCTAGAATATGATGTTGTAAATCGAATCGCTGGAAAGGAAACATGGATTTTCCTGTGCCAAATTTGCTAGCATCTTTTTCCTGCAGCATCATTTTTCAATCATATTTCAAAATAATCTTTCGCTTCCAAATATTTTTTTTTCTTAACCCTTTACAAGATGTCTGATTTTAATTTTGAACCTCATTGCAACAATTTTTTCTCATCTATCAGAAAAAAGCAACCAATTTTTTTTAAATGGAGAAAAGATTAAAAATATTATTGAATAGAAAAGTGAACTTTTGATTGTTTGTGAACTATGAAAATTTTAATCAACATCCATTCGAGTGGACGTTATCCGGCCTCATAAAAAAAATGAATGCAATTGGAAAAGTGAGGCATTCTTGTTTTACTTACCTGATTGATATTACCCACGTCTTTGATTGATTAACTAATTGAACTCATTAGTTATTAACAGTACTTAATTACTCAAGAGGTCTATTATACTTCTATCGTTAACGTAAATTAGTTATTATCGTAAAATTCAATTGCGATTGATATTAGGTGTATAACTTAATTTTTACCGTTTTTTTATAAAATTTATTTAATATTATAAAATATACGAAACAACATTAATCTTCGAAATATTGTCCACTATTTTCGATGACCTTTCTCCATCTATCAGACAACATATGGATACCATCTCGAAAGAAATGAGGAGGTTTTGAGGCAATAAATTCATCGATGAATGGTAAAAACTAAGTTATACACCTAATATTAAGTTGAAATGCATAAAAAATTTGCAATCAAATATGGTACTGATTACTGATAAAAAATTTTCACAGTTCACAAACAATCAAAAGTTCATTTTTCTATTCTATAATATTTTTAACCTTGTCTCTATTTTTTTTTTTAAATTAGCTGTTTTACTTTGATAGATGAGACAACGCTGTGGCAAGAGGTTCAAAATAAAAATGAGACAATTAGTAAAGTGTCGAGAAAGAAAAATTTGGAAACCAATGATTATTCTGAAAAATGATTGAAAAGTGCTGCAGGAAAATGATGCTAGCAAATTTGCACAGAGAAATGCATATTTCTCGTCCAGTGAATCGGTTTACAACATCATATTCTGGAGGTAGATACTGATTAATATCCAGAAAATGGACGTTTTTTAATTTGTTTTTTTTTTTAATCCCAAAATACACACAAAAACAATAGAACTTAAATAATAGTAGATTTATTGTAAAAGCAATAAACTAACAATTTTCGTTTTATTGATTATTTATTGTCATACCTGATTATATTAAATTTGTCAAAATGAATAAAGCTTGTTCAAAAACAGATGCTAATATTTTATTGAAGTTTATGTTTGACAGTTTGTAAGCAGGAAAAATGGATATATCTTGAAAATAAAACGAGAAACGCTTGTAATTATCAGAGGAATACTTTCACGATGATTTCATTGATCTCTTTTGGTAAAGCAGAAAATTGTTTATAAAAAAACTCTATGGAAGTTTGTCCGTAAAATAAGCGATTTAAGTGTGATCGCCGTTTAAATAAAGAAATTGTCATTAATTCAAGTTTGAACAGCAATAACATTTGAATGGTTGATCAGAGCTAAATGCTCATAAGGACAAATTTTGTAGGCAATTCGATTCTCTATGAAAATATATTAGTGGGATTTCTTTCTGATTTTATTCACAAGAGTTGTAATACAATATTCAGAGATCCGATTATTTTCCTGTATTATTCTTATGGAAAATCTTCAAATGCGATGCGCTGATCGAAATAATTTTATATTAAACTCTCCATCTAGGATGCTTCTTTTCTTACCCAAATTCAGCTTTTTTGGCTGGATGCAAGCAAAAAAAAAGTACAGTGCGATCTCGATTTTCTATCGCTTGGGGAGAGGACTGGTAAAAAATCGAGGTTCAGCTGAGAGGTGTGACTTAAGGATGTATATAAGGTCAAATCCGCAGTACATCTATTTATTTTTTAATGTTAATCTTTATGTCGAAATGTCAAGTGCCGAATCATTCCTTTTGTTTTTTATGATGTCTAATGAAAAAAATATGTCATTTTGTATAATAATTTACGATTTTTAATGAAATTGATATGCAACTTGATATATGTGGCCGAGTACAAATTGAGCCAATCAGATAATTTCATTTCTGTCCCGAGAAAATGTGGCAACAATGCTACACCCAGCCATGACAGTCAACTACAGCTGATCATTCCGAGACCGGCAGTTGAAGCGTGCTGCGTTGCCGCATCTACGTGTCCGATATGATGGACGTATTAAATTGAACAACAGTTTACAGAACGCTAATGAAACGTCAAAAGTTAACCATGAATATCTTCACAACGACATCGGGAACAGTAGTTTTTTTTTTCGTGAAAAAATTGAAAAATGTATGAAGTTTCTGAAAATTCTTTTTTTGGCCAAACATTGACTACAATACATATACTTTTTTATCATTTTAGTTTCATTTTGTCAACTTCCGGTACAAATAACACGGAGTTAAATGAGGCTTTAATTCTTAAGTATTTGTTTCAAATCATCGGCTAAGTGCCTTTTTCTTTTTCCGAACGATACAGCGTGATAAACTCTATCATATTAGTCATTTTTATGGAAAGTTAGACGACTTGATATATTTTACATACATCCTTAAATGTTGTGGGGAGGTACGAAATGGTGCGAGCATGCGTATACCTATTTTTACTCTTAGGGTTTGAGGTTATGTTACCGCAGCGCCTGCGCGCCAGCGTATTGGACGAGTGTTCTAAGGACTCTTGTGAGGCCTAAATATGGCCTAAAGTGACTGTGTCCAGTCACTTTAGGCCATATTTTACGAAGTTCTATTCAAGAGACCCAGCCTCTGGCCAATTTTTTTATAAGTTGTTTGGACCTATACGAATATAACCCTAAGTTTTCGTAAAAATCCGAGCTGCATTTTAGCAATAAAAAATTATTGAAAATTAAAAAATCGATTTTTTTGAGTTATTTTTTTTGGAACGCGTCTATCGAAAAAAGTTTCGATTAAAAGTTGTTCATCATAACGTCTTCTATAAAAAAGGTCCTATACAAAAATGAGCTAACATTGTTAATTAAGCGGTTAATTGCAAATGAAAAAAAAATTCTCAATTTCATTTTTGCAACCGCAATCGATTGTTTATCAACATATCGGTTTGAAGTTCATACATGATATAGGAGAGCCGAACCCGAAGAGAATCGTGCAAGATTTATCGATCTGCGAGATATAGTTTAGCAACAATCTGCGATCATCGAAAAAACTTTGGCATTCATTAGAATTTCCCGACAAAGGCCCACAGCGTAGAAAAAAATCGAGGAGCTTTGTGTCATCGTGCACAAGCGATATGGAAAAAAAAAATTGTTTTCGTTGAAAATAAATACTGTTTTTTAACGATTTTCGATTTTTGCTTATAAACAAATAGCAATTCTGACCAAAGTTACAAAGATATCCGGAAAATTCTTGGACCATCTAATGCGTTTTTGAAAAACGAATAATTAAAAAGAAACAAAGTTGCAATATCTTGATTATAGCTCGAGATATGGATATTTTTACGTTTTTTCAATTTTCTATTATTGTAATTAAGATTTTTGCAAAATTCAAATTCGTTAGCCTTCCCTACGCTTCCGGCTACGGAATTCAATAAAATACGGACCTTTAGGAGGAATTATGCCATCACAGTTATCAACGTATTCCGATCGACGGCGCGCGGCGTCGACCGCTCAGCCGGGTGGCGTGGTGGGAGTACCCCCTCTCCCTCCGCAGCCTTGCGCGAGCGGCTTAGTTAACAAATTTGATAACTTACTTAAAAATGGTCGTAGAACAATTTTTTTTTTTTTAATTTTACGTAATTTTTTCTCGCGCACACGATGGTATCCTTAAAAATCATGTTCACCCCATAGTAGATCCATGATCATCGTTTTTACAAATTTTACATATAACCGTGCTTTAAAATCATTTTACTATGAATGGGAAAGGTATCATAAATAAATCTTTTCTCCGACACTGTTTCATTCTTTACAATAAGTTTATTAAGGCGAGAAATCCCTTTAGGAGCGTGAAAAATAGGTATGTTTCGGGAATTTTTTTAGAGGGGATAAAATAATCTGATTATTTTCAAATTTGAACATGAGTTTATTATAACTGTCAAGTTTAAAAAAAAAAAATTTTTTTTGGGATGACCAACAAAATGGCGGCGTTATTAAGGGTCTTCGGACGCCTGTTTTCCGCGACATCGAAAAGTGCTGCAGTTGTCACTCTTTTTCTGTTGATCTGAAAAAGATTTAATAAATGTCATTCGTTTACTGACATATTAAGGGGAAGGATATGCCTAAAAAATGATGAAAAAGTGCAAAATTGAAAATTTGGGAGCCTTTTACTCCAAACACATTTGACCCCAAAAAAAATATTTATTTACACGCTACCTTTCAAACTTTAGGTATATCCTTCCGATAATATTACTGAGTGTAACCTCCCAAAATTTCATCCAAATCGGTCGATAACTTTTTGAGCTACAACACAAGCAGTTTTTGAAAAAGTCGTTTCGAGATAATCGCGTTTAAAGTTAGTATCGCGTACAGTAGACCTTCATCTTCCTCGAAAAACTGATTTACCTGCGCTAGCTGCTGTTTCCGGGCTGTACGAGCTTCTTTTGTCTTAAAAAGACTCATCCGGTTCTGTCGTACAATTCGCGCCTCATCAGAGGTTTCGGCGAAAACTTTGCAGTTGGTGCCAATGATTATGTCCAACGCATTCATAATTCTTAGGATCGAAGAAAAGCCATCATTGAATACCCCAGCAGCAATGTAGGCCGAAATTTCAACAATTTTTAGTCCAAAATGTAAGTGTTTCGGAGCCAATCGCCAGATCGTCGAGTTGAAACTTTCGTTAGCATTTTGGGTATGGCCACCCAAGCATCTTTCTAGCAAATCATCTCTGGACAAATCTTGATAAATCAGCAAGAAATGCTGTTTGATATTTTCGTCAAGTAACGGTGAAAGTTCTTCCAATTTTGGATTTTTATTTAAGGCGATTGCTTTCTGCCATTTGCACCAGCATTCGGATTCAGTCGAGCAGTATTCGTGATTCGGCTCTTCCTTTGTTGAAGAAATATGATAAAAAGTAGCCATAAGCTCTTTTTTCATATTTTCAACACTATTTACATTGCTCTAACATGTTTCTACTTTTTTTCCACCCCCACTGCATCGGGTTCTTTGAACATTCACCTTGCCATTGACAAACTTGTAAAAACGTGCGAAGCGAATGTTCATTACAAGCCTCAGCAGTTGGGGGGAGAGGACTTAAATTAAAGGTGCTCTTAAGGCTCGATTTTGTGAAACACAAGTATCGGAATTCGTCATAACCCATATTATCTCCATTATGCGCACCATACATGGCCGTTACTATATTTTGTCCAGCTGCTTGAATAGAACTTTTCAAAGATGTCGGATCATTAAAAAGCCCAGCTTCTTTCTAGAGGCTCTTACGGTCACTCTTCAAAAGTTTTATTAATTTCGCTCTCTCCCTCTCCCCCCCCTCCCTCCCTCCCCCCCCCTCCCCCCCCCCCTCTCTCTCTCTCTCTCTCTCGCTTTCTCTCTCTCTCTCTCACAACCTACCTGAAAAGGTTCACTAATTCCGAACATGCGTATATGTCGCGACAGCTGTGTACAAATTTTTCGGGGAACTCCACTCTTAATCGATGTAGGAACAATATCGCTGACAATTTTCTATGCGAAATTCATTATTCTTTTTAGTTACTTTTGCTCAAGAAAGGAAATTGAAAATGACCATTAATTTCTTCGAAATTATATTTTAAGTGCATTACTAACTTATTGTAGTGAATGAAACAGTGTCGGAGAAAAGATTTATTTATGATATCCTTTCCCATTCATAGTAAAATGATTTTAAAGCACGGTTATATGTAAAATTTGTAAAAACGATGGGCATGGGTCTGCTATGGGGTGAACATGATTTTTAAGGATACCAGCGTGATCGCGAGCAAAAATCACGTAAAATTAAAAAAAAATAAATTATTTTACGATCATTTTTAAGTAAGTTATCAAATTTGTTAACTAAACCGCTCGCGCAAGGCTGCGGAGCGAGAGGGGGTACTCCCAACAACGACGCCGCGCGCTCAGCCGCGCGCCGTCGATCGGAATACGTTGATAACTGTGATGGCATAATTCCTCCTAAAGGTCCGTATTTTATTGAATTCCGTAGCCGGAAACGTAGGGAAGGCTAACGAATTTGAATTTTGCAAAAATCTTAATTACAACAATAGAAAATTGAAAAAACGTAAAAATATCCATATCTCGGGCTGTAATCAAGATATTGCAACTTTTTTTTTAAATTGTTCGTTTTTCAAAAACGCATTAGACGGTCCAAGAATTTTCCGGATATCTTTGTAACTTTGGTCAGAATTGCTATTTGTTTATAAGCAAAAATCGAAAATCGTCAAAAAACAGTATTTATTTTCAACGAAAACAATTTTTTTTTCCCATATCGCTTGTGCACGATGACACAAAGCTCCTCGATTTTTTTCTACGCTGTGGGCCTTTGTCGGGAAATTCTAATGAATGCCAAAGTTTTTTCGATGATCGCGGATTGTTGCTAAACTATATCTCGCAGATCGATAAATCTTGCACGATTCTCTTCGGGTTCGGCTCTCCTATATCATGTATGAACTTCAAACCGATATGTTGATAAACAATCGATTGCGGTTGCAAAAATGAAATTGAAATTTTTTTTTTCATTTGCAATTAACCGCTTAATTAACAATGCTAGCTCATTTTTGTATATGACTTTTTTTTATAGAGGACGTTATGATGAACAACTTTTATTCGAAACTTTTTTCGATAGGACGCGTTCCAAAAAAATAACTAAAAAAAATCGATTTTTTAATGTTCAATAATTTTTTATTGCTAAAATGTAACTCGGATTTTTACAAAAACTCAGGGCTATATTCCTATAGGTCCAAACAACCTATAAAAAAATTGGCCAGAGGCTGGGTTTCTTGAATAGGATTTTTGCTAAGGTGACTGGACTAATAGCAATGCCCAACCACTATTCCCCTTGACGAGACAAAATAGAGCGGGGGCGAGAATTAAGGGGAATGAAAAAAAATCGAGGTGCGAAAAGATCGAGGTTGCACTGTACCAATTTTTTTCTGCACACCCTAATGTATGTATAGATGAATGAAATGACTCTCACCCATGCACAAACGATCAAATTGACGGAACACACACGGAGCGGATTATCCATTACTAGCTGTGCCCGCGATTTTGCCCGCATTATCGTTACAAAGCCTCAACTTCAAAGTCAACAATAATGATTTGGTTTTTGAAATTCGGGTCTGGACGGAACCCCTGGCAGAGGCCAGTATTTTTATTTTCTTAAAACATGAGATATCGGGATATACAAAAAAAATTTTTCTTCATTTTTCGATCAGCTATTCAGAAAGTGTCTCAAAAAATTGATCGCCCAACCCATCATTAAGATAATGCCGAAAAAGTACATCAAAAAGTGGTTTTCATACGAACATTTTCAAGTGAAAAGAAATTAATCAATATTTTCAGTATTATTGGATCAAAATACATTAATCTAAGCCGTGAAAAAGGAATCGATTTTTTTTACAATTCTGGCCATGTTTCAAAATAATAAGCTGTAACTTTGTTTCTATTTGATATTGAAACACCACCGGGTGTTGATTCGATACGTCTTCGCATCCCCTCTAAAATGGTGCTAGATTCATCTACTTTTTTTTTACTTTTTAGTTTTTTGTGCATTGTTCAAGTTAAGACTGCTGTTTGTAAAAGTCCCATGCATACCTTTTTTTTAACGTAATAACCAATTTATCGAAATGTAGTACAGTGATTGGGATAGAGAGAGAGAGAGAGAAGAGCTGTAACGCAGGCATCGTGCTACCGTATAAAATCCTAAGACGGGGATGAAAATTTACGAAAGGTTGTAGTTGGTTGAAAGCACAGCTCGTGAGAGCTTCGTAGGGTTTCTTCCTTTGAGAAGAAGATTAGAGGAACGTCGAAGAGAAACCGCCAACGTGAAGGACAAGGAGGGGGATGGGGAAGAGGATTGTGTCCTTTTCGGACATCTTGGTACAATTAACCAAAGGTGTGAGCAGCGAAAAGGGCCGCTCGAGGACTCGGAGCTTTGATCGCCGAGTTGAGCCTTAATTCTCGGTGAAACTGGTCCCGAGATCAAACGCTCTTGAGCGAGGGAAAGAGGGACCCCTCCCGGCGTCCTGACGTTCCAAAATGCGTTGTAGCGTAGATAGTAGATAGTATACTACCGCAGCGCGAAAGAGACCCTTGAGCCTCTCTCCTCGAAAAGTGTTCATCACCCTTTTGTTTGGGTTTTTCCAAAAGAGATGAACAAAAATGCACTTTGCGGTGTATGTTCATCACGATCGTAGATAATAAGACCGAGCGTCGTAATCGAGCGGCACTAACGCGCATCCCCCTGAATAAAAATTCCTCCAGAGAGCGATCCATCATTATTTACAGATATCTCAGATACACCTTATGGGAATTAACCTTACCGTCGAGTTCCCTCAAAGTTCGATAATCTTTTTCTTTCCTCATCATCACTCCCTGTTTTTCTTCCGGTTTGCCACCTTGCTTTCGCTTCCATTCTCGGATGACTAAGCTCAACGAGTTTCGCGCTCCAACTTTCGCCAGTAAAATGAAAGCCCCCTCCCGCTCGTCGGATCCAGACTCAACCAAATTGTTGATCGCTCTCGCGTGTACGATTAATTTATCAAGGAACGAGAAGCCTGCCACTGGTAAATTGACGCAAAGAGGCAATACGGCGATAACCCACTAAATTAGCATTGGGACCGCATCGCCGGCCTTGTCCAATGTTTTGTCCAATGCCTTTAATACGGAGAATGTAATTGCTCGAGAACCTTTGAGAAATAGGAAATTGCTCATAAGCTACTGCCGTAATGAATCGCACGGCGCCTGGACAGAGAGAGAGAGAGAGAGAGAGAGAGAGAGAGAGAGAGAGAGAGAGAGAGAGAGAAAACGTATGTCCGAAATTTGCTAGATCAGCCTGAGAATAGTTCCGAGTTTGCGCAAATCTCACAGACCAAACATCTCGGTTTTCCCCTCCTCGCCCTAGATCATATTTCTTTGAAAAAAAAAAAAAAAAAAAAATAATGCTTCGTAACCAATTCCATCGATCCGAGTAAACTCGGACACGTGGCGCGTTGCAGGTATCGGACAGCTCCGAGAGCGTTTAAGGACCAATGGCGCGTAAGAGACCGAGAGAAAAATCATCATTTTCTCATTCGGTCATAAATTCAAGGGGGGGTACTCGAACCCCCCCGAGCGTCGGAGTGATGGATCAACGGTACGCGGCGAATTAATCGCTCCGATTTGTTGTTTTTTTTTATCCCCTTGGCGCACCACTCTCCCCAGCCGCTCGCTCACCGGCTGTTACTTTCTTCGCTACTTTGTTTTCTTTTTTTTCATTCTTTTTTCGCTCCTCCACATTTCTCCGTGGCGTTCATCGCCTCGACCGTAGCCGAAACCCACATTGAGAGATACGCACATGAAAAAGGGACTAGGGGGGGGGGGGGGGGGGGAGAGAGAGAGAGCGGGAAAAAAGTTTTGCGGCAGTCGGATCTCACGAGCGGTTGAAGGGAGTGTTAGCTCCAGGGCGACGATGGCGCGTGGTCGCTTCGCCACCACGCACTGCGCCGCACACCACATCCGCAACCTCCTCCGCCTCTTGCTCCTGTTCTCTTTGCCCCTCTAAAGCAAATGTCAATAAAGTTAGCAGATCATTTTCCAGCAGATCAAAAATACAAGTGAGTTCTTTTCGCATACCGCTGAGTTCTACAGATCTACCTAAAAAAATTGATTAAAAAAAAGCGTACAAGTGCGAGTTGAACTCGCGTGGAGAGGGTTCCGTATGATGAATATAGTTATCTACCATGTTTTTTTTAGATCTGACCCAAATTTGTTTGTGGTAACTAAAAATTTGATAACCATAAACTTCTTACAGGCTTTCCTGTAATCTATAAGTAAAGAATTATTTTCTGTATTTTTTTCAAAATTTTAGGCCTAGTAGTTTCGGCGATAAGGGGGGGGGGGGGGCGGAATGGTCAATTTTCATCTATTTTCTTAAATAATTTTAAAACTATTTATTTTAAAATTATAAAAAAAAATATATTTGAGACCCTCGCAACAAGCTCCTTCATTTGATATGTCACACGGTACAGTTTGCAAAACTTTTTTTTTTATTTTCTAATTTGCCCCCCAAAAGTGACCCCCATATTCAAAATTCATTTATTTACGTTACACGTCCGTGTTTGGGTCACAGAAATTCATATGTGTACCAAATTTCAACTTAATCGGTCCAGTAGATTCGGAGGAAATTGGCTGTGACAGACAGACAGACACACGAGTGATCCTATAAGGGTTCCGTTTCTTTTCATTTGGACGTACGGAACCCTAAAAATGATCTGCCAACTGCCCGTAGCAGAACATCTTCCGGCGGATCAAAAATAGAATTGAATTATTTTCGCATACAACCGAGCGCTGTAGTTCCTGATAAATTTTAGTGATAATTCTGTGAAAAGCTCTCGAAAATACCTCAGCTGTAATATTTAAAAAAATTGAGATATCGGGTTAAATAAAAAACGATTTTCTTCCATTTTTCATCGAATTTTCGAAAATCTTGGTTAACAGTTGAAATTCCAAAACACAACATGCGATTATGTCGAAAAATGGACTGAAAAGGTTGTTTTTCGGGGTTTCCATACCGAAATTTGAGTTGTAAAAAAAAAAAAAATCACTAGCGATTTCGGTGTGTTTGGTTCGAACTTTTGGTTCGCTCGTTCGATTCCTATTCCAATTCCCTTAGAATGGCGCGTTGATTTTCCATTCATTTTCATTTTTCGATTTTTGGGGAATTGGCCAACGATCTGCCAGCTTCTCGCAGCAAATAATTTTTTTATCGACTTTTTTTTAGATAATATCGACAGAACTATCATTAAAAAGTACGAGGAACTATAGAACTCAGCCGCATGCGAAGAGACCGCTCTATATATTCTATTTTTGGTCTGCCGAAAAATGATCGAATAGGGAAAATTGGTAGATCATTTTGTTAATCAACTTTTTTTTAGGTAAATTCGCCGAAACTATTTCTAAAAAATATCAGCAACTTTTATTTTTCATCCGCTGGTGGAAAATGATGTGCCAAGTTCACTCACATCGAAAGCAACGGCTCATGCAGGTCGGGGCGTTTCAACCTCCGACAACCGATCCATAACAATCCGACTCGCGTAACCTCAGCAAACGACTCTCATCCATCTGGCCAAACTGCAATATGTTCGCGGGTGTGTATACCGCCTGGTGGTTATTGATAAACGGGAACGAGGGAGAGCGAGGAAAAGCGAGGGACTCTCATCGTGACGGTCGCTCTCCCCCGTGTACTATTATAGTCCCCCGTTCCCTGGTTTTCCTTCTATCATCTCGAGTCAAGCTCGATCGAGGAGATAACTCTCTTTTTGTGTCGCGACACGGATGGCGTACAAAACATCGCTTCGGTGATGATAAAAATTGGTAACACAGCGCGGCGGATTGGTCGGGAGAGCGTCAAGGAATATTGACGATGATCCGTTGTTTTCTTCCTCCTCTTCCCCCCCCCTCGTCATCGTTTCTTTTCTCCATTATCACGCGTGAAATGCAGAGTATACCGATGTTTTTTACGAAATGAGCTTTTTTACGGGGAGAGAAACAACGGAAAAGATATAATTGTTGTCATTGATAATGCGACAGAGCCCGAATGAGATAAACGGACACATTTTTATACACCCCTTCGCGCGTTATGCTACGCGGAAAATCGACTGGCTGGCTGAGTGGCTAGCTGGCCATTCAACCCCCGGCGCTTCATCGCGCGTTACGAAAATTTCGATATTTCGTAACGGTTCGCTCGCCTATCGTATTATACGATATAATAGCATCATATTTACGCGCAATTCTATATCCAATTCTATATCCCGAACGCGAGATAAGCTCGATTAATTATACAACGATATTCGCTAATGGTTACGCGCCCACTCACCCCGCTGCCGCAAGGGCTACAACGCGACAGGAGCCCTCTCGCAAATGCATCGCGCACTCTACTCTAATATCCCTCTTCCATGTACATACCAAGTTTTACCCTTCCTCGCGAAAACATTCTCGATATGGAACAAACGCGGTCTCTCGCTCGATTTAATCGAGCTCGCTACCATTTTCTCTCTCACTGTTTATACGAGGTACCGGATATTGTATATTTACCGATAAATGCAGCAAAAATATCGCCAAAAGAAATCGTAGACAAGCGAAAGTCGGTTTGATATACTTTTGTAATTTAAGATTGTAGAGAATTAATATTCAAAGACGCGAATGATGAAAAAGTGAACGCTTTGATGTTTTTTACGCACAAGTGTTTCTCACTAATTATACCATAATCGTACGTTATAATTCGTGCAGAGATAGTAAGAATTTGTCCCTCTAATGTATACGTGAGATCGTCGCGACTCCGCCGCGATACGAAGGAGCGATTCGAGAAGGAGAGAGGGAGAAAGGGAGAGAGCGAGAGAACGCAAAGGGCTTTTCCATGGTAGCCGAACGCGTAATGGGATTAAATAGGAGGCATCCCTACAATGAGAGCGAGGCAGCAAGGGGGAGCAAAACACGATACACTCTGTTCGATGCTTCGTCACTCGGAGCTTCGGTAGGTTCAAAGCATTTCATGTACATTATATATGTACGATAAAGCTCTCGTCGTGGCCTACCTTTTGAAAAGATTCATCCCGAGAAAAGCAATGCAGGCCCTGGTTGGAAACTTATTTTTTCGTACTGACCCCGCACGCGCGAAACGTACCGAGGGGGAACAAAAAAGAGGAAAACGATAAACGGTTACTTCGTTATTATCTTTGCGGTGGAAATTCGCCAATGTAAAAAAGAAAAAGAACGGATAGGAGAGGGCAGCCCGATGGGGGGTTGGGTGGAATTCTGAAACTTTCGTAATTTCAGAGCTTCCTGGGTTACCGTAGAGAAAAAGGGCCACGCGCGAAGGAAAAGCGACCAACGGAGTTTCGAGGTAGAAAAAGAAGTGGGATCGGGGGGAGGAGGCGTTTACCCCTAGCTCCAAGAACAAGATTCATTCGGATCCCCGCTGCGTTTGTGGGCTTGTAAAAAAGTTTATTAAAAAAGTGCAGCCTGCACACGAGGCTAAGGATGAAGGCGGCGGCGGCGGCGGCGGCGGCGGTGGCGGCGGTGCGATGAAGAAAAGTAAGAGTTTATCGCCCAGTTTTTTTTTTCCTCTTCGTATCCATCTTTCACTCAGCCTCGATCCCCCATGGCTCTTTTCATTTTTTAAATTATCACAGGGAACGTCCCTAACGTTGCGTAGACGCTACCGATGCTAACATACATATATAGAGAGCAACGCCGCGGCGCCGATTCTTATAAAAGCTTTTATCGTTCTTGCGGCGCTAATGTCGCGATTGCAAATAATAATTGGGCATGGAACGCCCTTTTAATTTCACATGGAAGAATAAACCATTCGAGGAGCCACCACGGGGAATGAAAAAGATTGAGAGTTAAATTGCCCGTTTCGAGAGAGATTCCCGGTATTAAGGGGACTAGGCATCGAAAAATCTCGAATTTTTTCGTTTTTTTCTTTCGTATTCTGTTACTACAATCTCTTCCAAACATTTTTTTGGCCGCATAGAAAACTGAAAAATTCACAAAATTGAGCTCAGGAGAGCTCAATAAAACTTCAATACCACTGCCGTAGTACTGCGCGAAAACTTAAACAGCATTTTATACTAGTGTTGCCGCGATAACTCAAGAACGACTGAAGATATCGCCTTGATTTTTTTTTTTTTTAATGAAGATATCAACTTTCTCTACAAAATGAACCGACGTCCATGTAAAAAAATCAATTTATTATTATTGTCATTACAACAAATGTCATCCGTTTTTCGATGTTTTTCAAATTTCAGCCCCCATTTTTTTAATTTTTATGTTTTTTTTCAAAATTTTTCGGTTCGGCCTGTGGAGGAACATCCCCTGAAGAGAATGGCGTTTGGGAATTGCCGAAAACTCGGTCGGCCACTCGGAATCGTGGCAATGAGGAAGCGGTGCATGATCCTCTTTATCCGCCCATATCTCCTTTAAATATTTATATTTTTGAAACCTCAACCACTGAATTTAATAGCCAAAACTCGAATAAAAACGTTGCAAAAAAGGAAATGTATGTATGTTGTGTGTCGGTTCTTCACAAATGCCATTTGAATTTTATCCCATTTTCGGCCTATTTTCGCTGCCTAATCCCCTTAAGGGTGGGAGAAGGGGGTGAGGAAGGGACAGGCGTAAACAACAGCAAGCAATATTTTCGGTAAAATTTAGTTATTGCTATAATTACTCAGCTGCTGGTCAATTGACTCGATGTAACGTCGTCGAAATAGGCTGGGGAAGAGGGAGGGGGTGCAATTTCAACACCGGGTGCGAAGCTCCAGCAGCGCGCTCCGTATTATCGGAATAATTTGCTTTCGGGTGTGTCGCACGTTCGTCTGACCAAACAAAATAAATCTGTGCACATTTCCTCCGGACGTTTCGTACTTTTTTTCCACACGATGCTTCAACCCAAGATCCGAGTTCATCAGTCTGGATACAATCTGAAAGGCAGGATCGCGCATGCACAATAGAATAACGTCGACTTTTCAAACCTTAAGACTTTTCACGAGTAGAGGCAGAAGGCTGACAGGGAGGAGGGAGAGACGCTTAAAAATCTCGCGAAAGACACTCGAAACTTGGTCGACGAGATACAGCAGCAGCAGCAGCAGCAGCAGCAGCAGCAGCAGTAGCGGTGGAAATAAGGAAAGTGGAGAAGCGTTAGAATTCAACGGGGGATAAATTTACTCTTGGTATTGTCCCTCCTGTGAGACAACTTGGCAAGAGGCGCGGAGGAGGGGAGATAATACGTATTCCGGAGAAATGGTGCAAACTCTGATTCTCACCTCGTGTTGCTGCTCGTTGCTCGTCGTCGAGGGTACGAAAATCCCCACGTCGCGCCTTATTTTCACCTCACCCCTTAGATCCATTCCGAGAAGAATGACGAGGGTGAACGAGCCCTTGGTAGCAAAGGCCAAGACATCTTCCAGAGCGTTGGGCAATTTTACAAATTCCTTTAAATATAGAGAGTAGGATAGAGAATAAGAGAGAGAGAGAATAAAAAAAATCTACGAGCGGAGAACGTGAAATACCGCGAGGAAGTTACCGAAAAATAGGATGCGGTAAATTTGTTTCGTTCGATCGGTCGATTACGAGATATGAAATATTTGGTACAAGCGTCCTTAACACTCAACCCGTCCGCATAACGTAGAGAGAATCGAATAGCGAAATAAGTCCCCTTCCTCTTTTTATCTACTTCCAACAACTCGCCCTCTCGGCTCAACCCGGAGTCAAAAGGTCTAATATCGATTTTTCTAACGGACTCCGTTTCTCTTGAGTATCTCAATTATTTAATATGAACAAAGATCCGCGCGCTGTTAAAACGGTTAGAGATTGAGCAAAATGACATAGAAACAATCCAAAACGTGACGAATTTTCAAGGGTTTCGATATTCATACGGAACACTAAAAAAAAAATATTAGAAATAAAAATTTCAACATTTTTGACATATTTGGATATTGGAAGAAATCACGCTCCACTTTTATTGTATTTGAAAAGATTTTTTCAGAAACTATTGAAAAGAATGTAAAATTTGAGTAAAGATGATTTTACATTCAAAAGTTATTCCCGAGATTGATCGAATTTCCGAGTATTTTTCGAGAGTGAAACAACTTGGCAGAAGGAGCAGGGACCGATTGTGGTCGAAATGGCTCGTATATCGATCCGAGGGGAGAATGTGGGGAATAGATGTAAGATGCAGCGCGTGTACCTACATGGCACATCGAAGGGAGGGACGCGGGAGGATAAAACCGGACCATATTCGCGACGGATATGTATGATATATAGTCACTTGGTTCGATAGAATAATCAAATGCCAGAAGCATTTGCGGCCTCGTAAAATCTCGCCAGTGGCGCGCTATTTCCGGGGAGGGTCGTTTTTGACACGGAAGTTTGTACGGGCCATTCGACGCAACAATCTTCTTGCTTCCTCGCAATTTCTATATATATTAATCTGTAAGGGGTGCTCTGTTATTATTATCTTTTCAATCCGGACAAAATCTCTTGCAGATTCTTTGCATCAACGAAAATAAGTAGAAACGTCGCAATATTTGAAATCCTTCACGGAACGAAAATAGCTTTAATATCCCGCTGTAGAAGAATTAGGCTATACACAGCAAAGATAAATGCCTAAAGATGAAAGTCCCAACACTTTACACGCGTACATCGCCGATAGAATAACCCATAAGCTTTTTATAAGGTTTGCATAATTTTGGTATAATACTTGAAAATCGTCTATCAGTGGACTCAGAAACATGGCTTTAACAACAGAACAATGGAGAAATAAAAACAATTTCATGCGAACTCGACGATCTATGTAGAACTATTTAGAAAGATAGAAAATCACGCGATCTCATAAAAATGAAAAATTTACATATTGAAAGTTCGAATTTGGTTGGAAAACCATGCTTGCTCTGTAAAAGGATTTTCATAAAGTTTAGAGTTTGTAACGAGAAGGCGGTTCAGCCCGCAAGAACAGCTAGTTAATATAAATATAAAAATGGCACTATACCTCAACGAGAATAGGAAAACCCGGTACGGCAACATCATCGACGACTTTGAGATCTTTAAGAAGCAAATCCTCCCCCGTTAGATTCGAGACATCCGTTTTTGCTGCTAAAATCTTATCGTATATTTGCTCTCTCGGTAGGATGGATTCGTCGGATTCTTCGAGACGACGAATCACCTCGTGATCAAGCGGTTGAGCACGTCCAGCCTCCGCCGATAAGTTGTGAGTATCCACTAAAATTGGGCCTGCCGGCGTAAAATCCGTCAATTAATTCGTTATACAGAGCGGATGACGAGAGGAGAGGGCGAGTGAAAGAGGGTGTTGTTTCGAAAATCGTACAAAATAAAAGTACCAACCTCGTAGAAGAGCGCGCATTTGAGCGTCCAACATTTCAGGATCCTTCGTTAATATTTCGTTAGCGACGAGGGTGGCGCAACTACCGACCGGTTCGAGGGTGAGTTTCAAGCTGGGAGGCCACGACCAGGCCGCATCTCGCGGCCTGTGATCGATTATCTCGACGACACTATTCGCCAATCGTTTATCCTCGACTCCCAACGCGTGATAATCGACGAGCGTTAGCTCTAATTTTTTTTCATCCGCCAGAGCTACGAGATCCATCTGATTCCTAATGGAACGACGTCCCAAAAAAAAAAAAAAAAAAAAAAAAAAACATTTCCATTAACGGTTTTCGGTGACGTTCACGCGATTTTTTCAACATCTATAAATTTGTACTGTGTAATTAATGTGTTTCAACGTAACAGTGACATTTAAAGTGGTCGGTTGAAAAAAATTCTAGTTCTTTTAGGTAACAGCATTTTTTTACGAAACCGATTTAAATGCTTTTTACTTGTAAGGAGAATCAAGCAAAAACTGTTGACAACATAATTATTGTCATACTACATGGCAAATAGTTTCTATCTTTCGATTTATCATGTATTCAGTCTTGATTATAAAAATGTATAGTTCTTAGGCTTGAAAAGGAACCCAAACTGCTTTAATTATATTAGCGTTTGATTAGCCGTGTTATTTATAAGTGTAAATATAATTTACATTTATACCTAAACGTTATTGCGCCTGAATGAATTCCATTGACTTCCAGAAACCAAACAACTTCGGTTTTTATACGAAATTCTTTCTCCGATATATTCATCATAGGTATAACAGCAATTTTTTTCTTATCGTCATCCGTCAAGCTTTTGTAATGATAATATCCTAGTACGAGAGCGCAAACGGCAGAGTCTAGATCGCAAGTGCCATTCCCTAATACGACCTTGACTCGTTGGTATTTTTTTAGATCCTTCTGTCGACATAAACCACATTTTGTATTTTACAAATCCTCATATTGCGCTTCTTATATATGGGCTACCTCTCGTATGAGTAATAAAATTAATAATCAACACCACGATTGAAAAACAAACGTGTCCGCTATCTTTCGACTCTCCCCTCTTTTCCCCTCACACCAGGTCCCGGTCTTATTCCGATATTCACTGCAAGCTACCGTGAATCCTATATACAGTCCTATGTATATCCTACTACTACCATGTAACCGCGATATAGCCCAGGAAACAGGGAATTTTGCAACACCAAAAAAACATGATAATGGATTTTTCAATTGGAATATGTTAGTGGGTAGCCGCCAAGTATAAATCCAAGTTCTCGTCTCGGGGGGGAGGGGGGGGGGGGGGGGGGTGAGCGTTAGCCGCCATCTTGAAAAACGCGTTTTTGCAAATATCTCATGAACAGTGCATCGTACGATAAAAATGATAAGGACCTTTTTTGTAGTAAATTATATTTTCTATAACTTTTATTCAAAACTTTTTTCTCTATAGTTAATATTTTTCGAGATATAGTCAGTTAAATAATTCCAGTTGTTGTTTTTTTTAAATATCTTGATAATCGTTGGAGATACAAAAAAATAGTAGTAATCAAACTTGTAGAGCATGAAATTCTTCACAAAATTTATTTGAAACTTTTTTCCGAAACATGAATAATTAATGAGATATAGCGTGCTGAGTTCTAAACCGGCACGTATATCACAGGAAATGGAGACCCGACATCATGCAAATCTCGAAAAAATGTATATCGCAACACGCTGCGTTCTTATATACATTCTAACATTACATACAATAAGCGTACAAGATTTTTAGTACTATCGTGGATAAATTAATTTGCATGTTATACGATGCCTACACGTAAATATGCCAATAAAGAGACGGGACAGTCTTGGCGGTAGGTATTGAAGAAAGGTAAAAATGTACATCGACACTTGCACTACAACAAAAGTGAATATGCATATACATATACATAGCCTTTTTATAATCATGTATTGTCAAATCCAGCCACCTAGACCCTGTACCGTTATTATTATTTGAATAGAATACAAAATTTGAATAGAATACAAAAGGCTAAGCGCAGCTGCTGAGTTTCTCCCAACATCTTCTATGTCCTTTTCGGTCATTTCGGTCAACGAATCATTTCGGTCTTAATACCGTGGTAGTTTTCGACGGATATCCTGAAGATATTAGTCTCTTGGGTACAAAGTCCTCCGAACGCCTTCGCCGGTTGAAAAAGCACTCTTCTGCGAATATTATCATCACCGAGACAATGATTGCAACAACTCATCAAGAAAAGTTCTTAGCCAACGACAGCAACAAATCTCGCACGAAAGCAATGTTATCAAAGGAATTCGCGTTTGGAACAAGCTGTGGAAGATACTGACACACTGATAGTACAAACAGTCGTTATGGAGTTTTCTTCGAATTTCGATGCAGTCGTTATCGTAGACGAGGACGTTGATTTACTCATTTTGTTGACCGCATTGGCGCATAAAGAAAAAAGTATTTATTTTCGCAAGCCGGGAAAAGGACGCACTCCAGCAGAATCACTATACAGCCCACGTTGTCTGAAGCCTGAGTATGATGAGAATGTTAGGGAAAACATATTGTTCCTTCATGCATTCAGTGGTTGTGACACAACCTCAGCTCCGTATAAAATTGGCAAGAGTAAAGTTCTGAGAACATTAAAGAACCACGACGAACTGCTGACAGCTGTGGCATTGTTCAAATACAAAAGGAGTGATCCAAATATGATTGCTCAAGCTGGCGAGCGCTTTTTCATTGCTCTATACGGAGGTAACAAAACCGAACCGTCCATCGACTCCCTCCGATATAAACGCTTTGGAAAATTAGCTCGTAACACAAAGCGCAATTTGACGCTTCTACCCCCAACGCAGGATACAGCACGGTACCATTCTTTCCGAACCTACCATCAGGTTCAAAATTGACTGGGATTTCGCCATGACTCGGAAGAATGGGGTTGGAAGTGCCCTAGCGGATCCGGCAACCCTCAGGAACGTCAACCGAAAACGGTCGTGTACGGTTGTTTACGGCCAATTAATAACCATAAATTTGATCACTGACGGTTGTCGGATCCGCCAAGGTGGGCTGCAAATCGCTTATCCCCTCTGTCACAACAAAAAAGCTCCCGCACCACCAATTTTGCTACAAGTTATATCTTGCAAATGCAATAAGAATTGCGGGGCTGCCTGTGGATGCCGAAAGAGTTGTTTGAACAGTTCAATTATTTGTTGAAATTGCAGCGGTCAAACGTGTGATAACGCACCACCTGCATTAGACGACATCAATGACGACGAATTGCAAGATGAATTTTTCGGAGATTCTTTTACTTTGAATGACACGGAGACAGAAGAAAGGAGCTTTCAAAGCTTTGAAAATCGTTCTTCCGATTCAAAACAAATGAAAATTGTATGTTCATCCTTGATCTTTCAAATTGATTTATTATTCTGTTTTCATTTAATTTATAAAAAAATAGCTGAAATAGCGCGAAGAATGTATGTTTAATGTATGAATGAATGTTCATTTCATTTTCAAATAATTTCTCAAAATGTTTTCATTATCTTTTCTCCTATCTCCTATTAACTTTTCTCCTATCTCCCATATTCCTTTGTAACGTAATAATTTTTATTATTAACTCATTATTGTTGTTTTATTTGGTACCAATAACAACTGTCGCGGTCAGCACTATTCGTCATTCTCATGAATTAAGGGCGGGGTAACGTTTTTAAACTTTTTTTTTGCATTTTTTTTAATTTTATTTTCTGAATGGAGAACCTTTCAAGAATATTGTGTGAAAATTTGAGATGAATCGGAGGAAAACTAACGAAGATACAGCGGTTTAAGCAACCGCGCCTCATACATGACTCAGCGCATCAGAAAACACCTGCCGCGTTTTTCCCACAACTCACGTTTTCAAAGTCGGTGCCCCTCATAACTTCAAAACTACTGCACCGATCCTTTTGAAATTTTGAACACTATTTCTGTACATAATTCACGAGGTAACGCTGGAGAGTTTTTTTCAAATTTGTTAATATTTTTTATTTTACAATAACAAATTAGCCGATTTTTGTCGCAAAAATCGCGTTTTTCACTTCAAAGTGTTCCCAAAAAGTGAAAAATTGAAATTTCGTAAAACCCCCCCAGCGTTACCTGGGGAAAGCGATTATCTAACGAAGGAACTTTGATTTTTTGATTTCAGATGATCCAGCACCGAGTTATGAGGGGCACCGCAATTCTACTTTTTTCCGAGAGGCTTCCGAATAATTGCTGTCATTGCCGTATTTTTTAATATTTCTTCATGAAAATTTTACACAATATTCTTCAAATGTAATACTTTAATGTACCATTGGTTTCAATAAATAGATTTTAACTGTGTCCTCAAAAAAAATTCACAAAAATGTGCCTTTTTTTGCACGAATTAACGTTACCCCGCCCTTAACTAAGTATCGTTATCCTTTCATAATAAAATTCTTCGATTCTACTTTTTTTATATGCACCAAGCAACATTTTCAGTCATCGCTGATTTCACATACTTGACGGCAACTTTTATTACACTATATCTCATTAACTATTCATTTTACGGAAAAAAGGTTCCAATAAAATTTGTCGAGAATTTCATGCTCTACAAGTTTGATTATTACTATTTTATTGCATCTCCAACCATTATCAAGATATTTAATAAAAAGAACAATTGGAATTGTTTAACTGACTATATATCGAAAAATATTAAATATAGAGAAAAAAGTTTCAAATAAAAGTTATAGGAAATATAATTTTCTGCAAAAAAAGTTCCTATCATTTTTATCGTACAACACACTGTTTATGAGCTATTTGCAAAAACGCGTTCTTCAAGATGACGACTAACGCTCACTGCCCCGAGACGAAAACTTGGATTTACACTTAGGGATCACCAACTAACATATTCCAATTGAAAAATCCATTATCAGGATTTTTTGTTGAGCGACCTCACTTTTGGTGCTATCTTTTCTGGACTAATAGTACTGGCAGTGACGACTGGTAGCGCATGCGACGTAGCATGTGTCTAATTTAAAATTAGAACATCAGAAAAGTAAACAAGATTTATTACAAAAATGTATAGCTTCCAGACACTAAAAACTAGAATAAGATTAATTTTGATTCTAATGATCAAAAACTAAAATAGCCCAACTGTTTTTTTATCTACGTTTGACACACCCATAGACATGCAGAGTCAACAAAAAAATGTTGACAATTTCTTAAATCAGCAACCAAAGAAATAATCACCCGAGGTTTTGTTCAATTCTAATGATGCAAAATTCAACATGAAAATCCTGATTTTCTCGAAATAGGCATTCGAGAAAAATGGTTAGTCGGCGCACATATAACGCCATTATCAACGTCGCGATACAGCTGATTGATGTGCAGTGACGTCTATTCAGTGACGGGGATTGAGAATCTTTTCGCTGTTATTGCTCACGTTTTTAGTGAGATTTCCTTGAAAAAGTGTACATACTTACCAGTGCAGATTTCGAGGCGATTAAAAAGTTGTCCATGACTATTTATCGCTTCGCGGCTCAACTACTTTGACAGTTTCTTGCCGGAATGACTTATCCCTGTGACTATGCTGCTCCTCCCTCGTAGGTTATGTCGAAGGTTTATTATTGGTTTTGGCGATATGGCGCTGCGATATGGTGCAGCGATTCATTCACTGGTCCTCCGACCCTTTGATCATTGCAAACTCGCGTAATATCGCGCTAAATCAGTAAAAGCAATAATAATGAGCGGTGGAATAGCGCCGAGTAAGTCGACCGTGTACGCCTCCAATTTGCCCTTTTCCCTGACAAACAATGATATTCATCAGATGTTTGAATCATACGGAAAGATTGTCAAGTGAGTGAGACAACAGAGTTGTGTTGCCATAGTTTTTTTTTTTATTGAAGCAATATTTTTTTTTTTTCGTAGAGTTACAGTCGTCAAAGACAAAGTTACAAGACACAGCAAAGGCATAGCGTTTATTCTCTTCCTCAAGCCGGAAGATGCTCTTAGTTGTGCCAAGGCCATCAACAACACCAAGGTATTATAACAAACAAATAATCCAGGTTGACTCGTTCATTTATATTGGTTTGGTCAATAGGAATATTGTTTATTCGAATCTGCAGATCGGCGGTCGAACCGTCAAAAGCTCAATAGCCGTGGATAATGGAAGAAGCACCGAATTCATAAGACGCAGGGATTATCCGGACAAGTCTCAATGTTGGGAATGCGGCAAAGAGGGTCATTTGTCTTACAATTGTAATCGCAATACTCTGGGTGTCAGAGTTCCGCCTCCTAAAAAAATCAGATCGAGAAAGCGTAACAGAACGTCCGATAGTCAAGCCGATACGAGTTATTATGACAGCGACAATGACGACAACGCCGTCAGAAATCCTAGAGAAACGAGTAGAAACGTCGATCTTGAAGAGGAGGAGGAGGAGGAGGAGAAGAACGAACCAGATGTGGAGACTCTTGGCGAGGCCATTAGACTTACGGTTGGTATGTCCATCAAGGGGCCGACGTCTAGGGTGTTTTCCAATATTGATGCTTCCATGAGCCAAAATGTTTTCGTATCAAATTTTTGAATCTACACGAAACAACAAGTTTCGATCTTAAATCTAAGCTGCGCCTTCAAGGAATTTTTCCATTCAGATTCAAAAAAATTCTCACCCATGTTCAACCGGGATCATCATTACATTATTCACTACTCTATATATACAGTAGCACTGAAAAGTATTTTGACAAATACATTAATTGGATTAACTGAAAACAAAATATGAAACATAAAAATCAATCGTTTATTTTTTTGAAAGATATTCAATGTTCTACAGAATAGTGGCAAAATAGCCCTCGTTCGCAACAAAGAGTAATTTTTAAAAAATGAGGAAACTGGTGGATCAAAAGTATTTTGACACTTGAAAAAATTATTTTTTAACATATAATTATAATCTACAGTAATGAGCAAGTCAATATTTAGTGGCATATCCCTTGGTCTTTATGACAGCCTCCCACCGCGTTGGCATTGAGTCGACCAATTTCTGTAATCGTTTCATTGGAATTTTATCCCACTCATTTTTGAGAACTACATATAAAGTGTGTTTATTCGAATAATTTTGAATAATTATTCTGCGATCCACCTCCTCCGACAGAGGTTCTATAGGATTCAAATCCGGACTTTGGCTTGGCCACCCCAGAACCTTGACTTTTTCGCGTTTTATAAAATCACTAATGTACTTGCATTTGTTTTTGGGATCGTTATCTTGTCGAAAATACCACCCAGCTTGCATGTGGTGTTTAGCATACGGTAGCATTTGAGTCTTCAATATATTCTCGTACACGAACCGATCCATATTCCCTTCAATTTGAACTAACAGTCCAGCTCCAGAGCGTGAAAAACATCCCCAAACCATCACACTACCACCTTCAAGTTTGACCGTGGGTATTTGGTATCGAAAATCATATTTTTTGTTTTCAGGACGTCGAAGGTACTTAAGAGTATGGGTCAGTCGGTATCTCGCCACCGTGAGTGCAAGATAGATAGCTGCAAATTTCGAAAGTGACACGGTTTGACTGATTACAAAAAGGCCTTGTCAGCCCATTTTTGCCATCGTCCTGCGTGGGCTGACAGAGCTTTTTTGTAATCGGTTAAACCGTATCGAAAAATTTCAACTTCGAAAATTCGAGGTGAGGTTAGGTGACTGATCCATCCTCTTAATACGATTAGATTACATTAAATTAAATTTGCTCTCGTCATTCCACAAAATTTTGAACGAGTCTGAACTTGACCACGATATGTGCCGTTTTGCGAATGCAAGTCGGGACTTTCTGTTTTTTGTAGATATTAAAGGTTTTTTCGTCGGTCTTCGTCCATGTAACCCGAAGAGTTTCAAGCGTCGTTTGACAGTAGAAACGTGAATTTTTAATCATTATAGCCGACTTCCGAACATCACTTGTTGATAGCTTTTTTATAATACAATCGACTTTAGATGTTTTTTTTGGACGGCCACTTCGAGGCTTATTTTTGACAGTCTTCCGTTTATTATAAACTTTATTCCATGCACTAACGAGCTGTCGAGACACTTTAAAAATACAAGCAACTTCTGTTTGTTTTAGTCCTTGCTTTAGTGCATTTATAACGGCTTTTTTAAAGTCACTAGAATATTCCTTGCATTTTGGCATATTAAAATGACCACAATAAATAATATAAGTACGAATCAAAATTAAGGAGCAAATAACGTCCGTGAATTCGTGAAGCTGACTGCGTGTCAAAATACTTTTGAGCTCGCGGTAGGTCACGTTCCTCCAGGGGCGCAGAATATAAACAAACAATTTGAAACCTGATGCTTTCAAATAAACGCAGTTATACTGCTCTCCACTATACTCAAGACATTTTCTGATAAAGTTTTATTTTGAAAGAAATAATAACGAATTTTATGTTATCAAAATACTTTTGAGCGCTACTGTATATATATAACAACGATATCTTTATTTGTTGTCACAGCAAGAAGAAATGGAGTCTGAGAGGTACAGGTACGAGGTAGCGAGCGGTCGATACGTCGAGTATTCGCGACAGGAATCTTCGATCCCTCGTAAACGATTCAAAAAAGTCAAATCGTACTTCAGCGACGAAGAAGAGTTGACCGATTGAGGGATTTATCATTATTTCCGATAGAAACATTTTTTTCACTGGAATTACGTTGACGGGATAGAACGTCGTTCGCGCGATATCAGGCCTTTAAAACCTCTTCGTACATGGCCAACGATCGATCCGACAAACTCTCGTTATCCACTTGGAACCATCGACCGCTCGAGGCGCTCGGTAATGGCTTATCATCAAAGACACTTTTAATACTGAATATTTGTTTGGATTGTTGAGAACGTCGCTCAATTAAGGCCGGTCTCTCCGGGGACAGCGTCAATTTTATGAGAGTCAGTGCCTCTTCTGTAAATAAAAATAAAACAAAATTTGAAACGAACAATACAGAAATACGTTGTTATTGATTGTGTCGAAAGAAGAAAGTAAACTAACGTTCGTTCTCGTGAAGCTGCAGCCCATCGAAGGTCGTAACGTGCTGCATGAATAAGTGAAAAGAGTCCTCAATGTCCGAGACTCTCATTATAAAATCGGGTTCTCGCTTCGCAAGATAACTCAGAAATTTAATACCCTTTTTCAAGGCGTTTATTTGCTTTTTTTTAAGACTCGTCCAGAAGAGCTCGTTGCCACCATTCTGCTTAATTGTACTCTCAGCTTGATCCAAATTAATTTTTGAACATTTGCAGAGTAATGTTATCGCGTATGAGAGAATTCTCGAACAGCAATTGCACGATTTGGACGACTCGGTTACCCATGATATACTCTCACTGACGATTACGAGATTAACACTCGAGAGAAAAGCGTCGCTTATGCGGATCGTCGTTATTTCATCGAGGCGAAATCGCTCAATCTGCGCCATGTAGATCTCCAACGAGCAAGCATCTTGAATCACCAGCCGAGATTTAACGAACAATCGCCCCAAAGTATACAATAAAAATCTTTGAACACACGTTGTTGTCTTACCTGACGTAAAATGCAACACTCCGTTCCATATTTTGACATCTGAAAGAATAATAAATTTTCGAGTCCTTCATCGATGGAAAACATTTTCCGAAAGAATAATCCGATAAATACTATACGTACTCGGACGAGAACAACAAAGGCTCTGCCCGAACGTTCTGGATTTGCAAAAGGTCTCCATCATTATTGTCATGGAAAGGAAGCACCGGAGTAGAGGCCGCGAAAAAACCATCTCCTTGAATATTCTCGTAACGTACTCCAATCTTAAACAAACAAAAATTTATTTTGAATTAATCAATGTCGCGTTATATCTTACGTGGATGTACGCGAGATGTTTTTAACCTGTCGTACAAACGCACCCTTTGGAACAAAAGCCGACTCGCCTCTGCACGCTGCACAACGTCCTCGCGATGGCGCACAACAAACCGCTAAATTGGTGCGATCTTCTCTGAAATATATTCCTCATTTGATCGTTTGTATGTAATCGAAATTATGCTACAGCGGTAAATTGGGCGCAGAAAAACAAAATCAAATAAATACGTACCACCGAACCGAGAGCTGTAACAAAATCCAAAATCATCTCCAACATCTCGAAAGGTTCATCTTTTTTGGCCCACGAATTGTACCGGATCATTTGTTTGTTGTAGATGGAATAATCATGATCGTTGTCGGTAATCAATCGACTCTTACCGATTACGTATTCGCAGAGGTAATTGGAAGCCTCAGCAACGTAAGAGAGCACGCCCATGGCTCTTCTCGCTTCGATTCCTCGTTCTTTCTCGTACCACATGTTTGAGTCGCAAATCGATTTTTCGTATTCCACTATATTATCATAAAAATCGGAAAAATACAAATCGTTCATGTCTCTTATATCGTCGTTTTTCATCGCAGCGAAAATCGTTTCGAGTACGATCGTCGAATTGAGAAACAATTCTCGCGTCGCGGAAACCATCTGAAATATTTAAACTTTCAATATTACCACGTGCGTATAACGGTCGTGGTAAATCTTTTTTTTTTCTTTGTTCTTCACATACTTACTTTATTCACAATTGGTATGGAATCCTCGGAATTTATTTCTGTGCTCGTTTTTTTCATTATCACATTGATGTCGGGTGAAAAAAATTCAACGTTCAACGTCCTGCCGTTCACGGTACTCACGATTGGTTTCACCAATACGGGATTTTCTAGTGTTAAGAACAGGATTAATCGTAAAAGGAGTATAAATCTTGTTTTAGACGCAAATATACAATTTAAACGACGCCGCTCAATTCATTTGGCAGCTAGTTGGTTGCTTTTTTTTCTATTTACCAAATATCCGAAAGGTGTCTTCTTCCTGTAATATTGGCAAATTTTTCCGGCCTATTTTCTCAATTATTTGAATATCCACGACCGATTTTTCCGGCAGGGAGGACTCGAATATGGATTGTGGTATGGAGTCAAGCGGACGATCTTGAAAGAAAAAAATGGGTACAAAAAATCGATGTGGCATCGTATTTGTTAATACGATGCTAATTTGCACTCACAGTGTAGCAAAGTTTTGAGAATCCTGTCTGTGGCAGAATGGCCGCTCGTTTGGACGCTAATTTCGCTCACTTTGACTGTCTTTAGAGCAGATGCGGAACGATTAAGATGACCAAATCTGCTTCGATTAGGCGAATCGGTGCTCACCATGGCTTTTTGCGGTTGAGTCAGTTTCACCGCGCCCGATTCCAACAATTTGCATCGTTCCATCAGAGTTCCCAGCTGTAGAGTCTGTAAAAACTTTCTCATTCGAAATCTATACGGTAGGGCAACGAAGATAGTGATCAAGGGCTCACGTCTCATCGGATATGTTAAAAAAATCGAAATCCGATATGTAAATTTTTATCTTACAGCACGATATCTATTAAAATGCCCTTGCAAATTTTAAGGACTATCTGACTACCTGGAATTCATTCTGCGTCTTGAGATTTTCTTTCTCTTTGTGCAGAGCATCGAGTTCGGCACGATGTCGACTAGTTTGTTCCTCGATGAAACGAGCCTTTTCAATTTTTTCATTTTCCGCCCGCAACTGAGTCTGCTGCAGCTGACTTCGTAAAAATACTGTTTCCCCCTCTTTGGTCATGAAGTCATCCAATAGCTTCTTATTTTCTTGCTCCAACTTTTCCAACCGTCTCATATTCTTTTCGTCTGATTCAAATAAATTATTATTCCCATTACTGGTATGGAACATTAAAAAACTCCTAATTCGTTACATTTCTGCAAATGTCAAAAATTAATTCTTACCGGGCACGAGAACTACGTCGTTATTTGGACAAAAAGTAGAGTTAATGTTGTCTCTCCGGAGCAAACTTGATTTGAAATCGTCAAAAACCATGGAAATATCATTCGTTCCAATTTCTCTGAAGTTCTCGGAAGAGGATATTTTCTGAGAATGAAGACGTTCCTCGTTCTTGATAAAACGACGATTATTCCTGACATCGGATACCGTCGGTTGCTGCTTGAGTTTGCTGAATCTCGCATCGACGGGACGTCGCTCAAAAGCTCTAACGCTGCTAGAAGGCCCGGCGGCGCTCGTTCCAACTGCGCTACCGTCGGTTGCTGCGGCTGCCTCTGCATCCGCATTGACGAAATCAGAGTCCACGTCCTAGAATTTTTCCGTTTTTTATCCAATTAAAATAATAAATGATAAAGAGACATAAGATATTTCATGGCGAAACTAACTTGTGAACAAGCCTGTGAGGCGATAAAATCCATTTCCTCGATAGCATTGTCGTCAAAATCGTCACCCCATAAATCATCGTTGGTATTTCGGCGCGAACCATCGCTACATCTGTTTTTTCTATCTTTCGAGACAATTTCAACAGCACCAAGAGGATTGCCAATTTTGGCTCTCTTCGCTGGTGAAGAATTGCTGTCAAATGCTTTGCTGAGTCTTTTGGACATTGCGCGTTGCTACATTCGAAAATGCAAGCAAAAAACATATGTGTTTATCGTTGAATTTGATTTGCCACCATTTTAAATATACGCCCTCTCCCCCATGAACATCGTAGTATAAATCTGGTATAATCGCACTGGATCAAGCGCAACGTGCCAGCACTTTTGTGACATCAAAATTGTTAAAACTTTTCCTCCTCTTCGCCGGCTCTCTTTGTTATTCTACCCCGAATGATACAATCACCTCGTGGTGGTGGAGACGCATGCGTACGAAAATTTTATTTCCCGACGCCATGCGTTTCTTACTACCGCACAGCGGCGCGCAGTTTTCAGTTTGCGTGCGACTGAATAAGCAGCGGTTGCGAATGTATCACACGCAATCACACGTCACACGTTGTACGCAATCTCACACACAAACAATATTCCTCTCGCGCTTTCGCGTGCCGCACCAAATTTTTTTCGGTTATACACGTATGTTTAGTTCTATTATATATACATATATACATAAGTGATGAAGATGAGATATTAAGCTGCTATTGTGTACGCACAAGATACGAAGAAAATAATCTCTGTACTCGGGAGGTGGTGGTCATGAAAAAGAAAAAACTTTTTGAAGATGAAAAGTTTGCACAATCTTCGTTAATACCATTTTGCAGAAAGTCTTTTCTTAAAAACTGTCAAAAGTGATTTTTTTCTTTATAATATACGCTTTTATTGTTGAACATAAATGTATTTGTATGAATAATATAAATTTCTTTTTGTTTGTGACTTTTGTGCAAAAAGAAGAGCGGCATCCGGTGGTCCGAAACTGTTGGAGAGAAAAGGATAATCGAGCGACGAGGGTACAGTAGCTGTCTATAACCTGTGAACAGCAAGCACACGCGACGCACGTTCGTACATACGTTTTTTTTTTATTTCCTTTTTTTTCATATTAGACAAGTACATCGGATTATTATACCGTTTCGATACGGTGTTGATCTTATCACTAAACGGCAAAACATCGAAAATACGAGCATCGTTATTCGTACTTGGCATCTGTGAAATTTGACTTTTAGGTTAGGTCCGTTACAAAATAGCCTTTTGGCCCACATTTCTTGCTGTTTACATACCGGGCTTGTCAGGACCGGCCAATTTTCAATCGTCGTACTATTTCTGTAAAACTGGATTCCTTAAAATTTTTTAAATTAGGCTTTTGCTAATACCATAGATCATTGGATTTCAGGGATAGTATCATGGCGACGGCTGAATCATTGGCGGAAGTGACCGATGTTGTACAGATATTGCGACAGTGGGAGGAAGATCATGTTGCGCCTACCTACGATCCCACACCTACCTTACAGAGACTGGCGGAGATAATCGAATCTGAAACCGAGAACTACCTCAAGATGGATCCGGATCCCTTTGATGAGAGGCATCCCTCCAGGACCGATCCGGAGTGCAACTTTGGACATATACTCAAAGTATTGTTTCGAAAGGATAACTTTATGACAAAGGTAAGGTATTTTTTTGGCGCCAGTTCAATACTATGCATTATTTTTCTTCTCGATACTTGAATAATTGCGCCAGGTTGAAATAATTGTGTCGTTGAAAACAAAGCGCTAACTCGAAATGGGTATACATTTATATCTTTGGCAAAAATCTTTGTCTATAAAATTATTCAAGAATAGAGAAATAATGGATATAATTGTAGTATCACGAGTTTTTTTGTATGTTTGTATAAAACTCATTGTTCCTTGCCGCAGCTCATAAACGATTATCTTCGAGACACGTTTTGGACTAGAGCCGGAATAAATGGAAGGGACGTTAGGAAATTGAACATAGCGGCCTGTCGTCTGATGCTGGACATACTGCCAGGGCTGGATACTTCGGCGGTATTTCAACCGGATATGGACGGCCTTATTCATAGATTGTTTTCCTGGGCAGAGAAAAGCGTCGAACCCTTGCAGAGTTATGCGACTGGACTTTTGGCCGCTGCGATGGAGGTACAAGACATCGCCACGGGATTTCGTGAACAAAACGGCAAAATGGTACCCCTGATGCTTCAGCGACTGCACAAGCTACAGGGCAAAGCGCAAGAGGACAGACAATCTTCCGGCGCCAGTATACGTCCGTTCGCTCATTTTGGCCAAAATCGCAACATCCTCGGGGGCGGCGACGGTGGCGAGACCGAACGAGACAAAGGAGGGGGAGGGGGAGGAGGAGGAGGAGTTCCTCCGGGCAAGCGGAAAGCCCGAGAAAAAAAGCGAGAAAACGGTGTCAACAAGAGCCCCACGCGAACACCATCTTTTTGCTCGGACGACGAGGGTCTGCTGAGTCCGGACGAGACACCTCCGGCAAAAAAAGTAAAAAACGATGTCGAACCTCCGGAAGCAATGTCCGTAATAGCGACTACACCCGTAAAAAGTATCGACAATTGTTATCCCGAGATGATGTCTCCGCCAACGGCGATACCAAAAACACCGGTCAACTCGTCGACAAACTCGCAATCAACGACCCCCAACAGTCGGGCAACGCCACCACCAAGAGCTCTCGTAACACCGGTTAAATTGAATTTAACTATGAGAGGATCGCAGAGCGGCGCAGTAGCCGGGACGGTTGGTGCAGCAGCGACGGGCGGTGTTGGGACACCGTGCTCGAGTCTTCTCGAGGGTAATTCAAATTCCTCGTGGGCCGAGCTCGAAACGTATGTAATCGGTAATGTACAAATTCACCCGCCGACACCGGCAACCAGACAAATACTCATACTTCGTTATCTCACACCGATGGGGGAGTATCAAGAATTTCTTGGTCACGTTTTCGAGCAAAACGCCCTCGAGCTCATACTCAAATATACAAACGTACGAGAAACGAAGGACAGTCGTTTGGCTTTCGAGGCTCTCAAGTATCTCGCTTCGTTGCTGTGCCACAAAAAATTTTCCATCGAGTTTCTCAATGTCGGAGGATTGCAAAAATTGCTCGATGTGCCAAGACCTAGCGTAGCCGCGACTGGAGTCTCCATATGTCTTTATTATCTAGCTTATTGCGAAGACGCGATGGAACGCGTTTGTCTCTTGCCAAAACACATTATAAGCGATCTCGTGACGTATGCCCTTTGGCTTTTGGAGCGAAGTCACGATTCGGGAAGATGCCACGCTACCATGTTTTTTGGTTTTTCATTTCCGTTCAAAGTCATACTCGAGGAATTTGACACGCAGGATGGACTGCGAAAATTGTTCAACGTAATATCGACTCTGCCTATATTGAATATCGAGGAGGAGCCGGCGTTGAACGACGACGAGGAGTGCGCGTCCCGACAGATCGTTCGACACGTCGCGGTTGCCCTCAAACGTTACATGGAGGCGCATTTATATTTAAAAGCCGAACAGCTTCAGAGAATGGAAATGGCGAGAACGGAGCGTGATACGTGGCAGCCCTCTCTGCCACCTTACAAAGCGTGTAAATTGAGCAGCGAGGAGGTCCAACAAAAGGTGGAAACGTTGCAAGAACTAATGTCGGTTAGAGCAACATGGCCACCGGTCGAGGAACTCTATCGACTAGGCGGTATTACTCTCTTGTTGCAGATTATTGCGTTTGCGCGAGAATGGAACTACAGCGGTCGGGTACACATGACCTCGATCGCCGAAACTGTAAGATCCTGTCTGGACGTTATAGCCGTTTGCTCGGTCGTTCCCAAAGTAATGTTGCTCCTGTGCGATCGCGTCGATATGCCGGACATGTCGATGACAATGGCGATAAATCTTCTTCTCGCTTCTGCCGAGTGCGAAATAATAGCCGACGCGGATGTCCAGAGAGCCGCTCTCAGAGCCCTCGTTAATTGCGTATGCGCCCCGATCAATCGAGTCGGTGGTAATGTCGCGAGATTCTCCGTAACGGGCTCGGCTAAGAAAAAAACAAATATACACAATAGCGAGGAGCTCATACAGCGAGTTTGGGAAAGCGTACGCTCCAACAACGGGATTATGGTACTTTTACAGCTGATGATGGTGAAAACACCCATCACCGACGCCGACAGTATACGAGCTCTGGCCTGTCGGGCTCTCGCGGGTCTCGCGCGCAGCGAAAAAGTTCGACAGATTATCAGCAAATTACCAATGTTCACCGACGGTCAGATACAGTCGCTCATGAAGGATCCGATATTGCAGGAGAAACGCCAGGAGCACGTTACCTTTCAAAAGTACGCCCTCGAACTGATGGAACGAGTTTCCGGGAAAGCAAAACCCACCGGAGCCGAATACGAGATATCGCTCGTGAGCTTGCATCGGGCGAACGTTGTCGCCCAAACGAGGATACAGTATAACGAACAACAGCTCAATCAGTTGATATATCAGCATCTCGTGTCCAAGGGCATGAACGAAACAGCGACGATCCTTCAGAAAGAAGCCAATTTGGATTCGCACGCCATCATGAAACCCGTTACGTCCTATCAGCCGTTTACCTACAGAAGCCCGGCGACGTCCTCGCGACTCGTATATTCACCGGGTGCACCGGTTAATTTGTACAACACGGGTAGATGCGGTCCGCGCGAGGGATCTGTCAGAAGCGTTGCGGTGGGGGGCGTTGGCGGCGGCGGCGGCAGCGTCGGCGGTATCGGCGGTAGCAGTGGCGGCGGTAGTGGTGGCGTTGGTCCGTGTACACCCACCTCGAGTACACCAAGATTCGTAAGTCACACGGTCGGTTGTACGAGCAGTCCCACCATGGTGGCTCAATCTTCCATAAGGATCAAGCTCTCGGAGAGTATGAGCTTGAGTCCGGGCGTTGGCACCCACGGCCAACAACCGATTAAGCTGCTGCAAATCAATCAAAAGAAACACAATCAAGGAGAACGAGGAGGTAACGCAGCGGCTAGTAGCGGTAACTGTACGAGCGGCGGAGGCTCCCAAATAACCTCCGGAACCCAAAGCACCTCCGGTAGTTTGTCCAATTCGTCGGGCAACAATTGTCCGTCGTCGAGTTGCAGATCCCTCCAAAAACAAATATCAAGAGATCCAGGAGGGAACGTCGGAGGTGGGGGTGGCGGTGGAGGTCCCGGTCCAGGTGGCGGCCCCGGCGGCTGTTCCGGTGTAGCGAGCAGCAACGTTTCGACGATAACCCTCGATTCGATAATTACCGAGTATCTGACGAATCAGCATGCCCTTTGCAAAAATCCAATGGTAACGTGTCCGCAATTCAATCTACTCGAGCCGCACAAGTGTCCGGATCCGCGTACGAAAAACGCCTCGGCAGCTAACGTAACAGTACGCGTTACCAGAAGACCCTTGGGTATGGACAGTCAGAGACTCGATCGTAGGCACATATACAGTAGATTCTGTCCCGTTAAATCGTTTCGTACTACCGACGTCGAGGGTACCTTTACCTGTTGCACCTTTTCCCCGTGTCAGCAGTACCTCATACTCGGTACTTACGCCGGTGACGTTAAAATGTTCAACGCTCATACCGGTACCGAGGAAGCAACTTATCACTGTCACGAATCTTATCTCTATCATATGGAGTGCAACAAACGTGGCAATCTTTTGTTAACCTCGACCGCCTGGATAAGCCCTATGTCCGCTCTGTGGAGCATCGGCACCTTCTTCGATATGAAATTGCCCTTCGAGTACGAGGATTACGTTGAATTCGGAAAGCTACAGGATAGAATAATCGGGACTCAGGGTGAGAGCGCGACGATATACGACATTGCCTCGGGTAAACTCATAATGACGTTGACCCCCTCGATATCCAACGAGTATACGAAAAATCGGGCGACCTTCAGTATGAACGACGAGCTTGTTCTCAGCGACGGTATACTCTGGGACGTTAATTCCGGCAAGGAGATACACAAGTTTGACAAGCTCAATCAAACGTTGAACGGTGTATTTCATCCAAACGGTACGGAGGTCGTATCCAACACCGAAGTCTGGGACTTGAGAACGTTTCATCTACTGAAAACAGTTCCTACACTCGATCAGATGGACGTCATATTCTCACCCGTTAATCACATTATATACGCAGTTTCGCTCGATCAGGAGGGCAAGGATGAGTCTCATTACGTCACGTCGTTCAAGACCCTCGACGCCCTTGACTACAGTAGCATCGGTGAGAGAGAGAGAGAGAGATAGAGAGAGAGAAGGGGAGCGAGAGAGCGAGCGAGCTAGACCGCCAGACCGAGAGACACGAATTATATTTAACGTTGCATTCAGCCATTATTTTTAACATTATTATTTTATTTTCATTCATTGATTTTATCTCTCTCTCTGTTATCTCGTTTCAGCCACGTACGATGTCAAGAGAGGAATATACGGTCTCGCGTGCAACAAGTTTGATACTCAAATAGCCGTAGTCGAGAATCAGGGTGAATTCGACAACTGTCAAGAGTCTTGCGTCAGATTGTACGACGTTGGCAGAAGGCGGGACGATGAGGATGAGGCGGAGGAGGACGACGATGAGGAAGATCTCGATGCGAGTGACGATGATGGCTCCAACTCGGCATCCGACGATAACAATGCCGATGGTAATGTCCTCCTTGAGTTTACCTTAATTGCATATATGCGCCGCGTATCTCTTCGAACAATGCGAAAACTAATTACTATAAAACTTTGAACTCGAAACAGAGGCGGATAATGCGGAAGCCGCTGGGGGAGAAAATGGCGGCGGGGATGAGGCTGGCAACGAGGGAGAGAATAACGATGATGAGGACGATGATGAAGAGGATGAGGAGGAGGAGGAGGAGGAGGATGATGATGACGATGATGACGAGGATAGCGGGGACGGTGACGATTCCGCCAACGATAGCGTCGATTATGATCCAAACTCCCTCGACGATTTTTCACTCTCCGACATCGATGACTTTGAGATTATGTTCTCCTGAATACCTCGGCCGCTATCGCCACCGCTAAACGCGTCTGCGATGGTTTTCATTTGATTCTTTTCGTCTCTCAAAAAACGATGATTCCGTCGTCGTTGGCTCGATCAGCATCCACGTGTACGCGCGTTTCAAACGAAACTCTATTCGTATTTGTTAATCGTGTGATGGTCGTCTCGGTGCAATCTTTTTCCCGTTGCAGCAAAATTTTTCTCAAATCCGCGAACGGAGATAAAAAAAAGAGAAAGTGAGAATAAGTGGCATCTTCTAGAAACCGATAAATCGTGTTTCTTTTTAAAAGCGATAACAACAAAGTATATCAAATGCCCGTAATACACGAGTTGATTGAAAATTATTCATTTTTCCGAAACAAGTACGAATTGAATAAAAAAAAAAAAAACATCTCTGTTACCGCGCGCATCGAAAACGCAGTAGGCTTTTTAAATGATTTTCGAACAAATTTTTTTTGCTATGTCGACCAAAAAGAAGAAAAAAAATCGAAGCGAACAAAAACGAAGCGAATAATAATGTACGAAAGAAACATTACAAGAATCTTACCGTGAATTATTAAGTGATTAGTGAACGTGAATGAACGATTATTACAGTTAATGGTAAAGCTAACATTATTAGCGATTAAACACAAATGTACATGAAATAAAATGAAGTTGTAAAAAAATGCATATATATATATATATATATATATATATATATACACCAAATAGTCGTTGCAAAATCCGGAATTTTGAACGAAAAAATTACTACGATCCGGGAGTAGCGGAGAACTGTATACTCATAGGAATAATCCCTGGAAGCAATGTGAAAAAATGACAATATTTCGTAAAATTTTATAGTAAACTTAGTAAATATTTCCATAAAAGCAGGATTGTCACAGGCATCCATGAAAACAGAAATCATTGGTATAACATTTTCTTCGCCACCACAACGAGCGACGACGGTTATTCGAATAAAAAGCAGAGAGCACGCATCCCAGAGGTAAGAATCGATGGTCGATAAAAAAGGGGTGGTATGAACCGGCAGAGATATTTTTAATCCCAGATAGCAAAACGTACGATTCAGCATAATATAGATATAATATTAGCACGCAATAGTACGGCGTACTCTGATCATACTAGTACCGTAAGGTCACTTGGCTATCTGAGGCGAGAGGATTGCCTACGAGTTGTACGAGAATGACGGGACGATGAAGCAGCGGTATCAAGTGCGAAGAAGAGCATCGTCACGTCGCGGCGTACCGAGCTGCTGCTTCAATCTTCAATCGTGCCTTCGTGGTGCGAAGAGTCGCAAATTCAGCCACCAGGAGGCAGGCAGACACCGTCGCTCCGGTCGCTCCTCTCTGTACTCTGTTCGCAGCTCGCATCAGCACTGGCGGGGGTGAAACAAGTGTCCGCTAGTCCGCTGTGTACAGTATGGCGGTGGCAGCCGGTTTATGTGCGTTATTCGTTATTGTACTTCGATAAACCTTGTATACAAATATGTTGCTTTCGGTTCTCCGAGGATGTCGGAGTTTGAAATAATAATATCGAAACTTGTCGGAAACAAAGTGAAGAAACGCACAAACATTCGTATCCATAGATCGATGTGTTTTGTTTCCCGTAAACGCGATTGTGAATTCATTTTGGAGCAAGGCCACAACCGGGAGCTCTGCGTCTCAAGATAAACGCCGGATTTTTTTATTTTTAATTATTAAATAATTCCTGGTGATGGTGCGTCTTAGTTGCAAAGGTTGAAAGAGATCGCGAGAAAAAGTGCATGCACAAAATGTGACAAAACCGAGTGAAATTGAATGGAAAAAAAATGTCTATCGTCCGTTGGCCGGCAGAGGAGGCCGTGACAAAGTCCGTGGTGCGCGAGAAAGAGAGAGAGAGAAAGAGAGAGAGGGAGTGTGAACGAGCGAGCGAGAAAAAAAAGAAAAACTCGGTGAGAGTCAACCTCGAGGTTGGCGAGACGAGGGACAGGCGAGGCTAATAGGAGGTGGGCTTTATCCATCTATCTCTTTCTCGCAATATATCTTTCTTTCTTCGCCTCTGAAACTTTCGGGCTCGGTCGTGGTGCGGAGTCGTACTGCCACGAGGAAGAGGAGGTCAGTCGGTACGAGCGTCGCACCGTGAGCGGTTCTCATCCGTTTATCTCTCTCTCTCTCTCTTTCGTATTCGGGGTCTCGCCCTGCCTGCTGCTCGCGGTGCGAAAAATAATTAGAATCGCGAAAAAATTGCATCCTCGCATCCCATCTCGTCGTCGTGGATTTAAAACGTACGATTTACGAAAGAGAGGGAGCAGTGCGCGAATTGAACGTTTTGCAAGAGGGAATAGATATAAAAACATTGATAGTAGGAGTGTAACAACGGTGACGAGGATGGAGCCCTCCAAGGAACGCTACAACGAGCTTTGCAGGCTCTGCGCCTCTTACGACGCCGTCAAAATGGATATATTCGGTAATGAGGGAAAAAATCGTCAGCTCGTCGACAAAATACAAACTTGCCTGCCCTTCAAAGTAAGTACTATTTACCACCACCGATGCGTCTTCGTAAATGTGCTATCGCTATTATTGTTGTTGTTGTTATTATTATTATTATTATTATTATTAAGATAAATATTATTATTTTTTGTTATTGTCGCTATGAGATACCATAAATTATCCGGCGATTATTGGAAAAGTAATAGGACTAATGGGAATTGTTTTGATCAGATCATTTTGATGCTCGCTGTTGTGATTCGTAGGTTCCTACAATTTGGTACATCATACGTAATATATCATCATTCGTTGATTCGTGGTCGTGGTCGTCGTCGTCGTCGTCGTCGTCGTCGTCGTCGTCGTCGTCGTCCTCGTCGTCCTCGTCCTCGTCCTCGTCCTCGTCGTCTTCTCCGTCGTGGTGGTGTCGTTATCTTAATCGCGGTTCCCCCGGTTACCCCGAACCCCGAAACTCGAGTCTCGTCGCTCGCGTCTCGCCTCGCCTCGGTGGTTCTCTCTGCTCTTTTTATTTTCTATATATCTACTCTTCTTGCTCCGTCATCACGCTTCTCGTCGACGACGACGACGACGACGACGCCACCGCCTCCTCTGCCTTTGCCGACGTTGTCCAAGAGCGCGCGTAAACCCGACGGCGGCGGTCGCGTCACGGCATTTGCCCCCGCCTACATCTCTCTTCTCTCTCTCTCTCTCCCTCTCTCTCTCTTCTTCTTCCACCGTCCTCATTCCTCTCGTATCTCGTGGCCCGCGCACACTCATCCTTCTCGTAGGTAGTAATGACGCGAGAAGAATATGCTTCGTTTCGTGATACGATGTGTCGTCGTCGTCGTCGTCGTCGTAGTCGTCGTCGTCGCCGTCGTCATCGTTGGTACAACTCAACCATTCCTCAATCGCAAAAGAGTCAACACGATCGGTTCTCGTGGGAAATGAAATAAATATTCATGCGGCAGAAAGGGGCAAGGGAGGGGTAGAAGAGATAATCACATCCTCGACGGTGTACGAGAGCGGAGAGCGACGATCGCGGAAACTCCAATCGGTATAGAAACGATTCGGGCGACGAGTTGTTTTTATTTTTCGCACCGTGCCTCGTGTCACGAGATTCATTCTCCCTCTCTCCTCCTTCCCTACGTTGCTCTCTCGATCCAAGGTCGCTGGGTACGCGCTCTTGGAAAGAGATTCAAATGTAGGTTCGCTCGTTTCACACAGTGCAATTCAACGAACGAGCGTGGCACTAGAACACGTGTGCGTGCAATCTTCCTCGACGGCCAACCAAGTTTCGTCTTTGATTTTCGCAACCCCCCCATCCCCCACCCTTCCATTTCCTCCCGCTCCTTTCTCGCTCTCCGACATGACTTCGAAGAGAACCTCCAACGGAACATTGAGGCGTTTATCTCGCAGCTGTACCAAGATTCCTGCTATTAATTATCGTAGCCACGTAATATAGAGGAAAAACTGATTTTCCGTTGTCTGGTCAAAACGAATGACATTTCAATGGCATGAATTATCTTTCATAAAAAACTATCTAATATCCTGTAAAGAAAATATTCGATAAATTTCAAGAGGAAGCATGTTTTTTTGTTTCTTCGAGTCGTACGATGTACGTTTAATTTGGGATAGGATTCGGTCATCATTCCTCGCTAAACCCGGTACGTGGTATACCTGACCAGGTGCGTCTCACCGCGAGAGTCCCTCCCTCTCCATTCGACCGTTGATTACACGGAAAACTTGGTATCCGCACGTCCACGATGTTTGTTCATCGCCTCGTCGTCGTCGTCGTCGTCGTCGTCATCGCCGCTGCCAGTCTTTCCCACTTTTCCTCTTGCCACGATCCGCCTCGACTCGACGTACCATTAATGCTCTACGATACGCGCATATATATATATGTGTATACACTCGCATCTGTGTGTGTGTGTGTGTATATATATATATAGGGTGTTCAGGTTGCTTCCGTTGAGCTCTTTTTCTCTCGGCGGCCGACCCTCGCTCCCGAGGTATCGTATACCTGAAGAAACAATGAGCACCGGCCACATGCCCCTTATTGAGCGTCAACGTCGAAAATGTCGAAGGACGCTTCGAGGAACGGGACAGACCCGCTTTTTTTGCCTTCAACCTTTCGAAACTCTACGCTCGATGCGAGCCACCCAGATTCCTCTTCTCTTTATCTCGCTCACTCTTACTCTCTCCCAATGCAACTTTCGTATTCGCAACGCGCGATACTTTGACATTTCAAACGTAATTTTTTTTTTATCATTCTGGAACGAAATTCGCACCGTGATGTTAAGTTTTTAAAAAATTATTTTTCCATTGTCGTTGCAGATTGCTGAAGATGATCGGCTACCCAAGTGTCTGTGTTATCGATGTATGTACAATTTGGAAAATTTTTACGACTTCAGAACGGCCTGTGTTAATGCTGTTGCTCTTTTGGAAAGGTGTCTACCATCCGGAAGCAATGCGGTACGTAAAAATCAAGGAATTTTTTTAAAAAAACATCATTGTTATCATTATTACATGGAAGATGATGGTGCTTTTTTTTTACAGACTCGTAAACAAATCGAAAATGGGGTGGAGAGTTATTCGGAATTGCGCTCGGAACTCCTCAAGGAGAAGGAAAAGATGCCTATACTCATACCCGAAGCCCCCATAGTAAATCCAAACGCGGCCCTTGGAACGCCGCCGAGATTAAATTCGGACGGCGAGGGCGACCACGAGATCGAAGAAATTCATAACGTTAGCGGGACCGAGGATGGTAATTTTTATTTTTCCACACCTCTTTACCCGGCGTCTATGCTCTACCCTTTCTCATCTCTCCCTCCCCCCCCCCCCCTCTCCCTCTCTCTCTCTCTCAGAGTTAAATAGCCACGCGCTCGTGATTGTTGCAGGTGTCGCGAAAGAATCAGTATTCGCAACGAACGCAAGCTTCGAGGATACGGACGATCGTAAATCGGACGAGTACGAGATGGACATGGAGACGAATCCGAGCGATTTTTTGGAAATGACGCCGATGGTAACCGAGGAATTGGATGAAACTAGCATAAAAAAGTCACAAGCGTCTAAAACGAGAAACATGATGGAAACATTTCAACACACGTCCGAGCAACACGAGGTATATGTTTGCTCGTTGTGTAACAAGGCTTTCAGTTCAAAGGGTCACTTATCCTTGCACGCGAGAATTCACGTTGGCGCGGGTGACGTTATCGGTGCCAAAGTCGTTACGGACGATCACACCTCGTACAAGAGACCCTATCAGTGTGATCTTTGCAACAAATCCTATTCAACGGCGAAACATCGATGGGGGCATGTATCAACGACTCATCGGTCAGTTCTCGTTTGGTTTCTTAGCTGAAAATTATTTGATCCTAACTAATGTTGAAAACTCGAGCTACTAACGTACACAAAAAAATAATCATAATTGATGATTTTTATCTTTTCAGAGGTCATCCGGCTGTAACGTGTGCCTATTGTTCGCGAATATATTCCACTCGTACGAATCTTGAAGAGCACATAAAATCTCGACACACCGGTCTACCACCGCCTCCGGAATTACCAGTTGCTTACGTACAACCGAACAATCGATACAGATGTAAAACCTGTCCAAAGATGTACACGAACGTAACGGATTTGAACAAGCATACGAGAGTATGCGCGGCTGATGCTGCCACCAAGGAAAAACAGCAGCAACGGTCGATTAAAAAAATACCTCGAAAGATTAAGTCTCGCGTGGATACGTCCGATATTTCGAGCAGCAGCGGTACAACTGACACCGAGGACGAGAGCAACAACGATTACAGAAACGCCGAAGCAAAACTCTCCAAGAACCCTCAATTAACAATACTGAAACAGGCCCTCACGAAGGGTGCCGAAAGTCTCAAGAGAGATTACGAGGATAGAAGAAACCAAGCGGCGGGCGCTGGTGGCGGCAACAACAAACCTCCTGCTGCTAAAGTTGCGCGGATAGGTAAGTCGTTGAGTTATATTTTTTATGTTCTAACACAAGTCGACATAAGAGCTAAGGGATATGAATGGAAAAAAATGGTGAGAATCAACCGGAAACTCTAGAAATTCACGAATAATAAAAAATCGAGACAATTTAAAATACTAAACGTCATTGCGAAGGAAATTTGAACACAAATTGAATGCATATTCGGTAGTGACGCAATTGTAAATAGAAAAAAAATTACCAACCATCTTCGGAAAGACTGAAAAATTGTTTCTACGTTTATGCCGATTACTGCATGTTGAAAAGCAGCAATGCAGGCCCACAAAATGCCTCGGAGCACCGCTAGGACGATTAGAGTAAATGATACAAGTTATTTCTATAACAATTGATATGACTGTGAAATTGGATGGTTTTGCAATAGTCGTAGTATTCTAAATCATACGGTATTTTGACCGACAGAAAATAGCGAGGGTCCGGCCCGAAAGAGATGGTACTGCGAGATGTGTCCACAAAATTTCACCTCCGTTGACAAATTAAAACAACACGAGATGATTCACGACGCGGAAAGACCTTACGTGTGTATATTGTGCGAGAAGGATTTTGTTCTAAAGACATCGTTGAGTAGACACATCGTGTCGAGCCACGGGGTCGATCCGACTCCCATTCTCGAGAGCGACAAGTGTACGAAGAAGGGCGCAGCATTGGCACAATCATGGCGAAACAAATTGATTAAAACGGAGGAGGTAAGAGGAGGAGGAGGAGGAGGAGGACGCAAGAGAGAAGCACCGAGCGATTCGTCGGAGGATGCCGATAGCTTTGCTCACGGTAATATGCTTGAAATCGAGACCGTATTCGTCTGTGAGATATGCACACGGGACTTCAATGATCGCGCCTCTCTGTGGCTTCACATTCGTGCGACCCACAAAGAATTTGCCGCGTTCGCTTGCGGAGTTTGTCTCAAAATATGTTCCGACAATGCTCAGCTCTTGAATCACGTAAATATGTATCACGGTGGCTCGAAATTGTTGGTCTCGGAGCAGAGAAGATATAGTTGTACGATATGTGGTAGGCAGCATGATTCCCGAAAAAAATTAATCACTCACGTATCGATACACAACGTCGATCCGGGTTATGATCCAGCCAGTTTCGTTCAACTCAATGCAAACTATTACAACGAAAGTTTCAACAGCAACGAGCCCAACGATCACTTGATGGATTTCGATCCGGAGGACGGTGACAAAATCGACTGTTATATTTGTTACAAGTCTTTTCCAAACGAGGATCACCTAATTCGTCATCAACGAAACGCTCACAAGGTTTGTACTCTTGAATGTGGCCTCTTCGTTGTTGAGGGGGCCGCTATATACATATATATGCACAACTAGACGGGCTGAAACGCAAGTTCGACTTTGGGGGAAAAAATTTAAAAAAATGAAAAGTCAATATTTTCCGCAGTCCGAGGGTGTTGTGACGAGTAACCAAGTGACGATACCGAGCAATAATGGGCCCGCTTCTGTTGCCGTACCAGGGCTCAACGGAACCAAGGCGCAGTACCATTTGTTCTTTGTTTGCGAATTGTGCGGTAGTTCACATCCGAGCAAATGGGAACGTTGGCTCCACGTCAGTGGCAATCACAGCGAGGACCCATCGATGAGAGTAAGTATTGTGCGAGGCGCTCGACGTCGAAACGAAGCCAAAAATTATGCGCGATACACTAAGAAACTAAATTCATAATTTCACCGTGTCGCTTCAACGTGACACGGTGGTGAATTACGCCCAAATCATAAATAAACGGCACTGGCATTGATGCTAAAAAATAGATATAATCGCTTTTTTTCCTTGAAGAAACGAAATCACTATTCTCAGTTAAGGATGTTTATTATATCCATGATTAATTTTTGTCCATTTGGGTGGGAATTGACAGTGCGAACGAGAGGATTGTGGCAAGATTTTTGCGACGAAGGCACTCCGAAATGAGCACGCGCAGCACCATCTCATCCAGGGATCATCACCAAACACTTGCGAAGTATGCGGCAAACTTTGGGGAAGTCGGGTTGATTACTGGAAGCACGTGATGGGGGTACACTCGGACACGGTGCCGTTGATATGCGGCGTTTGCCTCAAAGTATTTCCCGATGTCGCTAAACTCAGTAGTCACGTTAAAACGAATCACTGGCCGCTGACGAACGGTGACTTTAGTTGCGATATTTGTGGCAGACCCTATTCCAACAAATCAAAAATGTCGAGGCATCGAAAGATTCATGGGGTCGTGGAGGTCGATTCGACATTAGGAAACAGCGGTGATACGGGCGGTAGGGCTGCTGCTGCCGGGGATATTCGCAACGAGACGCGGGCCTACTACGAGGAAAAGAGCCCGAAGGAAGTTCAATTAACATGCGAATTGTGCACCGATTTGAACTTTGAAAATTGGCAATCGTTGTGCAATCATCGACGAATGATTCACGGCCTCTTTCCGTGCGATCTTTGCAACAAGTGTTACGGCAGAACGTCCCATCTATGGAAGCACGTTAACCGAGTTCACAAAGGACACGAGGACGTAACATGCCGATACTGCATGAAAACGAGCGCCTCCAAGGACCATCTAATGGCGCACATTGCCAAAATTCATCGTTACGAACCCGAGAACAAGCTCGAAATGATGATGGTAGTGGGAGAAGCGGCGGCGGCGGCGGCGGCGGCGGCGGCGACGGCAACGGTGACGGGTGAGGAGGAGGAGGAGGAGGAGGAAGAGGACGGAGAAGGGGAACAAGAAACGAGAAAAAGAAGAAGAAGAAGAAGAAAGGGTGGTGATGCATCGAGTCTCGGAGTGATTGGCGAGGATGATGAGGCTGGTGGTGGTGGTGGTGGTGGTGGTGGTATCGGTGTCGGCGTCGGTGTCGGTGTCCATCACTGTGACAAATGCCAAAAGAGTTTTCACAAGCGTTACCTGTTGCGACGTCACATGAAAGGTTGTCAAAATTATCGAAAAGATCCGGGCGCGTTGCTAACCCGTTGTCGAGCTTGCGAGAGAATATTCAAAGATCGTGCGAGCCTCCAGAAACACATTGAGAATCATCATAGCGAGTACACGTGTCACTTGTGCAACGAAACGGTTACCTCGAAACTCGGTATAATGACCCACAATCGCGTTAATCATCTCCATCATCCGGATCTGACCTGCGAGAATGGTAATTGTAGAAAATTATTCCGTACCAAGGAGGATCTCGAGTCTCATCGTAAGGATCACAAGTATCACAATACGCCGAACGTTTGCGATTTTTGTGGCGACACCGTCGAGAATAAGCTCAAATTGAAGATGCACGTATTGTCGCTCCACCGAAACGAAATTGGCGTCTCGTGCGGCGTATGTCTCATACCGATGAAAGATCCGAAAGATCTCAAGAAGCACGTCGAGGACGAGCACGAGGGTGTCCTGCATAAACCGAACACGTGCCAAGTTTGTGGCAAACGTTACGCCTCCAAGTGGAAAGCTTTCGATCACACGAAAAAGTGCCACGGTAAAGTATTTCGTACGTGCAAACAATGCCTCGCGGTATTTACCACCGACGCGGATATACGTCATCATTACGAGCACGTGCACAACATACCGAAGGATCAGTTGGCCGGTTTTGAAAATCGTCTCCTCGACTCTCGAACCGACGATTGTGACGCGATAGTCAAGGACGAGCCAGAAGATTACGAGTACGAGGTGCATCGCGACGGTACCGCCACCGTTGGTCTCTGCGACGAGAACGACGCGTACGATTTTAAACGCCGGAGAAGCGGCGGCGGCGGCGTCGGTAAAAACCACCGTAATACCCACGACTGTGAAATTTGTCCCGAGATATTTCTTAATCGGGAGACGCTCTCGGATCATTACAGAAATGTTCATAACACCGATCCTGAGAGAATGTTCAAGAGGATCAAACTCGAGAGGGGCGAAGGAGGAAGATTTACGAGCACCGCCGCGATAGGTTCCTCCAAGAGAATGATGATGCGGGAACGCGAAAATTTCGAGTGCCAAAATTGCTCGAGACAATTTTGTACCAAAAGCCTATTTTGGAATCACACGAACGTTTGTACGAGGCGTAACTCGGCCAACAGGGAAGATCCGAGATCATCCGCGTCGTTCGGTCAAACCTCCTCCATTCTTGAGGCTCATCTTAAAAATAACAATAGAATCAAGAGAGAACCGAGCGAAATTCCGGGACTCGACGAGACCAATTTGAATATACCTGATTTTAATCTCTTTGAAGATATAAATATGCAGCTCTCGGAGCAAAAACCTATTCCTAATTTGATGCCACTGTCGGAATTGAGACGCGTGGGTGTCGGTGGCAGCGGAGGCGACGGCGGCGGCCTACTCCTCTTACCGTCCTCGAACGAAAAATCTTTGAGAAAAGACTCGAGAAAAGATTCGAGAAAGGTATACGACGAATCTACCAATACCGTTTGCATCTGTGAGGTATGTGGCAAGCAGTGGCCGGCTAAAAAACATCTTTGGCAGCATTTGATACGTTTTCATCGGGCCGAAGCTGCTGTTACATGTGGCGTTTGCCTCAAGCTGTGCACCGATTATGAACAATTGGGACAGCATCTGAGGACAACGCACGAGTCTATATTGTCCCGGGAGGGTAACAATTTTACTTGCAAAACATGCGGACGTTATCACAATGCGAGAAGCAAACTGTTGTTGCACATGAGCATACACATAAACAATGACAACGGTGGTACGGCTTGTTGGTGTCCAAAGTGCGAGAGGAGCTTCGAGAGCGAGGAAAAACTTCACGAGCATACCCGAGCTTGTGACAGGAGCCACCCCACCATTTTCGAGGAGGAGCACAGCGTCGATCTTGACACCGATCGGGAGATCAAGATCGAGGACGACAAGGGAAGTTTGATCGGTGACGGTGCTTCGCTCACGGGCGAGGACGAGGAGGAGGAAGTTGATTTCTCGGATCAGCGAGTACGAAGGAATTCTGAAAATACCGAAAATTCAGAAAGCAGCCGCGGTCGTGCTCGTACGCATAGCGATAGTGACAGCAGCGAGGAGGAGGAAGAGGACGAGGGGGAGGGGGAGGAGGAGGAGGAGGAAGAGGAAGAAGCAGAGGCGGAAGACACCGAATCGCGCACGAACAGCCGAACAACTGGTCCAGCTACTCGTCACTCGGAGACCGAGGAGGAAAACGATATCCGTGAAAAGAGTCCCATTGACATTCCTCCCAGTGACAGCCCCAAAGATGGGAAAGATAATAGTGATAACGTGTCAATCGTTGCGAAAAACGAAAATAAGAAATTGATAACGAAAATTCCTGAGTCGAAGCAAGAACATAAACACGCGAAGGAGAATGAAAATACGAATGAACCGATCGAGGCGCCACCACAAGTCCAAAATGAAACGGAGAAAAGTCCATCCAATTCAACGAACAATTTAGAAAAAAATGGTATATCGACGATGCTAGGGCCTACGGCACAACACGACAATGATAACGTCGATGACGAGGACGATGACGATGACGATGACGGACCGCCTATACTGAGTCCAATGATGCCACTCTCGACGGAGAACGCAATCCAAGAGCGGGACGATGTCGCGAGCCACCGGCTCAGTCCCATGCTCTCGTTCAACGATAACGAGGAGATAAACCCTCATCCAATTTCTACTGAAATAACAGAAACTGTTGAAGAACCCCATCGAACCGCTGAATCATGTTCACCGAACAACCAACGATTTTACGATGATGATGATTGCGGTGAACATTCGAACGAAGAGTTGGCCTCGGATGAAGAACACGACGAAGAGACCCTCGAGGACGAAAATGAGGAATTGGACGACGAGGACAGTAGAATTCACGTGGTGAATCCTGACGACGAGTATCATTCGGACGACGATCGACCACCTGAGGACGACAACGATCAAGAGGAGGAGGAGGAGGAGGAGGAGGAGGAGGCTGAGGAGGAAGAAGAAGAAGGTGATCGGGAGGAACCAGAACTCGAAAATGAAGGTGAAGAGGAGGAGGAGGAGGAGGAGGAAATAGAGGCAGAGGCAGAGGAGGAAAAAAGAGGCACGGAGGAGAATTTGGAAATGCACCAGGAAGAGGAAGTGATCGAAGATATGGAAGAGGGTGAAGGAACAATAGAGGATGATAACGACGTCGATGAGGAGGAAGAGGAGGTAGAGGATGAGGAGTTAACTGCTGAGAATTCTTTGCAGATACACAATTTGGACGGAACTGTATTGATGGTTGCCAATGATGCGGACGGTAATCAAATATTGATTCAACGAAATGTCTCCGACATGGAAAATGATGAATCCATCGGAGCACTTACAGGCTACATCTACGAGGATGATGACGAGTACGATTTTGCGGGATTTCAAGTCGAAGACGGAGGAATCCACGTGGAGGAAGCGAGACGGGGTAACGGCGAGAGTAGCGAGGAGGAAGAGGAGGAAAGAGAAGAGGAGGTTATCCTCGAGCAGCCGGATGAAGACGAGAGGGAAATTACGGAGGCTGAGGACGAAAAAGAGCCGCGACAAGATTACGCTGACGAATCGAACCAAGGGGAGATGGAAATGCGGACAACCGCGAAAAACGATGATAACGACAACGACCGAGTTAGACAGGATCCGAGTGTCACATAGTCGTTCGCCAAGAACTATGAACTATTTAACCATGAAAATAATGCCGAAACATGCAAACCCGAATAGGGCACTTGATCCTCGTACGAGGAGAACGCTCAGCCTGGGAGCTCGATGACGAACTATCTTTTCTAACACACAAATGTTGTACACTCCCAGGTGTAGCAATTCCTTCACAGCATCAACCACTCTCGAAATACAAATATTTCCTCGGGTATACATATAACATATATATATATACACATACGAATACGAATACAATTAATGCAAACAATTGGACAATTCGTTTTGAACCTATCGAAGGTCGATTTGTCAGTCTGTTCCATCTTCCGATTATTTATACACACGAGCGCACACGCACGCACACGCACGCACGCGCACACACACACATACACACACACACACACACACGTTTCAATATTATTTATTCGTATTGCGCATTCATTCCAAAGTAAATCATCGACCGTAATGGAAATTCGTTTCCATCGATATAAAAAAGGAATAGGTCGACACTTGTGCATAATTTTATCGTGCAACGATTTACCACGATTCCTAAGTGGCATTTTTCTTTCTTTATTTTTATTGTTACTCGTTATCGATTGATTCGAACGTTCGTCCGATATTGCATCAGCGTCATCGGTATTACTACCGTATCCCGTTTATATCTTTGGCTGCACAAAAAAAAACCAAATATTCCGAAGTGTTTCTCCTAACTAGAAGAGAGAAATGAAAAAAAAAAAAAAAAAAGATCGTGTAATGCTAATGAAAAATGGCAGTCTGGTAATTGTTGGGAGCGTTCTATTATAAACTGAAATAATGATAATAAAAAATATATATATTTTGTAAATATTGTAGATTAACGCTTGATTATAATCTATAAAAGTAACTTATACGTACGCGTGTTATTATATTAATTGGTGAAAATGGAACTATTTTATCCTTGAATAGTCTCTAATTTGTCGATCAAATATCGCAAACAATTTTTTTCACGATTCAAAGGGCACCACTGCCTGCTTCGTTAGTGAAATCGTATCGCTCCTGGAAACATTCAGGATGGAATTACAACGTACCAGAGAAAGTAAAATAAAACAAACGTAACTATATTTGTACCGGTCGGAGAAGCGCGGGTTTGTCCAATTATCACGTGCTCTTTATTTACTCAGAGCGTTCAGGTAAACAATTTTGATGAGTCTCTACCTAGTGATGAGCATTACGTGGCCTATGCCATGTGAAAATATTAAAGCGGAGCCGAAGAAAATGACAACTCGAAAGATACAATGACGGCCCGGAAATGAGTTTCGGGAACTCTGAAGAAAAAAACATTCGCGGTCCGACACCGACAAAACTGATATACATAGTTGTATGGACCTATTAAATAAATGCAACACATTCAAATTTTATTTTTGCATTTATAGACGTGTTTGAAAATTAATTTAAAGAATTTTTTTTAATTGGTCATTATTCGGAAAATTGGAAGAAAATTACCATTATTTCCTTACTCATTTATGACGCGCGCAATTTCCGGCGTTCGAGACCGAATTTTTTTTTTTTTTTCGAAATTAATGAACGAAACTAGCAGGGATCAAATTTTGGGCAAATTATTCTACAGTTGATAATTTTTTACTGAGAGTGCATTCTTTATTGCTAACAATGTAAGAGAATTATTTTGCTATTTAACCCTTGATTTAACCACTGCCCGCGCATGAGCATTGATTACGTACTTGCGCGCTCACCATCGTCAGTGACAACCACCACCGCCGGTTTGCTACTGAATCGATGTGGAACGTGGAACCAACTAAACCGGTCCCCGGGTTGGGTGGCTACACTTGTATGGGGCGGGCGGACGCAGGACGCGAGGTCGACCGCTCAGCGGTCCGGTGCTATCATCGTATGTATTTGTTGTCGGGATATCGGGTTTGTGAAAAAATTATATGCGTGTTCAGGCACTAAAAACTGGGTGGCGATCCCAAACTTCTTGCACGGTTGAAATGGATCTTGATTTTGACGATTTCGAGGTACCTAAATACATAAAATACAAAAGTATCTTTTAATTATTACTGTACATAGACGATATATGGGTATTGACAGTAGTAAGTCTAATAAGCCATGCCAAGCTTACGCATCGTCTTTATGCAAATTTGCAAATACATAATAGTTTAAGGTGTAGTGACAGACCGCTTATGAGCCGCCGCAATGCGTGCGAGAGAGATACAGCTGTTGTCACGATTTCAAGTTTTCTCCGCTCAACAGACATTTCGGAAAAATAAAAAGACACGTTCTACTCGGTTACAAGCTAAATAAAGTGCAACTGTTTAATTGCCCGAAACTTTTATATAGAAGAAAACTTGGATGCGAAATTTTTACCGATCGAGACCAGCTGCTTCGTGCATCATTTTGAAGAATCCCATGCGACAAATCCAACGACCATCGTCTGCGTACGAGCCTTTTAACGGTTAATTCAATTGCGTACCCAATTTCGTACATAATACTTGACAATTATTATTATAGAATTATCATGACTCCGCTCGCTGACATAAAAATTCGCCGGAAAATCTTAGGAAATAAATTCAGCATGAATGCTCAAAATTGTCCTGTGTACTCACGACTTTCTATTGGTAAATACTTTTCGGAGTAAATTTCACAGGTACATATCTTATACTCATCGTTTCCATGCGTATACACATTTAATGCGCAAGTTCATACAAACAAAAGTATCTGCTTGACCTTCCCAACGACTTTAGAGGTCATTATAACTGTCTTAAATCGTCGATGTGCGTTCACGCCGGACAAATTCGCCACAGCTATTAAAAAATAAAATCTCTTCGAAAATGCTTACCGTCGACAACAGAAGGGTAATTACGCTAATAACGAAGTATAATTTAATTTCAATGCAATATCCTCGAGACTGGATTTGTCGTGAAATACCAGAATTTTGAAGATATTGTAGAAATCTGATAAAATCAAGATTGTGCGTACCTTTTTCCATTGTTTCTCACAGTACCTGTTTTTGTTTTTGCAATCCGACAATTAATCTTTTTTTTTTAATTAATATTTGAATTTTACAAAAAAGCTGAAAATTTTTTCCCAGAACATCGCTGGGAATAGCTGTTTTATGGGGAAAGTTTTATTTTTATTTTTGCGTTTACCAAAGTATAAAATTCAGTTTTCTTGTGTTACTGTGTTTTTTCATTACATTATCGAATATTAGAATAAATCTTGAGGTTATGTTGTGCTCAATTAATATTTTAAAGATTTGTAAAAGGCTGATTGAAAATGTGAAAATCGCTGTATAACTTTCTCTCGTTTATTCAAACAAAATTCTGCGACTTAACATTTATATTGAAATTTTGACTTTGATGGCATACAAATTTTATTGTTCCAAAGTCATGTTTTCTAAGCAGATATGACTGATTAATCGTTCCTATTTGCATGATCTTGTCGGTAATATTTCAACTCGCCGTTCCAAATTATTTTCAATTAACTGATAACGTAAATTGATGACATAATATAATTTGCTATCTCTTTGTATACAACATTATTATTCATAATAACAATTATAATTCTTGACAAGCCATCGCAATTTCTTTTTCGTGGTCGACTTGTGGGTCGATATAATTATTATAGAATAAAAAGATATTCTATAACGACTGAGAACAAAAAAAAAATTTCTAGTAGGTTATTTGTTTTTCAACCCCATATATCTTGAAAACTATTGAAGATTTTTTCGATTTTTTTTCATGTAACTCATCCTTTGGTATAAAAAAATATTTTCAATTATAATATTTCATGAGTAAAACGCATGAGCATTAATTGGCCAAAGCGCATCAGAGAGCTTTTTGTATACAAAATTATACTGTATTGTTGCGTGATGCATCCTTATTATTATTATTTTCTAATCAAATATTACACAAGGTCAATTTAAATTGCCATCCCCAAATGCGTCTCCTCAGGTCAGAGCATATATCTCTTGTCGGAGGGACGATGGAAGAGATTCAAGAGTCATCATGTGAGTGGATTGGAATGTCCGATACGTGGCGACCACATGTACGGCTCACAAATAGACATTTGCAGGCCTTTCCTTTCATAAATACTTCAAAATACATTTTTCCTTTTTCTACTGAAGTCCTCAATATTTCTAGAGCCGAGTTTTTCAGTCTTATTTTTTGTGAAAAAAAAAAAAAAACTATTGCACGATTGATGTTCGATTTATGTAACTTCCACCAATGAAATTGTTTTAACTCTCCCACCATTCCGAGCAAGTCCCTTGCAAGGAACAAACAGTCAGTCAATCAAAAACACGAAAAAGAATATTTTTCCCTGATTCGAATAAGTTTTTGCGTCGTAGTAGCAGTTACGGGAAAAATTATCGAGCATACCTGGGATTTACGACCTCAGAAAAAGAGTCTCGCATTGGGGAGAGACATTGCATCGACCACCCGTACATGAATTCCTTACTGTAGGGATGTTTCAAATGATTTTTGCCTTCTGTAAAAAAATTCTTTTCTATCGCTCTTTATTTTTTTTCTCAAGAAAATTACAAATGGAGGTCGAGTATTTTTATTCATCCTCCGATAAACCCGGAAGCAAATACCCAAATACAATATATTATTTGATGGCTCATTTGAGTACAGACTTGATCTGAATAGGCATATGTTGGAGGGAACAACGCGCGCGGGCACTGCTGATAATGACACGATAAGAGGCAGTATATTTTAACCGTTATTCATTATGACAGAAACGGAGGGAATAAAGCTAGCAAACATTTAAGGCACTGTGGCAGAGTATTTTCCCTTTAGTCGTGTACCGAGCTCGTGCTGGCTCGGATGTACCATTTTTTAAAATCTTAATCGACAAGCCTGTTAAAAAATTGTTGTTTAATTCGTAACATCGTTTAATAACTTACGACGATAAACTAACGAAATGGAATACTTCCTTAGAGTGAGTAAGGTCCAAACTGAGCTTGTGTTACATTTAAAATTCCATACAGATACAATGAATAAAGAAAAGATAAGAAAGAACCGAGATTCACGTCGTTTGAATGCAACATTTTTTTTCCTACATGTATTCCAATTCAGTTTGTTTCTAGCTAGTAAAAATTGTGATTTGTTCTTTCAGTATTTTTAGTGCATAAATAAATTTGACTATTTTTCATGGCTTAATCTTACAGATTAATGTTGCTCGCTACTCAACAATGAGAAATTTTCGTTCATTAAAACAATCCAATTTAAAGTTTTCATCGAGTATTTCATTGGCCAAGATAATTACGTGTGAGTACATTCGTACGTAATCTGAAAAGTTTGAATGAGGTTGTCATATTAAGATAGTGAAAAACCTTATATTTTTAAATTTTATCGTGTTTGTTTTTACTTTATTTTCATTAAAATTTTTACTATAAAAGTACGAAACAGACTCAACAAATTCTATGTATTTCATCGTTTGGATATTGATACAACTGTCAATTCCGAAAATAATAATATAATAAGAGTGTCGAGTTAAAAAAAGCGTAAAATCGTATTATCTGACAGCACTTATTTTCATTCAAATATTCACTGAAACGAGATAACCGATATGGAAATTAGAACGCATTTTCTTATTAAACATGAGATATATTATAAATAAATTGGTGTATGGTTTAGGCACGTAGAATCGATTTAAAGATTTTTTACAATATTTGATAAGCAGTTTTGAGTAATTGCTCGCAGTAAAACTCGACTAAATTTGGACGAACTCTAAAATACTTTTTTTTTTACCCCCTACACACTGACTAAAATAATGGAGTTCTAGATAAATAATAGTATTCCGTCGAATCCCGATTCTGATTTTTTTTTTTCACGCTTCATTGAAAACGTTGACGATAATTAGTTATATATTGAGAATATTAAGAATAAATATACCAATTATCTTCGATAGGTTAAGTTAATCTTGTTCGATAACATATCGTAGTGGCGATATTAATATTGTGCATTGAGGAATTAGCACGAAATCTCTAACTGAAATGTTCCGTTTGATTTATCTCGTATTTATTAATGATTAGATCTCCAACAGCATAAATGTAGGGCACGCGGTGTACAAGATATTTACGTGATGAAATAAGTTGGTTTTTATATTTATATACATACATCATAATAATCAAATTCATTTTTGACAGCTCTTTAATACTCATTACTTAATAATAAATACATTCATAAAAAATGTTTGATACAATGATTTTATTTACGAAAAGGAGTCGAAATAAACTTTGATTCGATGCGACATACATATTTTCCAAGTAATTCATTTTTTTTTTAAAATAATTGATCGAAGCTTTCCATTAGACACGAATTCTTCTTCATATTGCTTCGAGATTAGAAGGGGTCAAAGGCCCAATACGACTCGAGTGCAAACATCATTCTCTTGAGTAATGATATTCCCATCTCTCAGTTGCACTACGTTTCATTCCTCAGTGGTTTCTGTTCTTCTGATAATTATCAAGTTACGTAACCATCCAGGCTCTTGAGTCATTCGAATCTTATGGAATAAGCGACGCAAGGTCTTCCGCCTCCGTCGTGAGTTGCACTTTTTCTTGTCAACAATAATAATTCATCCTCGATTTTTACTAAACTCTTCATTAAAGTTTCACGTAACATGAACTTCGACTTGAAAACAAACGCGACAGTCATCCCAAATTCTTTACGTTATTTTTTCAGCCACGGATTAGATTTATTATCTTTGCTTGGATTATCTGCCAGAACAAGATGTCTTTTCTACTGGGTCATTTGAAATTAAATAACCTTGACTCATGATCATTTGGTGTAATAATTTTAAAACGAGATTGTGAAAAGAATTTTTGATTTTGAAAATTTTCTCAATATTATTATGGAAAAATAATTTTTTCATCGCAATGCAGAATTATTTTTGTCGCTCGTTTATATATTAATTGTTCTCGTTTAATTTCTTCAGGCGAAAGGCCACCAACGCAAACCGTCCGACTCTCAATCATTTCGTGAAAAAACGAAACGCGATGCTGAAATTGATCTTGCGTCGGAACTGGATAGACTCGAGGCAACTGCGGATCCTGAAATTCGCGATACCGTCAAAGCTGAATTCGAAGGATTTACTAAATTATTTAAGAGGTTCCTTCAGGACCAAGGTCCCGCGGTCGAATGGGAACGTATCCAAAAACTACCGGACACTGCGGTAATTCATTCGTTAACTACTCAAAATGTATTTCATTGCCAGCACTTGGAAAAACAATCGATTTTTCAAATTGATTATTGTTGCATCTGCTTCCTTCTTCGTTCTCGACATTTATGCGAATATTAAAGTATTTTTTGTTGTTTACCGTTTCCGAAATAAATAGAGAACAATGAAGAAACTTGAGCTTTCAAAAATTTATAGAGATATGCCGTTCCTTCGTTAAAATAATTTTTCTTGAATTTTCTCATTCTCTGTGCTAAAAATTAGCAGATTGAGAGATTTGAAATATGCTTTTTTTTTTTTTTTTAGATTCGAGAATATCAATCGCTCGAGGAACCATCCGCCGAAGCGGTCAGAACCATGCTGAATAAATTGGTTGTTGTCAAATTAAATGGTGGACTTGGAACGAGTATGGGCTGCCATGGACCAAAATCAGTTATTACCGTCCGAAATGATTTTACATTTTTGGATCTAACGGTTCAACAGATCGAGGTAATGAAAATGTTTATTTTGCAGTGAATGAATTATCATTTCAACAACCTTAAGCCGATATACATATATTGGTACAGGAAACCTGATCTATTTCAATTTTATTGATGATAAATATTGAAAATGTTTTCTTCTCATTACGAAAATCGTTTAAATATCGCACCAAACAGTATTGTAATGAATCATGTTTTTACAGTATTTAAATAAAACGTACAAAGCTGATGTTCCACTAATTCTGATGAACTCTTTTAATACCGATGCCGACACAAAACGCATAATTAGAAAATACAAGGGAATCGATGTTAAAATTCACACCTTCAATCAAAGTTGTTATCCACGAATAAGCAGAGAATCCTTCCTGCCAATACCAAGAAATTGTGACGTTGACGAGGATCCAGATGCGTAAGACTCCAATTATTAGGTCGAAAATAATATTTATGTCTAGCATTGTAGCTTCGCTACAATAATATCAATTCGCGGTATTAAATTATTGTAAAATCTGATATCGCAAAATTTTTCTCAATATTACGCGAGACTGTTTGTAAAATTGATAAAGCAGGTGAAATCTCTTTAAGAATTTTTACTTAGAACTTTGATTATATGAAAAAAAAAAAAAAACGTTTGAGAAATATGAAATTGAAAATGAAAAAAACGATAAATTCGTTGCTTAAATCCTTGTGGGATCTTGAAGAAAATTTTTCTGAATTTTCAGATGGTACCCTCCGGGACACGGAGACTTTTATGAAAGTTTCAACAATTGTGGGTTGTTGAAAAAATTTATCGATGAGGTAAATAACCACTATAATTCAATTTCTAGAAAAGAAAGAGAAATTAAAGTTGCATCAATTGATAATCATGGTGAAAAATGAATGGTTTTTGTTTGTTTTATCGTAGGGGCGAGAATACTGTTTCATTTCGAATATCGATAACTTGGGAGCGACCGTAGATTTGAAAATATTGAATATGATCATGACTGCTACTCGTGACGTTAGTCCTCTCGAGTTCGTTATGGAAGTCACGGACAAAACGAAGGCTGATGTTAAGGTATTAACCCTGAAATGCATGAATTTATTAATTTGAGCTGATAAAAAAATTCGACCAATTATCTCCCTTCTGATTAATTGTGCTTGAAATAATCAAGATATTTTTTTTTCCAGGGTGGAACTCTTATGCAATACGAGAACAAACTGCGTCTTTTGGAAATAGCTCAAGTCCCTAAGGAACACGTTGACGACTTTAAATCCGTAAAAACGTTCAAGTTCTTCAACACGAACAACTTATGGATCAAATTGGACGGTAATCACCACAAATAACCTATTTCTCTTGTTATAAATATATCTTCTCATTTAGAAGAATAAAAATAGACAAGTCAGAAACTAATATCTCCAATTATTCAGCTATTCAGCGATTACTTCAAGACAAATCATTGGAATTGGAAATAATTGTAAATCCGAAAACTTGTGAGAACGGGGCCAACGTAATTCAATTGGAAACTGCAGTTGGAGCTGCAATGAAACTTTTCGATGGAAGCTTAGGTAAGAAAAAGAAAAGCAAATATATTTAACCGGTACCGAATCAACCTGAGTCAATCTCGTCCAGAACGCGCATAGCCCGATAACCAATTCATCCAAAGTTTCATTTTATTAATATTTTTTATTACAGGAATAAACGTACCACGGAGCAGATTTTTGCCTGTTAAGAAAACGTCCGATTTGTTATTGGTTATGAGCAATTTGTACCATCTCAAATGTGGATCGCTACTGATGAGTCCTAATCGAATGTTTCCAACAACTCCTCACATCAAACTGGGTGACAATCATTTTTCAAAGGTAATCAATCATCGAGGCTTGATTCTCTTACGCCCGATCAAGACATTACCTCAATTGATCAGGGAATACTGGTAGAAATTTGAAAAAACTGATTTTCATCCAATCATCTCCCACAATTTTTTGTACATTCGCGACAAATTCAAAAATTATTCGAAAATTTGATCAATTTAGGTGCTAATAATAAACATTTTGCCTAACATATGAAAAAAGAAATTTTCCATGAAATTTTCTCGTCCTCCTATTTTTTTTCTCAAAATTATTTTTTTTATTAATTGTAAAAAAAATTTCAGGTTGAAGATTTTCTGCGACGTTTTGCAACGATCCCGGATGTGCTCGAACTTGATCATTTAACGGTGTCTGGTGACGTTACGTTCGGGCGTGGTGTATCACTCAAGGGTACGGTCATTATAATCGCAAATCACGGAGACCGTATAGATCTCCCATCGGGAAGTACATTGGAGAATAAAATCGTGTCAGGAAATTTGCGTATACTGAGCCACTAAAGAAAGGAACATCGCTGTACGTTAAAAAAAAGCAAAAGGGCACTAGCCAAATAGAGTATCCGAGACAGAAACCCGTTTTATATTGACTTGATCGTGTCGAAAGCCGCTCATTAATCCTCAAACACCTATGCTTGATATGAAGATTGTGAATGCGCGCTCTATAGAGCAATTTTAAGAAATATTGTCAATTTTTTTTTTTTTTGTTATCGATGAGCTCTGCAGAAATGAGCTAAATTTTGTGATCGATTGGTCGGAATTGTAATCTCATTGGCATGAAAAAAAAATTAACATTTTTTTCTCTAATTTTCACAAATGCTGTTTTCAATAATTGAAACATCACATGGCGAAAACAAAAATATTCGCGATGCTGATGAAAATGAAATTTCGGTGCATTCAAGCAATGGAAAATTATCCATTGTGAAATTGCAGATAACCTCATACAATTATGTTTCTTTATGATTTTTGTAGATGAAACAATTATTGATGCTGTGCATGAAATATATATTTTTTAGCAATGACTGAAGTTGGAATGTAACCGAGAAAAATGCCGGATAAGGCTAATCATCGTAAACGAACATCCCAGGTGTAGCGTTTTACGGAATTATATATTCCAAACATGTAATAAAGAAGATAAAGATCTGTTGTTTTTTGCTAAACTTATTTCGTACTGCGACTGTCCATCAACGAAAGATTCCTTTCTATATTTACTTTTGTGTAACGTCGCGGGGTCTTATATTATTACAGTTGGAATTCAAAAATTCAAGAATTTAAATCGTCAAGACCGCCGAAAATTCTTTGATTAAAGATTTTTTTTTCCATAGGATAAGCAGTCGGTAATATCCACTGTACGGTTCAGAGGAGAGAAGTCTGCAGGCTCGGCCGAGTTTAGTAAACTTGTCTTTACATAATAATAATTATTATTGATAAATGATTATTAGCGAAGATGAGTGTTATTTTAATATAAATTAGTAGTGTAATTTTTATATTGTCTATCGAATATTCATAAAACTGAATTCATTGTTTTTGCCCCCCACCCATATAAAAACTTGTGAAAAAATAAGGATTTTTGTGCTTGAAGAATTATATTCAAGGACGGACTGCAATCAGGCTAAGTGTGAATGAATAAATACAAGTAATCATCAATTTTTTTAATCCACCAAGGTAGATATGTCATTGCAGGTAATACATGTTTACGGTTCTAAGCATGCAATGCAAGTGTTATTTCAGAGATGAGCAGGGAAATCTCTAACGCAATAGGGCTTGAGAGCTACGTGAACTTGGCTCTCCGACTTTGAATTTTCAAATTTTTTCTTATTCTATTCATCTGAGAGTCGTTAGTTAGTTATTGTTAAAACAAATTGAATGTTTGTTCGAGAAGTCTATCGTTGGAAAATGAAAAACAAAAATGAGCGTTAAGTTAGCTCTCCCGATTTTATTTTAAATGCTTGACGAGTCTAATTATGGGTCAATCGATGCGAAATCGTTTGTACAAAAAGGCTATCACAAAACGTTTGCCGGATACATGTTTTTTTATGTAAAAAAAAGCAAAAACAAAACTTGGGTAAACTTTCCCGAACCAGTTCGTCTTCTACAAACAATTTCGCATCGTGACCTGCAATTAAATTCATTAAGCATTTGAAATAAAAATCCGGGGAGCTAACTTGACGCTCATTTTTATTTTTCATTTTCCATCGATAGACTCATCTAACGTTTAATTTTTTCTAACAAGAACTCACTAACGACTCACGGACGATTAGAATTGAAAAAAAAATTTGAAAAGTCAAAGCCGGGGAGCCAAGTTCACTTAGTTTTCAAGCTCTATTGCATTAAAGATCTCGCTGCTCATATCTGGTTATTACATGCGTAACACTCTCTCTCTCTCTCTTTCTCTCTCTCTCTCTCTCGCTCTCTGTCTTACTACATGCGCATACGCACTGAGACGCTCCAAGAACAGACATATTTTTTACAATTTCCCTAAAAATCAAACCAAATCAACCGTTCGATAGAATAATTATTTTATTATATAACAAAGATTTGAAAGTTTTTAAAACTGAATCTATTAGTTATTTAACAATAACAAGATTGCGTGTATACCCATGATACACATTCGACACCGTGGTAGCGCTAAATGAATTAAATCATGGGATAGTAAGTCAAATTTGTACACGCGTCCAATTCCATTGAGTTTGCATTCAGGGTTTTTCTCGCAGAGAGGGATAGATAGTATTTGTCCTGCCAAATTTCGGGCGCGATAAAGATGAATGTGCGTTGAAAAAACGTCCCGGGTTATGTATACATGCAAAGATGCGACACAATTTTATTTTTTACTTCACTAGCATGAGATTATCGCAACGGTAAAAGCATTGAGAATAATCCGGAATATCGTGTGATGAGGGGAATCATTTTCCATCTATCAACTCTCGTATTGAAAGCGCAAATATCGCGCGCGCGCGCGCGTGTGTGTGTGTGTGTGTGTGTGTGTTTGGCGCAACACATCGTTGCGAGATGCTTGGCTCGATGATGATTCGAATCAGCGTTAATTCTTCAATATTTCCCATGCGTCGTCCTCGAGTTTCGAATTCCAGGCCGTACCTGTTTCATTTTTAACTTCGAAATCAATTAAGGAGCCGCCATCCTCTTTGGGTATCGTCCTGCTCTTGTCCTTGCTCCGTTTGACTCCGGTGGTGGTGGTGGTAGTGGCGGCGGTTTTACTCTCGGTCGATAGAGTTGGCGCACTGTTGCTAGTAGTCTTGGAATTGTTTCCCCAATCCCAATCCAGTACCGAGGAATTACGACTGGAGGTTGTTCTCTCCACGCCACCGAGGTTTCTGTAATATTTATCTTATTGCTGTGTCGTCCGTTCGAAAGGGCGGGGATGCGACAAAGTATAAAAGCATAGTTCGACCATAAGACTCACTTTGGACCACAAGCGGCGGTAATATTGGTCGTAGTTGTCGTCGTCGCCGTCGTCGTCGTGACCAGCGATGACTTTTCGTTGGAGCAAGTATTTTGCCAACTATTATTCTGATATACGTTGGAGGACGAATTCTGATATTGCTCGTTGATGTCGTACTGACTGCGACTGTGAGCCGAGGTATTCGTACCCGCTATGTCGCCCCAGCCTCGTCGCCCGAGATCACCGACCTAAAACGCGATTCGTTTTCTTATTTAACGGGGAGTGCGTGCGGTAAAGGATAGTGGTGGTGATCTTTAACATAGAAGCGGATCAACCGAGGAGAACTAAGCGGAAAAACCAAGCACCCAAGAAGCGATTTTTGTATAATATACAACAATAAAAAGCAAGCTGCTGAGGATGTGTGAACGGGTCATCGAGTTTTATGCACTGCTTTTCATTTGTCCCATTGACCAGTCGTCTTTTCTTTTATACTCTGGATATAAATCTCTATTTGGGAAAATGACTACCTTGGATGCTAAGGTATTGACGTGAGCACCAACATCTTCTAAAAGGGTGCCGTCTCGTACCTAATAAAAATTTATGGTTAATTAATGCAACGAAAAAACAAACGAAAAGAAATTGTGGAAACAACAGGAGGGAGAATGATTCGAAATTCGGTACTGGGAGGTACCGACGATTAGACGGTAAAGAGAAAATAAGATAAGAGGGAAGAGTGTTTGGGTGATTCTTTGGTGGGCGTTTTGTACGCCCGAGTTTGTACCTTTTGCGAAGCTATTCCACCCATTTTTATAGCATTCTCCGTCGCTCTACTGGCAATCTTGGATGCTGACGACGAGAAAATTGACCATCCCTGAAAATCGAGTGACACGTCAACTGTGATGCAGAGAAGAGAAAGAACGGCGATATCTAGCAGAAAAGAAAAAGTATTTTACGCTCGCCAAAGAGGACACCGCCGTATCAAAGAATTCCTGAGAAGAACTCTTTGGCATCGAGGCTGCATCCATCTGGTATCCAAAGCCGCCGTATCTTCCACCCTGATTGGGAGGAACGTTCCTGAAAATGTGGGCAGAAGATTAAGTAGAGCAACGGAGAGGGTGGGGGCTTGTTTTCCAAAGCCACACAATACTTACTCGGGCCTATTGGCATTTTCATTTTGCTTTCTAGCAAAAAACGCCACTGTCTGACTCTTGAAAGCCGAAGGATCGTTATTCCCATAAGAGGAGGGACTGGTGGAGCTCTCGTCAGCCTGATAGGAATTCCCATAATCCATAGATCGTCTGTCCTCGGTGTAAGAGCGACTACTCGAAAAGTTGTCAGCGGGATGATAATCCTCCGGCTTCCAAGGTTCCCCTTTGGCTAAAGTAGCGATCTATCGTATACATAGAAAAAATGTAATTTTTGTACACTCTCGGTGTTTGGAAAGATAGGAATTATGTATTACCTTGTGTCTGTAAAGTGCAGCCGCGTTGGTATTATACCTCTGTGATATGGGTTGAGATTCGTCCCAATCGGGCTGATTCTCAAAAAATTTTCTGGCATTTCCATTACCACCGACCTTCATCTTTTCGAGTTCGAGGTCCTTCCACTTGTCCATCGATACCGAACGGACGAACGACAAGTGTACACCGAGGCCTCTGTGCTTTCCGGAGCACTCGAGACATATCCATATGCCATACGTTACCGAGACCCATTGAGGATTATGAGCACCGCACTCGAAGCATTTCTGCGATACGAAACAAATTAAAATAATGGGGATCGTGTTTGATGTAGCCTCCAATTACAATGATACTACATGTAGGTGTACAAGACGAAAACAGAGAAAACAGCTCCAATGAAACAACAACTAAATCTTCCTACGTTGTTCTCGTCCCGAGGCTTGAGCTCGCCCAATACTCGACGCGTTCGAGGACTCGCCATCTTAATTCCTCCACCGTCGGACTTCTCGAGTTTAAACGGAACAACACGAGCAACCACAAATATTACCGCTCAAGCTAAGGCAAGGAGGAGCACTTTGACAGTCAGGAGTCCGTTGATGAGTCGTCCTCGATCACGCTACTGGCTACTGGCTACTTCTGCTCAACTGGCCCGAGCCCCGAGCCCGAAAGCTGACACGCGACGGGTGATGGGGGTAACCTCGGGATCAGCGATATCAGCGATATCCTCTAATGAGAGCCAAGATATACCAGAAAGACCCTAAAAATGAAAGCTCTCTCATTGGGTCGAGAAATACGAGTTTCCAGTCACGCCAAGCACGGATTCATAGTTTAGCAGGGATTTTGTTTGTCGGCCGAGCGGCCGGATAAAAAACCAGATTCATCGTGCGGCGGCGGCACCCGTACAACTCACTCGAAAAAAAACTCCATCAGGAACATCTCTACCAGACCAATCCCAACCAAGGAAAATCTCCACCAATGACAATCTCCACCGGGAACATCTCAACCAACCCAATCTCCATCATTCCCAACTCCACCAGATAAAACTCACCCAGGAAAATCTCTATCGTGGTTAATCTCCACCAGAGGAACATCTCCATCAGGAACATCTCCACCAGTCATGAAGATCAATCTTCATTGTCGGTATGGAAAACTGCAAAAGCTATCTAAAAATCCCATAGATGGTGCACCAGTAAGTGTAAAACAGTGGACGCATAACACATAACCAAATTTTGTTACACAACGAGAGAGAAAGGACCGTTTGGAGCTGAAGAGTTTTGTCGTCAAACTCATCGATCAATCAAACACTGTGATCCGCGAGCGACGAAATTTTTCAGCTCCAAACGGTCCTTTCTCTCTCGTTGTGCAACAAAATTTGGTTATGTGTTATGCGTCCACGGTTTTACACTTACTGGTGCACCATCTATGGGATTTCTAGATAGCTTTTGCAGTTTTCCATACCGACAGTAAAGATTGATCTTCATGACTGGTGGAGATGTTCCTGATGGAAATGTTCCTCTGGTGGAGATTGACCATGATAGAGATTAACCTGGGTGAGTTTTGTCTGGTGGAGTTGAGAATGATGGAGATTGGGTTGGTTGAGATGTTCCCGGTGGAAATTGTCATTGGTGGAGATTTTCCTTGGTTGGGATTGGTCTAGTAGAGATGTTCCTGATGGAGTTTTTTTTCGAGTGAGTTGTACGGGTGCCGCGGCGGCGATGAGGAACAACACACACGTACCACGGCGGCGGCAGCAGCTACGGATGAGTTTGAGAACAGCGCCACAGCTCGGAACCCCACCCATCGCTATAGACGACCCGTGACAAATGCAACTTTTACTTCCGCCTACCAAAGTTCGCTCTGCCCGCGTCTAACATTTTTTCAAGTTGAACGGTATTCTCGCGTAGTGCCTGTGTTATCCCGGATCATCCGAAACTTGACTCGTTTGAACTTTGCAATTTGCAGTTATATATCTCCGAGGGATATATTTTGTTTGTCGTATGTCCATCCAGAATCTTAACACATTCGGTAAATATCCATTTATTTTGTGATTGTGCTCGAGCGAATACATATTGCGCCTTGGTTGTTACCCCGCCGTCACCGCTAACACGCCAAGATAGCTCCTATCGACAAAATGGCGGCGATACCCTACACCATGGCGTCATTATTTTCCCAACGAGAGCTGTATTTCAATTTAACTCTATTCTCTCCAAATCTCATGTATCTCTTTCTTTTTTTTATAATCTCGAAACGTCCTCGTCCTCGTCGTCATTATTGTTACAGCGCTGCTCCCCGTTGTTTTCGATACATAATCCTAGAGTCGTATACTACGGGGAAAACGAAGCAGCAGCAGCACCACCATTATCTCTATTTTGCGCGGTCATTTTTTATTTTTATTCCATTTTTTTATTATTATTTTTTTTTGTCCTCTATGCACAAACTCTTGAAACAGACAGTTGGATGAAGGAGAAGCTCGTTTATTATCCCTCGACTAATTTACCCTCGCGCGTCACCGCCTTTCGTCGTTTCAGACCCCTTTGCAGATGCAATCAAGGGTTCAGATGATGACGTCCAAGACGGTCTCGTGCATATAAGGATCCAGCAGCGGAATGGTCGCAAGACCTTAACAACGGTGCAAGGATTATCTGCGGAATATGACTTGAAGAAAATCGTACGGGCATGTAAAAAGGTAACGATCTCCCCCCCCCCCCCCTCCCCCAACCATCTATGCTTCCCTGTTGGCATTTTTTCCGCGCAATTCCATGTTCGTTTCGTGCGTACGCGCTCGCCCGATTTACCGCCAATCATTTCTAAATTTAGAAGCGCAATACGCGCACGGTCGAACGTCCGCTCATTCTTTTTTGTCCTTGTATAAATACTCAAAAATCGTTCGAGTATCGAAATGGCAGATTTCGAGGGTCCACAACGGAAAATCGGTACAAACGTGAAAACAAGCACGTATATATGTAACACGCGTGTTGGATATATTTTTTCATCGCGTTTTTTTTCCAAGGCCTAAATTAAGACTCGTGACAGATATAAAACAACAACAATACAATGCAAGATATTTCTCCGATTAGTCTAAATTTAGATTCGACCTTGTCCCACTTGTGAGGTACTCTAGAGCTCTTTAGGCCATAATATTGAGATAACGTGAGAGATGAAAAAGAAAAAAAAAATTTTTTAATTTGCAGGAGTTTGCCTGCAATGGGACTGTAATCGAGCACCCGGAGTACGGGGAGGTGCTTCAGCTGCAGGGGGACCAGCGCGAAAATATATGCCAGTGGTTGACCAAATCGGGTCTGGCAAAACCTGACCAGCTCAAGGTTCATGGTTTTTAATCAACAAAAAAAACCATCCATGCCGCCGCTACCTAAAAAAACAACAGTAACAACTACCGCTCCATCTTTGCCGACACCTCGTCATCTTAAATTATCCGTATCGGTCACCTCTACCACTACTGCAACTACTACTACAACTACTCCTCGTTGAAACTTTATGGGATAACCTCTATTATATACTACGCATATATATTTCAATAAAAAAAAATAAAAAATAACAATCTATTAACGAAATAAAGAAAAAACCGAGTAACGACAAAAAGAAAGAAAAAGTAACAAACATTTTGAGAAGAAAAAAAAGAAATAGAGTTGAATATATATATACGTGTGTATATGAACGTGATACGACATACTCTACGTAGAGGTACTCATTAATTGTTGTAATCGAAGGATAAACGAGAGACGGAGAGGAGGACATTTTTTTTATATGATGTACGAGATTAGAAAGCAACATTTCACAGCGTTGCATTAAATGATCCGCCGGAAAAGTTTGTCACGTTTAAGATAATAACGCTCGCGATCGGTGACAGCGTTGTTTGAGATAATCGTCTATTATACAAAGATCGTGCGAGCGAGAGAAAGATATATATATATATATATATATAAATATATATATATACACACATATATATACATATATATAGAGAAAGAGAGGAGATACAGGCTGCTGCGGATGGATCAGTCAATTCGTATTAGATAGCATGTATCTAGGCGCCATAGACATTTTCAGAGAAGTCTAACGAACGCGTTAGCTTAGGCCACCAATTGGCTTCTTTGATTTATCCAACCGCTCCAAACTTTATCTCTCCTGCTATCTCAACATTCTTATGATACGCATACACAAGGGGCGACGGTGGCGGTTAAGCAACAATCACAATCAACAACAACAGCAACGACAAAATAGATGAGAAGGAGGAGAAGGAGGAGGAGAGGAAAGAAAACAATATTAATGATGAGACGACGACGGACGTGGACGGCGACAGCGAGCTTTCGTTTGAGATTCTTGGAACCTCTCGCGCATAAATTTTCCGTGCCTTTTGATCGACGCATCGTATTATTTGTATCAGTAGCGCAGAGGGAAAGAGAAACAAAGAGGAAAGGCCAAAAGCGAAATGAAACAAAATATGCAGAGGTAACGAAGCGCGTGAAAAAAAAAGACGTTTTTGGTGTATCAACGCGCCACGCGGAAAGATTAATTTTCCCGCCGCATAAGAAACCAGAATTTATCTAGCACACACGATCCTTGTTTTATTCATTTTGTTCTTTCGTCGAATATTCGCTTGAAATTTTTTCAACACTATAAATGTCGCTCCTGCTCTAGATAAATAAACGGCATATAATTTACTTGCGCGAAGGATACGTTGTCCAATTATTTACACTTAACCACGCGTGCGCGCGTTTCCCAAAATCCTAGCTCCGACTCTTGGCCGCGTTCTAATACATTACACATTGTTGATTTATAAATTTCGTTTGATTTATTCAAATAAAAACGCAATCGAACATTCTTGACGATTCTTACCGGCCGTTTTGAAATATGTTCGAGCCGAATGACTAGTCACATTCATCGGCATAGCGAACATCGCCGGACCAACTTTTTTGATAAGATAAATATAAAGATACGGATAAGCAGAAGTAGGTAATGAGCTAATCACATCCTGTGTGTAGCGTTGTGGAATAGCAGGACCGTACATCCGGTACATAAATTTGGTGCGAGTTGAATCATTGAAAGAATTAAGGAACAGCGATCTTAAAAGCAAATAGACAAATTAGTATATAGATAATAAAAACTGAGGCGACTGATTTGGGGATGTCGATGCGTATGCGGTAGCCGTCTTCATAATAACGATTGTATGAGGAATGACTGTACTCTCGTACGACCCACACGATACACTAACCACCTACAAACGTGTTCGTATGTCGTACATGGATTCACGTCTTCGCACCTCCGATTTAAATTACGCGCGCGAGAACATGCACTGCCACGGCCGTGTGCGTGCGTGTATGTTTGGTTTCTTGTACCGTTTGATGGCGCTCTTTCTGATAGCCGCTCTCTCTCTCTCCGTGACGCGGTTATACACGCAAAGACTCACACACACATCGGATTTTAACCATTCTGTACAAACTAGAAGAAAAAAACGTAAAATTCCCTGCCCCTCTCTTGACAATACATTGGAGCCATGGGCATGTGCCTTTCTGTGTCGGCCATTTTGTAGTTTCCTTGAGAAATTGTGTTGAGTTGATTCTCTTCTTCTCGGTAAGAATTTTCACGTTGACGGAAGATAAAAAAACAATTGGACGAAACGCGAAATATTGAGAATCTAAGAGAATCTCATCGAAATATTAAACGATTGTTCGCGCGTTCGTGTCAAAGTTTAGACCGTGGGTCTGTTTTCTGCCTGTTTTTCTTTTTTTTTCTCCTCTTCTCCTCTCCTCTCCCCCCCCCCCCCGCTCTTATGATTTCATTGTGACTGTCCAACCGCTACGTACGACTCGATGAACAACGATAATCGTGGAGATATTAACAAGAATTTTGCCGTTGACGAAACACGGGTGAGCAGTGAGGCGAGATTAGTAACGTGTGTAAATGTGTATACTTGTGTGTGCGTAACGGCGGGCGACGAGGGTCGGAGGGCGGGTGATCGAGGGAGCAAGAAAGAGCGAGAGCGATAAAGATGTATCGAATAGAATAGATAGAGGGAGCGGGCGCGCGGGTGTAAGTGTGACGACGGTGTACGCAATCCCCCACACGCAGAAAATAAGGCAGTAAACGAAGCCCTGGTGAACGTGAGAGCAAGAACAACGAGATATTGTGCGGTAGTGCGGGTGACAAGACGAGAGAAAAAGAGGAAAAGTTGATAAATAAATAATAACATAATAATGGCGTCGGCGGATCGCAGGAAGGAGAAAAGGGGTTGTAGTGTTTGAGGCGCAACGGTGGCAAGCGGGCAGGATGGGAGGGGGGGAGCGGGCGAAAGAGCACATGTAATAATTCGTATAGGTGTCGGGGAAAAAAATGAATGGTCAACTCGGTAACGGAACAGGATACGCACGAGTTTACTTCCGGAGTGGTTGTCACCTTGCACTGCGTGCGTGGTTCATTTTTTGCTAACGGCCCGGCCAACCATCCTCCGCTCTATATTTGGCCAGTGTTCGCATCCAACGAACCATATTGCATATCTCGCGAGCACAAATACGATTGATACGACATTTGCCGACCGTTCGGACTCTCGGATCGCCGTCGCCGCCGCCGTCGCCGCCTTGTAACCAACAATCGCACGAAGAAAGAGAGAAAAAAAAATAGCGATTAACGCCCGCTTATACGACGTGATAACTCGGATTTTTTTTCCTCTCCTGCTCTCGTTTCTTGCGCCCCGCGCCGCACGAGTTCCGAGAGAGAAAGAGACGGAGAGAGCCAGCCCCCGTATCGTATTTTAGCATGTGCCAATCCCTCCTCCCCCGCCTCCGTCTTGAATCGCGATTTCAACTTTGAGACGTTTTTTTTTCTCTTCTCTCAACTCGATTCGCTTTTTTGTTGTTTTTTCTCGCCGCATCGTTCGTCGCGCGTACCTACCAGATGGTCTCGCCGCGTTGTTGGTAAAAAGAAAATGATTTTACTCTATCCTGGTGCACTCGCCAAGACGTTATTTCAAATAGATGATGATCTAATCGCGAGCTTCCTTCGAGACAATAGACAGTGGTATTTGTTGGATCGACCGGTCAAAGTTTGTCATGCTTCTTGACTCTCCGGTTGTGTCTACGAGTCGAGCAGCGGCTTTTCTCGTTTTTTTCTTTCGACAATCGCCGTTCAATTATGATGCAACCGGCTTATGTTAGAGAATGCGCGCAAGGTACGTAAGGCTAACCGGCTTATCCCGACGAATGGCAGCGGCAGCATCCTCTTTCCAACCGAACATCCCCCGCGTGCCTCCTCTTATCTTTTTCTTCTGTTTTTCCATCTCTTTTTTTTTCTTTCAATGCGCTCTTGAAAGTTGACAAGAGAAATTTAGCTCGTTCATGGCGACGATAGATTAACCGCGCTCCGAGGTTAGGCCAAGCGCCACCTTGGAACAAGGCTCTTCTCGCTCGTTTTTCCAAAGTAAACATTCGGTAATTTTCGACAAGTAAAAACTTGCTACCATTGCGCGACAGAGCGCTCTGCCGTTTTAATCGCAGCCGCTCCCTCTCCGTTGTTTAGAAATCAAGAAAATTAAGACGAATTATAAAAATTGGACATACTCGCTCGGTACGCCGATGGATCTAACCCAAGTTTCAACAATTTTAGGGTACGTGTACATGAATGGGGACATCGGGAACCTCCCACAAGGGGCGGTTTACCCAGCCAGCCCTGAAGGAACCTTGGGTCAGGTCGGAGGCGCGGTCGTCGGGGGTAGCGCCTCCGGTTTAGACTACGGCGTCATGAACGGCGCTCCTAGTGGAAACGAAATAATGCTCGACACCGCGATGGGAGCCCTCGAAACGAATACCCAGCAGCAGCAATCTCCGCATCAGCATCAGCACCAGCACCAGCAGCAGCAGCATTCCATGGGAATAGGCGGTGCTCTCCCGGTTGGTTATACACCCGTAGACATAACCAGCATCAACGAGATTCAGCTTCAACAAAACTCTATGGGTGACCTCTCGTTGTCCGGTATACCCTTGGAACAGCTCAAACAGATGCTCTCTTCTCAACTCGAGTATTACTTTTCCAGGTAAGCGCGGATGCTATCCCACAATAATGCCCTTTCTCCACACCCTATTCTCACTATATCTATATCATCGACGTATTGTTTCATTCCTTTGTTTCTTTCGTCAAATTATATTCAGAGAAAACTTGGCGAACGATACATATTTATTGTCACAAATGGATAACGACCAATATGTACCAATTTGGACGGTAGCAAACTTTAATCAAGTGAAAAAATTGACCAAGGATATAAAATTAATAACGGAGGTGCTGCGTGAATCGCCGAACGTACAGGTCGACGAAGAGGGCCAAAAAGTCAGACCGAATCACAAACGATGTATAGTTATATTACGGGAAATTCCAGACAGTACGCCACTCGAGGACGTCAAGGTACGTCTTTAACGAAGTGAAAAATTAAGAAAAAATAGAAATAATAATACTGCGCTCTGTCTAATACATCGCCTCGCGTTGTCTCTTTCTCTCCTCTCTCTCTCTCTCCTCCTTTCCTCCTTCGTCTCCGCGCGCCCTCTTTCTCTCTCTTTCTCTCACATTTCAGAATTTATTCTCGGGTGAAGGATGTCCGAGACTTATATCCTGCGAATTTGCCCACAATAGCTCTTGGTACGTAACCTTTGAATCGGATGAAGACGCTCAGAAGGCCTACAGGTTTCTGCGGGAAGAAGTTAGAGAATTTCAGGGAAAGCCAATAATGGCGCGCATCAAAGCTAAACCAATGAACAGGCTACCGATACCGCCTACCCCCGTACCAGGAGTCGGAGGCATAAAAAATGGTTACCGGACTACTCCGCCCCCGCCTGTTTACGATCCTAGCGGTGGTTATCAACCGGGTCAGCAACGCTTCCTCTACACGAATGGTACCACCATGCCGCAAACTACTATGCCGCCATATGCCAACCAAGTTCATCTATACGTGAGTCTCATCCCTGCGCATCATCCATCTCGCCTATCTCGTCTTCCGACTCCTTTCTCCTTTTTAACTTACCGCTGTCTCTCTATCGTTATCTATTTTTATTTTTATTTTTGGTACCTGTTGGTTTTTGTACGCGCGCGCACGCGGGCATGCAGCATCAACCGTTCTATCCGGCGGGAATAATGCCGTGGCCGCCAGCGAGTCCCGCCTATTTCGACATGGCCGGTGTCTTTACGATGAATGGTATAACGCCGCACAACAATTTTAAACCACACAACAGAGGATTCCAACCGAGAAACAGGTACAGTGAGGGGGGGGGGGGGGAGCAAGCCGAATACATCTTTTTGTTTGGTGCTACGATGATTACCGCGTGAAATTACGGTACTAAAAGTCGTGCGAATAACATACCGGTGAAATAAATTTTGCAGAAATAAACACAGGAATGGACCCGAAAGAGGCGCTAGTACAATCGACAGCGGTGGGGGTGGCGGAGGCGGAGGCGGAATGGTACAAATGGGTGGTGGTCGTATAGGTCACACACCAAAAAACAGTGGTGGAGCACCGTTGCTCGGTTCTGCCGTATTGCCACCAGCAGTAGCAGCGGCAGCGGCAGCAGCAGCAGCAGCAACGGCAGCAGCAGCAGCAGCACCACCACCGCTACCACCACCAGCTCCACCGCTACAACCACCTCCACAGTTAACTCAGAGTTTGCCGACAGCCAAGTCAACTTCTTCCTATCAGACCGGCACAAAGTTCCATTCCTCCCACGTGGTTCCGGTAGCTAGCGAGGCTCAATTTGTAACGAGTCACAACGTAGCTAAAGGATCAGCAAAGGAGACAAACGATGCTCAAACGCTGGATACAACAGTGCAGCATTCGCATCCGCATCCGCAACAGCAGCCGCTGCCGCTGTCGTCGCAGCAGCAGCATCAGCAACATCATTCGCAACATTATCAACAATTGCAACAGCAACAGCAGCAATTTCCGCGTCATCGTATACATCGCCGGACCAAAGATCAAGAAACAACGGGAAAAGGCAACAATGGTAGTAATACATTGCCATCGATGAGAGAATCATCGGCCCCGGCCAGTAATACCCACTACAATCGAAGCGTGGCTCAATTTGATTTGGAGGCATCGGCATTTCCCCCGCTTCCTGGCCTAGACGGCGATGCACCAAAGTCGCAAAATCCTAATGCCGAAACGATCAATGCCGATAGCCCACAATCACAAAATAGGCTCTCGGATGTGGTTAAAGGTACGGCCAAACTGAAAGGCTCCGTTACCAAGGACAAGGAGTCTCATCAACCGCAGCCACAACAGCTGCAGCAACAACAACAACAACAACAACAACAAGGAATCGTTGGTTCAACGTCCGGACACGCTCCATCGCAGCAACAGCAGCAGCAAACTAGCAACAACAGCAGATCCACGAGTCCAGGATCGAACGCGGTGGGATGTAACAGCGCTTGCGTTATCGGTATTGTCACGGAGCCTACGTTGAGTTTCGGTTCGATAATTGCAACCGCTGCTTCCGTCGTAGCTAGTAATACAAGCGTCGATACAACTGTTTTTACTCCGAGCTCCAATAATCCGGCTGCCGGCAGCAACAACAACAATAACAGCAACATGAACAACAACAACAACAACAACAATACAGACTCTACAGACATCGCTCTCAGCACCATCACCCTCACTCCCCCATCATCTCCCGATAAGTGAGTGTGCTTTATTCTTCTATACCGAAACACCGCGCACGCGCACGCGCACGCGCGCGCGCGCGCACACACACACACACACACACACACACACACACACTGAAAGAGAGAGCAAAAGAGAGAGAGGGAGAGAGAGAGAGAGAGTATACATATATAAATATTTCTGTTTTTTTTTGTTCTACGGCGATAAACATTAAATATTTTTGTCTTTCATTCGATTGAGTTTTGATCAAACGATGGAACGTTTGAAGAAAAAAAGACAACACAGGCAAAAGTGATGAAGCCCTTAGGCATGCTGAGTTGGTTACTTTCTCTCTTTTATCGATGTTGGCTGCATTTTTTTTTTTTTTTTCTCAATTTTCTTTCGCTATGCTATTATTTAAACGGTGGATGGAATTTTGCTTACGAAACGTCTATGATCCATCCCCGACCTGTTGACGCAGACACTATATACGTGTATATCATACATATATAGCTATATGTATGTATATCTTGATTGGGAGTGTACAATAGGCCTTCACGAGAACCAATTACCGTATCATGAATATAGATGAAATTAATGATACGGTAAAACATATTTCTCGATCGGCTTTCTCTTTTGCTGAAAAGAAAAAGTCACTTTGCGCGATTTCGGAAGACGAATGAAATCTCGTTATCAGTAACATATACCTTGATTCTTTCTTCATCGAATTCGCCTCGGTACCAACTACCAAAACCAAAAGTTTATTAAAAGTCGCAAATGCTATTTTAAATCGCAGACCAGTGATTCGAATTTCATACGTTTTAACGACGACACACGACAATTGCTTTCTTTTTTTTTTTTTTTCTTTTCTTTCCATTAACTATAATTCACGTGTATTCGTTGAGTTTGTTCGCTCCTTTTTTTTTCTTTTCTTTTCTTTTTTTCTTTTTTTCTCATCGCTCACGGGATTTTCGATGAAGAACGGAAATGGGTTTTCGAGTGTCTCATCGAAACACGGGGTACACTCACGGTTATAATTGTATATGTAAATACAATTTGCCATTGACTTGATTATATTTTATGAAAAAATGTGCGTCGCCGTTTCGAGGGCGATTCGCGCGATCGCAAAGAGATTGACGAGGGAAACATTTTTGACAAATGAATAAATGATGAAAACACAAAGATAGCACCGGTAATGAAAGTAACGTCGCAATATGTATGAATGCCCGCGAATGTATGCGATGTCGTAAACGAGGGGCTAAAGGCGTTAGAGTACCGGGCGGGTGGCAGGGAGGGAAGAAAGGGGAGCGATATACATAAACGAACTACTATAATATCCAGGGTTCTTAATCGTTATTATTACCGTTATTACTATTATTATTATTCTTATTATTATTGATAATATTATTATTACACTGATTATTCGGTTGCAAGTTACTTTTAAAGGCATTTTGATTAAAGTTCTCTAGTTTTAAAGGATACGAAATACACGAATAAGCTGTAATTTTTCGTTTTGTTTTTTGTTTTTTTCTTTCTCTTTTATTTTCTCTTATTTTCGACACGTTGATACAATAAAATAATAAAAAAGGAGCAAAAAAAACGCGCGTGGTTTGATTATTTTTGGTAATGTCTATAGAGGATCTTGCTATATTGTCAATAAGAGTAAATAAAATAAATAATGTGTACATAATACATAGTTGCTGGTTGGTTAAGCGTGTATTTGGAACCTTGCTAGACCCGTTTTTTTTTTTCATCCCAAGCTCGAGAGAAACTTTCGGCTCTGTCGGTGTTTTTTTTTCTTCTTTTTTCCTCGAGCACTATCGTCTTTCTCGCTGGTGTTTGATCTCTATATTGCATGGTCCGCCGCGTTCTCGTCTTTCTTCTTGGTCCATCTTTCACCCTGCTCTCGCCAAAGAGATTCCGCCAGCCAAATATTACGAGAAAAGTTAAGTAGTTGCAAAAAATATTGATAAAACGTGTACTGCAACAACAACAACAACAACAACAACAACAACCACAAGCACAACAACGACAACAACAACAACCATCACAAGTACAAGAACCTTTCATCAAAGGATGAGATTCGTTTGTTACTAAAATACACCGCTGATAGATCCGTTAAAACCGGCAACGATTCGAGTATGGCGAACGGTGTGGAAGAGACGGCGACGGCGACGGCAACGACCATGACGACAACGATAATGATAACGATGCCGACGACGACCGCAACGGCAACGACAGGCATGAAGACGGTGGAAGCAGCAGGTATCGAGCCGGTAACAAGGTGCGACTGTGATGTTCCGACTGCTCCACAACAGATACCTCACTCGCACGCTGCCGTATTAGCAAATGTTGCCACCGCCGCCTCAACCACTCTTGCGTTAGTAAGTAATTTCGTACTTTTTTTCGTATTACTTCCGATCGTCCCCTATTTTCGTTTTGCTCTTTTTTCTCTTTCTTCACAAAAGATACGCAGGTTTCAAATTCATACGATCCTCTCTTATACGGTCACCAATATTCAAACGTCATTTTTTTTACTCAACTATTCGATATTTAAAACTCTCTCGGGGTCGGAGATTCATTGTTTCCCGAAACTCTATAAATTGGATGTAGATGCGTGTATATTGTTGTGCAGAAAGAGAGAGAGAAAGAGAGAGTACTCTCTCAAGGCGCGAAGGAAAGCAAATTCATTCGTCACCCTCATTTATGAAAATGGCAACACTCACGTGACCTCTCTCTCTCTCTCTCTCTCTCTCTCTCTCTCTCTCTCTCTCTCTCTCTCTCTCTCTCTCTCTCTCTCTCTCTCTCTCCCCCCCCCCCCTCTCTCTTTCTCTATCTGTATGTTTCCATCAGGACCTTAGCAGGCCAAGTTACGCCCAAGTAGCTCAGCACAGCCGCGAGGTGCACTGTACAAAACACAAAACAACCGAGGATAAGGATGGAAACGATTAGAACCGATGTGCGCGCGTGTGTAAGTACCAATCCCATTCGGTTTCTTCGCTAATTTTATATTGCTGCTGCCTAAGCTGAATAACATTAGGATCATTTTACAGATATTATTCCCCATTCGATCACGATGTGTGAGGGTTTTTGCGTTTGGTTCCTTCCTCACCGCCGACTCCCAGTTTGGCGATGGATCGAGATCGTTCGTAAGATGATGGCCGGTTAGCTGGCTGGCTGGCTGGCTCGTGCTCCTCCCGAGTAATCGTCAGTGGGCACGGACGAGAGGATTAAACACCGACAAGAGAGAAAAAAGAAAAAAGAATCGAGTCTTTACGTTGTACAGTGGTGAGCTCGCCTACGACGAATGTGTTATCCCCGATGATTATCGAGAACCAACGGATTGTAAAACAATTTATCCTGATAGAGACGAGTTAATTGCCCTACGATCGAACGAGCGGTATATCAACGGTACGTTATCGTCGCGTAGGAAACAGAGTATCATTATCGCTTTGGTTCTGTGATTTTCGAGGTACATGTTTGTTAGTCTGTAAAAAAATGTTTTAAATAAGGTGTTGATAATTCACTTCCGGTCGTCCTTCTCCCTCCCTCCTCCACCCCACATTGCCCCCCCCCCCCCCCCCCACGGTATCCACCACACACGAAAACACCGCGTATCTCCACCTCCTCCTCTCGCTGCGCAAGGCCGTAATCGGGGACGAAAATGTTTAGCTCAGTGCCAAATTTTGTTAAATCACAGCGAATAAACCCCGTAGAGCACTTGGTTAATGTTCCGACGCGACGAAATAGTGCGTGATTGAATCGGACAAAACCAAAACACGGAATTACGTTGCTCGCTCGTTTGGATTTGTTTTTTTATGTTGTTTTTACGCGGATATGCCAGAAGCTTAATACGACGAGAGAGGATGAGAGCCGAAAAAAGAAATAGAATTGGAAAAGTTTGTAGTAGAGGTACGAGATAATTTTGAAAAATCATTGACGCGATATGCCGGTAAACCTAATTACGGCAACTGATCTTACCCGGTTTCCTGCCGGTCCGTTCTCCTACTCCACGACCCCCACCCCCCGCACCCTCAATTATCCTCTTTTTTTATACTATTGTTACGAGAGATGCGAGGGACAATTTAGATTTATGCTTTGACCGATAACGCGAGAGACGATCGAGACGATCGAGTCGGTCGCGTCGGCGGAATAAAAAAGAAAAAAAAACGAAAAATGGTATTTGAGCACACAATCAAGTGCCTCAAGTGTTATGTATATTACAGGAGCTTGGCTTTAGATGTTATACGATTACATGTATCTATACATTATAGTAAAGAGCGCATATGATATATTTGTTACTGATATGCGTGCAGAATTGAGGTAATGGATGCTGAACAAAAAAAACTACAAAAAAGTAAAAAAAAACGATGAAAAAATGAAAAAAAAAGAAAGATAAACAAACCAATCTCCTGAATTATAAATGATTATCAAAGTATGTAATGGTATTTTAAGTTAGCGATGCTGCCTCGTCATTTATTTGTTTCTCCATTTCTTCGCGTACGTATATTATATATCGTTGCGAATGTACAAACAATGACGACGACAGGCGGTTTCGGGGAGTTCCTATTTGCGCTACAAACGTTAACGCTACCATTAAATAGTATTACTATAAGTTGCATTTTTAACGCAAATAGTGACTCCCTGAACGCAGCCGACGACGATGACGACGACGACGACGACGACGACGACGACGACGACGACGACGACGACGACGACGACGATGACAAGGACAAGGACGACGTCCGAGGTTCGGTATAGCGCGTGCGGTTTATCGTCGTTTCAAAAACACAGAGAACGATGGTGTATACACGCGCACGCGCGTCACCGCCTGCCCGCTCGCCCGATTTCACATTTAATAATGATGTAGTGGTACCGGATTGGTAAGTGCCGCCGACCATGTAAAGCTCTTCCTCCGAGGAGAGAGTTCTCCCGCGCGCCCTTCAATTTGTTTATCCTTTTTTTTTCTCCGAGCGATTCGTTCGTGTCAGTTTATTCGCGCGGAAATTTACTCTTGGGATGAAGGGCGAAAAAAAAGTATATTTTCCGCGATTCATTAGAGAATCTCGTCTTGGATCGAACAAATTTAAGGTGCGTTGTGCCGGTACTCTCTTCTTTGTCTAATAATATTGCCAATAATAAATGTTTTTTTAAATGGCTGCTCTGCGGGCTGCATCGACTACCGGTATTACACGAGGCAACCGTTCGGAAAAATCCAAGGTGCCGAATTATTTTTTATTCATTAATTCCAATTGGTAAATATTTCTGTGTGTGTTACGAAGGGTGGATCGGCACCAACCACTCACCCTCCATGAGTTCACCAAAAATTTGAAAAAAAAAAAAAAAAAAAAAAAAAGTGTTCAACAAATATATAATATCGCTATATAAAAAGGAAAAAACCTCGACGAACAAAAATACAGTGTAACGTTACTATTCACGGCGGCGGGGGCGGTTTCGCAAACGGGCCGGTGGCCTAGAAAGTCTGATTTTTTAACTAATATACAGATTCGTGTATACGCAATGTGGTGTATTACAATCTGTTTATAATTATAATAATAATAATTATTATTATCATCATTATTATTACTAGAACCACTATTACGATGTAAAGCGACAGATTTCAAAATTAAATACTAATTACTGTTGATTGGTTTAACGATTATTCCAACGACGAGAGATGGAAAAGGAAGCAGGCGGACGGTCATCGAACGAAACGAGGTGCACGCAACACCGTACCACCATGCAAATATAACTCACGGTCCCATATTGCTGTTATGCCTCTGGAAGTCGTTGCGTCGATCATTTTTTCTCCAATCCTAATCACGTACGGAAAAACCACCGTGCACCGTGCGTGTATCGTAGAAATTAAATTTTCTACAGAGGTCTAGCAATTATACGGAATGAAGAGTGCATCATAAATGTTAAAAATGATCGAGAGTGAGAGAGAGAGAGAGAAAGAGGGGGGGGGGGCGGGGGGAGTGAGCAAGTACAGGAGGAAGCAAAAAGATTCCGACACGGAGTAAATGACTCACGAAAATGTATCCCGTTACTTTACACTATACATAGTCATCATTTTGTGGATTACGTTTCATGCAGGGGTGTACTTGAGTAGAAAAAAACTGCCAATATTTGAAACAAGCGAGACTGAGCTGCTGCGTAATCTCCGACGGAACGGCAAACAAAAAGAATGGAGTTTAATATATATATTATCGTAGTTGGGGTGTAGTGAATAAAGCTTCGATCGAGGTCACCTGCGACTGTGAAACCAGCAACAACGAAAAATATGAATACAGGCGCGCGCAGCATATGCTTTCCCGAGAATCGCCAATAAATTAAATCGGTATTAGAGCAGATCGAGACACTTCTAAATTTGATATTCTAACCAGCTACAGAGAGGGAAAAATCATTTCAAATAGTAATAGCAGTTGCGCACATGTAAACAGAGTTGGGCCTGAGCCGATTGATACATTGGACGTGGTATTCCATAGTGCAATATATAATTATTTCACCGAATGGTCGATTAAACCGAGCAATCATTTGAAATAATTATAATGCGAGTCGTTGAGTTTCGGATAGTATTGTCAAATTTTACCCGCTGCTATTACACGATCTCGCACGCGCACGCAGTTATTCTCTTTCTCTCTCTCTCACACACAAACACACACTTCCTGCTCACCTGGCCTGTCGTTCGTTCGCTCTCGGATCGAGTAAAGGGTTACTTGAAATGCTCGTAGGGAACCGCGCGCAAAAGTAAAGCCGGGCAGAAATAAGAAACGAAAAAAGAAACTCGACTATTGTGAGGTCAAAAAAAAATTTGATGAAAATAAACTCGGTGCGACAGGGACTGACACATGTTGAGAAATATTAGCAGGTTGTTAAAAACGTTTCTTAAATTTTTATGATTATTTAATCCACGCCACACGTCAAGCGGAAAAACGCGCGGGATGACTTAAAAATAAATATGCATTTATGTTTTACGACGCGGCTTTCTCTAAAACATAATTGACGCTCCTTTACTCATGATGATGATTATTATTATTATTATTATTATTACCAACGCTCTTGTGTAACATGGGGGATTGATATCTCGCGTGTATAACAATATTCAATGGGAAAAAACGTGAGAAAAAATCAACATCATTAACGCGGTTCTGAAAAATAAAATATGATGCAGTTCCGTTTTTTGATCAAAGCAAAGCGGCAAAACTACCCCGATCCATCGCGTTCAGTGCCTTTTCTATACTTGTGGCTGACACACACACACACACACACACACACACACACACAAAACACTGAATAATTAACCGCCCGCCCTGCTCCTGCAAATAAATCATTATATATCGAGCTTAAATTTTTTCTTAATAAAATGAGAATTCCGTGGAAAAGATGATGTAACGGCGACGACGATGAAAACGACGAAATAATCAACATGTACTAGTGTGATAGCAGAGCAAGATATAAAATAGAAAATGAAGTCGAAAGCGACGACTGTAAAAAATATTAACCCTAGACCCGTATAATGGGGTCGAAGACGACCCCAAGTTTTTTTTTAATAAAAAGCTTTTTTTTGCATTTCTCCAAAACTGGTTCGTTTTATAGAGTTTTTATCATCAAATGTTCACCAAATGTGACTTTATCATACGCTATTCTCTTCGTTATTAAAAAAACTAAGTGAATCGTGTATAATTAAATCTTATTATTTCATGCGAGGAACAGTTTATGCTAGAGAAGATTGGGGTCGTTTTCGACCCCGTTGTAGGGTTTACGTTCAAAAAAATAGATTGTGGGGGTTTAGGGTTAAATCAACGTGTTTATTGCCGCTGTATGTTATATGACCGCTGGAAAATGAGAAAAAAAAGACGAGTCGAGAGATGCAAATGCAGCCGTATGCGCTCCATCAACCCCCACATACGTATTTTTATATATTTTCTTTCATCGTTGTTGCGATCGATCGCTTATAACGACGAAAAAAAAAAAAACAGAAACAGAAATACAAACATGTAGTGTACCTAAAATCGCGAAAGGGTGTATGCGAGTGTTATACGATTCAGTTACTACGCGATATGTACTCTAAACGAACAAATAATAATAATAATGATAATAATAATAATAATAATAATAATAATAGTAATAAAATAACGAATAATAAACGAAAAATGAAGAAAGACGAAAGAAATAGAGGCGGAAAAGAAAAAAATCGTAAAAATATAAAAATTCGTAAACGCAGAATGGAAATTATAAATAAATTGGAAACATTGAAGCGCATTTGACTGAATGGAATAAATGTGTACTACTTAAATGGCAAAATATAAATGATCGATCACGCAGTTTATATACTAGCTGTATCCACGGCTTGATCCGCGTATAGTTATCGAGTCTCGACTTTGCAACAATGATGTTTGGTTTTTTGAAAAATTGATAAACCGTCTTTTTCACCACGTTTTCCTTTTTTTTTTATTTATCCGCTGAGCAATATTTTTTTTCTTTTTTACTTATCGAAGAATCTAATGGAAAAACGAAAAAAATAGCAGCACTTTGAAAGTAGAAGGAAGATCGTCCCGCGCACCGTAAACCTTCTGGAACAGATTTTCTAAAAAACCAATACATCACTTGTTACAAGATCGAAACACGATAACAATAACGTGGGCTAAGCCGCGCGTACAGCCAATATAGATATACTATAATAATATGCGGTATTATTTACGGTATGAAACCTTATTTTTTGCGTTTTTTCTTGTAGGATATAATTACGGCGCGATGACTGTGTGCTGGTTGTTTTTTTGATGTACTGTTTTAATATTGAGTGTACATATATAGAAGATTTATCCATCGCGCCCACGACACAATATATATACATATATAAATTTGGGAGAATATTTAGAATTATATATATGTAGAAATGTAAGGACGACATACTTTGTACATAATATAAATAATAATAAAAAATAAATAGATATACGTATCTAGCTGAATGTAGCGTATATAAATGTGTGCCTAATATAGTTGAGTGAGCATTTTGATTTTGAATTGTTCCAGCATTTACCTGTGAATAAATCCGCGCGAGTTTTCAAAGTAACACGCGAATTCAAACAACAAAATGACGAAACAGATCGGTGTCAGTTGTTTCGATGTTACCCTGAATATATATATATAGTGATAGCACGGCCAGGGACGAGGTCAAATGTGTCGGTCGAACGAAGGAGAGGGGCGGAAGGAAGCAGCGGCGGGACGACGACGACGAGAGGAGACCGGGAGGGAGACCGCGGGTAGTGGTCCGTTGATGCGCATGTGCCGTCCACCGTTCCTCTTACGACCATATGAAATAACAGTCGTTCCCTCCATAACGTCCATAACCAAAAATCGCTATGACCAGTTTGTAGTTTAACTAATGAATTCAACGACGAATTTACGGTATAAGTTGGAATTGACGAATTTTACTCGAGCGCGGTGAGACTGGAAATTTAATCTCATTCCTCTCGTTTGATGAGGATTAGATATAATACACGATCAGGTGGGTTTCGAGGGCATGTATCGTAATCCGCTGTCAACTATCGCGGCGCGCTCCATCATTTTCATCATTTCTCGTCATCGTATACGCATATCGGTTATCGAGTTTATTGTTTGACCGCTGTGTTCGGTGCTGCAAATCTGCTACTAGTCTCTGCTCCGAGATGGATCTTTTGGAGGATCCAACCTTCAAAACCAAATACCAAAAGCACAAATTGAAGGTAAAACGGTGGGAAAATAGTTTCAAGGAAAAGTACGCTCGTAAACCGAACAAGGTAAGGAGCAGGAAGGCGATAGATTGGATTTAATTAAGACAAATTAATAAATAACATTATTGCGCACGACGTTTCGTTTTGCAGGATGACATAAGAGCGGCGGACGATGCTATCAGAGAATCTTACAAAATGTACTACAAACTCAAGACTCAAGCGCTGGAAGAAACTCTTTTGGATATAACCTTTCCGGACGAGTCGAGGGCCAACATAACTGCAAATACGAGCAGCGAGGCCGACGCTTCGTGGAGCTCCCAACTGGATTCCGCTAGTTTGGATATCGCTCCGGCCGAAGTATCGCCTAAAAACTCTGAGAACATAGATCCGGAGATGTCGCTAGCGGAATCCTCTGTTTTACCAATGGTAACGACGATAGCGACGAAGAGCGAAGAAACTCCCAATGTCGACGGAGTTTGGGGCTCGCATTTGAACAGAGAGAAAGAGGCTGCGGCTTCTTCGAGAGTCACCAACAAGTCCAATCTCGCTATAGGTCGCTCATCCAGTTTCCAATTGTCGCGAAAGTTGTTTTCCTCTTCAAATTTGACCAAGAGGAATCCTCGAAAATCTCTCTCTATGAACAAACTCAAAATCGCCAGATCAGATCTGGAGGAAAATGGCGGGGGCGGCGGTGGCGAATTGTCGAATCTCGAGAGCATCGATGGTTTTGATCCAAACGAGTCCAACTTATTCGGCGATACGTTAAAAGTCATCAGTCAGGATACAACAAAATTAACGACGCAACCGACAAACGCGATCGATCGACTGATCAAAGGTTTTGCGACAAAGACGAACCACCAGGTGAATTATGCCTGGTTGGAACGTTGTACTAGAGAGGAGAAGCAGCTTCCGTCCGAACGCGTTATTTACGATCCTGATCGTTTGTCGGGTACGAGCGATTCGGGTATCGAATCGATCAACACGAGCGATACTCCGACAATTGTTGATGTTCCGGGGGATACCCGGCACGCCGAGCCGGATCAAACGGATTCGGAGGATTTTATTTGCAGAAGCGATTCCGACGAAGAGGACAAAGTACAAAAGGTAGCCAAAGAGAACGAGCGACGCAATAAACGCGTAAGAAACTTTGACGACGGATCCTTTCTCGAAGGCAATTTACCCTTACCATTGGCGAAACGTAGATGTCTCGTTCGAGATAAGAGCTGTTCGATCGAGTTTCCCATCATCGTCACCGCCGACAAGGTGGTTCCGGTCGCGACCATTATCGATAAAGCGAGACCGAGGACAAGAAACAACGAGGAGAAGGAGGAGGAGGAGGAGGAGGAGGATGCAGCGGCAAAAGGAAATAACAATAGTAGAAGAAGGCGGCAGTTAAAAAAGACGACGACGACGACGACTACCAAGCGAATTGCTGCAAGAACGAGGAAGACAACGGGGACGAAAGGTATCGTTGACACGACTAGTAAACGCGTGACGAGAAAAAAGATGCGAAAGAGACAGGAGGAGGAGGAGGAGGAGGAGGAGAGCGATGATGAAAATGGCCGAGATGTAGCTGAAAGTACCGAACAAGATCCGAGTATTGCTTTTTACGGAGTCGAAGCTGTGGAGCAGCTGGTTCCACGCTTTGCAATGCCAGAAAATACAAGTGGCAATCTCGTGGAGGATTTTTCGCGATCCGTAGAGAATTCGGTTCCATCGGCGGAAAGAATAGTTGCGAATTGTTCTGGAACGAACAAAATGGCGGCGGTGGCCCGCGAAAAACTCGAAAAGAAAATTGCCTCCGGAACGGTGAATGAAAATTTTGTCCGTATTAATATAAAGAAGAAAGTATTTGTCAGAGGAAAGAAAAATTTTAGCTCTTCGAAATATCGTAAAAACCAGTGGAAGCAGAGAAAGAAGGAATTATCCTCGAGCGAGGGAGCTCTCGATTTAGCCGATTTGGCCGAGAAAAATGGTGGGGCTTGCTTCAAATGTGGAGATACGGGACATTTTGCGCGGCGTTGCACGGCCGGCAAGAGTGATAATTTGTTGGCGATCGAGGAGGTAGCGGAGGATACTTCGACATTTTTGACTCTCGAGCAAGTTGAAAAAATGGCAAAAGAACAGGCTCTCCCTGCTCACTGCACGAGAATCGACAAATTACCGAAATGCCAGAGGTCTCCCGAGAACGACCGCGAAGCGGTAAATTTCGAGGGACATAAAATTCCGGAACAACTGTTGGCGAAACTAGGTTTGTCACAGGGAGTTGAGGGAGTGATAGGCGGTCCGGGCAACTCAGCGATGGAGCCGGTATTTTCGCCAGGCCCGGACGGTAGCCTCGTTAAAACACCCGATAAAGTGTTCGAGGCTCTGAGGATGTTTGGCTACGAAAATTTTCGTCCGGGCCAGGAAAAAGCAATAATGAGAATATTGTCGGGACAATCGACTCTGGTGACTCTCTCGACGGGTTCCGGTAAGTCTTTGTGCTATCAATTGCCGGCTTACCTGTATTCGAAACGCTCGAGATGCGTGACCCTCGTAGTATCGCCCCTCGTCTCTCTCATGGATGATCAAGTAACCGGGGTACCGAAATTTTTGTCCGCGGCTGCTTTCCACACCGGGCAAACCCCCCGAGTCAGAGAGCAAATAGCCCAGAGGATCAAGGAGGGCGAGCTCGATATTCTTCTCGTTTCGCCCGAGGCTGTTGTGGCCGGTGATAAATCCAACGGTTTTAGCTCGCTATTCAGGCAACTCGGAACGATCGCTTTTGCCTGTATCGACGAGGCTCACTGCATATCCCAATGGTCCCACAATTTTCGTCCTTCCTATCTGATGCTCTGTCGCGTGCTCATCGAAAAATTGGGCATCAAGACTATACTTGGTCTGACGGCGACGGCGACCAGAGCTACCGCCTCGAGTATCGTTCGACACTTGAGCATACACGACGGCATGGAGGGCGTTATATCGGATATTCCGATGCCCAAAAATTTGACGCTGACTGTTTCTAGAGATGAGCAGAGAGATCGAGCTCTCGTTGAGCTTCTTCTCAGCCCGAGATTTACAGAATGCGATTCAATTATCGTTTATTGCACCAGACGCGAAGAGTGCGCCAGGATCGCCGGAGTCCTCCGCGTCTCTTTACAGGCAAGCGGCATCGGCGGCGGCAATCACCGATCGATATATCAAATTTTATTTATTTTTCGTATCTTTTAGTAAAGCCTATTTCTTTAATCGGCAGAGCTCGAGACACGACGATACGGCTTTGAAAAGCGGCAGCGCCAAATGTTCGCCGTACGCGGAAGCGTATCACGCCGGTCTGACCGCGGCTCGTCGTAAAATTGTACAAAAATCTTTTATGACCGGTCAAACGAGAATCGTCGTTGCCACCGTCGCTTTTGGCATGGGTATCAACAAATCCGACATCAGATCCGTCATTCACTACAACATGCCGGCAAGCTTTGAGGGTTACGTACAAGAAGTTGGACGAGCCGGACGTGACAATCTTCCTGCTTATTGTCATTTGTTTCTCTCACCTACGGTACGAAATTCTTATCTCTACTTTTTTTTTCTTCACCTTGTTCCTTCGGACCCCAACTCCATATCGTTAATTCTCTGTCTCTCTCTCTCTCTCGGCCGAATGGTTGTATTTGCAGCAAGACGCCGACAAGCTGGAGCTCCGTCGTCATATATACGGAAATAGCGTAGACAGGCACACGATCCGACGTCTCCTTGGAAAGATATTTCTCCGTTGTTCGTGTCGAAGCTCGGGATCATCGGAGGAGGATCGATGCTGCGATGGCAGCGGCGGCAGTGAGAAGCGGCGACGTTGTCCCGGACACGAGGTTGCGATACCCATTGACGAGACTGTCCGGGCTCTCGATATTTCAGAAGAGACTATATCTACGCTCTTGTGCTATCTCGAGCTTCATCCCAAGAGATTCGTCACCGTTCTATCCTCCGTATACGTGAGAGCTATCGTCTCGAGTTACGCGGGTCCAGGAGCGTTGAAAGTAGCTGCGCAAACGGTAAGGAGAACACAACACGCGAGACCCTCGACTTGAACGGTTGTTGCGATTTTTACAATTATCGAGACAATCGCTTGCTCGTTTCAGTCGCCGCCTCTCGCAATGGCGATAGCCCTCGACTTAAAAAGAGGCATCTGTCACGATCGGAGTACCGTCGTAGAATTTCCCGTGGTCGATGTAGCAGCCGCGATTGGATGGGACAGCGGTGTCGTCAAGAGTCACTTGAAACACTTGGAATGGCAAACTGGTTGGTGGCCGCGAGCGTTATTTCGTCGGGAGGCAGAATGTAAAGAAATAGAAAAGGAAAAATTGTAACGATAAATTTTGTTTGGTTTTGACAGTGAAGGAAAGTATGACGGCAAAGCGTTCGGCGATTTCGGTAAAGTTTGACACTCTCGGATTGCGCGTTAGGGCACCGGGAGATTTGACGGATGCGGAGCTCGACGAGGCGCTAGAGGTACTCGCCGATCGCGCTCGATCTCGGGAAATTTCGGCGTTGCACCAGCTCCAAACTATTCACTCTTCCCTCGAGAAATTCAGTCTCAAGTGTGTGCAACAATGTACGCGACTTGACGACGAAATCTCCTCAAGATCGGAATCGCTCAAGCAAACAATACGACAATACTTCAACTCGGATACGCCTCTCTCTGTTATCGAGTCTTGGCCGGAACCTCCACCACAAGTAAGAGTAATTCTCACAAGTAATTCTCGATTGGTAGCGGCGGCGGCGGCGGCGGCAGCGGTGGCCCTGGTAGAGTACCTTCTCCAGTTTAAATGATTGAATCAATCAATGTTTTTCTTTCAGGATAATGAAGGAGCCGCCTCGAACGAGACTGAAATAACGAGCGACGTTCGTGGCTTGATATCCAGCTATCGCGAAATCAATTTCACCGGACGAACCGTTGCTCGAATATTTTATGGTATTCAAAGCCCAAATTATTCGGCTCTTACGTGGAGTCGCTGTCGCTACTGGAGATGTCACCTCAAATCGGATTTCAACTTGATATGTCGCATCGCCAACAGAGAAATATTAGCGATGCGTTAATCACTCGGATTATTCTTGAACGAATTTTGCTTCGAGATTTCTTCCGTTAAATATATTTCTGAAATATTCTTATTCTTAGGTAGACATTTTTTTATTAAGAATCTAAAGGATAACGTTAGGATAATATAGGTATAAACGACTGCAGCAGCAACACCACCACCGCGGCCACTATTTTACATTGTATATAATAAATATTTGATCGAGTATTCATTATTGAGTCCGCGCGCTGAATGCTGCTCCTAGCTATGGAGAACAAAGGGTATCCGTCATTATATTATAGGGTATGATTATTGACATCGTTCAAACACTTGCTACGGGTAATGAGTTTATTATTAGTATATATAATTCATAAGAATATGTAAAATTGGTCGTCACGTAACCGCCCTTTTCATGTAATTACACTGTCGGAGAAACTTGTGCATTCGTATCTCTTGTATTTTGCCGACCTTATCCATACAATTTTCATTCTGGCAAAGAGCACAAAATTCGGAAGTAACACCGTGAAAAGGCGATCGAAAAAAAACATTGCTGTCTTTGAGACGTTTGTTCTTGTGGTGCGTCCAGATGTGGAAGACAACCTCGAAGATGGTAAACAGGGCGAGAATCCATCGAAAATAGACGATCGCAACCAGAAATAGAAATATCGGATTTGTTTGGGCAAAGGACGTACCGGACACGGGCTCGACATCAATGAACTTTTCGTCCTCTCGGTTGCTCCGCCGCCGTCGCCCTTCCTCCGTCCCCCCCTGCCGTCGCTTCTTTCGCTTTTCCTTCTCCAATGTGTCAAGCTGGTCTTTTACCTCACGCGGTATCTACAATTAGAATTTTTTCGCGCGGCAGAATATAATATTTATTTCGCGTGGATATGCACGGCCAGGCACGATGTATCCTTCATTATTATATACCTGAAAGGGAACTCGTCGACGTTTCATTCCAATGTTGAAACCACCTATTTCAGGTTCGCCAGTTTCCGCATTGTTGACAGGCGGTGACGACGACTTCGTCAACGAGATCGGACGAACGATACACTCGCCCGTTTCCTCATCAATGAAAATCCGTTCCATATCGCCGCACACAAAATACTGCTCTGCGTTGGAAAGGCGCTCGTGAAGGAGTCCTCAGATCGAGGGATGAAAAACAAAAAGAAATTAAGCGATGTTTACACTTGACGAGGCAGGCAGGTGTTGGGGGAAGGAGCGGTATAAAAAGATTGTCTCGCTGCGTGATACGTCGTGCGTGTCCTCCCCCCCCCCTCCCTCCTCAACGGTGAAGCCGGGTCACCGGGGTCACTTCCCGGAAACAATGGATCCCTAGCACCACCGATGGTGGCTCGACGACCGCTGAAAGTACGAAAAAACTTGTCGCATTATAACTTGATTTATTCATCCACGCTTACTATTGATATAACTGTTATTCTTTTCCACTTATTTTAGCGACGAAATCTACTCACACCTTGCTATTTCTTTCAATTAAGTGTATTTTATTATACGCAAGTGGGCGCGTTTCGCTACAATGCAATAAGAGCTGCGGGGCCGTCGCAGTAATAATAAATAACAAATCAACGCAAATATATTCTCCCAGAGACTATTTGTGCTACGACAACCACAAGTGTACTTGTTCGAAAATTGAATCACAAAAATGGTCCACCACTATCGTCGCCGTCTACTTGTTACTTTGATCGGAAGAAAAAATATATAATGATGAATAAGAGCGCAGCAACAGGTGTGCTATACGCACACGGCGGCGAGTAGAGACCGACACTGGTGGTGCGGCTGGTGTGGGGGTGGGCAATGCCAATGATAAATTGTAATTATTTTATGGACTGTATCGCGCATGCTTCACCGCCGCCTTTCTAGGTCTGAGATGTGTCCGATGCGAGCGTTTATCGAAATATTCTCACATTCGAGTTAAAAAGTGTTAAGGCGTGTGTTCTGTCAGTTGCGCGAGTGCGAGAGAGATAACTAAAAAAGTAGATACACGTTTTTCTCGGAGACGCTTAACATTTCGAGAATAGCGAACATTACACCTTGTTCTCTTATAAACGGAGAACAACGTGTAACTTTTTTCTTTCTTGAAATATCAAGCCTCTCTGAAAAAAACGTACAGCAGGATTTTTACTGATCGTACGACTGATAGATCACCTTATATAAGAGCTATAGGATGGATCAGTCACCTAACCTCACCTCGAATTTTCGAAATTGAAATTCCTCGACACGGTTTTACCGAATACAAAAAAACTCTGTCAGTGGACGCGGGACGATGGCAAAAATCCGTTGACAGGGCCTTTTTGTAATCGGTTAAACCGTGTCGATTAATTTAACTTTCGAAATTTGCAATTATCTCTCTCGCACTCACGGTGGCGAGATACCGACTGACCAATACTCTTAAGGCTAGGAGTCATACCGACTGAGCCGCCATGAGTGCGAGAGAGATAGCTGCAAATTTCGAAAGTGAAATTTTTCGACACGGTTTGAGCGATTACAAAAAGGCCCTGTTAGCCCATTTTTGCCATCGTCCTGCGTGGGCTGACATAGCTTTTTTGTAATCGGTCAAACCGTATCGAAGAAATTCAACTTCGAAAATTCGAGGTGAGTTAGGTGACTGACCCATCCCCTTAAGCTATGCGTACATAAATCTCAAACAAAATTGAATCGTGCACGAGATACCCAGGTAGCAATTTTCAAAAAGTTATCCGAATGTTATCTTAATGATATCTTATGTCCGTCCGAAAGGCATCTGAAAGTTATCAGTCGTCCGAAAGTTATCTTTCGGATAGGTTGTTAACTTTCGGATGCCTTTCGGACGGACATTAGATATCCTTAAGATAACTTTCGGATAACTTTTTGAAAATTGCTACCTGGGTATAACAAATCGAGCAGGATCTAGATTCAAATTACGAATTACCAAATTGCGAGCAACGTTACTTATATTCCATTGATAAGTTTTCGTTGTTGAAGCACCTGTTTCTATGTGTAGTAAAATAAACAAATTGTAACAATTAGGCACGCGGCGCTGTATATCTTTATCGTTGAGTGATTGTCAATTTTTACAGATTGAACAAGCAAGGACTTGGAGCAATTTGGTCGGACGTAAATTTTTGATTGCTTTATCGAACGTCAGTTTTGCAGCAGCGCACTACACCTATACTCGCGAGATACTTGGCGAAAGTCGAATCGCAGCCAAGTGCTACGTGTTACATCGTAGCAGGGGGAGAGCCCATAAAACCGCTCGGCGACATCCATTTTTGCATCATGCTTTTTTTTTCTTTTTCATCCTCGGTCAACAGCGCGACTTTTCGACTCTTCTCAGTTATCGTTCTAGCTGTTATGACTCGACGGCCGCCAGAGTGAACCGGCAGTGTCTTGAGCAACGACGAACAGTAGGGTAGAAAAAATATATTATTCTAAGTCTTGAAGTTGAGGCGAAAAGAAGTTAGCTCTCGCAAAACTACAGTGCAAGAAACCTTAACGCTAATCGGCGTATATCAACGACAACAGCCTTAAAGGCCCGAGGGACTGTGTCACGGAACTATGCAATCCCACTGATCGTAGATAGCGCGCGAGACTGCCGCTACATTTTTATCAGAAAACTAGAATTCTTTTTCCACGTATAAACCTCGTGTTTTACTGTAATAAAAAAAAATAAAAATAAAGAGCGAGGAACGCTTCCGCCCGCAGCGTATGCACCTTGCAAGTGATGCGTGCGTGATACGACGTAATACGAAGAGTGAAAAGACGAGAGCGTACGGAACGGATTGAGAGATATTTATTCGTCGTCTTGTACAACAGTAGTTTTCTCAGATACGTACAGGCCATCCAAGAACTTTCTTATATCCTTGTTTTTGACTGTGGTAGATTGTTGGATGAGGGCGGCTGAAAACAAAAATTGAAAAGATCATAAAGAAAAGGTCGAGATTCGAGGCTGATAATTTAATAGATACAAAAAGACGGAGAAGCATCTTACCTGATCTGGATACATCTTCCAGGGAGTTACCCTCCAGAATGAGTTCGTCTTTCTGTTTTGTCGAGTTGGTAACGGTTACGCCGGGTGCCATTTTCACACGACGAATAAACTTTTCTCCCAAGAAATTACGAATTTCGATGATGCTATTGTTTTCCGTTGTGACACAGTTTATTGGGAAATGGGCATAGACCGCTCGCATTTTGTACAAATAACCTTTTGTAACGCCCTTGAGCATATTCTCAATGTGGGAGCAGACTGTACGCACCGCCGCCAGTTCCTTCTTTGTCCCGAACCATTTTTCAACTTTGAGCGTTCTCGAATTAATCATCTGCGAATAGAAGAAGTATCGTCTTTAAAAGGGGGCTTAAGAGACGCTAAAAATTGCTTACTTTTCAAAAAGAATTATCCATATCAGATTAGGATCTATCATTTATTCAATGTTTAAATGAAGGGGAATCCGTTGACTCATCATTTATCGTGTCTTTTTGTAAAGGGAGGCAGGAAGAACTCAGAGATTCATTCCCAAACAGATATTCTTACAGTTGTAAAATATAGTGAGCACTTACACGAATGTCAAGAGCGAGATGCTTGAAGGATCGTTTCAAAACCCCTCGGGGTCCCTTGACCGTAATCGTACGAGACTTTACCGACACGGTAAGTCCCTCCGGGATCTTGACCGTTTGGTTCGTAACGATCTGCTTCATCCTGTAGCTGGAACAACAAATTTCTCAATTATCACGTTTGCTCAAAAATCTACTAATCCGATTCACCCCAACCCATACACTTTTCCCTTCTTTGCTTTTTTCCTTCCCTTTTAATAAACTATTTTAGCACTTATTTAGCACTGAAAGACGGTTATTGCATGAACGACATAAAAACAAAATAACAGGATAATACGCGACAGATAGGATCGAGGATTAAAAGAGAGGTTATACACTCTTAATGAATTTGGCTAAAAAAAAAGTACACGCGGGATGAAAACTATTATTTGACAAGAGTCGATGAGGTTTTTGCAAAATTAATTAAAACACTGAGAAAATCGTTGAATGGACGATCGCAACGGATCTCATGGATTATTTTGATGCGTTAAAAATCTTTTACCTTACGCACGCTACAGTACAACCGGAAAAGAAGGTACTAGCGAAAGAAACACTCGTTGAAAATTCGACAAGTTTGCCGGCCAATTCTTGTGCGCCCAAATTCCCTAGGTCTCCTCCACCGCCGCTGCTACTGGCTGCTGTAACACACCGAGCGGGAAATTGGCGCAAAATTTAATTTGTTGTCGGTGGATCCGATTGATAAGGAGCTGAAGCTCGCCTTGCGAACTTTCTCTTAAATAATTTTGATAAAACAATTGATATTAGAAATTAAATTCTTTTATTTAACAAGTTCTTATTTGACAAGAGTTCTTTTCTCGACGGTTGACCAAGTTCTTCTCATTTTTCTTTCTTTTCACTCAGCTCTCGTCCCTTCATTCTTTGAGTCTCTCGCGCAGACTCCGCCCGCTTCTTTCACACATCGACCAATCGCGACATTCGTTTATTCTCCCACTCATGATTTCTTTGGTCCCACGACTCATGACTCGCTTTCACACGCTCACTACATCGTCTTGTTGTTCGCTCTCATACATAAGTATCGATGACAGACAGATATATCGTAGCACTATTAATATTGTTTATAAAATCAAACCGGTCACAAAATTTCGTTGTTTGAAGCTGTTTACATAAAGTATTAAGAATAAAGCCTTATTATATTCGTATGGACTAAAAGTATATCAAATTCAACTGTGAATGATTTTAACTATTTATATTTATGACATGCGAAGGCTATCGTATTTTCTTATCGATTAGTAGTTATTGCTTATTATATAATTTATTCAATAGTCACCCAAATCGATCACGTTTCTCTCATTTCATTAATCTTCAATAAACGATAAACTTATTAAAAGAATACATGATTATATGAAATACTAGTATGAAAATTTGCGCTTTCGCGGTTTTTTTGCACGGAAATCAGCGCACTCTAGCGACGAATTACGCATTCGTTACACTGCGCTTGCTTGCTACTATCGTCGTTCGTCGTCGCGGTATTGGTAACAATGGCCTCAACCTGTGCGCGTTAAATTTAAATATTTCAATCCCGAATACCCTTGACGGCCCCCGCCGCGCCGCCGCCTTCACTATAATTCTATACAAAATCATCGTCGAGCAAACAGTAATGAATTATTAGTCAATATGATTATTAATATGATAGGATCGGATCGGGTAAAACTAAAATTGGAATTCTGGGGACTTAACCATAATATGCATATGTGTAATTGTTGCAAAGTTGCGCCTACGCGTGTCGAATTGGAAGATTACACCCCCTACCTTGGACGATTTTGACGCGTGACGTCATCTGTCAACGCGGCCTGAAGCGAGGGGGCGTCGGCGAGAGACAAGGTTTAAATTCCACAGACGACGTACACCGTACACACCACGTATGAAAAACATTCAAATCGATGACTTAAAAAAAATGCTGATTCAATTACGAGAATAACAAAAAAATATCTATAATGATAAAAATATAGGAATAAATAGTGATTGCATCGGTAAAGTTGTTGGTGTATCGTGTATATACGTCTATCGCGTAATTTGCAGTACAATTGAAGGTTAGAAAAATGTCGTATTATTTTGTTATTATCGGGCACACTGACAATCCTTTGTTCGAAATTGAATTTAACAGCGCGAGCAAAGACACCAAAGTAAGTTGGCAAAAAAGCTCCTACTCAAAATCATGAGCTGCATTTATAATAATGATAATACAAATAAAGAAACGATGTGACCATGTTCCGACAGAAAGAGGATCATGCCCATTTGAATCAGTTTATTGCACACGCGGCGCTCGATCTCGTCGACGAACACAAATGGAAAACTAGCAATATGCATTTGAAAGTAGTTGACAAATTCAATCAGTGGTTCGTCAGCGCATTTGTCACGGCTACGCAAATTCGTTTTCTCATGGTTCATGACAACAAAAATGAGGATGGAATTAAAAATTTTTTTGGCGAAATGTACGAAGCTTACATCAAGGTAAGCAACACTTTTTGAATTCAAGAAAATCATCTTTTTCTCTCTCTCTGTCTCAAACACTTAGGACGATACATGAAAAGCGCTTTTTATTTAATTATTTTTTTAATATTCCAAGGATACGTAATTTTCCGATGCAAAAAAAAAAATCTAACGAGGTTGAAATAGAAATATTTAAGAAAATGGCTGGTTGAATTGAATTGCATAATTATCTATATTATTGGTTGCAGTATTCGATGAATCCGTTCTACGATCCTAATACACCTATTAATTCGGTTGGATTTGATAAAAAGGCTCAATTGTACGGTAGGAAATATTTGTCCTTCTAGAAATAAACGATCGGTGGAACGGCGTTTGAGTTGTCTTATTACGAAAAATAGATCCGCGTGTATTTTTAAATGGTATAGAAAAAACTAGAGGTCGGTGCTGCTAGTTACTAAAAAAGTTTGTTGAGTAAATATTTTTATTCGCTCGAAATCTCATTCTCTTTTATTATCTAAATATATCAATAAATATATCAATAGCATCAATGATGATTGAAATGGTGTAAATTTTGACGTACCCTCTACATTTGACTCTGACATTCGGGGGGGGACGATGAGTCGCCGCAATCGTAAAAATTGGTGGAAACTACTTTTTAAATCAGTGCGCACGACCAATGATTTATTGAAAAATGTATATTTTTTTATTTTCACATTTGATAGGTAGCAACGAGACTGATACATACTATTATTATAAGCATATGAACTATGAAAGCAAAAACTATGAAATAAATAATAATAATAATGATGATGATGGTGATGATAATGGAACGAATGATCAAGTAAGAATAAGAGGGAGAAAATGAGAAATTTAGATGGAACTAGTTTTTGGTAAAGGCCTCAAAGGTGATATTTCTCGTGGGCGTTCGTGGAATTCTTGAAAACACGGGACTATGCACAAATTGATCTGACACTCGGGACAATGATATTTTGTTTTTCTCCGTAATATACGTCCGTGAGTGTCTATCGTGTTCCAACAATGATTGCATCCCAAGGCAGGTCCAGGACGTTGAACCGGACAGTGACCGCGTTGGTCGCTCGAACCCTCGCGCGATAATGTTCGATTTTCCGATGACGTATGGGGATTTGTACCGCTGCTCGTCTACGAAAACAATAAGACATTTCACCCGAAGGGTAGACTATTTCTTTTCCCAACCCGCGCGTTAATGGATATTTATTTATTATGAAAAAAAAATGTGTAACTAATTAATTGATATATACCTGGGGAGCGGAAGAGCTTCTCAACAATTCAGCGGGAACGAGTCTAATTCCGCCTCCACTACCGGAATTGCTCGAGGCGGTGGTGGTACATTCTCTGCTCGTCGATATTTGGCACTTGATGGCGAGATCCTGTCGAGTCGCTGCCGCTACCGCCACCGTACCCTCATCAATTTTAATAAGCGGTATCGGATCGTTGCTTTTCGGGCTGGAGCAGGATCTACCTCCGGGATATTCGGGATTCGAGTGTTGACGCTGCATCCAATAATTAGCGGAACTCGGTGACGCTTGCTGACTAGGTAATAGCGGATGAGAGTGTTGTTTCACGAGATACGAAGGTTGTGGCACGGTCAAGAGATTCGTCGGAGCAGGAGCAGAAGCAGAAGCAGAAGCGTTTACGGCGGCCGTTGTTGTACCGGCAGAATCGGCGCTGTCGTCTCCCCAGCTCTGTTCGCGGGAGCTCCCGGCTAATTTAACGCTCGGTGTTGTTATGTGCGGTGAGGAGGACGATAACGAGGACCAAGCGGTTGATGATTGTACAATCCGGGGCGAGCCAGGTTCACTCTCGGGCGATCCACGCTGACCGGGTTCCGATTCTTTTTTCACGCGTGGTTGTCTCATTAACAAACGACCGTGTTTCGTCCCAATTTGCTTTTGTTGATGCCCTGATAAAACATCCAATTTATTTATTTCCTTTCATTCATTCCCGTTTCTCTCGCTCCATCCCCATCCTTCCCCCAGTCACTCCTTATATGTTACGCGCTCATTCAATATTATTGACATGAATATTTACGCCCGATGCTGTCACAGATGCGCGTCAAATATTTATTAATTCTTTATACAAATATCACCGATACGAATTAATTGGGATTATTCGAAGAAGAAACAAAAAACGTCAACAAAATCACAGCAGGTTATAAATACATGTTTAAATACTTTTCTTTTATTCCGAACTATATAAACGAAAAAAGATCTCAAGTGTCAAGTTTTGTTTTCCTTCGCTATACATAGATACATATTTACATACACATACATACATACATCTCTATATAATAATGTATATATGTGTGTACGAATATGTATACATAAGAGTGTTGTAGACGATGTGGTACACACACTATGCGCGTATATACGGTACCAAATTTATATATGCATCAAGTATATATCTATTATACGCTACCATAGGATATACAACGTCGTATTACGAATAACTAACATTTCACATAGACAATTCGCTTATTGAACAATTATTTCATAGTCGTGACTATTAGTTATCCTAAATTAGTCTTTATCCGATAACGAATTTTTTTTCTTTTTCCTCTCCATCGTCAGTATTATATTTTATTTGTTCTTGAAAATTCGCGATCATCCGTATTGCAAAACATCACGAATAATCGAGTGTGATAAATGAAGAAAAAAAAATGAATGACGGCGATCTATATTTATGCAGCTATATACAACATTCTTCTGTTTTCAGTAAACATACATTTTTCAAAACACATTGTTTTTTTTGCTATTCAGCAGCGTATATGTGTTTACCCTTGAGTGTATTTATCAATTCGCTTCAAATCAGAACGATGACAATATATAGATGGATGAAAAAATGACAATTACAAGAGCGCACCCGCGCGCGAGCGATATCTCTTTAAAATCGCGATAATAGTTTAATTTTCGGTATTCTTTTTTTTTGCGCTCAACCTTTGTACAATCTTTCCGAGAATTGGAGAAAGTTGATGAGAAACGATACGTTCTAACTCGTTCTGATTTTCGGTGGGAAACAATATTTTTCATCTCATTCTCTCGCTCGTCGAACCAAAATCAATTTTTTCCATGTTCCTGGCTTATATCTCCAACTATTTATCTTAGTCCGAATGATAAAGCTGAGGGTTCGCCAATTACAATTAGTCCAAGTTGCTATTAATTATTAAACGAACTTTCGTAGCACCGAACTATCCAAAGCAAATTACTCCTGCACGAAAATCCACAAATCATACATCAATATATTATTCGTAGTGGCCACATTTCGAGTCTTTTTATGAAAGTATAAATTGCATATATAATTATGTACGAAAAGTAATGTAATAAAATTGATAATCAACGCAACAATGTAAACAAAAAAATGTCACGCTCGCATTTCTTCGTTTTTACCGGTAAATTATTTAAAAAATAATAATGAAGATAACGAACGGATGAGTAGAGTAATTGTAAAATCTTTTTTGTCTTTTTATCTTTGTCCGACTGCTTCGTGATAGTATTCTGCACCAAAAAATGGAAAAATGGTTAACGCAATATATTTCGTAACCGTATTTCGTCCTGTCCTTTGCGTATGCGCATGTGTGTTTGTGTTTATTTTTTTTTTCTCGAGAAGATAGTAGAATTAAAAAATGGCATTACGAGTATAAATTTTCAACGAGAGGATATACAAAGTTTGCAACAATACGATTTCTATCTCATTTTTAAGGAGATTGCGCGTTGAACGTTGTTACAATGCTCTTACAAGTGCGTGTGTGTGTATGTATATATATACACACACACATATATCAAAATGAATTCAGAGTCGCGGGGATGAATTATGAAACAAGGAGGATGAGGCTCCCAGGTATATTGTAATAAAATAAATTCAACGGTCAAGTCGGAACCCTTGGTATACAACAAAATCGTTTCTCTTTGTTTACGATTTCGGAAAAAAGACGTCAAGTCAGGTGGAAAAACTCGATAAAAACTCCTTGGTAGGCAAAAGTCTAGTATTTTAAAAAATAATCGTGTCTTACTGATTGGTAAAGAATAATTTACGAGCAACAATCGTACACGGTAAGAATCCAACGTAATTTTTAGTTGCACGTTTCGGTTGATCCGTTCAATAAAATAGATGAAATATATTGTACTTTTTGCACATTCTATGTACAACAATATTGTGGTGATGGCGTAATAATTGATGAAAAAAAGAAAAAACCGGCCTAACGATAAGGAAATAAAAAATAATTAGCAGTAGACGATGACGATGATGATGATGATGGAAATTATTGATCGGAACGTAGTAGCTCGGCTCACATAGAATTGTAATTGACACCGTGTAAATTAATGGGCATGGTGGAGCTCGGTAATGTATAATCGGTGTGTCTGCTGTCGATGTATCCGGAGAGCATAGCGTGTGGGCTATGAGCGGTGAGCATGGTGTGTGTCGGATGTGTGTTGTGTGTCGTGTGAGGTGTCGTTGGTGGTCCCATTGGGGTTGGACTTTGGGAATTGACAGTTTGTGAAGAAGTCGCTGATGGTGGAGGTGGCGACGAGGCTGTTTCTTGTTTTACACGGGATTTCAAGCTGGGACGATTGTTTGGATATCCACGTTTTTTGTATTCGAGCCACAAGGTACGATTGTTAACGCCGAACATTCGAGCGGCTTTACAAAAACCAATACCACCGTAACGAACCGCTTCGAGAGCTCGAATAAAGTTTTCATCCGCTTGAGGATTGGTCGATCTTTTTCTTTTAATCGTAGCCTGTGGACTTGCGCAAGGACTTTGACAATTGCTCGGACATTGCGTTTGTCCTGGCGATTGTCCACCACCGCCAGCATTACCTTGGCCGCCGTTACCGTTCCCATTTCCGCCACCGCCACTTCCTATTCCTCCCCCCGTATTCGAGGAATGCTGCTGTTGCTGCTGCTGCTGCTGTTGCTGCATCGAACCGTGGCTCGGTGAATCCGGATAATTGGTCAATGCACAAATCGGCCCCCCCGGTGTCGACGTACTCGTACCCCCGCCACTTACGCCGCCGCCGCCGCCGCCGCCACCACCACCGCCACCACCCGATTGATATTGATGCTCGCTGATGCTCGATGTCGCCAATATTTCGGGTGTTGTAAACGCCGACGACGCTTGGACCGACAGATTCGTTTGACACGAGGACAGAGCGAAACGCGGATACGTGTGCTCCATTATTGTCCATTGCAATCCTGTAGAACAGACCAATTTCATCTTTGGTCAGCAAGCATTTAAATAGCAACGAAAGATTGTTTCTTTCTCTCTTTTCTCGTTTATTATTTTTCTTTCTCTTTTCACCGCAATATCAGCCAATCCAATTTTCGAGGATAAATCTTAATCCCGAGTGTTCGGAGAGTACCAATGGTTGAATTAATGGAAATAAAAGAGAAATAAAAGTGATAATATTCGGACGTATTAAATGTATCGCCGTTGTGAAGCTGCCGCCGTGGACCATTTTGGCACGTTATCTATCTCGTATGTAAGGAAATTTAATGAAAATCTACTAGTCAAATACCCACTTTACGTTTCGCAGCATTTTTTTCAAACTTGTATGTACAGAAGTAAAGCAAATAAACTATTATTTATTTTACTACGTTCTACTGGTAACTACACTCGTTGTTTTTTCACTCTATAACTGTTGCAATAATGCCACATTGAAATTTTCTTAAGCATTTCAAGTTGATTCGCAAATTGATTAATTTGCAAATAAAACGACTCATAAATCGATTGACCGATCACAACCAATACACTTATTTCCGGTTGGCTTCTCGGACCAACTTTAATCAGGATATTAAAAGAAAAGATGCCTCCCGCCCCTCAACGAAATAGACAATGATGTAGAGGGAAAAAGAAAATTCTGGCATGACACAGATACATATTCAAGCACAGCTTCGTTGCTCGTCAAGTCTTGAATCTACGTGTGTTTTTTCCCACTCTTTTCATTTTTTTTAATCTTTCGCGATTTGTTTTTTGTCATTATTGTTCAACGCCTGTTGTAAAAAAAATTACCAGGAATAAGGACACAAATATACACGTGGAGAGCAACTTGCAGGCTGCTAAACTTTTTCTCCCCTCGCCGTTAATAAATATATAAATATTCTATTGATGCGTGTGCCATGTATCTGTGTGCCATAATCTTGTTTTTGTTTCACTAGCTGATTAATGAGGATTATTGACCGATCGATCGACTGATATGTGCACATATTGATTGTGTTAATTTGTTGCTGCTGTTGCTTCTATTGTTGTTCATTTTTAATTTTTAATTTTTATTTTGTAAAAATATAAATATTTTTAATGGTCATTCTTGACTCATAATCGATCTCATTTTTCGCTCTATTATCATGTCAAACGTCTGTTGATTCCTTTTTGCAAAATACTTGAACGCGCATCTGTGCCAGCATTATTATTATTATTATAATGTTCTTTTGTTCAACATTCGCAACGATACGCGCTCGAGATTTCCATTGATTTTCTTTTTTTTTTCGAGACATGCAATATATATGTATATATAATTAGATTCATTGATTGATAATATTCATGACGATAATTTTGTTTTCGTTACATTACGCGCGGTAAGCGGCGACATTCTGCCTTTCTGCTTTTTTTTTGCCAATGTTAAAATTATCAACAATCGTCATATGTAGCATAGAGAATGGAAAAAAAAATAAAGAATAAAGCAAATAACGTGCAGTCGTAAATTCATAAAAATACACTTATAATTAATTTCGTAGAACTACAATAGTATACATAATTCATCTATGGAGAAAAAAATGCCCAAATAGCAGCAATTTTATTAGCTTTTTTTGCTCGTACGTAACACGGGGAAAGCAAAAATTGTGTTTCTTCGTCCGCTAAATTCAACATATGCATGTTTTAAATATCTTTTACATCTAACAATTCCTTACTATCAATTATACGGACTGAATATGCTTTCAAATTTCTTTTTTTTTGCGAATTTTTGAATGCTAGATCAAATTTGTACTTCCACGGATTCGTGCATTATTGTTATTTTTCGTTATCAACTAAAAAATTTGGAATGTTTTTTTTTTTATATCACTTAAGCACACCCATCGCCGTCGATGCCTCATTTTCCTGCTAACAAGCTCCGCTCACTCGAGAATACAAACAGTGCTCGTGTGTATGTACACACACGCACGCACGCACGCACGCACACACACACACACACACACACACACACACACACACACACACACACACACACACACACACACACACACACACACACACACACACACACACACACACACACACACACACACACACACACACACATACACACACACGATAATCTTTTCATACTCCGGGCGTTCTTACACCGTGTTGCTTAAACTCGACATTCGCGTCCCCTATCGCATTGCGTACATTCATTTTTCATTAAAAAAAAAAGATTAATTACGCATGATGGGTGTCTCATTATGATGAGGAATGAAAAAAGTGAATAATACGATGAAAGTATAATAGATCCAAGTACGAATGTGATGTGTCAAAAAAATTTGGTAAATCTTTTTTCTAATTATACTGTTGTGTAAATGGTTTGGCTACGATCGATTTATTTTACTACGTCAATACAATGATTCAGATTGAGACAACGATTTTATCCAGGAGGCAAAATTTTCAATACATCAGGCACGAAAAAAAGCAAACAAAAGAGGCAATGGGAAAAAAGAGTTCCCGTAAACACCTGTATCGTTGTGTTAAAAAATAAAAGAAAGAAATGCGGCATGCGGAAATGTAGATAGGTGAATAGTACAAAGTAGCTGGTGTAAAAAAATGAATCGAGATGATGTGGAAGTGAGTGGGGGGCGACGGCGGCGGATGGCTTACCTTGGTGAGCCGGAGGATGAGAAGACACGGAACTGTGACCAACATTACCACTTTGGTGGCCAACTTCTTGTAAAGAACCTTCGCTCTGAGCCGGTGTTGTCGTTGTGCTGCTTTCCATGTTGCTCATCTAAGACAAAATAGTTATTCCACAGTCATTTATGGAAATTGCATATATGAAAAAAATTTGATTGAAAAATGTAGACAGGGTTTTTCCCGAATCCATCTTCATCCAAACAACAATAATATTCAATGGTTCGCTATTAAATATATCTCACGCGAATGGAATTTTTGGTATTTGAGTTTGATGCAAATTATGAAAGCATTTACTCGTTGAGATGTTTACTGAAAAATGAGCGAAATAGCGAATCTACGGACCCCCATTCTTTTATGAAAGCTGCAAGTTGACATGATGAAACTCTCTGAAAAGGAATAAGACTCCGAGCGAGAGAATTTATTTGTTTTTATTATCCGAAAGTCGTGTCGAGTCTCGAAAAAGAACGAAATGGAGAAAGGGTCATCGTAGAAAGAGAAGAAGAAAAGAGCGGGGGGGGGGGGGGGAGTAAGAGAGGAATGCTGCTTACGATAGATATTTGATCCTCGTCGATACTGCCTTGCGTATCGGTTGTAGCGTTGATCGAACGCCTGAGATGCTCGCTACCTTCTTGGGGAACAATGTGAGGTTCAGGTTTAATGATATTCGTAGCGACTAATGTAATCTCGTTGATTTCCTCAGTCTTGTCGGCGGATCCTCCAGAAGTTGAACCAGTCGATCCTTTGCGCAAACGTTTTCTACGGAAAGAGGGCGACAAGGGGGAAGGACTCGGAGAACAAGACTCTCCACGATCGACACCACCAGTTTCGCTCGGCCACTTTGTCAAAGAAGCTGTGTGCATCTCCGCGAGGCCCTTGATCTTCAAACTTTCCGCAGTCTGCAATGACACGTAAACACCATTCGGTATATTCACATTTTTTTATATATGCTCGTTAAAATTTTAAAAACCATGTTGATTTTTCATTGGTAAACCAAGTTTTTTTATACCCTAAAAAATTGTGGAAAAAAAAACATAATAAATGGTATGTAAAACGACGAAGCTGATTGAGATGAAAATTTGATGTCGAGATTTTTTTTGGCGTGTGGAATTTTTTTATCCTACTGCTTTCTCGATTGTCATTTTAAATACCAATAATTTCCTACTTCATATTTTACATGACGGAGTTATTTGAAAAACGCACGGAACTTTGCAATCCATCGAATTACATTCAAGTATGATAGCGGTTTTTCTTTCATATTCAGAGTTTATATTTTTTCGAGTTATGAATACGGCGATTTTATTCGAATTTCCTGCGGCAAAAATAGCTCGCAATGCGCCCGTGCTCGCGAGTCTAGCGGCGATTCAAACTTGTCGCCTTGAGGGGGTTAAGTTATTTTTTTTTTCTAATTCATATAGATTAGAAAACGAATCGATTTCATTATCTATTTTTATTATATATCATATAATTCATACACAATCGCCTTTTTATCTTGAATGTGTCTGCAGCTTTCCAGAACACCGGAAAATTTACCACTTTGTTTCCTCTATAGACGTGGCGCTTCTAGTGAAATACATATTTTACTGATGATACATTTCTCAGATAGATCGTATCTTTATCTCGAACTTTATTTATTTGAAACCTGTTTTTGATGGTTTTTTTCACTCAATAATCAAGAAATTATCGTCATTTTTACCCAAACACGCACGCAGCACTTGCAACTTATTGAATGTTATATATTACAACTAAACACGCGGACCCTGTAGAATGCCAGTTGATAAAATAATTAAATATTCGAATCGTTCAGTTAAAAGATTATGTATTCGCGATTATAACGTCGTAAAAGTGTTGTACCAACTACGGCGGAAGAGAGCTAGCGGAAGCGGGGATCATTCTGGATCGTTGTGCGGGAGGAGGGATTTTTTTTCTTCTCAAGTTCCAAAAAATGTATCACACGCACACGCACATGCACACACACACACAAGCGCGCGCGCGCGCATTTCTCGAGTGGACCAAATAAATTTCATAATACGAGGGTTTATTTGAATTTTTTCTCCGACATCAGACCGCGTCTCGTGGGGCAGGGGCGTAAAGTGGCTGCTCCGATAAAGGGCGAAAATCAGTTAAAATCGCGAATGATCGATTTATGCGGCGGAACGCATCGGGAAAGTTTAATTAGTGTGAAAATAAAAATCGGTCAAGTTGCTTGTACTATTATTTAAATTTACGCGAAACGATTTTCACGCGAGAATCATCCAACGACTTTTTCTTTCTTTCCTACAAAACCAGCAAAAAGCAATTAAATGAATTTTTTTTTTTTAACTAATGCTCGAAGAAATAGGGAAATAGTTGAGAGAGAAACGAGCGCGGAAAACCGGGCTGTTGCGTGAAACAAGAAAATATAAATAAATAAATAAGAGTGGAACTAGCTATTCATAGGTTTTCGAGCGTTTCTCGATACGATATCGTAGAGATTAAGAGGGGGGTTGAGGGTTGAAGTGGCGAAAAAAACGGCGAAAAATGGATGATGAAAGACTGATGTAAAAAAAAAGTCACAAAATACAATTTGTGTATTTTTTTCTGTTCGACGATGATGAATCAAATTTGTCGAGGCGAGAGACCGATGAGAGCAGTTTAGTGAAAGAAATTCAAGTTTATTGTTTGTTTTTTTTACCTTGATTATCGAGGGCAATTGATCCTGGGAAACATTGACTTCGCCGTAATACATGAAATCAACCATGATCTTGAGATCGGAGAATTTGACATCTTTGAGAATGACGATAGGATGCTGACAGGGATTGACGGTGAAGAGGGACTGAAAGTATGTGCTGCACGCCGAAAGTACGACTTTGTGAGCTTGAAGGTGACGACCCTCGGCGGCCAGAGTAACGTCCACCAGAGTCTCATTGTTCAGCAGCGACGAGAAGACGGATATGAAATTTGGCTGATGATTGTTCCATCGTAAACAGAATTGTTGCATAGACATATTTTTGTTTCGACGGATATTCTTATATGTCGACGGGATTTATTTATTCCCGCGACCGATTTTTCCCTCTCTCCCTCTCTTTATCCCCCTCCTCCTCCTGCCTGGATACTTTTTCTTTCCCTCACTCTGCTTCAATTCACGTTTATTTGTCCAGCAACTGTAACGGATAACAAAGAATATTGTAGCCTCTCATTCCATCGTTCTCGTTGCTTCGAAACCCGCCGCGCGCGGTATCACTCGTCTACAAAATTTAACATATTTATTCTTTTTCTTTACACGGTTCTTTTTACGGTCATTGTGATTTGTACGGTATCAACGTTGCCTAATACGAATTATAGCTTCAGCTTGCTCGTTGATTTGTTAGTTCTTTTGAAACCCTCGAGCACGCACTAATGAGCCAGATACGCGGTGATGAATTCTCAAGTAGAAATTTCTTTTTATTTTTCGAAAAAAATCCGAGCTCAAAATAATATTTGCAACAACACCCGTCTTCGTCAGATAAAACGAACGATTCTCTTCTGATATTATTTTTCTTTTCGGTGTATGTTTCCAAATTTTTTTTTTTCTTCGCTTATTTTCATTTTTCATGCTGGCAAAAACAATCTGACAGAGACTAGGGGAGGATTGTGAAACAATAAAAAAGAAGTTTCTTTACTTCCTTATTGTTCGTTCTGGTTTATGGGTACATTGCCAAAACGGTTATGAGGATTTCAAAAAATTCCATCATGGTTTTGAGCAGGAAGGGGGGGAAGGAGTATTTAAAAAATCTTTACATACAGGCGAGAGAAATTTCTTCTTTTTCTATTTTTGTATGAAGAGTTATTGTTGTTTGTTCAAGTGAAATTTGACGGAAGGTATATTTGAAGCGGGAATATGTCTCCGTTTGATGCGGCGCTTGACATTATGCGCACTGAAACTGAGAATGTCATTGGAATTTAACGTAATGAGGAGTTTGGAAAAATTCAGCTAGCCCAAAAATCTTTGTTTACATTCTGGCAAGGGGAAAAAAACGGAATTTTACATTAAAAAATATGAGAAACTATTTTGTTTTAATTGGAAATTTAGTTTCTCGATTTAACTTTGTTCTGGGCTAATATAATATCAATTGTTTTGATAACTCGCTAGATTCGAGACAAGACGGATAACGAATTTCCAATAACCTACGTTAATAAACACTCGCCACAGCAGAGTCCATAGGTACTCTTTTCCTTGATCCAAAATTGCTTAATCGCGGCAAGAATAAATTAGGCTGGTGCCAAAGCTGACATAACGATTCTTCTTCCTTTCTCGATTGAAATATCGTTTTGTTGTTATTTCAAACGGCAACATTTTTTTAATATGATATAATATGAGCAGTGTTTTTTTTTTCTTATATTACTAAGGATTAAGCACTAAAGAGAATCGGAAATGATGAGAATTTGATAATCTTCCCCCAATGATTTGCGTTTTTGATTTTCCATTGAAACCACAGGTTGACATTTTTTATTTTGCTCTTTTGTCGGAGAAACAATTGTATCGGAACTAGAAGTAAAAGAGGCGGTGGACAATAACTCGTATTGAAAATAATTCAAATTTCTTCTCATTGCAGAAATTTTCAGCTCGTACCAGTTATTTAAAGAGAAAGGAATTAATTGAACAGTCGCTAATTCAATGTGTACAAGATTTATAAAAAAAATTGCACGCACAAAGGAATGTTTTTAGAGACATATTTAGAAAGAGCAAATAGAAAAGAAGTGGAATATCCTTGATACATAGAAAATAGTATGTATCGTTACCCGGTTAAAGGACGAGGCGGGAAGGCGGGAAATAATTGCGGCGACAAAGGACTGAAAAAAGTTGGCCAGTCGTCTGAAAATTACCGCGCCCGAAGCATAATAAAGAACAATAATAATAAAAAAAATACAATGAATAAAAAACGCATCATTGGTGATGGCGGGCCGGGTGGGGATTCGCGAATGACGCTTGTGTAATTGCCTCGATTCTCACTCGGGCCCCTGAGTGACGTCATAAAACAACGAGCTATTACGTTCGTCAATAGAGATGTACCTGAAGATTTATTTATTTTGTTTTAATTATTTTTTTTGTTTTACTTTTCGCGCCAGCCAGTTGTCTGCAACTCTGTTTTTTAGTAAAACAATATTCACGATCGATGGACTTAGAGGAGCATTAAAGAAAAGAAAAATAAAACAAGCGAAAGGGATAATTGAAAAGAGACGCGGTGGTGGTGGTAGTAGCGGCGGCGGCGACGACGACGACGGAAGTACGGGAGAAAGCAGCGTACATAATCGGGAAAGAACGACGACGAGAGGAACGATTATTTCCGAGTCTTGGCGGTCGCGACCGAGGTTCGGAGGCTGCTGGCTTGTTTTTCACCGTGTGCCCCGCGATCGACAGCGCCAAAGATATTCCCATTCGCCCAACTGGCCAAGTCACTCCTCTACGCACAAACTTGTATGCTATTGTTGCTACTTGTGTATATTTACGATACCTACTATTTTCCGTGCTTCCTGCTCGATCGAGATCCGCGAAACGCCACTAAACCACCATTAACCGCGAACAATAATCGTCACACGCTTCCTCGTTCCCTTGCTCCTCGAATATATTTGTACTGTGAAAACAATCGCCTCTGCCTCCTCGACCGAAACGAAATATATCAATCAAAACGAGGTTCAATCTTATCAGCCCTCCCCCCGCGTTATATTTATAAAATCAAAGTTGATCAATATAACGAGCGAAAATGCCACTCGTTCGTTTTGATGCTGCCTCTTGCTTGGGTTAGTTAGACACTCGCTACCCGAAACACCAACCAATCCCACGACACACCAGCCAGCGCCACCAGCGCCACCAACGACATCCTTCCTCCCATTATCCCCAACTTTTTCTATCTTCTCCTTTGAAACATTTAAAACAACCCGCCTATGTAAAATTGTTCCGACGATTTTGTCTCGCGATTTTTTTTTTTTTTTCAAGTAAGAGCAAAAAAGCCGAAAGAAAAACAGGTATTTTTGAATTTTTTTTGCCAAATATAATATAAATGGTATATTTATTTTTCCATGAAGCCTAGACACGATTACAAAAGCGCCGAAACTAGATATTATTGTCATTATATCGAGTGACGACAACGACGAAGTGCAAAATATTTTTGTACCAGACAATTTGGACCGATGAGCCGATCGAATAAGATATATTTGTTTTGTCTTTGCTAGAATATTTTCACATCGCGAATTTCCGCGTATCATTAAATATTGAATTTTACACTTAAGCAGCCATCGATGAGAAACTTGTACGACGGTTTAGCCGCGTGGCGACGAATGAGCGAACTGTAGGTCTGCCTTTTATTTATTTTTTTCATTTTTGCGGACTTTGAATTACAGATGGCGCTGCTCATGCTACGCAAGTGGTCAGCGGCGCCGCAAACAGTCAAGCGAGAAAGGAAAAAGGGGGGCGGAACGAAGACAGCTCCATCTGTGAGTGACGCCACACGGTCGGGAACGTCGGGAAGCTCGATATCCTCCGACTCTGGCTACTGTTGGACGACGAATTCGTATAATTGTGAGAGATGGAGCTGAGCGGTGAAGAATAGCTAAAATTCTGAAAGGTATGTGTATTTCCGATGAGTTGGAGGTTGGAGCGAGTTTCGACAAATTGTGATGTATCGCGGGGAACTTTTTCAACGCTGTGGGAACAATGGGATTTTCATTTTTTATCGCGTGATTGAGCGAGGCGAAGCTGTCCGGTCCGTTGGTTAACTCGACAAGTAAATAGCAATGGCGCGATAACCACCACTATCCGAGCAAATCGTTGCGTGCTGTTATAAACCTCTTGCTCTCTCTCGCGCGCGCGCGTCCGCGCTGTTTTTATACATGCATCATTTTGCGGTGACCGCTTGCTTATGTTTATTTTATTCTCAGTATTTTTATAATGAGATTAGCCGAAATAACAGCTCGTAAATGGGAGATAAGAATTTTCGCTACTCGTCGACTCGAGTATCCGCGCTTCTTCAGCAGACAGCGAGATACGAGTACTATTGTTGGATCGGCCGATCTTCGATTCCCCTCGCCGACGCAAGCCCCACGCCCGGCAAATCGCGCTACCCGCTACACTTACCGCCGCCACCCGATCACCGATTTCTTTTACACCACTTACCCGTCCCGTCTATAGTTTCGACCTTAAATATTTCATATAATTAAAACGTGGCAATGAATCTTCATATTATTGCCTGCTATTACGAAAAGCGATAACCGTATCTTTTCAGTCATTCCTACATTTTTTTTCCACTCATATCGGGTGCATCAATCCACCAACATTCGTTTTTTCATTGATACTTATTTTATCTTCTATTCTCAACATCCACAAGTATTTCTTATTTCTCAAATTCCAATTTTCTTCTACTCGTCAGCAAATACAAAAACTTGTTGCACCAATTGTTGAATTTCATAAAATTATTAGATAAAAACATTGTCATCGGTGGTGACTTAATACAATTTTGAGTAAATACTTTTGGCATTTTTTTCCAATCTTTCGAATCAATGTTTCGTAATTACGCATATAACAATTTCATCAATTACCATTGAATACGAGCCATTTAATAAAATTATCCGTATTTATAAAATTTAATAAAAATATAAGGAACGACGAGTAAAGCAATTTAATGACGATTGAAATTAATTTTCATAGTTGTCTTTGGATCGCTCTTAAAGATCCACAAATGGCGACGCAGACTCCTGCTCGGAACAAGCAACAGTTGCAGCAGCAGCAGCAGCCTCCTCCTCCTTCGAGGGGACTCAAACAAGTTAAAGTTGACAATTGGGGAACTTTCTTTCTTCAACGGCTACAACAGCTTTACTTCGAAGAAGAACTCCTGGATTTAACAATCAAATTTCCTACAAGCGACATTACGGTTCAGGTAACTATTTAGTTATTTGCTCAGTTAAATAATAAAAATCATAATCAAGTCGTCGAATACTTGCGCGAACGAATAATGTTATTTATTTATTTTTTACAGGCACATAGGCTTGTTATCACAACTTGTACCGACTACTTTATGCATCTGGAGCGTCAACAAAAAGAGAAAGATGAAAATTTTGATGGAGTTTTGATAATGCCACCAGATATGCCTTACGAGTGTGTGAAATCTATCATAAGGTATAAGAACTACAAGACTCCCAACATTGTCCAAGCTTTGTCTTACCGCTTTTGTTTACCGTCGTTCGAAGATAGGACAGAGTCACAAAATTCATATTTTCTATTTATAATTGATACAAAAATGTAGCGTCGATTATTTGACCAAACTAATCGATCGAATATTCTTCAGCTTCATGTATACCGGACAATTGGAATATTGGACGTCGGAACAAAATGCCCTCTATCGGACCGCTCAAAAAATGAATATGACCGTGCTGACGAAATTGTTGGACGCCCAATTCAACACGAGCTCGTTGCAAACGAGTCCTACGATTCCGGCCAAGGTCAATTTGCAGCCGATAATTGTACCACAAAAAGCAGCCACGAGTCCGAGTAAAAAAGTTACGACCAGTGTTAATCAATTGGGAACACTTCCGAGTCAACCTTTACCAGGCAGAAAGTACGAGTCTCCCTCACTTTTGACTAGATTTTTTTAGGGTATGATTTAATCCATCAGCGGTGGTCGCGCTATGAGACTTTTTCTTACGCTTCTATTAAAACGATAATCACTTGAAAATTTCAAATGGCACGAGCATTTGAAATTGTTTCCATCTTCAAATGAATTCTTCTGTATGATAAAAGAGTTGATTTTTTTTTTTTTTTTTTTCATTATTTTTTTAAAGTATCAATATTCGTAGAACTTGTGTTTTTTGAGAAATAAAAATATTTAGGTCACAATTACTGTGGCGATATTATTTTCAAGTCCCTATTTATCAAATTAAGCGCTTAAAACTGTGAGAAACTGTGAGAAAATCTCAAACCGCGCACGACCAACGTTTAAAGTATAAGTAAAGCGACCGCTGACGGGTTAAGCTGGATTCTGCACGTATGCGATAAGAGGCATGCAATAATTTTATTTAATTAACCGGTTGCATGAAAATAATTTCGAACCAACATTATTAATACGTGGAAAAAACGTCAATAGGCTACCAATTTGGAAGAGAAAATTGGAGAGTCAGCCAGTATCGCACTACGAAGGTGGAAATCATCACGGATCGAGTCAAAAATCATCGGAAACAACGCCTGGTCCGTCGAGATTCGACTTGCCGGAGGTCGACGATTTTGCTCTCGGTGTGTTCTCCTCGTTCGACGATATAACTTACAACACAAAGCCTATCGTTCAGGCGCAAGATCATCTTGCCAATGCAAGCGGAGGTGGAAATCGTTCCTCAATCGATTCGGAGAAATCGGGAAAGAACGATACCACCGAGGACGAGGACGAAGAAATGCATCACCACCATCATCACTCCCACCACAACCAGCAGCAGCAGCAGCAGCACAATAATACACAGCCGTCGAGAGGATTCGACGATAAATGGGAAAACTCGGACGACGAATGGGCCGCCGGACCAAAACCCATACTGAGAAGTCCGGACGTTCAATGTACTCCTTCGAAAAGAGTTCGCTTCGAGCTCGAGGAGAAGGAAAATATGGAGAAGAGCAAGAACGAATCCAACTCCGAAGAGGCCATTAACAACCACGCTAAAATTATTCGCGAGGTATTATCATCACCCCCTACTTGCCATTATTTATTTTTCATTTCCGTTTTTTTCTCCAAACATCATTACCGAAAGGACGAATTAATTTGTTCCAGGTATTGAAGAAATATCCTCATCTCGTGAAAAACAACAAAAATATTCGTTTGAAGATAATGCAAAAGGAATCAAAATCGTCGGAGCCAAGCGCACCGTCAAAGACAAAAGTGTCTTATGTCGTTTTAAAGTCGGATCATTTGATGAGTAATTGCGCGACGAGCGGCAGTGGTAGCGGCACTCTCAATGCGATTAATACCGAGGAGACGAAAACAGGAGGAGGGTCGGCGACGAGTGACGGGGCTGAAACGGGTCCATGGAAATGTAACAAGTGCGATATCGAGGAGCAATACACGAATTATTACATGTACAGACGACATATGCAAGACGTGCACGGGGAAAAATTTGATCCTCGCGTATGCGAGCATTGCGGTTACAAAGCGACCAAACGAAACATCCTGATGTATCATTTGTATACAAAGCACAACGTTCCACCACCCAAGAGCATGTGTTTCCCGAAATGCCACGCTTGCAATTACGTTGCATTGTCCGAGACTTTATTGGTTAGACATCAGATAAATCACAATCACAGACCAACGAGTAGCCGTACGCAATCTTCGACCGGTGAGGAGGTACAATGTCTTACGTGTTCGCAAACTTTCAAGGATGTGAGCGATTTAGCGAGCCACGAGATAAATACGGGGCATGGAAATAGCCTCGAAGGAAAGGAGAAAAGTGGGGGTGGCGGCAGTGGCAGTGGTGGCAATCGTTGTCCTCATTGCAACAAAGTATTCGTGCGTGTCACGAATCTTCAAGTACATTTGGATTGCGCGCACAAGGATATTCGGGATCACCATTCGAGTTTACAGCAGCAACATCATAATCCACCTCCGATTGCCCTAGAGCCCTCCTCCGAAGCGGAAGCTCTGAGCCACGTAGCGAGTGGTATAGCCGCTTCTTTGGGTGTCGGCTGCGATTCCATCACCACCGAACACCACGAGATAGTTACCGATGAAAATTCCTTCCCGATATGCAACACCGGTGCTATACATTTGAACAGTATCGTTCAGGATGGAACTTACAACGGGCACGAGTTTGTCGAGGGGCAGCAAATGATAATGTTGATCGACGGTGATACTTATCAGACGGAACACATGGAACAACAACAACAACAACAACAACTACACGTTGAACAGCAGCAGCAAGCGCAACAGCATCAACAAGAAGGAGAACAAGATGAAGACGAACAACAACAACAACAACAGCAGCAGCAGCAGCAGCAGCAGCATCAACTGCATCAGGCTCAAGCTCATCAGTTGGAAATAACCGGTGATGAACAAATAGTTATGCAAGGTACCGAGGAAGGTATGATTGTGTATATACATAATACCGAGGGTGGTTTGAACGAACGTCAGACTTACGAAACTTATCAGAGTGTCGAAATAGCCGCCGAACAAGAGAACGAAGAAATCGTGGAGGAGGTTGAAGAAGTCGTCGAAGAAGTCGAAGAAGAGGTCGTAGAGGAAGATCATCTCGATGAGGACGAGTCTATGATCGTCAATGAACAAGAGATAATCAATACGACCAACGGGGAAGAACAAGAGATCGAACAAGTTATTCAGTACGTTGAGGAAGAAACCGAAATAGTCGAGTACGATGAGGGCAATAGTGGCCAGAGTAACGGTGGCGGTGGTGACGGCGACGGCAACGGGGACACGAGACAACACGATTCCATGATGATTATTGAGGAAGAACAAATTGACGATCGAACGATCGAACACTCCGCCGTTTCCCATCAATCCCGGCCGAAGCTTGTTCAGCAAACCGACGGCAGCCACTTAGCCGACGAATGGGACGACGATAGCGCTGATCTTGCAGAATCGTGAAAACTTTTTTTCTTTCCAGACTCGAACTACTCTTAGTTCCTCCTTTTTTTTTTTTTCATATTCCGCCGGCGCCTTTCCCCTTGAAAAATTCTCATGGTAATCCTATCGGAAAGTATTCTTTCAACAACCTATTTCACGTACCAACAACGGCCAAATATTTTATTCGATCACATGTTTTGTACTTGATGCAACATTTCTTTCCAATAATCATTTATAATTAATAATGAGACAATTTATTTTTCGTTGTGTAAAATGAATCTGCTGATTCTTCTTAATTAGCGAGATTGTTTTTCACTAATTGTTCTCGTGCAGAGTTTGTTTTTTTTTTCTACGTGATCTCACGTAACGCACCAGCTCTTTCTTGAATAAAGCATTTTATATAAAATTTATATCACGGTACGCCACTAGGCTGCTGCTGCTGCTACTTCTGCTGCCGCCGCCGCCGCCGCCGCCGCTGCTGCTGCTGCTGCTGCTCTATTTATTTCTCACGAGAGAAAAAAATTTGTTTCGTTCGAACAACGATTTTATGTTTAAACAAATTTTTAATGTCTCTTTATCATCGTAATACTTTTATGAAAAGTCAATGTTGATAAAATTTTACGAACGACCGAATTTACTGAAATTTCCTCCTCTCGGTGATTACCAAGTATGGTGAAATGCTGATCGAATAAAGTGTTATTTTCCTCGGGGAAAAATATGTGTCTTGACAATTCGTAATTATTTTTGTTTTGGCGCAAGAGAGAGCGAGCTGCTTTGATCCAAATTTTTACAGGTCTAATTAATGTGACGCGATCTTTACCGTACAACGTTCTTTGGTCAAAAGTTTGAAAGTGAATATATACATTTTCATACGACCTAAGGGGTCTCGTTAAGAATTCGCATCCTCAGGATGCAATCGAAATGATTAAACCTGTTTTCTAGTTCTCTTTCGTAGCGAGCTCCGTAGGTAAAATTGGCAAAAAAAAGTAATTACTAACAAATAAAATCAAAATAAAAAGCAATATATCATCGCGATTCGAGCCATACGTCAAATGTTCCGGATCCACTCCAAACGAGACCAATACTCAGTTGGAGATTTGTCTCCAAAAATCATGCGATTTCTCTGATTTTGTTCTCTCTGTTGCTAAGATTGTCAAGACTTTTGGACGATATCGCGTCTACATTTTTTTTTCACATGGCTTACACGTGACACCGCGACTATTAATTTTTCAATGTAAGCGATGGCACGGTAAAGAAACGCGAATTAGACCGAGATGAAGAAACGGTGAAAGTAGCCGTGTGCTTTGGCAGTTTTGCTGTTATGGCGAAGAGATGAGAGAGGGGCTCGGTAATATTTTCTTCGACGACAAAAGTGAATTGTATCTCGTTTTTCTGTGCACCATATCTCGACATAATTACGACAAAAAGTGTTGAAAGGAAGAGAAATGTGAAATACGCCGATTAAAATATTGATTGTAAACAATAATTTTGCTTGATTATCCATTTGATACGAATTTTAAAACAAACCCTCCTACCGCACGTATTAGGACGGAGAAACTTGACGACTCTTTTATTCGCCCCGATAAATTCAGCATTAAAACAATATCATAAGAGTGGAAATAAAGAGACAAAGATTTTTTCTTGGATGGTTTTACAAATGAGCAGTATGCAGCAGTAGGAACGTATACATCGCGAAACAATAAAACATTAATAATGTCATTTACCCAGGATTAATATTATGTTCGATCAATTGTGTTTGTTTTTTTTTCTTTTATATTTTTTTGTTTGTATTAAAGCGCGCGTATAACACTATCCGGGGTATCGGAGCAAGTTTCGGCGTTTATTTGTAAAGCATATATAAACGCAATCGGATTATATACCTATATTGTATTAATTTTTACATTAGAATATCGCACATTTCAAAATGGAAAATTATTCGCAACGACCCATTGGTCTTCCTCCGATCGTTGATATAAAAAAAAATCAATAAAATCAGATTTATCAAAAATGAATACTTTTAAGGATTGTTTGCCTCTTGATAGGCACTGCTCCGGTGTAGGAGAAAAAGTGAAAAAAAAAAAAACCTGACACGTGTAAACCTCGGTGCGTGCGCTTTTCGTCGAAATGTGCTCTAAATAATAGACAGATATACCGTATATATAGGTACTCGCGTGGAAAGGGGTCTCGTCACGTCAAATTTAACAGAGTAGTATATGCGTAAATAAATTGGTGTTTTTTTTTCTCTTTTTTTGTATTTCAATTATTTTTCGCAGCAAGTTGCCAGAGGGCTCCTTTTAAATTGTTTAATGGTAGAAAGTAAGATCTCGTATCTCTACGCTCTGCTTGAAGAATCATCCGAGGCGGACAATGCGAGTGTCGCGCGTTACTTGTCAATTAAATTTCACAAATTTCTTGACACATTATTATTTCGTAATGGCAACAGGCCTCGGCGGAGGCAGGATCTATTTAATGCCTCGGTGATTTTTTTCTTAGTTCTGCTCTTGTTGTCTTTCCCCTCCCACAATTTTTGAAAATGACAAGACACCGCCAAACTATTTAATTCGCTGTAACTAGTCTTTTATCAAACAGTACCGAGTGAACGGTACACAAGGAATTCGCACCGTTTTTACCATTAGCGACTTGTCCGTGCCCTACATATTTCAAACAAACAACAGCAAATCTTCGATCGTGTGTCATGACTCAGGAAAATAAAAAAATATTTACCTAAGCTATCTTGATAATTTTTGTTGGGATTGTGAAAGTTTAAAAGTACAAGGGAAGAAATGTACAATAAATTGTTGCTCGTTCTCGTTAGTTCAATATTTAATAACGCTGCGGCCGGGGCTGCCGGTTACTCGGACGGAAATAATGAAAGATTGGTCAAGCATCGAAGGAGCTGGGATCTTAAACTACTTGAACCGCAAAATTTTTGGCAATATTTCGGTGATCGCGGTTCATCGAGCCAGCCCGCTGCCGCTGCTGCTGCTGCTGCAGTTGTCAGAGATGATCGTAATTCAAGTAAAATAACTGCTGGAGGTTGGCAACGTCCAAATGGGCAAAACAACGTACAGTTGAAACGATCGAATCACAACAGTCCTCGGGATAAAAGATGTAAGTAAGATGGACGTTCTCCAATAAGGGAAAAATTAAAAATCGCACCACACAACAATCGCGTACATGAATACCTGACCATGCAAATTTTAATTTCAGTATTTTCATTATTTACGGTTGTTAAATTCGACAATAACATTTGCACCGATTCAAACGGTGAAAATGGAGCGTGTATTTCTCCAGCACAATGCACTCAGAGACGTGGTATACCGAATGGACTATGCGCAAATGGTTATGGGGTTTGTTGTACAGGTGAGTTAAAAAAAAGTGGGCTGGCTGGCTGACGACGCGAATACATCTTGGCTATAACTTTTGAAAACTGCACTCATCGGAGTAATCGGGCTCTTTATAGACCTCAGTTTGGACTTTAAACTACAAAAAGTTTATCACGACCCTAAAAAAAATTTTCATGCCACGCTGCGTGTAGTCGTTTTTTAGATTTCATCATGATTCAAAATTATTTTTTTAATGCGCCCTCCGTATTTATGAAAAAATTGGCGAAAAAACCAAAATTATTTTTTTTACATGAACTTTGTGTGAGGGAACCCTGAGAAACAGCCTGCTCTTTAACCCTTACGGTACACGCTGGAGTCACGCGTGACCCCGGTCTTTGTTATTTTGCGTTGTGAACTCGTAGGGAGGAGCATTTCGATTTTTCTTTGGCTAGTGAGAAAAATCGTTACCTATATACCGATGAGATTTTACGTGTTCCGTACTTAATTAGGCTGTGATTACTGCACCAGTCTTTTTTAAAAATTCATCTTAGGGTCACCCGTGAACGAAATATTTCAACTTTTTGCAATGCAGAGAGGTGCAACATTTTTTTTTCTTGTTGCGTTGATCCTCAATTTTGGGATAGCATCTGGTTTTTGCCCGATAAAATAGCTTGTACTGCGCGAAAAAATGTATAAGGGCCAAGTTAAATATTTTGACGTTGTACCGCACCTTTTACTTTCAGACTGTTCGGGTGCAAACTGTATCTCCTAAATGAATAAGTTTCCCACGAATGTATTTCTTAGAGTCTACACTTATTTCGATTCATGTACAATTAATATAAACAAAACAATTTCTTTATTTTTTATTGTTACCGCGTATATCCTTGCGAGTTTTTGCGACCCCATCCCATCGCTTTAACGCCACTTTTTCCCCCACATCACAAATTTCATTGTTTGGATTCGGCGACGGATCGTTCGAAATTTAATACACATAGGTCTGTACCGTACGGATTAAAAACGGCTTCAACTTTTTCTCAATGTTAAGCTAGGAAATAATTGTTTTTATCTACTGTAAACGCTAATAAAAAAAAAAGGGAAGAAAATGGTTCCTTGTTTATTTTGATTTCAATAACAATATATCGTGGTAACAATAACGCGGGTAGCAACTGCGGGTACAACTGGTAATATAATAATATTGTTCGTTTATATAGTTACGGCAAGTTGCGGTCAATCGACGAGCGACAACAACACTTATTTCGTAAATACGAATTATCCTTCCTCGTTCGACGGCACCGATTCTTGTCAACTAACGATACTCAAATCTAATCCGGATGTATGTCAATTCAGGTAGATACATTTTTTAGATTTCCTCCCGTATCTGCTTAATCATCTCACCAAATTATTTTGTCCAAACAAATAAACAACCGGGAGCATTTATTTCATTACAGATTAGATTTTGTGCAGTTTAATATCAGAGGACCCGAGACAACAAATCACCTTTGTACTTACGATCAATTTATAGTGTCCGGTGCAACGCCGGTGTCTCCTATATGTGGCACGAACGACGGAAATCACAGTGAGTAGTCCGATTGCATCTTGACTCATCGCCATTGATTACAAAATTGAGATGAAACAGTTTAATTATATTATTCTTTTCTTTTTTAATCAACTTTGAACGCTTTGTTTTCTCTAAACGTAATACTGCCATTATTATTTTCCACAGTTTGTGTGATAACTCGTAAAGTTGTTCATACTGTTCTACGATTGCGATTTCTTTTCGACGCATGTTGCACTCCTTAATTGCTTACAAAATTTGTATTAATCATTCATTCAACAACGCAAAATGTACTACATCCTGCTATAAAACAAGTATCTGTTCAAGAATTAACGAAATTCGAACAATCATCGAAAAATATTGATTACCGTAAAAACCTGTTTAAAGGTATTCATCGTTGTATCTTGGTGTCGTTCATCGACATTTTTCAGTTTTTTTCTCACAGTCGATCAAATAACAATATTATGATTATTTTTGATTCTATGTGTTATGCCACGCGCGTTTTTAATAATATTAAATTGGTGTATTTTGATGGTTGTGCGAAAAGTGTACATTGACGCCGGTGTTGGACAAACGAATCCTGTAACTCTGACGGTCGTCACAAGCGGAACCGCGTACTCAAGAAGTTGGAAAATTCGCGTATCTCAAATCCCATGTAGCACCATTTTTCGAGGAGAAGAAGGATGTCTCCAATATTATACCGGTGTCGCAGGGCAAATGAAATCATTTAATTACCATCCAAATACCGGGTTGCAATTGTCCAATCAGGATTACAGCATTTGCATAAGGATGGAAAGAAATTTCTGTGGAATTCAATATATGCCCTGTTTAGAACAAGGTACATTATTATTATTATTACCTCGCACTTAAAGGGGGAAAGTCATGTAAACGTACGTTTTTTCAAGATTTTTTTTATAAAGAAATGGAATAGTTTATTGAATTAGCATAAAGCATATTTCAAAATATACGATGTAAGGTGTATTGACAAATTTTTTTAGGCTCAAATATTTCAAAATGGCGGCGTCACAGCTGCTGGAAACAGATTTGCGCCGCGCGGCCTACAGGTCTCAAATCTCAACTAAAATAAAAAAATCAAATTTTTATCGTTAAAATATATTAATGCGCTTTGCATGACGGAGAGAAAAAAAATTCAATTTAGGACCATTTTGAAAAAAAAAATCACTCGTACAAAAATAAGTGAGTTCTTTTCAAAACGGTCCTAAATTTTTAATGTATTTTTTTTTTTTTATATTTGTCAATATACCTTACATCGTATATTTTGAGATATGCTTTATGTTAATTCAATAAACTATTCCATTTCTTTATAAAAAAATCTTGAACAAACAAAAAACGTACGTTTACATGACTTTCCCCCCCTTAAATCTACTTGTACTCCTTAAAAAAAAAAATGCCATCGGCCGATCGTGTCAGCACCAATTTTTCTTTTTTTTTCCCTCGCAACTGAAAATTCGTCTGAATATAGGATATTAAATTTTTCATCGTCGAAATCCAACGAAAAATATTTCTTTTATTCATTATCTTTAATTTTTGAAATCGTCCCATTTTTCCCGCAGATTTAGTTTCTAGGTCCCGAAAAAGCTTGTCCAATTATCGTAACCGAACACTGCAAATAAATTTCGTGCTCTCATCTCTCTGAAGAAGAAAAAAGGAATTTCTCGTTGGATTCCAACGATGCAAACTACAACATCGTCATCGAATATAAGCGTGTATTTTGTTCGCTTTTTCTCAAATCCCCAAGTAGATAACCATATGTTCTATCAAATATATAAATTTTGAAAATAAATGCACGCGCGTATATGTTAAGCATGCGCCTAGCTCAATTTAATGTCGGATTCATTGTCGCTGTCGTCGTAATTTCGTTGCAGATCTCCTCTTACAAGGTGTCGATCAACCACAACAGCAGCAGCAAAGATTACCGAGAAGCAACGCTTTTACACTGACTGGAAATACTCAAGCTACGCAAATAGCTTCTATGACAGGAACAGTTTGCCAAACCGATTGGTTGATGATTCCATGCGCATCCAATTTCGGTAAAATTGCTCCACCCGTTGGTGGAATCCAGTGCGTTGATCGTCTTTGCGGTGGAACCTTCAATGCCGACGCTCAAAATTTGAATGCCTCCTCGGTTCTGAGTGAGTTCTCACCAATCCAACATCAATCTCAGTAGTTGAGAATGCAGATGCTGGTGGCCTCAGTTCGATAACGACAAATCGAGACTGGCCAGCAGCATCAATTGCAACCAATGTTTATTTAGTCATTGTTAAAATTATTTTTGTAATGAAATTCGGTTAATCGATGAATCAGTATTAGCCCACACCGCCGCCTAATTTCTGTCTCGCAAAATAGACCGATAGCGTGCGTTTTTTCATTTCAAAGGTACGATCAAACCATTCAGGCTCGTTTTTCACACGGACGGGACAGAAGCTCCGAATGACGTCGGAAATCGAGGATTCTGCCTGAATTACGTTCAGCAACCGTGCACAGCGAAATTACGATGATTACTTATGAAGAGAATATGTAATCGAGCATCGAGAGATAATTGACGAATTATTCAATAAAAATGCATTCGATTCGACGAAATTCCAAGCCCGTACGAATAAATTCGTCAGCTAAAATTCAATTGACCGCAATTGCAATTTTACGTTTTTTTTTTCTAAAGTCATAATTATTATTGAGTGAACAACTGTTTTATATGCGTATATTTACATGTCCATTTGTCCAACGTCGAGGTAGCACCTCACAAAAGCGGCGTATTACGAGCCCCGCTGATAACAAAATCCACTCCAGCCACATCCCAAAGTTGACCTCATCATTCGCAGCGACAACTTACGATCGTCTTGACTGTGAACGATTAATTATACTTCTTTGCCGTCTTCTTCCCAGGGTCTTGAAATTCTCACGTTTTCCCAATTTTCAATGTTCATCTAAAATATAAGTAATTAATTGGAGGAGGAGGAGCAGCAGCAGCAGCAACAACAGCTGGAGAACGAAAGAATTTAAGATTCTTCAAATTCCTATTATCGCTATCTCCAAAAAATGGCAGAACACCTGTGGTACGTATATTAGTAGCTTCTTTAATAATAGTGACTCATAATCGAAGTTGTATTTCCTAAAATTTTAATAGATTTTCAATTGATCGAAAATCGGTGGTTTAGCGAAAACGCTATTGAGTCTAGATCGAAAATGTCAAGGTCTAAAATAAATAAATAATTGTTGTTCAAATAGATAGATGTATAGAGAGCGCGAGGGTTGGGGAAAAAAGCAGAAAGCAGGCATATCGGTCGTGTTTATAATTTAACGGTGACCACGAGGCAACCGACGATCTGAATAATTCAGTAGATTATCGGGGGTGGGGGATCGGAGAAGGGGTATGATTAAGTGGCTAGAGGTGCGGTCGGTGTCATGACCAGCCGCGATCCGACCAATCCGTCATCACCTTGTAACAAGCGAAGCGCAATTATATCAGCGTCGATGGAGGCCGCCGCCGATTTTGAAACTTTCATGCCCAAATTGATTTTATTACCAATTCTTTTTTCATCACCGTCTGGGGTTTGCTTTGCAGCCATAATTAACGCTTCAATGAAAATATTAAATAGCAACGTATCCGAGGCAAAATAAATAACGATTGGTTGGCCGTCCGCGTTACGATTAATCGAGAAAATTCCGTCCGACGCGGTGTACAGTTGTTGGGTTGAAACACTCGTTGACCCTCGGTGGAAACGCGACCAAGTTGGTAGTAACGATTCACAGGTAACGGACGTGTCTTCGTTACTCTTTTTCGCGACGCGAGTACACCTTTTTGTTCTTACTGTTTTGTTTTTTAACAATACAAAGCTCGTTGAAAGAAAAGCGCCAAGGTGGCCTGCTGTACCGGGGTAGAATTTTTGGCTATCACAATCTTTCTCAAAACCTTTTTTCCTCTGACTTTTGGCTCATATTTTTTTTTTGTTTTCAACATTATCCATTCTTGAATTATTCTTCAATTGCATCTCGTATTATTTACCTGTTTGACTTTTTCATATTCCGATTCCAAAGTGACTTCACCCGGCTTCTTCATTTCTATTCCATGCTCCGCCAATACCTCGCGAATCCCACGTTGAACGGTGCTGTATCGATACCTAATGAATAATCAACGATTTTAATCAACGCAGCGATCAAACGAATAGATAAATAAAACGGGATAAAAATTGGTACCACCGACGGTAAGCGATAGTGAGTGTTTCTTGACAAATTTTCACTATTTTTACGTGCAAATACATTTTCATATTACTGGTACTGGTATTTCGTATTGGTCCGTCTCTAGTACTGTTTTCAAGTATTCATGTAATATAGATGTGCAAGTAGAAACTCGATATATTTAGCTTAGTCATTGCTGTTTTTATGGCATAAGTTTCAGTCATTTACAAGCTGTCATTTCGTGTGTATCAATTTTATAAGAGATGGATGTCGATAAGCAACATTTACGCCATTGCATTCTATTCTGTTTTCAAATGAAAAAAAAAAAAAAAAATGCTGCTCAAGCTATGGAATTGATTAATTCGACTTTGGGTGAATATTCTCTGAGTCGTTCAACAGTAAAAAAGTGGTTTGCAAGATTTCGTGATGGAAATTTTAGTTTTGAGGAGGATCCACGTCCAGGTGCAGTAAAAAAATTTGAAGACGAAGAACTTCAAGTTTTACTGGATGAAAACCTGCTAAATGGCAAAAGACCATAGATAGTAATGGCGAATATTTCGATTATTAATCTTTGTAACAAGTATCTTTTCGATAAAGTTGAATTTGACCAAAAAAAGCCGAGTTTCTACTTGCACACCTATTACACCGTAATAACGAGTATTTTTGTGTCATTCATAGTTATTCAACCGTGTACGTTTAAGGATTTATCGACTCTGGGGTAAGACAGTATCTCTCGATAAATCGAACAAAATGTACAGTACAATTCGTTTTTTCACGTATCACAGCGTTGCATTCGACAAATTCATCGAAATAGACGTTCTTTTGTTGTTTGTTTACAGTAGAATTCGACTATCAAATAAATGCAGCTTGTTGCTTGTAAGAAATCAACCAGTTTCTAAACGTTATGAATACTTGAGAAGCACGAAGATTGCAGTTTGTCATTTTTTTTTCTTTTTTTATCATCAATAGATTAAGAACGACCGTGGTAACATAAATAATGACACCGTCAACATAAATCAATATTGCCGTTGTAATTGATTCATGGGAGTTATTCTCAAGCTATTATGCCAGTTGTTGCCCCAAGTATATTATCGCATCGGATATTTCAATATTACTCGAGTAATATTGGTATGTCTGGTTTTTTTAATTACAGTTTCTAGTATTTCGAAGGTCAAGAGGTAAATATGCGACCTAGGTTCGTCCAATAAATCCATTTTTCGATACCGTTTGGTATGAGCCATTAAAGTATCGCGTACGTTTGATCGGCGGAAAAGTTAGGATTATCGAAAGCGATGCGCCTCCCGGTAAAGACGGTTGGACAGGTAGATCGTGAGAAGAAAAAATACTTTCTCTTTGCTGTATAAATTAGGATGGGAGCGAGCGTCATTTTATTTGTTTTCAATTTGGCTTTTTGGATAAATTTGGAAATAATAAAATATCGAACGAAACGGACGTTCGACGGATAGGATTAACAAAAATACGTGAAAGAGGACTTTTAGTTTATTGTGTTTTACGACGAAAATAATGAGATTGAAATGTCATCTTTTACCTTTCACACCTGTTTTCACCAAAGTGGTTGAAACATAATTAAATTAAGACTTTTAACTTTGATGTTTTGACATAGGACAACCGGAGTGCGAGCCTTGAAGTTTTAACGTAGCAGAAAATTGGCCAAAGGCATAAATTTTTTTTTTAGCTCAAAGTTGTCTCGTTGAAAATCCAAAAAATAAGGACAGTTTTGTATTCGGCCTCATTTAAGAAAATATTGTAATTTTGACGACTATAAAAAAAACTCTTATACGATTTAAATCGTTCGAGCATAGGTCATTGGTGTCAAACAAGAGAAAGTTGAAAGCGCACGAAAGAGGTACCTACCGAAGTTGCGTAAATTCCTGAAGTCCGTATGATCCACCAATAACAAAAATGAGAAACGGTAAGCCATACTTGAAAGATCGCTTTTTCATATAGCGAGCGACCGTATTTCTATGATTCATGATTCAGCCGAACCAACGAGCAGGGGGTACAGGCTCCGATGGCCTGTAAATAATTATTAAACGAACAAAATATTAAACGTCTTACTTATAATGAAAGCAGCAATACAGCGTCGGCAATAGTTACTCTAATAAATCGATGCCAGCATGATACATGGGATATAGGTTACATGCCCTATTATTAAGGGCTTTGATCTAAAAAGATCTCCATGAGAGAGCAGGATACGTGTTATTTCTTTTGACTTGGATTTGTAAAAAAAACAGGAACCTTGAATTTTCATTGAATATTTTTTTTTTTTTCATTGATTAAACATTAACGAGTTATTTTATTATAATTTAATTGCACGACTTTCGTTAGCTTATTAACTTTCGTACAGCATCCACCGCACAAAAAGCCTGTTCTGGCTCAATCACGTGTTTATTGGATATCGAATAAGAATTAACTTTTTCTATTAGGCTTCTATCTCCATACGACACGATCGACTAAAATTTTGCATCAAGGCTTAGGGTGGGTTGTTCCAATTTCTAGGTAAGCCAATCTGGTAGTTAAAGGTCTGCAGGTCAATGCTTTTAACCGCTAGATAAGCTACCTGGAAGTTGAAACAACCCGCCCTTATTGCTTCGCGTGTGTATTTAACCTTGAAAATAATGTTGATGGTTATACGCACAATAATTACGAATTAAGAGAAAAATTACATTTTACAATTAACGTAATAGCAGTCGTAGAACAAATGTTTATCACATGGAGCATTAATTACTTGACGACGAGTAAAAGCGGTAATAAAGCACCGGACGGACCAGCACCGGCCACCACGGCGATACCGAAACTACTGCCGCCTGTACCCTGTTACGGCTACAGCAAACGGCGAATGGCAAACTAGTGCAAACTACAACTAGAAAAATAAATAAAAAAAAGTACAAAAGCACTCAATCAACATAACGTACGTAACCTCCAAAATTTCCAAGAAAAAAATACTCTTTGGAGTATTCTCTCGATACTTGAAAACAATCACGCGATTATTGTGTCAAACTTATTCTGCGATGAATTGACCAATTACAGGCATGTATGATATACCGTTCGAAAATGTATAAAACACAGATGAATTGAAATATCAATTCTCTGAAGACCCCGATTTGCTATGCTCGATCATTACTTTTTATTGACACCACATGTTATTACTAATTATTTATCTTCAATAACAGAAATAATACTGTTATGAAACACGTAGCATATTCAATACATTGTTGTATTACACCAAATATAGACCGATGGAATATATCATCTGATTAAAACTTATTTGTACGAAAGTATGTTTTTGGCTTCATATCATATATGGCTTCATATTTTTGATTGTTCTACATTGAAAATCAGACAAAACATTTTGACAAAATTTTGAAAACAGAACTGCCGTAAGGCAATTCAGTCGACTACTTCTCCGAAAATATGAGTACCGTTGTGTTATTTACGATTTGAAATTAAAATATGGAAAATGGAAAGGCCGGCCGGAAAAGCTCAGTCGCGACGATCGCGACTCGGTGTTTCCATTTGCGACGACGACCGACAGCTCTCTCGGTCGGTAAAAATTGCACAGGATACTACTTGATTAACTTATTTTTATTAAAAATAAGATTGATATATGATTATAGAGATGTAGGGGGTAAAGGTGGTAGTAATGAGCACCGACGTACGGAGGAAAACGAGAAGGGGAAAAGAGAAAAAAGATGTGGGAGTTGAGGTGGTGGGTGGTGGTGCAGCAGCAGTAGCATCGCAAGTCGCAAGCGATAAACTGTTGAACGGCGATTGGCGTGAATGCCGTCAAAAACCAAAGTGGTGGGTGGAGGGTACAGAGATGGCGCTCGCGCGCGCCCCTAGCTTGCCCGAAACCGCCTCGCGTGTCATAATTTTTAATCATTCATCTCACCAGTTGACATTCCGCACTCGAATCATCATAAAAAGAATCCACTTCACCACCGGTGATACTGTTATTCATTTACGAAGACGAGCAAATCTCAAACTCGCGACGAGGTAGAAGGTAATTAATCACTATTAACCTTGATCTTGATCGTATTTTTTTCTTCATCCCGCTGTTGTTTCACTTCCGTCTTCTTACTGCCCCCTTTCTTCGGCTCTTGAGATATTTACGTGCACGCCAAAAGCTCCGCGGAACAGCACAAACAAAAATGTTTGGCATAAACTCAAAGTTGAATCGATTTTTCATGCTTACGTCATTCGTATAGCAAATAAATACGCGTAGGTTTCTTCCTTTTCAAAATATATTGGTACGCGCGAATTTGCCATCCATCCGGTCATATTATTATTGCGGTTACGTACAAATTATTTCTCAACAAATACTTCCGCATTAACATTTTTACCAAAACGAAGATATTCGGTGACTACTCCGACGTTTCGTTCCGCGAAATTTAATTTTTCTACTCGCGCATCGATGGGCCCTCATACTATTTCATGAGATTCGGGTTTGTTTAATGTTTTATATCAGATTTTTAATCGTGATTCGGTCTTGCGTACGGAGCACGCTGCCAAACATCAAAATATGCAATATCTACATTTTGGTTGAACGGCGTATAACAGCCTTGTTTATAATTCATCCGATGCATTCGATTGACCCGTCGATCGATAAATAAATTTATCAATTTTGAGTTTGCTTCGAAAATAATTATAAGAATGACTTTGAAGAGAGAATAGCACCGATAGAGATGCGACATTTGATAAATGTGAAATAATATCTCATCGAATAACTAAATAATATAAGGATATTACATGGGAGAACAAAAAACAGGGCTACAAGATAGTTTTGAAAAATGTTTTTGTCCCGGCTTCAACAACAGGGATCGACGAACCTGCCATCAATCATCCAAGTCAACGCGCATTGGCTAATGAACCTTACAACGGTCAAATCCACCTTGACTTTTTTGCACTTTTTTGTGTTCTTTGCCATTAAATATAGAATTGGAAAGGGACGGACGGACTGGAAGGGAAGGGCTCTGTGCTCCGGTAGTAACAATACTAATTGTTACAATAAATATTAGATTTACTCGGGGTAATATCCGGTTCAACGTTAGCGATCAAATTTGGAGATTTGCAGTTCTAAGGTTAAAGCGACGAAAGGTATCGCTTGATCCATGCTCCAATCGGTCGAGGCATCCTACAAATTTTTTTTCGAATTATGAGACAAATAAAATTTGTATGGCCCGTCATTGAATAAAAATGTCGTTGGTATTTGAAAAGTAGAAATAGCGCTGTCTTACAATGCAATTTTGATGCAAATATGAACACAGTTCCATTAATAAATAATTTCTTATTAAAAAAGAACTGGCTATAAGTATGCGATAAATGGATAGCTGGGTTAGCAATTAAAGGTCATAAATACACAAGCTAACGAGTATCGAATATAAAGCCAGCAGGTATAAAGGAGAAAGAAGAATTTTTGTATCTCCCCTTGAATCGTTATCTCTATCGTTGAAATTTATCACATTCGTTATCATTGTTTGTCAGTTGGTTATCCAATAGAGGGGCAATCTTTTCGATCACCAAGCAGTCTCATTTGAAATGTATTCATCGTTACTCCCAGTGTCGATCGTGCATTCGCGAGTGCCTCCGTAGGGGTAGCGGGGATACGTGTAATTTGATTATAGTTCTAAATATAATCAGAATCGTTGGAAAAATCATCGGTCGTTGGTCGTTGCATTTTTATCGCATATATTTTAGAGTGAGAAAAAGAAGAAAAATATGAAATTAGGTACCACAATCTAAATGTCAACATCGGCGCATCGCTCGCTACGAGTGTATTTGGAGCAATTGTGACACTGCTGTTTATACGTTCCAGACTCTAGACTCGAAAAAGCGTGCTATTTTGTTTGCTTAAACAATTACTCATTTTGATGCGCAGACTCAAACAATCTTAAACATCTTTCAACCGAACAAAAAGTTCAAAGTTCCTTGGATTTGAAAGACATTTAAGGTGGTGGGGGGCTGCGGAAGTAGAAAGAAGCAGCAGGAGGAGAAAAATAACGAAGTGGCGGTGGGTGTTTGTTTGCAGGAGGAGTGGACAGATTAGGATGGAAAGGTGTCGCTAGTATGCTGGATAAGCGGCGGCTCCATGCCCCCGGGTCGCCGCCATGCACCCTATTGCTTGTGGTCGCTCTAATAATAACAGGTTGCTTTTCAATCTGGTTGCTAAGCGCTTCGCCGGTGATAACTCTTCCGATCTTGGAGGATGTATCAGCCCCGAGTTACATTTTGCTGTCAGCGGACAATACGTCCGGAGTAGCATCGGGTCAACCGTACAGTCAGACGCAGCAGCAGCAGCAGCAGCAACAGCAACAGCAACAGCAACTGCCAATTCAACAAGTAGCAGGATCAATGGCTTATAGCCTCAAAGAACTACCGTCCAACGACGAAACGACTCTAATCGACATGAAAAATTTTCATTTTACGATAAACCACGATCCATGCAACAAGAGTCAACCGCTTTTGCTGATGCTGATACATTCGGCGCCCGGAAATTTTCCAAAGCGCAACATAGTTAGAGAAACGTGGGGACGTTCGGCTCCCGAAATAGTACTTTTATTTATGATCGGTTTTTCCGATCGGTATCAGAGTGAAATCCTCCAAGAGGATAGAAAGTATATGGACATTATTCAAGGCAATTTCCTGGACGCCTACAGGAATATGACTTACAAGCACGTGATGGCGTTAAAGTGGGCCACATATCACTGTTCGAGTGAGTAATTTTCAATAAAAATAAAACACGATAGCGCGCCCGAGATGCTCGAGGTGCTCGTGTTTTACTGCCGCGTCAATTGATCGATCGATTGGTCGTTTGGTTTTGTTCTGTCAACAGGTGCCAAGTATATATTAAAGCTAGACGACGATGTATTCGTAAACATTCCAGCTATGATAGATTTTCTTAAACGCGGCTTATCACCGTGGGGAGCCAGACGCTTGATACTGTGCGATCCAATACCAACCGCGGACGTTAAGAGATCCTGGCGATCCAAGTGGAGAGTATCGCCCCTCGAATATTCAGGGAGAAAATATCCAACTTATTGCGCCGGATGGGCGATACTTTATTCGCCCGACAGTGTTTTTCTTCTGTATCGTCAGGCTCAGAAGGAGCCCTACTTTTGGATCGACGACGTTCACGTTACCGGGACAATCGCGCGCCGAGTCAATTTGACCCACGCCTCGCTCCATTCCCTGATACTTACCGGCGAGAGTATGCGCTATTTGTTAGTTAATCCAAGTAAGCGAAGAGAATTTCTATTCGGTCCACCGGATCTTACCGAACGTAATATCAAAGCTTTGCAAAATCTCGTTGTTTCTGGTGCCACTTAATTTTTTCATTACCGCCATTTCAAACAGGCCTACGCCCGATTTACTATTCAAGCATTATTACTACCTCTACAATTTTCAATTTAATATCTACCATCTTTTCTTTTTATTATTATTATTTTTTTTTATTCTCCATCTTTAAAATACGTCAAACTACGTCAAGTAATTACGCAAATGCAGGGAGAAAAGTATTTATCATAAATCATAAATAACGAAAAAAACATTAATTGTTTTTGTAATTCGAGGAGACGTACACACAGAAATGTAAAAAATTACAGTACACCGTAAACGGCCAAGTAGGACGATGGGGTGGATATTTACCGAACAACGATAGAGGCAAAAATATAAAATTCATTCTATATATTCGCACACAGAGATTGGCACAAAATAAAAATCTTGGCACTTGTCGCTCCTTTGGGAAAGAAATACTTTTGTTATCTCATTATCACACTCGTTCTATTACTCTTCTACTGTTATTATTGCCAGGCGTAAACAGGTGTTACACCTGTTATGCTATAGAATGCTCAAAATCACGGAGTCGTCGTTGTTGTTTGTGTCCGTGGGGGAATTTCATTCGTTCAAAAACTAATGATCGATGCCGGTGATGAACTCGAGTATGCATCGATGTAACGATTTTTTTTTTTTTTTTTTTTTTTTTTTTTTTTCACTGTGAAATGATTTCTTCATTTACGTAAGATTCGAAATAAATTTTGTACTGGTCACATTTATTAACCTCCAGGCGGCCGGCATTTATGAATGTGCCCAAGTCGTACTTTGAAAATTTTTTCCCTACAAAAATTTCCAAATGGACCAGTAATATGGCTCGACCTTGAGGTGATGCCGATCGGCATCATCCCGGCCGCCTAGAGGTCAAGTGAACTGACGATGAACGAACGGACGAACGATGACAGTAAGCAAATGAATGAACCGAACTATCTTCATCAAAGTAATAAAGTATAGTAATAATACAAGAGCGGTGGTGGATATTCGAGCGAAATTCAAATAGGAAACGCACAACCTAGTCTTTTTTCGTTGCAATTATTTTGACAATTATTATTCCCTCTATGGCCGAGAAATATTTCGAGATTATTATTCTTCGCATACTCGTTTCTAATAAAACAGTTTGATTGGTGGAACAGAGAACGCTCAAAGTAAATTATTATTATTGGCATAGTTGTTTTAACCCTAGAACCCCACAATCTATTTTTTCCAACGTAAACCCCACATCGGGGTCAATAATTACCCCAATATTCTCTTCAGTATAAAATGTTCCTCGTATGTGATAATAAGGTTTAATTATATACCATTCTCTTCATTTTTTTTTTATTACGAAGCGCAATAAAGTCGCATTCGATAAATATTTAATGGTGAAACCTCTATAAAACGGAAGGAACGGTTTAAAAAAATTGATTCGGGAAAGAAATTTGGCATTTTCGTGGGGTAATTAATTACCCCGTTGCGGGGTTCTAGGGTTAATAAGAAGGGAGCGAAAAATTGATCTTTCGACTTGTCGCATCGTACTTTATTTAGTTATGATTATTTATCGTTATGACGGAAGTGCAATTTTCGTGCCGCTATTGCGTGTAACAAAAAAAAGGCAATATTATTATATTATTAAGCAAGAGTAAATGAAATAACGGAGAGAGCCGCGCACGCGGGTTTTTACATACATTGCCAGCAAAAAATTGAATTTCGAGAAGAATACAATGAGCGGTTTCGACAAAATTCTCGAACCGTTAAGGAAGCTTTCCAGTGTGACAGCCCGAAAAATCGCTGTTTTTCGCGATTTTTTTTTTTAAAGAAAAAATAATCTAATCGGTCTGGTTTTTTTTTGTATATTAATTGGGTATTGAAGAATACAAAACAATTTTTTAAAGATCGATTTATTTATTAATTAATATCTATAAAAATGATGAAACAATTGTTGCAGAAAATGCACTTGGATGTGGTGTCCACGTTGGGGGTCACAATTTTGATCTGAAACAAAAAACACAAAAAGATTATTGATCGGTATATAATTGGCTTTCGTGCTATGGAGGCTTTTTTTTTTTTTTTTGCAAAAATGGCGCCCGGTTTGAACAAAAAGTATCGATTTTAGCATTTTTTTTGGCAGTTTTTTTACAAAAAAATAGGAAGATGTCAAAAAAAAAAAAAAGCTTCCATAGCACGATAAACAATGACGTTAAGAATATTGTGTAAAAAATTCAACTCGATAGCTTTAAAACTCTGCCCTCCAAGTTGGACACCGTTTTGAAAAATGCTGTTTCGAGAAAAACGCGTTCAAAGTTTCAACGGTCGCACGGGCAGACGGCCGACGCGGCAGCTGTAGCGCTCCGTTGCCTTCTTCCAAGAAATGCTGTACAGTAACCGAAATAATCTGAATTTCGGCATGAAAATTTCAGGGAATATTCGGAAGAGTGTATACTATTCGATAAAGCAAAAAAAAAAAAATCGATTTTTTGAAAATTTCACACTGGAAAGCTTCCTTAAGCCATTTTTTCGGACCCAACATCCTACCAACGTTGAGTTGCTTCGATAATAACAATGTCACAAAGTCATCGATTCATTGTTCAACCAATAATCGGACAATTTTTTTCTTCTCATACGAAAACAAGCTGTTAATTCTATTTCTTTTTTCACATTCCTTCTCTTTACTACAACTTATCAAGGGTCCAAGTATAATTTTGAGTCCTTCAATAGAGACGCGACAATAATTCCCAGCTTGCAAATTCATTGTTCCGAATATTTTCAATAAAAAAAGCTAGAGATTTTGAAATAAATTTACGATTACTCCGAAAAATCAAAAAATTCATCTCGTGTAACCAGTGAAAAATAATTGTATCATTCTTTTGTTCAACAAATTTTTTGATACCTCCATTGCATTATTATTATTGAAAATAGTCGTTGAAAAAATGTAAAAGATGGTTAAATTTTGTTCAAGACCTTTGTCGATTCGGTAAGCACGAGGTTGATGACGATTATGAGTATCGAACAAAATTGTTGGCTGGGAACGTCTGTACACCCTTAACACACTCTTAAGTTGCTTTAACGTTATTTGGAGCTGCGGAGGCGGCGGCGGCGGCGGCAGGGGAGGGGGGGGGGCTGCGGGTCACAGCGGAATTAGTGATTTACGCGCAACAATGATCTTTTTCATTTTCGTAATTTCGCTGTGTGTCGTGAAAGTTGATTAAGCGCACCGTAGGAGTCCGAAGAACACTGAAATCGGAAGTAATATCATACAGCAGATTTCCAATAGATATTTAATAAAAATGAATGTCATTAACGAAGGGAACATTTTGTCAAATTTATATTGGACCTTATTCGCTTTTTTTTTTTTTTTTTTTACCACAGATACGAAAATTTATTTTCGCTCAGCGCGTGCATAGGCTGAAATTGACTGACGAAGGGGATCGCACGATTAATGAGGAAAATTCTAATATGTCACGGGGCGTATTTTTTCCTCGAGAAACTTGAATTAGTATGTGTATACGAGAGAGAGAGAGTGTGTGTGTGTATGTATGTGTATCGATGTGAAGCATTGCAGGAGTAAAAGAAACATTATTCGCACGTGGCAGTGAAAAAAAAAAATTGCTGTCCGCTTTTAGCGATATAAATCGAGTAATGGCCCCGGGGGTGAATATCCCTCGGGAAGGATGCATCGAGTGTTGTTATTACGTGAATTTAGAATTGAGATTCGACGAGTGTGACGAGTCACGAGAGCTCTTCGTGCGCTCTATCGTTGCCAAAAATAGAAACAAAATTCATGTCTATTATAGGTAAATACACAAAAATACACTTTGGTAAGCACGAGGAAAAAATATTCGAAAATGCAATGCATCATTCGCGCAGACTGTCTCACTCGAGTCGACACTTTCTAGATAAATTTTTCTATTTTTCCTAGTCAACGCGGAATTGGACTCAACGAATATAAAGATAAAAATATTGTCCAAGTTTAACTCGTGTTTGTCGAGTACACAGTCTTGCGAATTTTCGATAGATAGATATTAATCTTATATTCAATGATTCTGAGAAGATGCAAAGAAAAAACGAATCAAGAGTTTCACTTTTTGGCGCGAGTGGCCAAATTTTTATTCGATTTTATTATTATGTAATACGACGAGTAATTATTACTGTTATGTGTACAAGTTGTAAATACATTGGTAATAGAAATTATAAAAAATAGATTAAATAAAATTTCACAATTCATGCGTGTATCTATTTTGGTTTTTTTAAATTCTTATAAAAGAATAATTTCTAGAAAATTGTGCGCGATACAAGTAAAGATACCATCATGCGCGGCAGTTAACTTGTATCGGTAACAATTTGTACGAATAAAATATCGTATTTTCAATGAAAACTTCAACGCGTGCTTTCCAATTTGACGCATTTAAGCAGCGGCGGCGGCGGCGGCGGCGGCGGCGCGTTGTACATAAATAATTATTCGATTGGAAAGTGCAACGTGGTAACAATAATTGTGACACGACTTACCAGTACCTCGTACTTGGTGCAAAGTACAAAGTAATGCTTGGGATGTCTATATAGTAAGGAAGAAGGTAGGTGGGTAGGTGGTGCGCGTCGCGTAAGTAAGGAGGACACGCAGAGGGTGAAGGCGGCCGGCCGACCGGCCTGCCGGCCGTTCGCCACGTTACCATCGTACGTAGTCGTGGCAACGTCTTCGTACTTGCCGCACTCTGACCGCTGGGATTCGCTCAAACAAATTTGTTGCTACCGACCACACACTACCGTCAACCACCCTATCGGCATATTTTCAATCATTTTCTTCGCTCCTCCTTACACCAGAACGCCAACGGATCTACCATTTTTTATCCGCTACAAAGAGTAAGTTTTTTTTTTTTTTTTTTTTTTTTTTTTTTTTTTTTTTTTTCAATTACCGAAATTCAACCATGTTTCTCATTGTTTGCCAAATTTCTTCTCTTTTTTTATTAGAACGACGACACCCGCCATGCACATATTTTACTTAAATTTTTTGTTGCCACACTTAATCTCTTATCGTAGCCCACGATTGCGTATCAATATTTTGATAAATACTTGGAATAACGATAAAATAAAGATACCTCATCGCATTCCAACGACACAAATGTCATATTACGTCAATGTTTATTAGTGAAACGATACTCATTGAAAGAATTCGGACAAAGTTGTATATCGATGATGAAAATCTTGTTACAGCGTTAATATTTATTTATTTATATATGACGTTTGCGTTATTGAAAAATTGAGTTATTGAAATGGAGCGAAAAATGTTCATTAATAGAGCGAAAATGAAAAACAATTATACCTGCAAGCGCCGCCGGTTGGTGGAAAGCTTGTGAATCGCGATCTTGAAAATAATTTTTTTTTTTTTTTTTTTTTCAAGGGAGCGAAAAGAAAGCAATAAAAATGAATATTTTTCCAATTCTAGAAAAAAAAACGTATCGATAATCGCGATACTCGAAAATTCAGCGAAAAATAAAGTTGTATCAATAAAAACTGTAGAACGAATGGAATAAAAAAATATTCAAGTCTAAAATTCGACTCAATTTCGATATTTTTTGTCATCGAGTCCGCTGTTATTCGTGCAAGACCTACCACCGCTTGGTTCGAATTTCAAAGTTCTTTAAACGTATTTTCTGACAATTTTCAATCGCTCGGCTGCTCGTTTGTTTCACAAGTCTCTAGCCAATGTAAAATTTCAATAGCGCGATATTTTTATTGACGTCGTCGCGATGATTGCGCTTGAATCCTACAAACTTGTTTCCTTTGCCTGTTCCCCTGTATCCAATCTAGTGGCGCATTACCGATGCTTAATCTGTTAATTGGTATGATAATCGTCCAAACTTACTTTTTCATCCGAGCAGTTGAAACAAAATATACAATTAGAAAAAAGGAAAGCGATGTATGAGTCCGAGAGTATGGATTTGAGGATAAATCATTCCTCGTACTATATCTTGGCTCTTTGCCCATTGATGTTTGTCGTTTACTTTTTCTACTATTCTCTAAAATAGGAAAACAAGTGGAAATAAGTAATAATTTGTGACGATAGCTGGCAGGCTTTCGGAGTCCAACGAGCCCACCGAGATGTCGCTCCAAATGTCAACGATGGGTAATGGCAATAGCACCGCTATACCAATAAATACAAGACCCGACGACATCCGGAAGCGCATAATCGGAGGTCAGTTGAATTATTTATAACAATATGATATATCGTGTTCACATCGTCGCGCGCTTGAAAACAGGATTGAAGCGCGAGTGTCGTTATTTTGCAATCTACCCGGCTGACCGCGGTGCACAGGATCATCCCACAAGAGTGATAAACGATCGTGCTTCGCTGATTCCGATCTTTGAGATTCGTACGCGCTTGAAAAATATACCAATAAATAAAAAAATCATACTTTTCGAACCGCGCTATTTTTACGATCAACGAGATCCCACCACTCGCGGTATGAACGCTCTACACGGACACAGTGTCCGATATCGGTCGAACACTGTAGCAGAACAAACAGTTTCGTTGTTGCGGCAATGAAAAAAATATAGCTCGAAATATGAATTTGTCTCGCGCGTACGTTATTAGCAATTTCATTGAGAGCAGCAGGTCGGAAACTAGGACGAGTACATTATGAGATAATATCGATTTAGCTTATGATGACAGCAACGTATGAGTCTTGTTCGCTTGGCACTCTCGCTACACTTTGGCTACCGCGCTATAAGTCAAGGTGTAGCAACATTATTATTTTACGCTCGTATAATCAATAGCTCCAACACAAAACAGTTGTCATACACTCGCAGTTGTCATACGGGTACGCGCGGCTATATTTAAAATTAAAGAGGTCTATGTTTTGTTCAGACTGCAGCTCTCTATATCGATGATAGTTTAATAATTTACTAAATATACAATTGATGTCTCGCTCCGAGTCAAAGAAATCTCATCTTAAAGTGAGAAAGCGTTTTTGTATAGAATTTTTCCAAATCTTAAAGACACAATTATGTGATTACATGCAAAATTTCAAAAGGGTTCACTATTTCATATATTCCCACATATCGAAAATCAGAGATTACAAAGTTCTACGCGTGTTCTTATGGGGGTGGTAGAAAATTTCACTTTTCACGCAATACACTCCGAAACTCTTGTATAGATTTTTTTTAATTCTCAATTACGGAGGAACGTATGACGAAGTTTGTGAAAAATAATAATAATAATAATAATAATAATTTTGATCGTCTAGTTTCGAGCGCGATATAAAGTATCGAGCTATGTGTATTAGATATGGCAAACGTGGTTATTTCTGAAACTCCAAACTTTATATTACACATTTTTCCCGAAGGTTTATGTTTTTACATACATTCCTATATAAGATACGACAACTAACATTATTAGATTATTCTTCGAGTCTTCAGACATTGACCGGAGAGTTAACTCATGAACGTGACTATGACGAGACTTAATACCTTAAAATTGGTAGGATTTTTATTAAGAATAAAAAACCGTTTTTTTTTTTCATTTCGAATAATTCCGAATGAAGATAGAGGAGTCTGCCAGTAAAAAGGAAAACAGTTTGGCGCGTTTAGATGCTTTTTTGCTGCTATTCGAGCAGCAGCTATTAGACATCTGATAAATAAATAATAACAAAAAATGATTCGAAATATGCCGCTTGAAGAGAGAAAAAAAACGATAATTTTTGGTATATTGTATTTATCGAAAGACGGTTTTTGAGTCACGAGCGAGACTCGATTGAATATCGACGGAAAGAAAATAATGCCGTTTTAAAGAAGCCCAATTAAGGCGCTCTATCGGTCGTTCGGTCGGTAGAAATCCTGCTGCGCATTTGTCTTCGACGCACTTGAGTTTTCGACAAAAATAAAAGTCAGAGGTTGTTCTCCTTTCACCAGAGAATAAGGTTCGACTTTTCGCCTTTTCTGCTTTTTATTTAACTATCTCTCTCGCGCGCACTTACGGAATCGATAGAACGCCTTAAGCACCAAGATCAATTTCTCAATTGGGTATACCTACGTATGTCAAGTTCTTGTGCTCCTTTCGATATAAGCATATCGCGCACCCCGTGTTACATACGCGTTTATACATCTATAAACCGATTTGGATCGTCCACTTGCAGAGATATACTAATAAAATTGTACACCCTACTCAAATATTCTTCTATAACCTTTGTTTCAACTTGTTTAGTGTCTCTATAACGGTCTTTGTTAAATTATTAACACGGAACAAGCTGCAAGGTCAATGTGTCGGAGTGTAACATGCATTTAGCAATATATATATATATATACACGGAGAGAAAGATATCACAAAAATTACCGTGCTTTGCACTACAAGTTGGGTGCGAAAGACTTTTTTGGAACGATTTATCGAAAAAAAAAAAAATTGAAGATTCCAATGAGTATTGCAGTATTTAACATAAGCCTATGAATTTTTGTAATACGGCATAGTCAAATTTCGAAAAAATTACTGTAAAAAGTCCCATTACAAATAAAATTGCTGCTAATCTCAGAGGGGTTAGAATCTTTAATACGGTGCAAGGCAATTTTTACCGTGCTGTTTGGTATTTCTGGTTGAAACTTCGTCTTTGTTGTTGCATTAGATGACCAGGCCAGAGCCTGTCGTCTACTTTTATTATGTTTATTTCGATGTGTCGCGTGACATGACACGGTCTTTAACCTTTGACAATTTTTTTTATACTAAAAAGGAAAAAAGAATTCTTAGGATGAAAAGAAGCAGCAAATTGAGCGGTGTTCTCGTTCAACTTCAAATTGCCAATCCAACATAATTCTTTCCATCGCAGCCGTGTCCTGACACGTACGCATATTTAACCCTTACGGCACCAACCTTTTTTTGGCACCCTTACGGCACCAACGTGGCGGGTCATTCGTGTCCAGCGCCATTTTCGGCCAGATAGCACGATATGAAAATTCTCAAAAAATTCACGAAGCTAGTTTGATCCATATACTAAAGCGTTACACTTAGATATTTCCCAAATAAATTGTCATGTGTAATATGTATAAATACGAACAATTATACGCGTGATGCATGCGACGATGAAAAAAATTCTAACTCTCGAACCAGAGGTCAGAAAAAAATATAAAAAAAGCTAATTGAAGCTAAAGAATGCAGGAATACAAAAAAAAAAAAATAAGTCATATCAGTCAAATATTACCGGACACATTATTTTCGATGATGAATAATTGAAATTTTACGAAATAAAAAAACTGGATTTTTCGGAATTAAAAATACTATATCATCGATATTACGTCGATAACAGTTGTTCAATTTGTACGAGATAATATCAACAAGAGACGCGATAGCGGCTCGACGCCAAGTTTAAAAAAAAAGCCGGCGCGAGCCCTGCCGTACTCTTATATACTAGAAAATGACGGTTTTTGGGCTTTTCTTTTTTTTTAGAACGTTCACAGTTGAAACACCGAATAAGAATGAGGCGAAGAAAAATTGTACCGGTATCGTCGTTCAATATTCGCGGAAAAATAAGAAAACATAAGCGGGGCCATAGAGAAGGGGGGACGCTGGCCAAGCGTGGAGTCAATTCCGCGAAGTTTATAGCACGGCCCTTGGTCAAAGGGTGCGAGAGAGAAGTCGATTATTCGGCGAAAAAACAACGAACGTTGAGCTTACCAAGAATATCTAAATTTTTTAATTTTATTTCCATGTTTTTTTAAATTTTTTCCAGTTTTTTATTCATTATCGGACCAAAAAATATGTGTTGACCAACGGAAATATTCGCTAGTCATTTAACAAAATCATCGTTACAATTATTGAAACTTTGTTCAAATTATCGCTCAATAAAAGACTTACGTACGACCTCAACGTGGGTCATTCGTGTCCTTCCGCGATTTCAGTCGCTCGGTACTCTGAGGGAAATGTACGCTGGAACGGGACCTTTCGCGGAAAGTTTCCTTTTGAATCAAACTTTTTTTACGGTGGGTACCGATTAAGCTGGGGTGACAAGTTTAACAACTGACCCACTTTGGTGCTGTAAGGGTTAATTTGAAATCCTGATTGAAAGACGAATCAAAGAAAATTCAAAGCGTTTGATCTCATTGACGATTTCTTTATTCAATAAATAAATCACTTGTTTGATAAATGGATTATCAATTGAGGAATAATCTTTAATTCATTAGCCTATTAATATTATAACTTTAGTAATACTAATTATTATTATAATATTACGAGGAATAAAACTAAAAAAATGAGCACTATTGAAATTCGTATTGAGGCAAGCAAAAATAGATAATCGTCGCATGAAATTTTACAGTGCCAGGACAGTACTTTTTATCGTACTGACACCATTGATTTTAATTTTGCTCTTTGGTGACACGAACGCGCCAATTTTTGCCGGAATTTCTTACAAATATTCTAAAATATTTCTCTCCGTATATATGTATATTCATTCATTTATTTTCGACACTGATTACTCCTTGGAGGGAGTGAATTTAGAGGCAAGCTGGTAAAATTTGTTCGTCTCTCGCGGAATCAAACGTAAAAGTTAATGAAATGAGAGGAAACAGAAGGATTACCGTGAAAAATTCGCGTAATCGTTACATTTTCTTTAATATGGGAATATAAATTAATTTGACGATGAATGGATTTGATAAAATTAGCCTGTTACATAAAAGACTCGTTATAAAGACTCGGTGTTTGTTTGATTTTTATTTCTACTGCGAATCGAACGCCGGCAAGTTGTATGAGGACACGGGGATCGATTCTTTCGATAGATTTTTCCTCGCATCGTTGTCGACGGCAGCTTGGATTCTCATATTGAATAATACATAGGTCAGAAAATATGACGGAACGCGCGATACAATTTTTACATAATTGGCCAATTTTCGTTTTAATTCCGGTGCTGGAATTATGAAAAAATAAATTGAAGGATAATAAACGATAAGAAATAACGGTAATACTAGATAGGAAGAAGAAAGAAGAGGATAACGAAATATATATATTATAATATACTTGGCGCAAAAGCTACATGGTAAAATTGGCGAGATAAGTATATATCCGGCGGCGAGAGCAGAGAAGGAAGAAGGCAACGCAACGCAACGCAACGCAACGCAACAAGGGAGTGATTTTTTATATATGGGGTTGATACGATGGTGCGCATGCCAGGACATGGACGCGCGCGTTTCTGGCCTCAATTTTCTACCGAGCCTCTCCCGCTCCCGTCGCGGATTCACAGTGTAGAAGGGATTAGGCAGCGGCAGTGGTGGCGACAGCAGGATCTTGAGAACTGCTTTTTATTTATTTCCGAGTATATCATCGTGTAAGCCCCTGTCGCACCCTCTTCGCCCCGCATATTATACGCACTCGCGCGCGGTAACACGCACATTCCACTGCTCTATGTAGTAAACGCGCACTCCTAAAAATAACTCGACTCTTATTCGCGAAGCCTCCGTATATTCGACCAATTTATTTTTAGAATCCTTCTTTTACGAGAAATATATATTGAAAAAACACCTTTTTTCTTTCATCGCTTTGAAAAATTGACAACGAATATAGATATAAAAAAATCAATAACAATGATTGGCGGTAAGTACAATGAATCATTTCACCCGTCTTATCAAACTTGTTGTAAACATTGAAAAAAAATTTTAATCAAACGAAACTGCCCGGCAGCGGCAATAGTATCGTCGAAAACACGATGTATCGATTATCCATCCAATCTAGCGAGAACCGTTTGTGTCCGCGTGGGGGAAAAACACACGCACGGACACATAAATGGAAATGCCGAATTGACGATTTATAATTTTAGCTGATGAAAGCAAGGACGCCGAAACGACCACCACCTGTGGAAACATCTTAGTGTTTCTTTCATGGCTCATCGTTGTACTAACAATGCCATTTTCTCTATTCGTCTGCTTCAAGGTAAATAACCGATCCATAAATGTTTAATCTTATCATTGACTTTTGTTTTCTTTCTAAATAATACATGTTCATTTTACGTTGTTTATGATGAATTTGATTTTAAAAAATGGTAATTTTTGATGCGCAAAAGGTGGTTCAAGAATACGAAAGGGCAGTTATATTTCGACTTGGTCGGCTTCTCTCCGGTGGGGCCAAAGGACCCGGTAAATTTTCACATTTTCTTCAATAATCGTTCTTCGGGACGTTTGATAACACTAATAATAATAACAACATAATCGTCCGGAAATAAGCAAATAAATATGAATTAGTAGGTCGCAATTATAAATAATTTTTGAAAATGGCGTTAAAAATGAAGCATCGAGGTGCACCTAGAGCAGCGAAAACCTCCAATATATTCACCTTATTTATAATACAGTACGTGGAAAAGTAAATAAATGCTAATGTTGCGAATTTTTGGAAAAAAAAAAAAATTAAGGGATATTCTTCATTCTACCTTGCGTCGATTGCTACGCAAGAGTGGATCTTCGTACGCGAACTTACGACGTCCCGCCCCAAGAGGTAAACTGAAATACAATACTGTATATATATATATATATATAAGATAATAGATGTACTACAAGCGAGATGATATTTGAAACGATCTGTTGACAGGTTTTAACGAAAGACAGTGTAACAGTGTCGGTCGATGCGGTCGTTTATTACCGGGTTAACAACGCAACAATTTCAATAGCTAATGTTGAAAATGCTCATCACAGTACAAGACTACTTGCTCAAACGACCCTTCGTAATACGATGGGAACTAGACCGCTTCATGAAATACTTAGCGAGCGCGAAACTTTGTCGGGAAACATGCAGGCAAGATCCGAGTTAATAAGCCCCCAACCCTATATATTTAATTTTTATAACCGATTAGTTTTGTCATTTGACGCACAGATGAGTCTTGATGAGGCTACCGACTCATGGGGTATCAAGGTCGAAAGAGTCGAAATGTAAGTAGCATCCCCTTCTATATCTCGCGAGCTAATTATCATTCGCGCTTTAGCGGGTGAATGGTAATGCTCATAAATAGCAAAACCGTATAATAAATAATTGCACCCGTGTTATTGAGCATTAGTATGAAATTTGGTTATCAACGGAGTGATGAATGTTTATTTACTGAATATGCGCAGCAAGGACGTTCGTTTGCCGGTTCAACTGCAGCGAGCTATGGCGGCTGAAGCTGAGGCTGCCCGGGAAGCACGAGCCAAGGTAACACGGACACGCGTCTTTTTATATTTCGCTGCGCGTGGCTCTCAATTTTTGGGCTCAAGGGATCAAATAATAATACTTAATGCTTGAGTTGAGAATCGATTATCCGATGTTTAATTTCCCGTATTGTGTTCCAACTTATTTAACACTCGAAAAATTCGGATACAATTGATTGTTCGCGAGCTTACACAATATATTATCGCGCGACCAATAGAAATTATGTCGTGAACGCTATTAAGTGAAATATTTAAAGAAATTAAATATATCAGGTTATCGCCGCGGAAGGGGAACAAAAAGCGAGCAGAGCACTGAGAGAGGCGTCCGAAGTGATCGGCGATTCGCCCGCCGCATTGCAACTCCGTTACTTGCAGGTAAGTAGTAATAAGAAAAGCAGCAGCAACAGCATACTTTTCTCAGTTATTACCCAAAATAAGATAGCGACTGCGCTATTATTTAATCAAATTTCGTTTTCTTTTTCTTTTTTTTTTTTTTTTTTCATTACGCGCAGACACTCAACACCATTTCGGCTGAGAAGAATTCTACGATCGTCTTTCCACTGCCTATCGACATGATGACGTACTTCATGAAGGCCAAGGAAGCTACAACATCGGCCTCCTAAGCTCGGTATCGCGCGACGAGCAGCGAGCGGCCGGTTTTGTTCTACCGAGAAATGTTATCGCTCTTTCTCGTTAACAGAACACGGAAAAATGGTTTCGCGTTTAGTCAGCACCGACGGAGGTGATCACATCCACAGCCGCTCGAAGAAAAAAAAATAACAAAAGAAAAAATGATTGTCATTTTAAGAGTACCCTGGTAGAAGTCGAAACCGTAGATTTTTACCGATGGTTGTTATTTGTCGTTTTTAAACCTAGCTCGATACGACTAGACTTGGTCGTCGATATCGAGAATCTTCGGTTCGACAAAAACGACAAATAAAAACCAATCAACGGGCTCAATTCGGTTCACTTGGATTACACCTTCTACTAGGGTACCACCACCACCAGCAGCAGCACCAGCAGCAGCAGCAGCAGCAGCAGCAGCTCCTACCATATGGAGAAAAGATTTCATTGCTGGTACTTGTACGCTCGAGCGATATTCAAATAATCAAAATGATGAAAGGTGCTTTTGTTGAAGCGCGCAGGATGACGCGATTATTTTCATGCATCATCAACGGAGCAAAAAGTGTACATCGCGATGAACTGGTGAAATACTCGTGAATCTTTTACGTAAGCTCTCATTGCCGCATATTCGACATATTGCACACACACACACGTGTGTTGTCAACGTATAATATAACTCATTAATGTACAATTATCCTTCTTTAATATTTCAACAATTTAATCTTAAACTATTTAAGAAATCATATTTGTACGCGCGGTGCGCTGCATATTTTTCTCGTTTTTAGTCTTTACTCGTTGAGTGTGCAGAGTGTCCAAATTCCGTTTTCCAATATTTATCTTTTGAGAATACATAGATAGTTGCGAAAGCAGAATACTTTTTGTTGTCGCATTATCACGACAGATCGAACATCGCGCAGTTTCATATCTATTTTTATTAGTTCGTGCCTATAACGAATCAAAGAAAATAAGAAACGATTGCCCTCTGCTTTTGTGACGATCAAATTCCTGAATACTTTGCAAAGTATTGTTTTTTTTTTTTTTTTTCTAGAGGTTTCAGAGTAACATTGTTCGAATCTAAATATTTTCATCGAGTCTGAATCATTTTTGTATGTTGTCACGAAATACAAACGTTTAATAAAAATGTTCTCCGCAATGCGGCGGAACGGAGAATCCAAATTTTACACAAATGTATTTTTTACATAAACCACCGTGCAAAAATATTTCCAATGTGTGTAGGAAAAGTAGTTGAGAGCAGGGAATCGCACTTCGATTTCATTTTATTAGCTTATATATATCCTGTTTTGTTTTGATAAAAAGACAAAGAACCAACAAACAAACCCTCAAAGACAGGTCAATGAACTTGGCTGATCATTTTCCAACAGGTCAAAAATAAAGGTGAGTTCTTTTTGCATATACAGCTAATTCTACAGTGCCTCATATTTTTTAATGACAGTTCTGTCGATTTTATTTTAAAAAAAGTGAAAAAAAAAAAATCATAAATGAAAAAGCCAAATGTCATTCCGAAAGAGATTCGAATGCGAATCGAAGGAGCACACGGTAGGAACTCAATTCCAAATAGAACAAGCGATACAACCATTTTTATCAAGTCGCCAGAATGGTAAAATTTTTTTAAATTTTCAATATTTTATATTCATAGCTTATTCCGATATATTTTGATCCAACAACAGCGAAATCGTTAATTAGTTCTTTTTTTTTTACAACTCAAGTTTGGGAATGAAAACCTCGAATAATCATTTTCCTATACTAGAATATGAATTTTTTCCGCTTATTTTCGATTTTAAATGTATGTATAAAATACTTTTGGTTTGTTTTCGTTGAAATGATATGATAAATTATCGGCAATTTTCAGACTTGAGTTTGGAATCGAAGAAAAGCCATTGTTAGATTCACTATTTGTGTGTATAATACGAAATTTGGGCAATGCCAAGGGTTACGCAGCTATTACGTATACATATGTGTAAAATTAAAAGTTTGTCTATTCATGCGCACGTGCTACTTCAATTTCGATAATAATTCGAGGTTTTTTACCTCGAAATTTGTAGATTCCATTTTTACGACCAGTCGCGTATAGGCTCTATTGGCGGTTGGAGATGCGGAGAGATTGATACAGAGCTTGCAACAGGTACTACCAGTGGATATACTGTACTTCGCAGTTGGTTTTATCGGAATAGAAAAAGAAGCAACGCTTGAAAGCGAAAGCTGAGGAGGAAAAAGCACATGAAAAAAGAAGAGAAAAGTTCAAGTTATTTTAACTAAAATGGCAGTTTTTATTTTGCTGTTTGAATCATGATGTTTCGTTGAATAAACGAGGCGTTTATGAAAAAGTGGGTATTGGCAAATTGGAAAAAAAATTATCCACATTTGCGATGATACTCGGGAGAGGCGGCTCCATAATCCTGAAGACTAAAAAGATGGCTGCTATTTTTGTGAAGATACCTGAGAAAGTCGTGTATGTGAGCAAGAAGCAATTGTATACTCCTCTCGTCCAATGGTGTATAAGACAGCATACTACCGAGCTTGACTGAAAATCCAAATGAGCCCAATATAATCCAGAAACAAATGGTAAAACTTGAACGAGAACGATGATCTTGATTTAAGACTCACCGAATAATCTAAGCAAGTGGGTAGCTCCGTAAATCTGACTCGGGATCATGTTTGAATTTTCACTCATTATTTCACCGTACTGCTGCCGTTCCCATCTATACAAAAGTTGTGTTCCCAGCATCACGTTGAAGTATTCTCGTAGGCCCTTGGTCACTTCCAGTACCGCGCTTTCTCTGAGAGCAGACGACACACATACGTATGTGCTCATTTTACATACGTAGGTATTTAAGTTTATGTAAATTAAGGAACGTAAAAAAACAAAAAAACATTGACATTTATATATTTTTGGTACTTGTTGGGATTGTTGGTTTTACTGGATGTTTTAAACTTGACGTAATCTTCCAATATCCGATCGACCGTGTGCCTCGCGGGTAAAATAACAAGTTTTCTTTGACGGCTAATGGCGTCCCAATCGTCAACCAGCCAAGGTTTCAATTCATCCGGCATTTTTACTTTGACCTCAACTTTTGCGAGAAATTGCTCCTCCGTTTCGACGGACGGATCCAGTCGACTGAAATTTTTTCCAACAATCCTTAATTAATTCGAGAAAATTTGTTTGATCGTTAATGCCGTATAAAAGGTTCCAATATTAGCTCTCGAGACCTTCTTTTTTTTCTTGGTACATCCGAGGAAGAGTCGTGCAACGAAGAAGGAGTTACCGAACCGCCGCCGTTCTTGGAACTGCGTCCAACCGGTTTATCACAGTTAAGAGTAGGAGTACTTGATCTGCTGTCGCTCTCTTTCTCTCTACCATTTTCGTTCTTTCTACCAAAACTTCCCTTCCCCATCCCACCGCCGCTTCCTTTTTTCCCTTTCTGTGTCGATTGTTGAGCGGCGTGCGCCCGCTGAACATCTTTTTGCTTTTGGACATTGCTGTCGTTGTATTTGAGAACACGACTTTCGGGCACCCATTCGTCCCAACTGTCGGCGAAATAGACATTTTTTTTTAAACAATCCCATTAGTCATTTTGAAAAATTTATCTATTTATTCGAGTTGAAGTTGCGAGAAAAATAATTCGTTTCGCGACGGGGACGATCTTACGAAGAGATTATGCGTGTCTTAAAGCAATGCAAAAAACCAGCATAACCTCACAAATTTTCGGTCGTCATTCTCAATCTGTCACATCTTTGGAGAAAATCGAGTGGTAACGCCTTCATAAATCACTCACAGAGACTCTAACACTTTTATCCCAATAATCAATTACGGCCATTACGGCGGACGACTTTTCTCTCTCGCACTTATTGGCAGCTCGGTCGGTATCTCACATTTCGTAAAGGGATCATGACTTGAAGAGATCATGAAGGGAGGGCATGACTTTTGACGATATTTCATTTGAACTTTGTAGAAAATATAGAGAATACTTACTTTTTGTTCCAGCCGGCATAATGAATGAGATATTTAATATGTTTTTCTTTAGTTATTGAAGATTTCAAGCATTTAGCTTCGTAGATAAGAGGACCGTGAAAACACAGTACTTTTTCGCCTGTAAAAGATATTCTATTGAAAATTATTTTTTCCCTTCATCGTTCACCAACCGAACTCACTTTTTATTTTTTTGTATAAAAATATGCGGATAATCCGAAAGCAGCATACCTTCTTGAAATTTGCACTTCATCCTGTTGTCAGTGTCATCACCGTACAACAAAAACATACAAGTTTACTCGCCCCCGACTCTACAAACTGCACGAACAAAGATTAGATGGATAGCATTTTTTCACGAATTATCACTGGTTTAAACTCATTGTTGAAACGAAGCATCACTTATTTTTATCTTTCATCATTTATTTCAATGAAATTCATTTAGATGATTATCCTCGGCATTGTTTTTTTTTTATTTTATCACAAGCGCCATTTTGAAAAGAAACGAGCGATATAGGGTGCGCTGTGACGAATCCCGATTCGTTACTCGTTATCGCCGCGTGAGGCAGCATTGCGCAATTCTTTACTATAGGCAAAGATCCCAACGTTATCATCGATATTTGAATATATATGAAACTCTGAGAGATTCGAAAGAACGTGTCGACTTTATCGTTATAAAGAAACGTTTATAACTGTTTAACGTTAACCATTATTATGTGTTGTGACGTGGTAATTTTGCCCACGTCACAAATTGGTTAACAATTGGTACGGCACGAGAAAGGAGCGTTTTTCGTCGCTGATGAATTGCTCTCGAGCTTATCTAGAATGGGCCAAACGCTAGCCTATTTACTGTTTATTAATTTCTTTTATTTTATAATTTTTTTTATACGAGCGAACGACGATCTCATATATCGAAAAACATCGAGAGAGAGAGAGAGAGAGAGAGAGAGAGAGAGAGAGAGAGAGAACATCGGAATTATCATCGTTGTCAGAATTGTCATATCGTTGAGAGGGAAGGCTTGCAAAGTTTCGGTCGTCAAGGTCATCGACGGAGCGCGAAAAATCATATCGAGCGAGGGTCGCTAGCTCCGGAGCCCTTACCCGGAGCTGTCGAACTCGACGATGCGTCATCAGCATCGGAGATCTTCGGTAAACCTCGGACGTATCGAGAGTCATCGTTGATCAGCGTCGCTCCCGTTTCGAATTCACACTCAAAATTCAAATATAGTTGGCGAATAATAAAAGGAGAGGGCGAAGGTTCGAGAAAGTTCTAGATTCCCGTGAGTAGGCGAAGGGTGGGGGATTAGGACCCTAATCCGCGAAATCGCGCTTCGGGAAAATTATCGGGGACTCGAGTTTTGGGCAGCAGCGGCGCGGAGGACGTCTTTTCTCAAGCCGTAGCCATCTTCGATCGAGAACCCGACGCCATCGGAATTATCGAGTGGAAGCATCCGCGTGGTCCTTTTCCGGATTTCCAATCTCTGAAACCGTAGCGGTGAGCCGTCGTTTCGCTCTCATTTTGTTTTGCTGTGATTTCGTACCGTTTTGTACTCGCGAGTATATTTTGTGAATTTTGGAATTTAAAAGAGCGATATTGTTTCGGAGTACGTACGCGTTTGGAAAATTCTAGTAACGTCTTGTCCCGCGATTTAAAACGTTCGCGAATTGTCGTTGTTAAAGTTTTATTTTGAATTGCCAAGAGGAATTCTAGTATTTGATTAAGCTCAATCTCGAGATCCATAGTTGTAATTTAAATTGTTGTAATATCGAGCCGAAAGGCAAATATTTTTGTTATAAAATTATTTTCGAACACTTAAAAATTATAAATTCTTTTAAAATATCGAATGTCAAATATTAAGAACTATTGTAAACTTTTGATATATTTTTCCGGATATCTTATTTTATTCAAAATTTTAATGTCATTTAATAATAAACGCTATTGTAATTCCGGATTTCGATTGTTGGTGTGAATATTTATTTTGTATAATTGTCCCAGCCCCTCTACCACCATTGGTTTAAAATACATACATCTACGACCGGGAAACATTATTTTGTTCTCGATAATTTCAAATAAAATTTGTTTAAGAATTATCTTAAACTGGCGTCCAGAAAGTATCGAGAGCAAATATAATTTGGAGCGCTTGACGGGAAAAGCGTTACAGTGTATATGAATATATATAAATACATATATGTGTATTTGTGTGTATATGTTCCGCATGGATTTTGTATATAAAGGCACTCGATTTGCTAATAATATAAGATAATAATTTTATATTGCTTTCGTCCTGTGGATTTTCCGATAGAAGGAGAAAACACTGCTAATAATAATGTATATAAAAGTTTTCACATTTTAATATTACTCATTAGAGTTATTCGCGGATTTCAAGGGAGCTATTTGTTTACAAATATTTATATAGATTTTATTTTCTTATTAATTTCTTTCAAGCGTCGCCCGAGTTTTTCCCAGATTCAATTCACGATCGAGTTCGTTACTTTTTATAAAGCGGTTTTACGACTGGGCCTTTCCAAGTGGTACCGCATGGGCCGCGGATCCGTCGAGCGGCCGGAAAGGAAAAAACCCAGAAAAAGGTTAAAAGGAGGAACATGTGTATACCATGAGCTTCTTTGGCGCGGACAATGAGAGAAACGAGCGCGAAGGGATGAAAGTAGTGGGAGAGCGGAACGAGTGTGGAGTGCGTGAGTGCGGGTATGCAAGCGTGGAAGAGAGAGAGAGAGAGAGAAGAACTCGCTAACAAGCCAAAGGGTAGGAGAGGTCTTGGAGATGGACTTTGGGGGCGACGCTCTGGAAGCGCGTTGCGCGTCGCGTCTACCATTAGAACATTGCCGGCACTTGAGCGAACAAGTCGATGAATAATCATTTTTGGCATTTGGCAAAATAAGCACTTTGATCTCTCGCGATATCATTTCACGAGTATTGTTTCCAAATTTGTATTAGAATATTAATCGAGTATTAATAATATAGTTGACGAGGAGTTTATTCAGTTTAATTGTTGTGTTTTATTTTATTAATTAATATATCCTAATTCACATTTGAAGTTATTTACGCGAGGTGGATTTAGTCCTTTACGATTCGGGCCCACCTCCTTCGAAGTCGAGGACATCGTTGGGGCGAATTCGAATTCCGTTTCAAAGTTCGCGTCTCTCTCATAACTGGGGCGTTACAGCGCGGCGCTTACAACGCCACGAAGTGGGCAGTTTCTACATTAGCTAGGTGCTAAAAGGGCCGTTTTCTCCGATGCGATTTAAACTCAGTTCAATTTTTTTTATATAGTTTTGACATAGGATTAACTGAGTTTAAACTCCGATTAACGTTGGAGAAAACGGGCGTAAGGAAGCTTTCCAACAAGCTTACAAGAGAGTGGGTGCTTGTCGAAACACTCGAGGTTCTTCTGGAGACCACCAGAGGGAAAAACGATCACTTTTCCCTAGCTTCATCGGTGGTGTAGTGACGCTTGACAGAAATTTATATTCGATTTTGATATACGGAGAGTTAAGGTGCAATTTCATGCTGACGCTGCACGCTGGCTTCAAGCGCCAAATCGGGTCACGTGACTTCCTCTTCCACAAATTGAGCGTCAAAACTGGTCACGTGACTTATTTGATGCTCGACGCTGGCTTCAAGCGTCAAAACGCTCGATTCAAGCGTCAAATGGGTCACGTGACTAGTTTTGACACTCACGCCCGTTTTCTCCAACGTTAATCGGAGTTTAAACTCAGTTCATCCTATGTCAAAACTATATCAAAAAAATTGAACTGAGTTTAAACCGCATCGGAGAAAACGTCGGTCAGTGGAGGTAGAAGATAACGCGGAATTGCTCGAATTCAGTGTCGCCCATTGCTGGTGCACCAATCAAGGTGCCGATAAGGGAGGGCGCTCCAGCGTCAAGCGTAAAAGCTAAACCAGTTCGGCTTTTACGCTCGACGCTGTCATGTAACCATTTTTGATGCTCGTTTTCTGGAGGGGAAAGTCACGTGGTTAGCTTGACGCTCGAATCCAGCGTCCAGCGTCAACATGAAATTGCACCTTTAGGTTAGGAGACTGAGCCTGAAAATACCAAATTCGAAATCAGCATCACGCTTTGAACATATAAAAATACGAAAGTACTGAAAATATATTGGCAACACTGGGATTCTCACGACGCTCGCAGCGTGTCGTGGCATGTCGTAGTTGGAACACGAGGGACACTCGGCCGCCGGACCCGGAGGAAGGCAGACGTGCTTGCCGAGCTCCCTCTAGAAAGTGTTTTTTTTTACAAAAGTGACAATAAAATACAATGACAAAGTAAATCAATAAATAAATCTAATAACAAACAACTAAAATGAAGAAAAGAAAAAGAAAAACAATAATAAAGTAATAAATAATACATAATAAATAGCATCATAATATAAATCCAAAGATATTGCCGGCCAGCCAGTCTTACAAAAGGGTTGGAAGAAGTCGAGCAAGTTACAATAAAAAAAAAAAGAAAAAAAAGAAAATTAAACAACGGAAATAATAAAAATGAAAAATTAATAAATCAAACGGCATAACGAAAGCTATCCACTTGTATCCCGCCTTTCTAAATAGAGGGCTATGGATACAAGGGGTACAATAAATTGAAAAAAAAAATGTAAATATTGACAATGCGAACAAAGGTGGAAAACAGCAAAGATGTGACTCAGTAGCCTTGGTGCGCTACGTGGCTTCACTGAGCACTTATCTTTTTGTTTGTTTCACTCACCCTTCAATAACGCTGAATCTAACTCAAACATAAAATGAAACAAAACACAGTTTGAATAAGGAGCTCACACTATCCTTGAAGTCTTCAACCCTTATTGGCCAACTTGACAAGCCAGTGGCCAGGCTAACCTCACGATCGAAAGACGGGGGAATAGCTAAGCTGAGAAAGAAGAAGAAACACAAAACGCCCATTGGCCGATACGGAAACCCAAAGGCCAGGTGGGATCGCCTCCATTGAGGCCCCACCAAATAGAAAAAAGAAAGAAAGAAAGAAAGAAAGTAACGAATAAGATCAAACATCAATTAACAATAACAAAAGCTACATCGAGCGCTGGCCGAATGTTTTTACTGGTGGCCAGGTAGGATCGCCCCGACCATAGCGGGCCCTACCAAACCAAGGAAGAAAGAAGAAAGTAGTTGGAACACCGAACAGCGTACACTGTGTAAAGCCCGCTGTACACGACGCTTGTTTTCGTGCATGATATACTTTTGTATATATATATATCATGCACGAAAACAAGCGTCATGTACAGCGGGCTTTACACTGTGTCGCTTGTGTTGCTTGTTGGAAAGCTTCCAATGTCTACCATTTATGAATTCATAAATGGTAGACATTGCACTTGAAAGAGATTTCTTTCCGGTAGAGATTGCTCCCAATGTTTACCATTTATGAATTTATAAATGGTAGACATTGCACTTGAAAGAGATTTCTTTCCGGTAGAGATTGACTATGGTAGAGATTTCCCTGGAAAAGTTTTCGTCGGTAGAGTAGGATGTGGTAGAGATGTCTACAATAGTAATTCTTTATTGGTAGAGAATGACTATGGTAGAGAAAAATTTTGGTATCTATCCGGTAAATCGATGTACACATTGTTCAGCACCACCATCAGTAGCAGCGAAGGAAAATTCATCATATATCTCATTATAAATAATAAATAAAATATGTACAACAGCAAGGCAATTCGTTTTATTATAAAATAAAGATAGATCATCCGTTTATTTATTAATGAAATGTTAACTAGTACAATATGTACAATTTCATATGATAATGATAATAATAGAGTATAACTAATTAATGGGAATATAGGAGGGAAGATGACCGATAGGAGCTCTTTTGGGTCGTTGGTCATAATTGGAATCAATCTCTGTTTCTACGTGCTCCCCTCTATCAAGTGTAATCTCCTCCTCAATCGTAATTTTAACGGTTTCGATAATGTCGTGACTCATTTTCCGGTCGTCATTCATTTTTTTAATTATGTTTTCACGCACTTCGGGGAATTGTGTGACGCTAGGAGAATCTTTCTCGTAATATCTTTTGTTATTATCTTCGCTGTTCGTAGTCATTGAAATAACTTTGGTGGATACGTTATTTACGGGGTTAACTTTCCTCTTCGAACTTATTCGACCGTCTTTCGATACTCGACTATTGGTCATACCTAACGTAGCTGCTGCTCCTGAGGTTGCTTTTACTTTATGAGGGTATGGACAATACTTACTTTTCGCGCAAATCCCCGACCTCTCGAATTCAGGACAAAGGTACGCGTGACGTTGTTTGCACTGATAATGATAACAATAATGATCAATAATTATTTGTTCGGGTTGGAAGTTTTTTAGCGTCGTATTCAATGAGTTGAGAAATTACTCGCCTTGTTACCGTCGGCACAATAACCGCGAAGAAATTGTGCACATATTGGTGTATTCGACGAGACTTTTACGTGGAGATAGGGACAAGCGTCGCGAATGCAACATCCGTCCAAGAAATATTTGCACGTTGGCATCTTCTCCGGTCCAATGTCGTGCGATAATCGGCAATCGTCGAGCAAACATTTGCCCTGAAGAAAACTGCAAAAGGTCCAAATTCTTAACTAAAAATGTCTGAGCGGTTTGTTTAAAAAATGTGCTTAAATGAGATTGTTTTTTTATTTGTTATTAGCAATTTTCAGCCCTTTCTAACTTGTTCACACGAGAATCCTTGAATGAGCAAAGACGTCTTGCGTGTGATTGTCTTTTGGCTGACAAGTCTTTTCGTGCACATGATTTTTAGTGGATTAGATTTACTTTTTACAAAGAGCCACTTGTTTTTTGTCATGGAGTTTTGAACACGTTCCTTTGATGTATTTGGCGCAATAGCCAAACCGACGGTAGAGCAAACAGGGTATGTAATTTTTGCGAAGCTTATCTCGAAGAATTTGCAAACTTCTCTGCTTCGCCTTGTAACTGTAAAAGACAATATAGATATATCTATGTACAATATGAATATAACGATACATAGTGGAATAATTCATAAGATGATTTTTAGTCTTTGAAAGAGTCCCCTTAATTTTCACGGTATATCCATGATTTCTTAGGACTTTTCCGACCATCCGGCAATTCATCCCTTAGAATTTGAGCATGTAAATCGGAACAATTTTACAATTGATCGCGAAGTTTCTCAACAAGCTCCGATCCCTCCCTCCGCCCTCCCTTTTTTTACCTTATCACATTTTTATGACTCGTTTGAACTATTGAGTTTGGCACTTTCTTGACGAGAGCACGACGATTCAAGCTGTTTCGCGATACGACGTATCTCGTGACGCTCGGCCCTTCCATTCCTGTGTAGAGCCTTTGCAGCTTTTTTCCATTTTTTGCCATCACAAACGCATCTCCGTTCGTACCCGTTGCATCTTTTTTTTCTGTGACGATTTCAACTTGTTTCGATCAATCGATCAAAATATCAAAAAGTATATGCGCAATATGTTCAAGTTTGCATGGTTGTAATGCAACAAAATTATTGTTTTTTTCTTTCCCAGCATCTCCTTTTTCCAAGATTAGGCTATAAAAATTCATTGTACTTTTTTTCCAACTTTTTGAGCAAGCTACGTTTCCAAGGATGTTGAGAAGAAGAAGAAAATAAAATTGAATCCGTATAGAACGAATCAAGTTGAAATAATGAAAAAAAAAAAAAAAATGCCGCATTCCAACAATGTTAACTCGAAAACCATAATTCGATGCAATAGAATGAAAGACGGTTTACTTTTGTCGGAGGAAGAGTCTGTATTGCTGCGAACTAACCGAGTTCTTGAAGATCGATACATCACTCCCCCGATTGCGACCAGGCCTTTATTTACATTTCTGAAAATATAATTCATCTTTGCCCTGATTCTTTCTTTGCCATGAAATCCCCCCCCCCCCTCTATCACGCAAAAAACAACGAAAACAAGTTTGACTCAAAATGTAAGATCTGATTATTACATAATTTATCATTCTGCATTACCGGTGAAATATTTCCGAATGAAAAAGCAAAAACGTTACCGCGTCATTTTTCATGCTATTTTGCCGGCAATGTACGTAAACGAATTTATTTGCTCAACAGCATTACAAAGGGTACGAATCCAGATCCATTTCGATTTTTTTGAAAATTTTCTACGATTTTTTTATACCCGGTAAGCTATTTTTAGTATAACCGTTTTTCGCTATTTTTTTTGGCTGTGGCTGCTCGTCCGGCAGTTGGACGAAAACGTGAATATTATTCGTCCGGATATATGTAGAAAGTGAGGTTATATTTTGTCCATTTCGATTTTATACAATATATTGGTACAGTGCGACCTCGATTTTCTACCGCTTGGGGAGAGGACTGGTAAAAAATCGAGGTTCAGCTGAGAGGTGTGACTTAAATGTTGTGGGGAGGTACGAAATGGTGCGAGCATGCGCATACCTATTTTTACCCTTAGAGTTTGAGGTTATATTGCCGCAGCCTCTGCGCGCCAGCGTGTCGGATGAGTGTGGTCGGGATAGCAGCAGTGCCCACAGCCAGTTGGCGAGACGAACAGAGTGGGAGCAAGAATTAAGGGGAATGGAAAAAATCGAGGTGCAAAAAGATCGAGGTCACACTGTATACTTTAACCCCCACTAAACACACACACGCACGCACGCACGCACGCACGCACGCACGCACGCACGCACGCACGCACGCACGCACGCACGCACGCACGCACGCACTTCGTAATTTTGAACTATGACCGGACGAATAACGGCATGTAATTCATCTGGATATACAATTTTCAATGGTTGAATTTTTAGATGTATCCGGACGAATAATGGCACGTAATTCGTCCGGACATATAGTTTTAAATGGTTTTTGAATGTATTTGGTCAAATAATGGCACGTAATTCATCCGGATATACGATTTTAATGGTTTTTAGATGTATCCCGACGAATAATGACACGTAATTCGTCCGGATATACAGTTTTAAATGGTCGAATTTTTTGATGTATCCGGACGAATAATGGCACGTAATTTGTCCGGATATACAGTTTTAAATGGTTGAATGTTTGGATGTATCCGGACGAATAATGGTACGTAATTCATCCCGATATACAATGTTAAGGTTTTTGGATGTATCCGGACGAATTCAACCCGGATATAATAGTTTTTTTAATGTATCCGGAAGAATAATTACACGTAATTCATGCGGATATAAAATTTTCAATGATTTTTTTATGTACACGGACGAATAATGGCACGTAATTCGTCCGGATATACAGTTTTAAATGGTTTTTGAATGTATCTGGAAGAATAATGGCATGTAATTTGTCTGGATATACAGTTTTAAATGGTTTTTGAATGTATCCGAATAAATAATGACACGTTATTCGTCCGGATATAAAGTTTTTAATGGTTTTTGAATGTATATACGGACGAATAAATACATGTAATTCATCCGGGAAAAATAGAATAGTAAAAACTTTCGTACAAATAATTGTTCTTCGTTCATGCAAGTACAGAATTTTCAATAGTTGGAATATCATCGATACCTTGAAAACAACCGCCTTCCCACTCCCGTCACCATACGCATCTCAAGCACCAGTACGCAAACACAATATTCTAACCTATAAACTGTCCGGACGGTCGAATAACTTGTGTCAATTCGTCCGACTGCCGGACGAATTGATCGGCTAGCCATTTCAATTTCTTTTACCTCCACTAATGTTGTTTTTTTTTCTTTAGTTTCGTGCATTTTTTTTCGCATAGTTATTCCGTTGTTGGTAAAAAAGACAGAATTTAGTAAGAGCCGCGTAACACGAGAGGTTGAAAAGAAAATCTCAAGAGGATAAAAAGTAGCGTCCGTTTTCATCCGATGCACATTTTTTTCCGAATGTTTCTATGAAATTTCTTTTTTAACAATTTTTGGTCATCTTTGATAATTCGATTGCCGTAACTTGAGAGCTATGGGGTTTGTCATAAAATATCAAGAGGAGGAAAGTTTTAACTTTAACTCTAACTTAAAAAAAAAAAAAAAATTGAAGGTAAAACTACCCTTTAAGATTCTGGTCGGAGAAACTCATTGAGCAAAAGTTCTTCTGAAAACACGGTCCAACTGCGAAGGCAAAAAAAGCCGAAAAAAAGTAATGTTCAGAATAATGTATGGGACATAAAAAAAATCATAAATTTTTTAGAAAAGCAAAATGAAGCTGGATTCCTCTTCTTTCAAATGCTGTTTATTAAATTCACAGTGTATCAAGTCCAGTATTGTGTTTATACGATTGTTAACTCACCTAACGGTTGCTGTTGGAACAGAATTCTTCTTAGATTTTCTTTGACCCATAGCGGTCTTATCAATTTTGTATTTATTTTTTATTGTTGCAAACTTTGTCAAGTTGCAGGAGGTTCTAGACTTTTTACTATTGACTCGTGTTAATGAAGTTCTTTTTATTAACTTTTTTTCGCTATCCGATGCGAGAGGAATTGTTTTTCTAGCGGTGGTATTTATAAGGACGAGTTTCCTTCTAGATAAAGCCATCAGACGAGGCATTGCCGCTTTTCCCGACGCAGATGCGGATTTAGTATCCGTTTGTACAACGTTTAAATGATTTAATTCATTAGGCTCGGTTGAAAGAGGCAGAGAGCTTGAAATATTGGGGAGTTGCACAGAATTGCAACTCAATTTCCCCATTAATTTTGGATTGACGTGGATAGATTTTTGAACATTTTTGTCTGCCTCAGGTAGCAATCTCTCGTTGCAGATCATTCGATCGCTTTGTCGTGTACTTTCAATTTTGGAGGGCTCTTGAGAAACAGTGGGTCCAATGTCTTTTATCATTTTTGGATTGACATGAATTTTTCTATTCTGGTGCATTCTCGGATTGACGTAAATAATTAAATTTTTGCTTTTCCTGAAGTCCGGATTTACATGTACTTTCGACGAGTGCATTTCGTATTTTTTATGGGTGAGAGTCTCGTTCCGCTTCGTATTAAAACCTTGTTTCGAGCTTTCCACAAGACACTTATTTTGCATTTTAAATATATGAATTTTTCGATCTGCTATGGATATGATTCGAATCGACGTTAAATTCTTTTTTTTCTTCAATAGTATGTGAATAAAATAAATAAAGCAGTCCAAGTTACTGAATTGTAATATTTTACATTGACGCGCATATTATTGTAGATAGGTTAGGGACTCTGAGCATTAAGAGCCATCATTTCCAAGCAATATTTTTTTTATTCGCAAAATTTGCGAAACGCGGCGCGACTCGAAGTTGATATTTTTCAATAATATTCAGAGCACAGCTTGCAATATTGTTGCAATAGCAGTAATTATAATGTGAATTATATTTCCTGCTTGATACGTCACAAAGTTGGCGCCCGGGGACGCGGACGGGTAAGGTCAGGACACACGACCCCCACGACGACAACGGATTGCGGTCACAAACTTATTTCCGAATTGTACACACTTACTTCGTTGACTTTACTTGGGATAAAAAACGAACAAGAACAAAAATAAATACGATGCAAACTACAGGGTGGTGCAAGAGAACAAACAACAACGATCCGAAAGATCGAACTTATCGAACAGAGATCATTATGTGCATCATCATGCCGCTACTATATCATCGTCCGTCTTTCTTCGTCGTATGTTCATGAAGAAGTTCCTAATTTACTCACAAACGTCGTAATCATCAGCTGCAACCACACTCTCCGTGAGATCCGTGAGTGAATTCAATTGTTTGTTGGTAACTTTCGCGGGTTATATAACTGGTTCGGGCAAATTTACCCAAATTTTGTTTTTGCTTTTTTTATATAAGCAAGCATCTGACAAACGTTCTAATTGTGATATTCATCTACTACAAACGATTTCGCATCGATTGACCTGCATTAAACTCATTAAGCATTTAAAATAAATTCGGGGGAGCTAACTTAACGCTTATTTTTATTCTTCATTTTCCAACGATAGACTCATCTAACAAGCGTTTAATTTGTTCTAACAATAACTCAATAGCGATTCACGGACGATTAGAATTAGAAAAAAATTGAAAAATCAAAGTCGGGAGCCAAGTCACCTAATTCCAAAAACCCCGTCTTCGAATATCTCCGTACTAATCTTTGGTGAGTGAAAAATTACAATCTCAGAATCATCAATACACTCAAGAAAAACCGTAAATATTTAAGTCAAATAAATTAAGAATAATTTAGTAAATATGCGACAACGAGGAAAAAGTAATTAATGTATTTTCTTTAGCCGCGATGAAAAATATGATTTATGAACGGTCAGACAGGCTAATAGTCATTTTCGCGAGTAGTACAGCGCATGCGTTATGCACGTAAACTGTCCGAAAAAATGCGTATAAAAACTGTCTGAAAAGAAAAACTGACGGTTTTTCAGATAAAAACGCCTATAGAAACTCATTATTTTTGGGCAACCTCTTTGGCTGCGTTCGGGGAGTCACTATTTGCGCTAAAAAGGCAACCTATAGTAATACTACTTAATGGTAGGCAAATAGCGACTCCCCAAACGCGCATTTTGACGACGAATCTTTCAATTGGTCAGCATCGTCATTCAATTACAATCGGAAGGAAAGACTTTGGGAAAACCACCCCCCCCCCCCCATGATTAACCGTTCAGTTGGTATGAGCCGAAGATAAATGAGCGGCGGATTATACAGAAAAAAATTTTCGTTCGTCAGTAAAATTCAAATATAAATTGGGACGCAAGCCATGGACCAATCCCATTGTGGTATAAGCAGTTACGAACGAGACGATTCTTTGAAATTCGAAGGGAGAAGCGGGAAGCGGACTTGACTCACGTAGCGCGGACGGCGGCGGATTTCAGTGCGTGCGTTGTGCGCGTGCGCGTGCGTCACAGAGTTCATCAATTGTATACCGTTGTTGGATCTTTTCTTTTCCGGTAAATCATGGTAAGTACGTTATTTCGTTCTCGCTCCAGTTCAGCTTGCATACGCCAAATTTCATAGTACTTGCATGTTATAAGGTAAATTCATTATTATTTATTATTTTTCCTCTACGTTGAATATTCGATAACGTTCAATCGGTCCAATTATTCTCAACTGGCTACACCTCGGTAGCCTTTTTCCATTTCGGTGGTCGTTCATTCACTCCTCGACCACATGGTCAGCGTTCATCAGCCACGTCCATTTTATAGTACATGTCCATCGATTCTCATATTTCTCTCGAGTAACGGCGAGAATCTTTTTTATTTGCCTCAAGGATATTTTTTTCTCCATGCATTTTATTAACCAACGTGTTTGATTCTCCTGTACGGAGGATCAAACACTTAACTTTGTTGATGGTCGCGTCGGTACTGTCATGCGCACAGGCGTCTATCATGCTATTATCTTCAAATTCCTATAACTTGGAAAATAGGATGAAAACTCGATCAAATTATTTATTTATTTCTCTGTTATTTGTGTTAATTGCTTCTTAAAACATTTGCTCCAAGGAATTCGAATCGTTTTTGAGAATTGCCATTATATTATGCTTTATATCTATTTTATAATAATGCAAATTCTTTGATACCCTTAGCCGTTTGAAAGGTATGTGGAGACAGGCCGTGTTGCCTATGTCAGCAATGGCCAGCATCTGGGCAAACTTGTTTCCATCGTCGACATCATCGACCAGAACAGAGTAAGATTCAATTGCTATTTTCATCCATAAAGCATGAAAAATTATTAAACATTCGCAGTAGCGAATCGATATGACATGTACCGCCTTACGGAAAAATGACTCCCTCGTATGTAATAACAACAAAAAAACAATCTTGTCGCATAATTATTGTTACAGAATTCTTGTTGCATCTATGATCGTACAGGAGATACAGGGTAAAAGCGATATTTGAAACACAAGGCGCAGTTGCAAATCTAGCTGATAAAAAATTGAGAAATAATTAAAATCCATTGTTGATTGAAAAAACATACCTATCATACCGATTATTTTGAAGCGGTGATATTTAAACGAAATTCTCACTAATGAAAAAATCTGCTGCCTGTGTTTAGCGAGCGATGAAGCAATATTTGTACGTCGAATATTTTGGAGAAAGGCTCTTTTGTTGGGGAACACTGGCTCCCTGAAAAAATTCTGCAAATATTTCATGATGAACCTTTATTCTTGATAGGAATTGCCGGCTGATACATAACTGATGCCAATTTTATAACTGAATCGCTCCATGAGCAAAAATATTTTTTTTCCTTTGTGCCGTTTTGAACGTTTGGTCGAGTAAAAAAAATGATTGAATCTTTGTAGGTTTTGGTCGATGGTCCGGCGAGTAAAATTCCACGTGGCCAGATGAGACTGAGTGACCTCCATCTGACCAAGTTTCGCCTACGATTTCCCCATACCGGCTCGACAAGAGTCGTGCGAAAAGCTTGGGAAGCCGCCAAAGTTGACGAAAAATGGAGCGAAACCATGTGGGCCAAGAAAGTCGAGGCTAAGAAGAAGGTTTGAATTTTAATCTAAACAATTTTCTCTACTCATACACCACAAATTATTCTAATAGCGATTGAAATTATTCTGAGGTTCTTCCAAAATAATGCGTAGACTTGGGAAAATAATGTAGCTCGGCGGTGGAGGTCTTGAAATTACCACCGTGTTATTCTAATACTACAAATATTTTTCTGACCGTGTCAATGGAATAGTAATCTTACGACATTTCAATAACATTGAAAACAGTACTGAAATCATGTAATATTCAACCAAAGACCTTTTTTCAGTAATCATTTTATTTGTTCACTCTCCGTGCGATGCCTCCCATTTTGAGGGGCTAAATATATTGGGATTTAATTGAGATATTATGACCGTTTCTTTTTTAAGCGTGCGGCCCTCAGTGATTTTGACCGTTTCAAGTTGCGCAAAGCCCGACAAATACGAAACAAGCTGAGAACCGATGCTTTCTACCGGTTAAAGAGGGTCACGAAGAAATCCAAGGCCGCCGCTGGTACCAAGGCCAAAAGCACCGCGAAACCCGCCGCTAAAACTGCAAAAGTCGCTAAAACAGTCAAATCTGCGAAGAAATAATTGTACGCAACACTGATTAAAATGTATATTTGAAAAAATAATTCCGAAATCGTCGTTGCTATATCTTTTGTCCTGCTTCGTCGCCTCGTCGTATGAAATTTTCAACATTTTTCAATTTTTTTTTTTTTTCTTCCACTTGACCGAAAATCTATCGATGGATATAAGAAAAAATGCAACGTCAATTCATTGGATGATATTCGTCGTCGTTCTTTAATTTTTCATTACAATCTCATCGTCTTCTAATTTTATTTCTACTATTAGATAATAGGTGATAATAATTATGAAATTGTTCATTCTCGTCGATATGAAATTTGATTTAGCCTAATTCTATTCTCCAATTCTTACTTCATAATATTCTATACGTAGCGCAGTAAATTCAGTTCCGTCCGGCTCTCGTTTGACGGGAGCAACGTTCCTGTCTTGAATTCTTCAATGGGTTTGTTCCATTCGAGGAATTCGTAAAGAATGGAAAAGAAAGAAAATGGGCGAGGGGTCAAGGAAGTTTAAAATTTACATAATTCAAACTCACTCATCGCTAATCCAATGTTAACGCGGCTGTTTATCACTATCACGTGCTTTAACCTTAGTACCTACAGATATATTGTTAATTAATTAATACGTCGTGTACTACAGGAATAATGATATTTTTCTCGGTTGTGTGCAATATCCAATTATCAATATGAAGCGCGAACCCGCGCAACTATGCGTTATTTGATTCTCATGTTCCGCTGTTTTATCTTTTTTTTTTTTTTTTCAAATTTTCGCCAGAGTCGCGATTTGATTATCTACAATTATAGTGAATATATTTCACAAGTGTGTAACACGGGAGATATAGTTGCTCCGAAATGAATCAATGAGAGCTATATCCGATGGCGGAAGAAATTTTTCCAGCTATTATTCACGGCGAGTATTATTCGTTCGCTTCGAGTGAATAGTTTTTTTGTCAGTTCATCATTCGTCAGCTCTTCCATAGTTAGATATTCGGAACATTCAACGAGTTAACATTTCATTATTATTAATAAATAAATAAATAGGACGTACCAGACGTTTAATGCCGCAATAGCTTATTTATAGTACGATCACAGTCAAACCCACCCTTCTTTTTTCCGCATCAAAGCAGCGATCAACGCTCTTTCTTTTTTAATGTTCATGCGATACACAACTCACAATGTTGAAGTGAGCGTTCTTTTTTCTCCCTCCCTCCCTCCCTCTCTCTCTCTCTGTTTTGGCTAAACGAAGGGGATTATGATTTTTAATTTTTGTTCATTCCCCTATCGGATCATACGCCATTCTTATTCTTATGATGGGAGGCGTCTTTTCTACTGTAATACAATTAAATAGTAGAGATAACGTTGAAATTAAAATTTCTTTCAATATTTGTATACTATATGCATTGTGGGAATATCATTATCAATCATCGCGATCTCTCGGCGGAGTTGATTTTTTATGCCGCTGTCGTTACAGTTTCAATATGTTCTATAGATTCTTTGAGACCGGAAACAACGGGCTTCTCGTAAATCACTATCCAATCATCAGTGAGAACGCTTAGCCAAAAGCCCTGATTGGTCCGGTTTTAAAATTGGTAATTTGTAATTAGCGAGTACAGTTTTTCCGGTACACGCAAAAAACTTTTATTGATCGCGATCTAATATTTCATTTCGATGGTGAATTCACCTTAACCGGTAGTAATTCATTTCAAAACAATCTTAAAAAGATCGTTGCTTCGACTCATTATTTAACATTATTAGATACTATATCGATTAAGTTGGAATACTTGTTTTTTTTTTCTATTCGATATTGCACTGCAGCGTAAAGGTATTCAACTACACTCCAAAAATCAACTATATACATATGTATTATGTATAGATTGAAAAATTAAGACTCTTGCTGCTGTAGCAACGAACGGTAATGACCGCACCAAAATGCGAATTTATCGAGAAAAAAAAAATCGATCGCCGTTTGAAACGTTTGAATTCTTGAAGAAATTTTAGTTTGGCGCATCCAAGTGTAAGCAACGAAAGTGTGCCATTGTTTTATATATCTGTACACGAAGGATTATTACGTTTGTATGATGAATTTAGAGCTTTTTTGTCGTTATATTATGAACAATTTGGCGGCCGGTCTATTCCGTTGATGAGAATATGTCAAAGTATTTAATTGATGTTACCGTAAGAGGTAAAACCCAAGATTACGAAGAGTGCGCGAGTGCAATTATTCGTTGTTATCGCGTAAAAATAGATTCCACCGCAACGATAACATTGATGAAAGCTTCAGGTTTTATATATTTTGTTGCATGTTTAACCGTGACAGACGCGATGCAGCGTGAATCAACCCGGCACATTCTAACTTGAGTAGGTAGTAATAACAATAATAATAACGATAATTTTCGATTCAACCTCATAATTAACGGGCTCGAAATTTTAGGGGTTCGTTATTATTATTAATATGATTATTTTGACGTCAATTGAATTGTCAGCGCTTGTTAATTATTAATCAAGTACTATCACAAATTGATAATGAGTGTAGTTTTGTTTGAGCGTTGTGCAAACGTATCGAAAATTGAAAGAAATGGCACCGTCCAATATATATGTGGACAATTTGAACGAAAAATATTCAATTATCTTGGTAGCACTGAAAAGTCCACGGTGGAAATATTAAGTTCCATCATAAATGCGAAAATATGATCGATTATCGGTTTCCTGTTTTTTTTTTGTTTGTTTACCTTTATGACGAAGACGAAAATTTACTTTTGCACCATCTTAATCAGATGATATCTATCGTGGGAGACGTATATTTACAATATCTAAGAAAAAAAAAACTGAATGTCTTGGACGTTTCTCGAATAATTGGTATTTCATCTATGAAAATTGCAAAAAATAGTCCGTTCGATATTATACGGTCTGTGCGTACATACGTACATCGCGGTAGATATGACGGATTCGTTGGTAAAAAAAAAAAAAAAAAAAATACAAAGGAAAAAAATGTACAAAAGTAAAATTTGAACGAAACATGCAAATGTTCTACTGTACATTTTTACGCAATAGCTCGTATATAAATAATTGTTTTCCGATTGAATATAAATAGTAACAAGTGTAGAGCATAAAGAATTTAAAAATATGGGAATGGAGAGAAAAAAATTCATTGTATCTGGTCTAGAGGTATTTTTAGTGAAAAATGGTCGGAAGATCGCGCTTGGCCTAGAGCTAAACTCGTTAAGGGGAAGGGTCGGTCGGGAAAATTCGTCGCTAGTGCGAGAGAGATGCAAGATGACGGATTCGCGCGACCGATGCTTAGCCTCAAGAGCGATTGAAATGAGGGAATAAAATTTGGATGAATATAGAGTGTATATGACGCGTACGCGAAACAAAAGATAATAGGAAATAAAATTAAGTAAGGTTGATTGATTGGACGCCGGGGGCCGTTGCGGGTCACCCGACGGATGTTTATAGCTACGTGGACGCCGCGAGGCTTATCGACGTTGACTCGGTGACGGCAGATCGGGGTTTTGCGTCCAACGAATCGTACAATGGAAATTCACAGCAGAGTATAAATTTCAAAAACCACGGTACTTCACCGTATATTGCTGGTGGTACCGGAATTAAGGGCGAGGTCGTTTGCTTGTACTGACGATATTCCGCGTTGCTGCAAAAACAAATGCATCGTTATTCGATATTAGGATATTAGGAGGGTTGCTGCTTTCCTGATGAATATTACGGGACGAGACGACGACGGGGGTGTGGAATGAAAAGTGAAAAATAAAAAAAATAAAAAAAACTTACTCTCGATATCTTTCATCCGATGCTTTCTCCAAAAGTGGCATACCCGATAAAAACAAGAGTATTATCGTGGTGAAAATTGGCGATGCGATTGCGACCCATTCCGGTCCTTCGATTACGTTCAGAGATATAACAAATATCCCCCACCAGACGACAATTTCCCCAAAGTAATTCGGATGCCTGGATAATCTCCACAGTCCTAAACGTACACGTTCGAATTGCACTCTCGTTCTAAGATTCTACTTATTTCGATTGTATCATCCTTGAGATAAATAAATGTTTAAATAATTTTGCTTCGATCGTACCGTCGTTGCACCATTTTCCATTATTGACCGGATCTTGTCGGAAAGCAAACTTCTGAAGGTCCGCGTATGTCTCTGCCAAAAGGCCGACTATAAACATTCCTGTCCCGGCGCTGTCAAGGGTGGTCATGGTTTTTGGTGCAGGTGGAATTTTGTGTCGCGGCGAGTTGATGAATATAACAGGTAGACTCACCACGTAAACCCATATCGCCTGAAACACATATGGAAAATGTTTATCGTTTTTGGTACAACTTAAATATCTTCGCAACGACGCGATAGAGATGGAAAAGCGGTACGAATCATTGCGCGCCTCGAATCCCGCAAATCGCGGTGGTAACGGGGATAGGAGAAAGTTACGATTGTATAAGCAAGGCACCATAGAAGCAGAGGAAGAGAAGGAAGTTACGATATAGGTAGAAGAAAAAGTGGGTGATTTTGACTAACCTGAAAGGTCCAAAAAACGGCGAAACGTATGACATTGCTCCGGCGGTCATCGAACCTTTTGTCTCTACCAATCTTGATGATTCTGTATAGAAGGTAGCCGGAGAGACGAGCACCCCAGACGCATACGAATAAAGTAACCATCAGTTGTCGACTATCGTACGTCTATAATCAAGTTTAACGCAAGATTAACGCACATTATTCGTAGACGAAGTTGTGTGATAAACAAATGTAAATATATTGTCGAAGCAACACCTTGCCGACTTGTCCAAGAAAGAAGGTAAGAAGGGCGAGAATAATGAAGTTGGTACCACCAGCAAAATCCGTCAACTTGTCCATTTGAAAAGTCGCGGCAATTGTGAAAAATATCAATTGCATCCCCACCGTAACGATAGCGCTTACAGCAAGGTGATCTTCGTCAAGTATGTCAATAGCCATTTTTTCAGTCACTTTTATTCGGACCTTTTCGCGGCGGCTCGATAGTCACGGACCTGCTGGGTGGGAAAGCCGAAAATTATTGATAACAACGTACGCGCCGTTGCACATGCATTCGCCTGTCGCGACGGTCCCGCCGTTTGCACGCGCCAATATATAAATCATAAAAGCAGCGAATGCTGCATGGACCAAATAAATAGGTCGATGCATAATCCCGTCGACGCATATATTTATAAATTTATAAACATTAAAAAATAGGTATATCTACCAAAATTGTTTGTATTTTAATGCTGCAATCGCATCTTCTAGTAATAATTACGCCGAGTAAAATTAAATGACTGGCATGACATACAACTATATATAATACAATATATTTTTGTCGTTGTAGCCTATAGTTTTACGTCGTCGCGCGTCAACCATAACGTTTTCTCAATTTGCCCACCCCCATTCCGACCGATTAAATATTTGCTCCTTCGCTCCGTGATTGATTAAAATTATTCAGTAATAGTAATAATAAACATTAATATAATTCATTCTAATTTCAACTATTTACATAATTTTAATTTCGAAAAAAATGTCAGTCCTGCTAGCAAAAAAATAATTCAGCATACGATATTCTGTCTAGATCTAATATTAATTAACGCTACTCTGGAATTTATTGCTCAATTTCTTTTATTATTGTGTGATCACGCGTGTTTTCGAAAGCTATAGCGCAGGGTATTATCTATATAATTTTCATTTGTTATTTGAAAAATGAAAAAACTATCGAGGGTGGCAAAAAGAACGGAAGCAAAGATTTTCTCCGTTCGTACTTATTTTTCCCTTTTTGTTCCTCTCTTCTACTCTATATCCGCATGACTGCATGGCAAATGGCAATGTGTGCTGCCGTTGGCAGAAAAATTGTTATGTTTACTCCAGTGCATTACGATTTACGATATGCTATACTGTCTAATGCTGGTGACCGGTGGCGTAACTACATGTCGGGTCGCGACGATACAACTCCCTCTAGGAGAGCAGCAGTGAAAGCTCATTTACCGGGGGGCGCCCCCGGGCGAGTGGCCGGGCGGCAGTTTACAGAAATCAATACATTAGCAGAATGCAGGATATTTGAAATGCGTCAACCAAAATAGCCCCACTACTGATATTCGCGCTAATCATGCGTCCAGATATTTCCCAATAATCTAATAAATATTTGTAACAGTATCAAATAAAATAACACATCCAATATACGCAGGATTTTTATTTTTTACCGATATGGATGTGAACGAACGGAATATGAATATATATATATACATATATATACAGGTATATGGACCAGATATATTATTACTTGGAATTTTCGTTCGACAGAGATGAAACGGAGGTTGTGCGAAAAAAATTAACTTATAAATGTCAGGTTTATCATAAAACTCGATTTACCAAGTGCCTCACAAATCATATAAGATCACAAAGATCAGCTGCTAGGCTGCTGCTCACGCACAAAACCGTAATATTTTTTACCAAACAAAAAACACTCGAAAAACGAAATAAAAATATTCAAAATTATTATAACTTTTTCAATGTCGCCTACTTGCAAATGTTGTACGGTCGCGATGAGATTTCATACATCACACACAGTTCGCATATCAAGAACGTTTGAATAATTGCCGCACATATATACGTAGATATATATATATATCAAATAAAAAATCTCAGTATCGAAGATATTGGAGCATTAATTATATCGTAAATATAGTGGCGGCGGCGACGGCGTTTTTTAGTCGCGATGGTTTATCGCGATTTCAAAAATCGAGATAATATTCGTTTGACGCTGGGGATAGAGGTGAGGGAGGGATAAAATAATTCGACTGTGAGAAAAAATGTGAGTAAATGGAACGCAAGGTAGGAGCAAGTGAGAATCTTATTGCATTTACGGAACGGTACTAGAATTTGGAATCACGAAGACGAGGTTGTTCGCTAGCGCGAGTAACCCTAGACTCAGCATTAACATAGATTTTCTACAATCGCCCGTAAATTGTTGAGACACTACTTTACCATCACGGACTGGCATGTTATTGACAGCAAAGCGACGAGCAGGGAGATCTCTCCGTTGGTCCAACAGAACGGTGTTTCGTCGTAGGATAGCAGCGACCAACTCGGGAGCGGTGTGAACTTGGACCCCCGACTTTGACTTTTCAAATTTTTTCTAATTCTAATCGTTTCTCGGGATGAATTTCGAAACTAACAAAAAAACCCTTGCGACGGTGGCGGCGATACTCGAGGCAGTCCTATAAAAAAATTAGTAGAAGCTCATCCAACAAATCTTTAATACATTTTAACCATCTTCTACAAACGAATTACAATAGTTTAGAATTGGTTAATATTTGAATAGTTGACGTCGGGGCGGGGGCCACCAAAGTAATTCAACTACCTCCTTCTCTGCCCCCGGCATCAAAGATCTCCCTCCCCCTCGCCCTATCCTTACTCCCAGGGAGACTAGAGAGAAGGAGTGGACACGCCATAGGAAAATAAGTAGTAACGGCGTCCTCAAAATCCCGTCTTGAATCAGTTCTTAGCTCTGCCACTAGGTATAAAAATCCTACATGTATATAGTAATAAAATTAGTCCACACGATGAAAGTGACCTTTCTGCGCTTGCGCAATAGAAAAAAAGCCTCTAACCCAAATTCCAGTATATTGGGCAGGATATTGGAGATTAAAAAGATTATTTATTGTCTTCAGTGCGTGGTTTCGTGTCGTGTGTGGAAAAGTTAAATTTTGCAAAGAACATTTTGTGTCGACGATTTTAACGTAAACATAAACACTGCACGTATTTTGAAAAATCGAGGTTAGGAAATAAGTAGTAACAGTATGTCTGATCTAATAGGATCTTTACCGATACAGCGCCGCCGCTTCAAGCTCGGATTTCGTATACATTTTAGAAGCACGCTGTGTCCACTCTTTCTCTCTAGTCTCCCTGATCTGCCCTGATAGCCTCTGCACACCGCACGCGATGAGCGATGAGCGATAGCCAATGAGACCTCTGCTTTTCCGAACGTCATCCGCCGCGAGCTCCCTCGCGACGTCGCTCACGGAGTTGACCAAGTTTCTACTTTCATCGCTTGACGCTCGCGACCAGCGACGGCGCGTTCTGCAGTCGACATTTTTAAGCCAGTATAATCGTTCTGTCTCTATCCAACACATAGAGAATGAAAAAGTACAATGAAAGGATGAGTTTTCGAACGCGCACGCAATAATGTATAGAGTAATCGAAAATCCAAGTGCTGTTTACCATTAACATGTCATTTTTATTTTCTTTTATTGATTTACACATATATTTTAGCAATTTTTTAGCACTTCACCATTTGTTTACCACGTAACCTCACTTTCAATGTCTTGTGTACTGTTGCGATGCTTGTCGCTTGCGTCGCTCGTCGCTCGCAGTATGAACATAGGAAAATAAATTTTCACGAACGCGTCGCTCATCGCTCATCGCGCGCAGTGTGCAAAAAACATGTATTTAACACTGATATATGTCAATTTGTATCTATTTTCACGGTGCGCGGCGTGATGTTAACGAAACTATGCCGTGGTCGCAGACGATATTGACCGATAGCTTAAGGTTATATTTACTCGATTACACAATTACGTATGACATTCTTACGCCAAATAGTATTCAACAGTAGCGTTGGGATAAAGTCATCAGTTTTGTATTATAATATGCCGAATTACTGTGCAAAAGAGTGTAATTGCAATTTATTCCCAAAAGATCCCACCGTGAAAATAGACAGTGTCGCCGCCATCAAGGTTGGTCATATCCGTCGAAATAGGCGTTCATTCTCCTCACCCTTCAGGCTTCACACCCCTCTGGCTGCTAAGGCTTCTCCGTCCATGTCTAGAGTACGTATCTCTGGTGAAATGAGTGGAAAAAAGAAGAAATAGCGAGCCCAACGTCCAACATCCGACATAAAAATCCGTCATCAATATAATACGATAAATAAAGAAAAAATATTTAATTGATCGCGCACGGTAGCGGGGCTACGGCAAGAGTTATCAACGCGATAATCGCGTATACGCAGAAGGGACGAGTTAGGCACGAAATAACGATACTATTTCTATTTATTAAGAAATAATATAACAAATAGCGCGAGAACGAAATAAGACGTAAAAGCAAAAAAAGAATGGAGGCCGAGAGCGCCGATACCGCCGAGAACGCTGAGATTCTGGAACTCGAAGACGGCGAGGTTGTCGATGACGAGGTCAGCTGTATTTTTTATTTGTATGCCGCTTGAGAAATAGATATTATTGTCCATTGGTACGATTAAAACGTACTTTTTGTTAGTTGATAATAATGAAACCGAAATTTGTAGAGGAATTAAAAGAATAACATATATTTTTTGGTGGTTTCGTCGGGATATTAAATTTATGAAAAACCATAAGACAGTCAAGGTTCGTCGATGCTCTATCCGTAAAGGAAAAACGGCGGGCTATTTGCAATTTGTTGCATCGGCGGAGCAAAATTAATAAGATTGAGGGCTTACGTACACCTAGAGGTGCCAAAAATATGGCCGATTGCAATGATTTTGTTTTATACCAAAAAAATGTGTCTATCGAAACAACTTTTTGTTCATTTCAAAAGCCATATTGTTGTCGATGAAATTGGAAAATTTCATAAATAAAGGAAAAAATTAGACGAGCCGTGGTCTCTGTTTTTGTGAAACAGTTTTTCGCAAAACGCCATTTATGGTAATCACGATTCACGTTCAAGAAAAAAACTTGACAAAGACTAAAGATATGATCGTGTAAACTGTTAACATTTTAAAAAACCTATTTTCAGAAAAAATTATTCCAAGGTTTAAGTGCCTCTCAAATTGAGATGAAATATTTTTCTCATACTTACGAGTTGCGATCGATACCTCAAAAATTTTCATAAATTGTGAACAAAGGGTGATACTATGGAATAAAAATATTTTTGAAAAATTGATTTTTTTTACCTCTGGGTGTATATAAACCCTTAAATAATTTTGTTTCTTGTATACAGGCGATAGATGATTTTGGTAGTTACAACATACTCCAAAGGCCGCACGTAGCGAAGAGCCATGACAAACAAACTAAAGATAATTACACGGACGAATCGGAAGAGACATCGGCATCTGCGAGCGATTCAGATTCTGACTCTAGCCTGGTAAAAGTTAAGAGGCCCAAGGTGAAAATAAAGCGCAGAAGAATGGAATCCCAAAGCGGCAGAGACAAAAGCGGCGATAAGTACAAAATATGGTGTACTCAAGTGCAGGAGGAGTCGTTGACGGAAAATCTTGTATCCTGCGGCGTCACTAAAAAATTGTATCAGGGTCGTAACGTGGAGAACTACGATTTTCCACTGCGCTATGATCCTATGAATGGTGCCAAGGACGAAACGAACAATAGTTCCGAGGAGGATGAGGAGGAGGGACGGTCCCCGGCAAGGCTGAGTAACAAGAGGACGAACGCCGATAGAAAAAACGTCAAATTAAGACTAGGAAAAAGACGAAATTCCATGGAAGTCGACAAGCAGAAAGGCTCCGTCAAAATAATGGCTGAATTGAGAGTAAATGGAGAATCGTCGACCGACGATCAAGTCGCCGCTGACATAGCCGAGAAACTTAACGAAAAAAAGGATTCTTTGATAAGTCAGTAAATTACATTTCACACTAACGCTTAAATAATAAAAAAAAAATTAAAAATGGATAAATGAGAGTAACGCGTGATTGTCTCTGCTCGAACATTTGCAATTGTGTAAAGCGAAAAACGTCGAATTTTGCGCATAATCGTTTTGTTCGAACAAATGTTATATTTCACCGAATAGCACATAGTTAGCCATCCTTTTTGGGGTGTTTGTGTCTTTCAATTGTATACCGCATCAATTTTTCATACCGGTTTGCGTAAAAAAATTGCCTAATACAGTGGCGTGCAAAAGTTTCGGACCACCCTATTTTTTATGCACATTGAACAGAAATATGGTGGTGGGAGAAAAACAAACGAGTAGTGATAATACGTAATCACTTATATTTAGAAACAATAGGTTGTATACATTGATATCGATCTTAAATCATTAATTGTTCAACAATTTTTTATAACTGGCTTTGCAAAAGTATTGGGCCGCGTACTTTTGGGTATGAAGAAAATAACAAAAAGCTTGAAAAATAAGGATGCATGTCTTGGTCTTCTCCGCTCGACTCAATACTTTGTTGCCATGCCCTTAGCAGCCATGACTGCAGCGCACCGACGAGGCACAGACCCAATTAGTTATTTGATTCGTTCTTGTGGCAATTTTTCCCATTCACTTCGCAAATGGTTCCACAATTCCGTTTTGTTGGAGTAATTTTTCGTTCCAATACGATGCTTGAGGTCTTGCCACAGGTGTTCAATAGGATTTAAATCCGATGACTGCGATGGCCAGTCAAGAAGGCGCACTTTCCGGCTTTGAAGAAAAATCATTATCGTGTTGAAAAACCCAACCACGCAGCAAATTTTTCGTTGCAAATGGGAGCATATGATCTTGTCGTATGTTCCTGTACATTGCAGCATCCATATTGCTATGAATTTCCACCAGCGGACCAACGCCATCATCAGAAAATGCTCCCCAAACTTTAATGTTTCCGCCACCGTGTTTTACGGTAGGAATTTGGTACCTTACATTATATCTGGTACCTGCTGGATGTTTTACGTACTTCCGACCATCACTTCCGAATAATTGAAATTTCGATTCATCGGAAAAAAGTACTTTTCACCAATCTGATACCGTCCAGCGCTGATATTTTTTCACAAAGTCTAATCTAGCCTTCTTATTCTTTTTGCTAATCAATGGTTTTTTTTACACCAACACGTTCAATCAGCCCTGCAGCTTTGAGACATCGAGATACCGTACTCCGACTAGCATCAGCTAGATTTTCACATCGCAATTCCCGGGAAACATCTGCAGCACTTTTTCGTGGATCTACAATGCACTTCCTTTTTATAATTTCGTCGACGCGATTCAAAGTTTTTCGCGGTCTATCGCTCCGATTTTTGTCCCACAGTGAGTTTGTTAATTTATATTTAGTAATAATACGATTAACGGTACTTTTGCCAATAGACAAAGTCTCCGCAAAATCGCGAGAACTTTTTCCTTCTGACGAAAGTTTTAACACGATTTCGCGAAGCTGAATATTCGTGTGTTTCGGCATTGTAGCAGAAAGGAGACTGATTTTCCATTGTAGGACATGTTTTGAAACTAATGAGGAAAAAAATGTAAACAAACCGTGCGTACGAAGTCGCGGCGATATAGTGGCCCGATACTTTTGCACACCGACCAAAGTCATTCCACGTAGTACACGAAAAATACCCCATAATTAAATATAATATACGACGTTGTTACCTTCATTCTAACTCTCTTGAATATTTTGAACAATGAACGAGTGGATAAATAAAATATTTTATCAGTTAACTGGAAAAAATAGGGTGGCCCGAAACTTTTGCACGCCACTGTATATCTCCTAATATCCCCCCTTGTCACAATTACAGAACAATATTCGAACCAAATAATGGCACTTTTTTGTTCTAGTCGTACATACAGAAAATATACGAAAGCACCGCTTGTAACCTCTCGGTTACGATAAAAAAAAAAAAGTCCTAATATCTTGTTTCGCGCAAAGAAATTTTTCTGAAATCTCCCTAAAAATAACGTAGTTTCCGTTGTGTTTATGTTGCCCGTACAGAAAGAGTGGTCGACATAATAGGTAAGGAAGAGGCGATCGAGTTTTACGAGAAAACGAGAAAAATCGAGGAAGCTGGCGGAATGTTGATAATGAACGGATCGCGAAGAAGAACAGCGGGTGGGATTTATCTCTGGCTCGTGAAGAATAATGAACACATACCGCAAGAAAAGATAAGAGAAATATTTTCAATGGACAAGAAACAAACGGCTGAGCAGCGCAAGAAAGTGGATGCTTCGAATCGTCGACAAAAGACCCAAGAATTGATGCGAAGCCTGGACAGTAAGTACTTGATCTTTTGAGTTAACGAATCAAATGTTTATTTGATCCTAATGGAATCCACGTTATTGGAGCTCACTCGGGAGATTAAAATATGTTTACTTCCTCTTTAATTTTGTGCTTCTTTAAAATAATACGTCATTTATTTGGAAACGTCAAGACAAAACGTTGCAATTTGATGGATCATTAAATTTGTTTAGACGGTTCGGAGAAAGATTTGCCAGCTTTGCTCACCCGAGCCGAATTATCGACGAGGCAAATTGCCGAAGAAGCGAGATTACGGCGCGGCGAAGGTATGGACAGAAATTTGCCCGATTCCGAGCGAACAGTTTCAAATCCACCGCCAAGTCCCGTTACCGACGATCCCGATCACTCCGAGCATCATCATCATCATCATCATCATCAGCAGCACCAGCACCAGCACCAACATCATCCTTATCAACAACGACAACAACAACAACAACAACATCATCAACCGCCACCACGAGAGAATCACCATCATTGCGCCAGTCCACCACCTGGACAGCGACGGGTGCAAAACTATAACGACGATTTTCTCGACATTGGTCTTGACGTTGACAGTATGGAGGTCTTTTAAATATAATATTAAAAATCCCCACCATACCCTATCCACATCTTTCATCCACTCATCACCCCCTCATTCCTCATCATGTTGAAGTTTGCTTCAATGTGATACAGTGAAATTCATATTTTTTCAGTATTTTGAATTGAATTTTGAATTAAATTGAAAGATAGCGACAAATATGTCGCCTTCGACGTACGATGCAAGCTTCAGAACAATCATCCTTCGTTAACCATGATTCAACGTTTGCACAGATGACGAAATATTTATTATTATTTAAAAGAAAAGTAAACCAAAAAAACGGCACATCTCGAACCTTCGGAGTGTGGTGGTGGTGGTGGTGGTGGTGGTGGTGGTGGTGGTGGTGGACTCCGAGAAAGAAAAATCGCCGAAAAATGAATCGAAGGAAAAAACAGACGTTCTATCTTTCCAGTGATTATCTTAATTTTTATTTATTTGCGATGACCAAACGGATCTCTCGCCAATTTGTTTTTCCCGCATATTGTACATACCACACACCACGAAGTAATTGACGATTGTTCCCGTTTGCACCAATCGATTAATTATCGTTGCGTTTCACTTATTTCTTTTCGATTACATCTTGATTGTCTTGAAAATCATATGATTCGGAGGATTAACAACGAATGTGACATAGACCCGATAAATAATCGTTAAGACGAGATAAGGGAAGAAGAAGGCTCTCGAGACACGAGAAAAAGTAGTCGTTGGTTTATGAAAAGAAAGCAGTTTGATCGTATGATGGTATTCATTAATTTATTATATGGTTTAATAGAGTACACTTTGTAATTATTATTCGGCGTCGCGGAGGTAACCTTTGGATGGATACACTCGAAATTACAATACCACTGCCACTGCCTGTGTTAAACTATTCACAAGGGCTTTGATAATCGTGACGCTGAACGCAACACGAGAGAATTTCGAGACTCATCGGGCAACAACAAATAATCGATGATACGTATGGAACCACAACTGTTAGGAAAAAAAAAATAATTTTTTGGCGCTGAAGCGTCAATGTCGATGTTATTGATAGTCGTTAACGCGTTTAATAAAATAATGTTTTGTAATATATTGAAATTAGCAAATATTTTCCTCGTTATTTTTTGCCGGTTACAACTAATTGGAGAATGAGAATTAATCGTCCCTTTTGAATAATAAAGAGACAAATGATCCATCGTAATGAATAACGGTTGGACAATCTTATCAGATTTTCGGTTCGCTAAGTCTCGGAAGTGCTTTAGTCGGGACTTTTCGTCGGAACAATACCGCCGATTTTGGGACTTTTTTTATAGTCGGAACGACGAATTCGCCCTGACGAATATTCATCGGTGTTGCAGTCATCGACGTTGCGCATCCCGAGTTTATAGTCGAGCTCGATGCGCGAGACACGTTTGAAAATCCAGGACTTGGCTCATAGCGGTTGCTGTAATATACATTGGGATACAGCGATTCATTATTAATGCGGCCAAATTATATTCAATTTTTGTGTCGTTTAAATATATCCCCGCTTTTGCAGAATTTTGGGGGACATTATTTAACGGAGATAGACTTACGAATGTTCAAAAGATGGTTCTAGGGACGATTTCCACTTAGCTCCGATCGATCGGGATCCATTGAAATTTCGTCGTCGTTCTACATTGGAATCGACCGGATCAACCGGTGTATTATTGCCATCCCTATTGCTGTTGCTGCATCTACTTCCATAGATTTTTGGTGTCTCGAAAAATGGTATACTTGTATTGGCTGATGGAACCACGTCAACACGTTGATCAATCGATTGTGTTTTATAAACTTTTAGCGAAGCGAGCAATTTGTTGACGAGGTCCACCTTGTTTTTGTAGCGAATACGCTCGTCTTTCACTGAGTTTTGTGATTCTTCATAGCATCTTTTTGCACGCTCGTATTTTTTTTCCTAAAAAATATGTCGAAATACGGACCAACAGCGCAGATACACAACTAAGATAATTGTTCTGCAATTTATAAAGCCGCTCTTTTTTTAGTAGCAACTAAAAGAAATGCGCGTCGGAAGTAAATCTAATAAAATAATTGTTGATAAAATTATTTGTTGCGTGTATCGTATATTACGAGCGAGGGCGCGCGCGCGCGCGTATATAGGTACCATTTGTTCAAGGCCACGGAGAGAAATAATGAGCTGCTCGTCGTGAAATTGCATCGCTTTTTTCGTTTGTTCTGCAAAGCGTGTAGCTGGTGAAAAATAATTCATCACCGTCTCGAGTCTTGGCGGTTTCGTCAATGTCATCGAGCGAGAAATAAAGGTTTCACACTCGTAGCATCTTGAAGCGGCTACAAAACTCCATTTCTATTACGAGAAGGCTTGATTTTTTTTCCCACACTTTTTTTTTTGTACATGCTACATTCTTCATAGGAATATATTTTTAATTACCTTTGGTCAAGCAGCAATCACAAAATACGTGACCACACGGAGTCATGCTAAAGTTTCTGTCTGATTTTACTAAAAGATCGTAACACTTGTTACACCTGAGCCACTCCATTTTTTCTTCTTTACACTTCACTCTCTATTGATGCTCCTGCCGCGTAAATGTTTTTTTCTATTACAGCCAAAATTGCTCCAATTCGTTCGCTTATTCTGCTATTAAATCAAATAATCAATACGATTTTCTTATTTGTCATATTTATACAGTACTTGAATTGGTTTTGATTCCGTGTTTATGATATGTGCTTTTAGTTTTTGCAACAACGCGGTGTGTGGAGTCTGTTCTCGTTACAAGTAGTATAGTATTATATCCGCGCGCGCGAGAGACCGCAGCGACGACTTGTCGTGAATGGTGATGTACTCACAGCGTACGGAATACGGCACCTACGACTCACAACAGTATGGAACATCATACAAATGATGCAAATAACTATCTCATCATAATATATTTCTTCAATGAACAAAGAATCATATAAGTATACATGTGTGAATATTGACACTCCTTTGACACGTTATTTCGTTGAAATATACAATGACAAGTATAATTTTTAATTTATATTTTATAAATAACATTTAGGGCTGGTTGTTCCACCTTCTGGTAAATTTTACCTGACGGTTGTAGCATCCTTTAACTATCAGATAAAATTTACTTGGAGGTGGAACAACTGTCCCTTAAGGCTAGGAGTCATATATACCGACTGAGCCGCCAGGAGTGCGAGAAAGATAGCTGCAAATTTCGAAAGTGAAATTCTTCGACACGGTTTGATCGATTACAAAAAGGCCCTGTCAGTCCATTTTTGCCATCGTCCTGCGTGGGCTGACAGAGCCTTTTTGTAATCGATCAAATCGTATCGATGAATTTCAACTTGGAAAATTCGAGGTGAGGTTAGGTGACTGACCCATCCCCTTAATATGTAAGTGCAAGAAATGCGGCGTTTCCTCGCTAGCGCGTGCAGTAGAGTCGTACATATGATTTTACGTTCGACGTTGCTATAGCTCCTACTGAACACTCGAGTACCAACGGCGCGCGCATGTCCGTAAAAACGATATGGCAACGCTGTGAGGCTCAAAAGCATTGCGGCGATGATCCCCGCGACGCGTGTAACGACGTTTGGAATTCGCCCGTTGGCCGGTACGGGAACCCAGAGGCCAGGAGGGATCGCTTCTGTCGAGGCCCCTCCAAAAAGAAAGAAGAAGAAGAAGAAGACGTTTGGAATTCTAGCGCGTGTGACTGAGGGTTAGTTGTTACACGAGGATTGAAATATCGGATTCTTCAACAATGAATTTGGTTGACTGTGTAATTGATGAGATCGCGCTTGAAGGTTTAGATGGTATAACTCTGGAAGGTTAGTCTTGGATTTTTTTGGTTTACCGGTATTGTTAAGGAATTTGGTCAAACAATCGAAAGCCTTTTGAAGGCACGATAAGTCAATACAATTTGAAATTTGTGGCTATTTTATTATTTTTTGTAGCGCTATGGGATCGAATAGCGTTGAGATTTCATGAAAAGGTTGCACCATCCCAAGGGTTGAAGGAGCAAATATGGCATGTATGCTTGCAAGCGCGGCCACTGTCGTTTTTCCTGCTGGAAAAAGAGCGAGACAAGCTCATTATTTTTGACCGTTATGAGTTCGTGGATCCTGATCTTGGAATAATTCTTGAATCGGTGAGTTGATCGCTATAGCAAGAAACGCACGAGACGGAAGATAAAATTTAAAAAAAATCATGCAAGGGAGAAGTTTTGCCAAAGCGTTTTTCTATAGAATTTATTAAAATCTCGAGGATACATTTGGGACGCTCTCAAATAATTACATGCAAAATTTCAGAAAGGTCCACCATACCGTATTCGAGATATTGGAAATCAAAAAGATTGCACGGTTTTACATGCGTTCTTTTGGGGAGCGGTAGAAAATTTCACATTTCACGCTATAACTTGGAAATTTTTCTATAGATTTTTTCTTTTTTTTTCATTCTCATATATTATACATTTTTCCATTCTATTACACATTTTCCCTGAAAGTTTTCGCGTTTTTACTTTCCTTCAAGATATAACGACTAACATTATTAGATTATTGACCAAAGAGTTGAGTTTTGATTTTTAATTTCAAACAAATTTTCAAGAATGACGTCAACAAAATGAAAATGGCGTTATTCGTGCGAATTTTCCAATTCCTATTTGTTTAAAACATTTCCGAGAATGGTAATTGAGTTGTTGTTGTTGTTGATTGAACCGTCTCAGGAGGAAGCGCCAGACGATATTTACGAACATTGTCCGATCGACGATTGGAAGAATGGAATAAGAGGCTCTTGCTCGACGTATTACACTCGAAAAAATGTGAGCGATAACGTGCGGGATTTGAGCGTACACGAGGCGGAGACAAAGTATGGAAGAAAATTGGTGATAGTCGCGTCTCAAGCGGCAAGACAGAACGCTCTTATGGACAAATCGGTGAGTCCGACTCTGGAACTCACCATAATACAATACTGTTTCTTGGAAAGAGTCGGCAGATCGCGTTATCACGGCGAAGTGACCCAAGGAAAATTAAGTCTGGGCCTGCTGAAAGAAGATCCAAGCTCGTTATTCTATCATCGAAAATTCTTATTGCGACACAAACTCGTGACAAAACAGACGCATCATCAAAAGAGCAATGGCCAAGGTTGTAGCGGAAGTTTGTTGCATTTGCCCCGATTTTACGTCGAGAGAAAGCCCAAAGTCATCTTTCTCGCTGAAAAAGTTATCGAAATTTTAAAATTACGTCCTAATCATATTGCCGAATATGCCGAGATTAAGAAGGAATTGGGCCTCAAGAATTCCATCAAGAAGTTGTTTAAAACGTCTTTTTTTCAAAAAGTCATCAAGACCGATCTGGTGAGTCGTGGCCGCCGGGCGAGCATTACATTTCAAATCCTGATACTTTCTTTTGTTTTTTCATCATAAACGACCGGTTTTTTACGGAATTCTTGTAGTCCTTTTGGTAGAAAAAAAAATGAAGCTGCCGTTTGGTCAACGAGTCTCGAGATTCGTCAATAAATCCGTCTGTTTCGTAGGTCGTACCCTGGCGAACTCTCTATCCGGATGCTACCGATGCCGAATGGCAGTGCAAAAACAATACCGCGAAGGAGAAAACATTGAGGGTAATTCAGCTCATAGATCCAAACGTGGAAATAACTGATTTGTGGAAGGATGAATTTTCTGTAATCGAGGACGAAGATCCTTACGGTAGGAATTAAGAAACAATACTGACGATTGTTGTTTCGCAGTGTCCGCGTATAATGTTATTATCAAACGAGAATGATAAATATGAAATAATGTGTATTTTAATGAAATATAGAGTTGGACATTCGTCAACAATTGTACTCGGTGTCATTTTTGAAACAAGCAAACGTAATAATCGAAGCGAGCGGCAACGAAGGTCTGAGTCAAACGGAACTGGCGATAAAGATGGGATTACCCAATTTACAGGCCCGCTCGATTATTCGTAATTTATCAAAAATGAATATAATCGCAATGTACATGCACGACATGGGTCGCCAGCGTGTGACAAAGTACGTATCGCGAAAATTCGAGAACGGAAGTCGCATCAAACAGTTTGAGCGTGAAATGTCGAAAATGAAGAAATTTACAAAAGCCGGGATCGAAGAGCGGTCGTCTACCGTTAATGGGAACGAAGAAATATCAAAATTGTCGAGCGATAACCAACGATCCGAGACAACGAACGACGATATCGTTTCATCGATCATCGGGAAATCATCGGGATCATCGGGCGATTCAAGTTTATTCGTTGCGGCGAGAAAAATTCTTGGCAAATACAAATTAACGGGGTTGAAAAGAAGTTACAACAAAACGTTCTGTAACGTAGCTGAGATGAAACAACACCCGGTTGTCCCGGTTAAACGACGCAAGTTTATTAAATATAAAAAAGATATTTCAGATAATTTGGGGATTGAAGAATCGAAAGAGAAGCTGTCGTCGATATCCGATCCACTCGGTCAACGTGCTGCGCGACGACATCGTCCGAACGATATTATTTCTCTGAATGATTTGTCCGGTGCCGATATGATAAATAATGTACCCAACGTCACCTACAGATTGCTCAAACGTGCCAATATTATTGTCGAAGCTGTGAAAAAGCACAAAGTTATCGACGACATGACCAAATTAATGAAGGTAAATTTATCTACTACCGCTCTAAGCGTATTTTCGAACAAAAAAATCATTAATACCGACGTGCATGCCTGCGTATTAATATTTATTGTTGGTTGAATATATAAAGGTGATAACCGAGGAGGAGGAGAGGGAGGGCTACAACGTAAAAATCGACAAGAAATCACTGATAAGACTGTTGCAAAGATTGGCAAAGGACAATTTGGTGAAAAATATTAAACTGACTCTGAGTACGAACAACAAGAGCAAAAGTTTAACTTTTATATGCGATTCGAGTATCGACGTAAATCATACGGTAATAAGATCGGCCGTCGAACAGGCTAAAATAAAGCTTTGTCTCAGCGGAGGACGAAAAGTTAAGACCGTGTTGCAATCGAATGATGAAAAATTGGAACTGGTAGCGGGGGAGGATAATACGGCGGAAAAAATAGAGACGATTGAGGAATTGAACGGAAATGACGAGGTATCGAAAAAAACGTTGCCACCCGATCTCATCTACGATAGGGTAAGAACAGAACGCATCTCTCTCTCTCCCCCCCCCCCCCTCCCTCTCTCTGGTTGTATACTTGAACATTTTTTTCTCTTTCAGAAAGCAGGCCTGCGCTACGGTTACGCACCAAAATTTATTCGTATGCAAACACTTCATACTTATCTTTTTTATATAATATATCAACATCCCGGAAAACCTATGGAGTCTCGGGATAAATTAATGGACATATTACGAACGAAGGGAGTGTCGATCGATGATAAATTGGAAAAGGATATGGGTGAAGTATTCAACACGGAGATCGGTTGGAAAATGTTTGTGCCCCCGTTACCTAAGCACAATGGTACGAGTATGAGTATTATATTTATTGTTGTTGTCGTTGTACATATTAAGAGATATTTAATGGGAAATTAGATTGAAATTGGTGATTGCTGTTATTTGAAAAAGGTTGGCCAACCGGATGGGCTTTGATGTGTGACATTTTACTTCGTATGCCACTGTCGATATTTTTCAAACTCCACAAAGTATCTTACGTTATACCGGAACTCGAAGAGTACATAAATAATCCAATACGAAAACACGTACTGGTGAAGGACATCCCTGCACCAATAAGAAATGTTTTGCTCTTGCGTCGTAAATACATATTCAGTATACACGACATTATATTACGATTGTGTTACATCGGTCTATTGCAATTCGGACCACAAAAGTTCAAAGAAAAGGACAAAGTCTTTGTCTATCTCAATCGGAAAACTCAACTTATGGATACGACATCGTCGGCGGCTCATTATCACAAAATTGAGGCTAAAATTTATCCAGTTATACGATACGCGTTTACCTCGCTTCAAACGGTCGATAAGTACTGGTACAAATTGTGGACTACCTGCGTCAATACACGTTTGGGAGGTCGTCTCGTTGTTCAAGGGGAGGACATCGTTCTCGAGGATCTGACCAAGAAGAACGAAATGATCGAGGCAACGAAACCGCGTACACCGGAAGAGGCTTATATCATGGACAATGGTAACGTTCCCGGTGATCGTATGGGCGCAGCTGGCATTGATTCCGCATTTTTTGCCCATTTGAAACGTAATTGGAGCTCCGAATCCTCCAGTTATCCCTCCGATCGTTTCAATTCGCGATTTATCGAAACGCCTGAAAAAACCACGAATTTCGAGACGGAACGCAGTGGTGGTGGTGGCGGTGACGGCGGCGGTGGCGGCGGCGGCGGTGGCAACAGCAGCAGCAACGTCAACGCGTCGAGAATAAAGCCAAAACCTTTCAAATTCACGGATTATCACGGTCTTAAAAAAATTACCGGTCCCATCACGATCGATGCTATAGACTTGAGGAAAACGCAAACTAAAAAATTCACCGGCGGTGTTCGTGGTAAGGATCATTCATTAGTATTATTATTTTATGTATATTTTCCGTGAGTGCAGCGGGAGTAGCTAGGAGATTACGGGCTGCTACAGACATGCACGTACCATATAGCGAACAGCAGAACCCTCAAAAGTAGTAATAATATTTTTTTAATTGTTTCATGATAATGAATGAGAACCGATAAAAGGGTGCTGTGGTACCTCCAGCCAAAAGTCAAAAGCGTACAACAACAAAAACAACAACAACAACAACAGCAGCAGCGGCGGCGGCGACGGTGGTGGTGACAGAGGGGCTCGGATGAGCGGTCTGAAAAGCGGCAAAGCAGCCAATAGAGAAAGATCATACGTAAGGCGCGTGTTAGCACGTCCGAAGCACGTTCGCGCGCGGGTTAAATACGACGAGATCGACAACAGCGCTCTTCAACGTATGGAGAAACTTCGGGTCGATTGGGACACCCGAGAGGACAACATATTGCTCGTTTGCAAAGTAGCAATGATGTATCTGTGTCCAAAGCCTCGAAAACAAATGATTGGATTTACTTCGGTTCGTGATGTTTTACGCTCGTACTCGTTGACATCGTACAACAAAACCTCGAGAGCTTGTCAGAGGCGTCTTTTGTACATGCTGAAAAAACCAGAAACCTATCATAGCGTGACTCTCGGAGTGGAGGAATTGAAACAAGATTTTTACGTTGATCGTCGCTTCGGGGATAAAATCGATCAATTGAAGAGAGAATATTGGGGAACGCACAAATATTACGAGCAAGTTAATCTCGTATTTCGTGATCTGGTAACCCACATTGCAAATAAATATTACGACATATCGGACATAGGAAGATCAAAGTTGAATCTAAATCCCCGAACGGTCGAGGAATTTCATCTGTTTAATCGTGTTAAATACCCTAGAAGAGGAGGAGGAGGGGCGGGCACGAGCGTAACGAGTTTCAACGACGATACTAGCAACGATATACACTCGTCGACCATCAATTCGGTCATTCACAGTTCCATGTGCTGCGTCAAGGATCGAAGATCTTGGGCGTATCAATTGTTTCGTATTTATCAACAATATCCCGAGTGGTTGTTGCGAAGCGCTATGGCCAAAATTCGGGCCGATCAAATGGTTACGATAAAGAAAAATTATGCTTTTGCGATTAGAAAACAGTCGAACGCGTGTATGCCAATGAGCAGCTCGCAGTATCAATTGAGCTCGGGTTACCTTCAAAAATTTAATACCAAATTCCCCTATACCGCTTTCAACGAAGCTTACCAGTTTTTCGATCAACTGGCCAATCATTACAGCGAATATGGGCGTCAACAGGGGACAGCTAATGGGATGACCGAGATGATAACTTGTCCGGTAAATGGTGGAACGATCGCCGCTATTCACGATTACATCAATATCGATAGTTTGGACTTTGATATAGAAATTCCGCGACATATTATTATGCTTGATCCGACGTTGCAGAAAGACGACGAGAGATACATCAGGATTGCTCACCGATATCAGGATCTTTTGAGAAATTTGGAACACGTCGATATCGACGAAATTCTAGAGAGCAGCGAATGCTCCCGAGCGCAGCAGCAGCATCGGTCAACCCCTTTGGTTGACGATCGGCTTCTCGTAAAATCCGCTACGACCTCGCCCCAACTTACTCCTCCTCCTCCTCCTCCTCCTGCTCCTCCTGCTCCTCCTCTTAGCGAAACATTCAACGGCCAAAAAAATATCCAATCCCACGATAAGAAATCTTTGATCCCAAAATATTCAAATTCCTACCGCTCTCAGTACAACAAAGATGACAAAGACGGCAGCACCAATTGTTCTGAGAATGATGTAGAGACGAGAAAAATGATTCCTCAACTTGTGAAACACCAAGCCTTTCACGAAACTAATTTTAATACAGCAGATTACGAGCGTGAGACGGAAGATGAATTTTATTTTAACGAAGAGGATTGCTGTTACGACGAGATCGAGGAGCAGCAAAACGACGACGACGACGAGGACGATAATCTCATATGTTTTATCGACGGAACGAAAATTCGCTTAACCGCGGAGGATATTGAAAATTCGGGTTTCCGAACGGATGTAAGCTCTCGTAAACGCGTCAGAATTCCCGTTATCCCGTATCCCGAGGATGATAACAATTTGGACATGGAGATCGAGCCTTGGAGGAAGGAGGATGAGGAGGAGGAGGAGGAGGAGGAGATGGAGGAGCAGTCAAACAGAGTCTCCGAACAATTGAACGAAGAGGACTTGTTGTCAGCGGCGGTCGTTGGTAAAAATAATTGGCAGATGTTGGAAATGGAGTTTTCTCCCGGTCACCACGTTGTCGATCATAGCGATCGTGACGTAGTCTCTGATTACGTTAGAGTTAACCAACTTATCGAGCCAAGCAACTGTGAAAAATTTAATCTCTCCTCTTATTACCGAACGTGCGAATCATCAAACGACATACAAAAACGTTATACGAGATTAGCGATACTACAAATGCGCGAGGAATTGAGCGATCTCGCCTCGAACGATAGTCACCACGCTCACGAGTATTTTGTACTGAATATGTTTAAAATTTATTATTCGTTTCGTCGTTCGATTATCGAGAGACCACCACCACCCCCACCACCCCCCTTCGCTGCTACTGCTGCTTCTTCGGATGGTTTACCGAGCGAACAGCTCGGAGTAGGATTATCTCCGAACGAGCTTTTGTCACTGAATCGTCGTAATTACAGCGCGATTATCGCCGATCTCAAAAAATTCGCCATCTTCCCAAAAGCAACAGTCACCGCCGCCGCCGCGTCGTACTATAAATTCAAACAAGATTTGCCGGAAACGGACCTCTTTAAACGCGGCTTGGACGGAGTTTACGAATTTATTCGTGATCGACGAGAAGTCGGAGCGAGCCTTTCCCAACTTTCGGTACATTTTATTCAGCAATTTGAAGAAAACATTGACCAAAGTCCAAAAAGTTTCAATATCTTTCATTCGTTCGTTTCTTCTTATTATCTTTTAGACGAAATTCTACAGCATTCTTGGCGAACAGCTCTATGATATTTTATCGGTTTTGAAACAAGGCCGAATGGTACTCCGATCAGGCGTAACAAACACTCGTTATATTCATCAAAAATATGCCGATCCGTGGTTCATACATTCGTATAAAATAATGCGACTGCAAAAAGAGGCTCACCAAAATGTATTGCCCGGAAGTCTCTACGTCTTTTCGGAGGAGAGAAGCAAAGAGACCAATGAGACAAAGCAAACGAGCAAGAACAAAGATATAAACGACAGCTTAGAGAGGTGAGTTTCGAAAAAATGATTCGTTTTTATCATCCATGTAAAATCCACTGATAATTGAGTTTCAATTTGAAAAATTCTCTTCCCCCCCCCCCCCCCCCCGTCTCACTTTCATTTCATTTCATTTCAGTAACGAGGGAATGGATCTGGTGATAGCGGAAGAAAAGCAGAAAAACGATGGACCTACAAGAAACGGCCAAGCGGCTGCGGACGATTCCGAGACGGGCAAATCGAATCAATCAAAAATGCAAAAAAGTCGAACGTGCTTGTTGCCAACTAAGGATATTTATCGAGCGGCTAAACAATTGGATCTCGAGTATAAACAAATTAATATTCATGAGAATATGTGCAAGAATTTAATTTTTATGCTAATAAATGATCTTATTCGGATTATAGTACAGCGGAGGAGATCAGAGTGGTAGTGAGACCTTGGATACGCATCGACGGAGCCTTAAATCGACGTGTATTGGATCGTATGTTGGGTGGAGTGTTGGCGTATTGCCTTTTACATCCGGGTATTCATTTGACCAAAGTTGAAGAAAAATTTTCCCCGGCTATTCAGCCCTTTCATACTAAGGAGCTCGTCGAGGTAAAACCAATGCGAAGGATCGGGAGAAAAAAGACCACCTGAGCGCGACCAATGATTTTTTCGTACACGCATGATTTCAGCGAAATATTTTATTATTTCATTGTTCGACCGAAAAATCTTTGCAACATGATTGACTTGAGAAAAAAAAAAATTGTCTCGTTATTGGTTGAATAATTTTTCGATGAACCAATTTTTCAACAAAATTTCACCATTACTCTTATTTTTTTTTTCTCCCGAAACAACGTACTATGCGCGATGACAAAGCATTATTGCATTGCACGAAATGAAAAACACGCGCACGCACATGCGTTTGTAATAAATAAATAATTTATTTTTAGATACTCATGAGATTGAACTGCTTAAAAATGGGCTGCACGAGAAAAACTCGAGTTACATTGTTTTCAAAGTGTTCATCGATACGAGCTGGTAAATATCCAACTAAATTGAAAAACAAATAAAATGATTAATAACGTGATTAGATGATTAGAGTGATTGAAGAAATATGAGAAAAAAAAAACAAATTGTTTTTCTTACAGTTTTTTCGAGTATACCAGAACGTTCCGAATGGTCGGAGGAAGAGCTCGTAATTGAGCCGGCGCTCGATGCTACATTGAACTTTTCCATGTTTTTGAGCAATCGAACATACGCGTCAGATTTTTTAGCGTAGATGAGAAAATGGTCAAATTTTTTTTTCTTTCTGTAGAATTTGTGAAAAAGATGTATATAAAATTTGAAAAATACAAGCTTAAATTGGGAAGTAAAAATACTCTTCTAATACTGTTTATTCAAAAGTTATTATATTTGTCGAAGCATTTCAACAAATTCCTTAAAAACTGTATAACTTTGGTTTTTAAGGAGAAAAATTATTTACCCGTAGATAAGAAAAAAAAATGCTGCAAATTAAAATTTGCAAATTGCTTCCTCAAGATGGTCAAGATGCACGGTGCTCTAGATGCACGATGCTCAAAGCTTACTCCATGAGGTGCTATATTTTTCATTTTGGCTTCTTCATAGAGGAAGCTTTCAGCATTGGAAGTAGACTTATACACAATATCTTACAAAATTTGCAAAAATTAAAGCGGTTAGACGATTTTTCGAAAAACTCACTCATTTTACTTCGTAAAATTCGAAAAATCATAAAATTTAAACAGCTAAACCGATATTTCCCAAATTCAATACCAACCTTCCTATTATGATAATCTATTTATAAAAAAAAAATTAGTAATAAATCTTAAAATTTTCGGAAGTTAGAGCGTCGACACCCTTTTTTTGAAAATTTCAAAACGTCGTAGGATTCGTATTTTTTTTGAAATTCTGACAAAATTATCAGAGAACGAAGAGCTTGTATAGATTAACATCTGTGCAAAACGAGAGCCCAGTATCTCAAATCGTTTTCGAGTTATAAGCGTTTGAATTTTGTAGTGCCATAACATACACACACACATCCGGACATTTTTTCTATATATGATTTTTCGATGTTTTGGGACATTTTGAGCACATTGACATTGAAAACTGGAAAAAAAAATTTTTCACCGTCACATAGCTTCCTCTATGAGGAAGTAAAAGAAAAAATTTAGCACGCGTCATTGCCACCTAATGATATATGATGAAATTATACGAAAAAATCAACAACAAATGCCTAGGGGGCGACGGCGGCGGCTGCTCCCCCCTCCTCCTCCTCCTCCTCATATGAATAAGAAAACAAAGAAATGTAACTTAAAATTGCAGGCGGTTGTTCGTGGCAACACATTTAATAGTCCAGTTCGTTTTTGACATTGTCCCGGACGATACATTCGTCCTTCTAAATTTACCGGTTTTTTCGTACCAATATTTTTACATCCCATTCGATCCATTTTACAGCGATTTGGAAAATTATTTTTACGCGGTTATATCGGCGGCAGCGGTTCGGTTAAATAAAAAGAAAAAAAAATGGTACGATTATTTGGGACTGGTATAGAGTACATTATTATTTGACTTGGCTAACTTGAAAAATGGCGTGTTTGGTGGATGACGCGCGGCGAATGGAAGCGGCAAAAGGAATAAAGGATATATTTATTAAAAATACGAGGAAGAAAAGTGACTAATTGGAGTAATATTTGAATAAATTTTTAGCGCGAATGTATATCGATGCACGTTGGTCAGGCGGGCGTTCAAATGGGCAATTCCTGTTGGGAATTGTATTGTCTCGAACATGGAATACAACCCGACGGTACGATGCCATCCGACAAGTCATCCGGGACGAATGATTGTTTCAATACATTTTTCAACGAAACGAGTTTCGGAAAAATGGTACCTCGAGCCGTGATGGTCGACCTCGAACCTACGGTAGTCGGTCAGTTGAATATTCGTGCAATGAACAGTAGCTGCGCGAATAATGAGAGCATTAAGAAATAATGTTGAACGCGAGCGCGATACCTCCTTCCTGCCGCGCGACGACGAGAATTCAAATAAGAAGCATTTAATTCTTTAAATATGATGAATTATTTATTTATTATTTCTCGATGGATCCCGGTATGGAACGGAGCTGGAGGTAACGGAGTATAACGAAAGTAAAATAATATGAAAAAAAATATGTACAATTGTAGACGAAGTGCGCGTTGGTGCGTACAAGCGTCTTTACCATCCGGAACAATTGATAACGGGAAAGGAAGATGCGGCGAACAATTACGCACGGGGTCATTATTCGATAGGCCGCGAGGTGATAGATTCGGTGATGGATCGAGTACGACGTCTGACCGATCTGTGCACCGGTCTTCAAGGCTTTTTCGTATTTCATTCGTTCGGTGGTGGCACAGGTTCTGGATTCACATCGCTTCTTATGCAAAAGTTATCCGACGATTATGGGAAAAAGAGTAAACTCGAGTTTGCCATTTATCCGGCTCCGCAGGTACGCATGCTCCTTATTCGCTTGCTGCGCTTCTCTTTCTCTACCACCACCACTCTGCCTATATAAGTTATTCGTAACGAGCATTTGTTTTAGGCTGTGTCTAGCCGTCCGGATACCGGACGAATACAAGACTGGTATTCGTCCAGATATTTGTCGTGAATGCGATTATAATTGTTTTATTTAACTTTTCTAATTAACTTTTCTACAGTATAATGGTATATATTGAAACTCCCTCGTACGTAATTTGTACGTAATCCATTCGGATATACAATTTATGATAGTTTTCATTTATATCTGGACGAATAATCGCATATAATTCGTCCGGGAAAACGATTCTCAATGGATTTTGATGGATGAAAAATGAATGAAAATTTATAACTACAGCGGGGAATACTTAGTTTCCTTCAACTATAGTGGGGAATATTCAAAGTTTTTTCAAATGTAACGGAAAATTTTTTCGATATCCGGACGACTAGACTATAATTATATATTTTATTACATATATCGATTGTTATTGTTGTTGTTGTTGTCGTCGTTGTCGATGCAGGTATCGACAGCGGTCGTCGAGCCTTACAACGCAGTATTGACGACCCACACAACGATAAGTCATTCGGATTGTGCGTTCATGGTCGACAACGAAGCTATTTACGATATTTGCCGTCGTAAGCTTGGAATCGAGCGTCCGTCGTACGCGAATTTAAATCGATTGATAAGTCAGGTGGTCTCCTCGATAACCGCATCATTGAGATTCGACGGTGCTCTCAACGTCGATCTTACGGAATTCCAAACGAATCTAGTACCATATCCGAGAATACATTTTCCATTGGCAACTTATGCGCCCGTCGTATCCGCTGACAAAGCTTTTCACGAGGGTATGTCGGTTGCTGAAATAACCTCCGAATGCTTCGAACCTGCGAACCAAATGGTCAAGTGCGATCCACGAAGGGGCCAATACATGGCCTGTTGTTTGTTGTATCGCGGGGACGTTGTTCCCAAAGACGTTAATGCCGCAATTGCTACGATGAAAGCCAAAAGTTCCATACGTTTCGTCGATTGGTGTCCAACCGGTTTTAAAGTTGGCATCAATTATCAACCACCCACGGTAGTTCCCGGTGGCGATTTGGCTAAAGTAATAATCATCATCATCATCATCATCATCATCATCACTCTTCTTCTCCTCCTCCTGCTCCTGTCGCCTCTATATATATATATATATATATATATATATATATATATATATATATATACACACACTTTATTATTTATTTTTATTACATTTAAAATGCTTAAATTCCTCGCAATCCCCAGCCGTACCAAATCTTCTTTCATTATTCGATAACTATTTCTTTACTCATCGCGCGTCAATCCCCCCCTCAAAATTACCTCCTTAAGGCGCTGTATCGGTGTTTCGGTCGGTAAAAATCTCGCTGCGCGCGCATCTTTCTCCGACGCACGGTTGAGTTTCGAGAAATAAAGAGTTACGCGTTTTTCTTCTTCTTCTCTCACCCGGGCCGATGAGGTGAAAGAAGAAAGGTTTAACCTCCGTTTTCTTCGAAACGTATCGGGCGTCTCCGAGAAATTTGGGAATGTCTCGTTCTGCAGCGCACGAAACTGATGATAGAGCGCCTTAATACTATAATTACGTACATAACATTTCGAGACGCGTAGAAGGTTCGAACCTCAATAATATTAATCCAAATAATTATATTGAAATATTGAAAAAAAAAAAGAAAAAGAAACGAAACAAAACAAAATTTCGTCAAAGGTACAGCGCGCCGTGTCGATGCTCTCGAATACAACGGCGATCGAAGAAGCCTGGGCAAAATTGAATCGCAAATTCGACCTCATGTATAACAAAAGGGCATTCGTCCATTGGTACGTCGGTGAGGGAATGGAAGAGGGTGAATTTTCCGAAGCTCGCGAGGATTTAGCGGCACTGGAGCGCGATTACGACGAGGTCGCCCTCGAATCTCCATCTTGCGCGGATGCTCCGTTGGAGTATTGAGAAAAATACATTTTTATGACGATATGCCCCCCCCCACCGCCCTGCTTTTACACCAATATTTCGATCCCCTTTTTTCTTTTGTACATGCATATTTTCTTTTTTTTTCGATTATATATTTCGTGTGTACCGTTTTTTTTTTTTTTTGCTATGGAAACTTATTCGACATGCCATCTTTTCCGGTAAAACAGTGTTTTAGTTCGTTTTGATAGACAAAATATATGAAAAATAAAATGTTAAATCTGTAGTATTTATTTTTTTGTTACGAGATACGACGGTATCAGGAACGGACGATGAAGTTTTCAAAAAGGAATTTGGAGGTAGCGGTACGTTGGAGGTGTAACAATTACGAGTACACGAGCATTGTTTTTATTTGATTTATTTTCGTAGCACTCGAGAGATACCTTAAAAAAAAGAAAGCACGAACGACAAAGTCGAGTCTCCGAGCTACGATATAGACATACATTTATATTCTTTTTCCCCTCCCCCTCCCCCCCTCTCTCTCTCTCTCTCTCTCTCTCGTACACGCTTTTACGTCGCTAAAATAATTATTCTATAGCAGGTTTATATCGCGAGACTTGATATCATTTTCATCTCCCGACAAATCCATTCGGCCAGTTTCCGAAATCGGGGTCAGGATTGGCTGGAAGACTTTGAGGTAGTTGGCACTAGCGGAGCTGCGAGCACTCGATCGAGAAAACCCCCTTGGGGTTTATTGGTCCACTGTCTTTTGCTTTGTTTTTTGTTTTTTGTTTTTTGTTTTTTTTTCGTTCACGATACTCTGCCAATTTTCTCGATACTCGTTGCGTTAGTTACTTTACGTGTGCATTATTTTCTTTCTTTCGCTCGTCATCCGTTTTTTTGTTACAATAATGTACACGAAGCGTGGCAAAAATCTCTCCCGAGATTTTTTCTCTCAACTGTTGGCGTACATGCAACTTTTAACGATCCTTCATACGCATATTTATATCTTGTGATCATAAAATGATTTTTTTTTTCTTTTTACTTTTACACTAATTTACGATAATATCACGCCACGATATTTGATTTTTACTCTATTTACAGTTATTTTGTCCAATATTGTCTTTCCATAATTCGTTATGAGCAATAATTATAATACTAATGATATTAATAATAATAACAACAACAACAACAACAACTTGCCTGTTACAAGAAGGGCAAGCTATTCTAATTGCTCTAGTCGCGCACGGAGAGCCCTTCGTTGGGCCGGTTGGTGGGGATCCATCGTCATTGAGAGTGATGTTAAATTTGATTCGTGAAATTTGTCAACCCTTGTGAATTATTCTTCGCAAAACTCCATATCCATTAACGAACCTTTTATCTCTCTCTCTCTCTCTCTCTCTCTCAAGTCTACGGTCGCTGTACGATCAACGATCTGGAAATAAAAAAAATTGTTACACCAACGTTAAGATAGTTGATAACGATGATGATGATGATGATGGTGGTGGTTGTTAGGGTTGAGAATGAATCGTATCCCCTCCGCCCCCATCTTATCCCTGATCAGATCGAATCGTCGTATATACCTCATTGCTCGCTGAAAGCTTCGACGATCGATGCGATACTCTGATAAGTTCCCGTGACGCAACCGAGAACTCCGATCAGCAGTATACACAAATCTTTGATGATTATGTTGAGGCTCGTGGTGGTGGTGCTGGGCCTTTGCGAGCATATAACCATCTCCATTATCGGTGGAAAGATGAGTGCCAATGCTGTACTACTAACGGCACCAACGAGCGATATGAATAAGCCAAGTTGCGGTATTGCCTCAGCCAGGATAACTGCGCAATTGAGGCAACGAAAAAGTAACAACATTCAGGGATTACGTATATACGGAATATAAAAAAAATCACTTGTTTTTCATCGGTCGATATTTATTTATTTTTTTTTTCCATGTTAATTACGAGCAATAGACCTTGAAACGTAAAGAAAATTGTATTCGTTGAATATACATTCACATATATATTTATTTCGGTTATAAGTTGGATGAATCTGAAACGAGTGATGAAACAATGACCGAACTCGTAAAAACGTTTTGAAATACTTAAGGGGTTACGTGACCTCGGTGCTCGGCAAAATGGGTATAAAAATTTAAAGAAAATTTCGACGCGACTATTAAATATATAAAATAATTTTTATTTTTCATCAATACATTATGGTTTTATGAAGAAATTATAAAAAAAATTAAAAAATAACGGAGATTCAAGTCGTCCTGTAGGATCCTCTTTTCAAACTGGTGGACAAAATATCTCGAGATCTACTCAACCGATTTTCATGAAATTTATACCACGCACATTTTTTATAATATTGAAAAAAAAAAAAAAATTGGCGTATACGTTCAGATTTTTTACTCAACCCGTTTCTCCGTGAGAACGGTTTTGAAAAAAAAAGTCCGAAAACCGTCATATTCGAGTATATAAGAGTGCGGCAGGGCTCGCGCAAGCTTTTCTGTTATTACCTGGCGTCGAGCCGCTACCGCGTCTTTTCATCTCGGATGCGGCATAATATTTTTTTGATTGGACGCCGTGTTAATTTTTATTAATTTTTAAAACTCAAAATTTTCATGAAAACCAGTTTTTTTTTTAACAGTCGTCATTTCTACAAAAATTTTTTAATTTTTTTCCATTGGTTGTCGCAAAACTGTATAATGTATTTGCGAAGAATAAAAATTATTTTATGTATTCATATATAACTTTTTTTTCCTAGCGCCAAGGTGGTGTAACCCCTTAAAGAAAAAAGTATAGAACGCAATGGATACTCACAGGTGAAAAAGCATACGGTCGAGCGATAGCAAATTTCGGCAACCGCGGGCCAACGAAACGGTCCAAAAGTGTTGACCACCGATGGCCACGTTATTGCGATCGGCACGTAAAATTGTAACGCATAAGTCAACAATATACTCAAGGAAATTGCTATTTGAATGCACTGGGGTAACCTGAAACATACGCGTCGCGAAATCACGGAAATAATGATGCAGCGAAATTTTCAGATGGAATAAAGTATATATTGGCTAGATTATTGTTAGATGAGAGGGATTGTTGAATTAATTCAAATGCAGAGGATGCGTAAAGGTTCGGATGATTGAACGCGCGCGCACGCGCGACGCGAGGATCATTATTTTCCCAACAATTTTTCTGTAGGCAAACAAACATTTTTTAAATAATAAAATTTTATTATTGAGCCAATTTTTACTCGATCTTTCAATATTTCCATGCAATTTCGTATACCGGATTGACATCGGACTAATAAACACGGACGAAAATTTTTTTTTCTCGCATTAAATATATTAACAAGCGGAAAGATTACGTCAGAGATAATAAAAATTATGCGAGTCGAACATTCGAAATGATTAACGGTGCAAATTTTTTTTTTTCTCTTTACGCCGTCCAAACTGCACGATCCTTGGGTGTTTTTCCTTCTCCTCCTCCCCGGCGATAATTTTCTCGTGACAATAGACCTAATCGTCATCGTTGTCGTTGTCGTTTCGTGCATCGCAATTTTTTTTTTTTTTTTTTAATTGTACGAAGTAAAACCATCCGCGCTTCTTCGTAAGCTCAATTTTTATCGCGAAGAACGAAAACCCAGGAGAAAAAAAGACCCTTTCGTGATCTTGTTGAGAATGTAATATTGGGGGGGGGGGGGCTCGTTTCATCGATATCGAGTAAAACAATATTGGACGGTAAAAAAAAACACGCGTAGTCGTCGGTCCGATTAAATTGCGTGTGTAAATTTAACGACGCGTCGATTAAAAAAAAAAAAAAGAACAAAGTTTCGTAATATTTTTAAATGAATAAAAACTTCTGAAATTCATATGCGGTTCGGTGGTTCCTTCGTGAAAAGCAGGCTGTTTTCGCTGCTTTTCATTCTCATAGCTTATTTTTGTGGCCCTATATTTCAATTAAATCACCGATACGAATTATTCAGCTTGGCAATTACGTTATGGCAATAGTAATGAAAAAACAAAATTTTTTGTATTCCGCCAATGCAAACACGAGCGTTATTGGGTCATAGTTCGCGGACGAAATTAATTAACGGGAAAGGGCGGGGGGGGGGGCGGGGGATGAGGAAAGAGAAGGAGGATAGTCCAATGTACGATAACAAGATAGGAAGAAAAGACAATGTATGAGGCAAATTTTGGATAGAGAAAAAACATAGGGTTGAAAAAAAAGGTTTGATACAAATATGACAAAAATAATGTGATTGAAATAAAAAAAAAAAAAAAAAGAAGAAGAAGAAGAATAAGTAGAAGAAATAAAAAACGAAACTCAATGTGCGATAATTCGACGGGGGACTACTTACCAGGACGGGACAACTGCCGAGGAGTCAAGGTTGAGTGTGACAGAACCCTCTACGCTATCACCGTATTTTAAGTATGATAGAAATCCCATTAATACGAACATCGAGCCTACAATGACCATGCCAACATTAAGTACTCCCAGAGGTTTGCTGAATTTCTCCGGGGTTTTCATTTCATTTTTTAGTGGCAGCACCTATCACATTGTTTTTGTTTTCGTTGTTGTTTCTTGCTTATTCACCAATTTTATGTTTTTTATTTATGTACTTGATTCTCTAACTTACTTAAATCAAATAAAAATAAAATGAAGATAAGAAAGAAATAAACTCGCGTTAATCTCGAGTCATTTTGTTAATTTCGTCGTCTACTTAATAATAATAATAATAATAATAATAATAATAATAATAATAATAAAGTAATAATCTGTATATGTCGAATCGAAGCTCACGCACTGTCGAAATTCGATCGAGAGCGCGATTGGGTGTCTAGCTGGTACAACAACAACAACAACAACAACAACAACAACAACAACAACAACAACAACAACAACAACGCGTGAGCAAGTGTGCGTAGCTACAAGTGGTAACGCAATTCCCAGTAGAATTGCGAAGAAGAGAGTAACATATATTCCCAGTAGGAAATGTCATTGAATGAAGATTGAAAAAAAAAAAAAAAACAAAAAAAAAATGTTGGCTGGCAAACTTGTGCGCATGAAATGGCATCGAGCAATCGTATAGCGATTCATAGTTAAGCCCCCCCCCCCCCCCGCCCCTGTCTGACCACACGATTTTTCACGCGTGCAACCTCGTACAGTGAGAAAGGGCTGCTACTGCTGCTGCTAGCTGCTGCTGCTGCTGCTGCTGCTGCTGCTGCTGCTGCTGTTGTTGCTTGTTACCAATAAGTAGCATCGAATAACTGGAGCGCGCTGTTACTCGTTGTTGTACCAATCAAGAGCGGTATTATTTTATATTTTTCAAACATTTTTGTAATGTAAAATGAATATAAGATCGATGATTAGCGACGGCGGTACTTACCAAAGTAATACCCTCAAACGAATAGATAACCGTGCCAAAAAAAAGAGGTATGGCGCGCCAGTCAGCTACGTAGTTACGCTCTTTGATGGATGGCAAATCTTGGCCCATCAAATAAATCGATAATACGTAACCAGCGACCACGAGGAAATTGGCAATCGACGAGACTGGCACGAGATATTTGAGATTTCGTATCCACGTACTTAACAATATCGGGATCAACACGACGATCATATGAAGGTGAACGTTCATCTTGAATCCATAACCGTCAAGAACCTGTTGATGATAATGATTCGATGAGTTTTGGCCAATTTTCAATTGCGGCGGTTTAACGAGCACGCCATTCCAGCATTCTTGTAGAGTCAGAGTTCTCGAGTTAATTAACAACGTCCCGCAACATCGCGATACATAAGACTACTTTGAGGCTATCGCGTTCTTTTTTGTACCTTATTCGCACAATCTCATTTTATACTTTTACGTCGAAAATGGATTATAAATTGTACGTTACAACTATGCGAGAAAAGCTATTCTACACGAATAATTATACGCACCGGCGCGTGCGTCTACCAATGACAAATTCGTATCAATTATTTAAATAATTATTATTCTTATTCCGAAATGCGATTGTTCAATTCATCCACAATTATACGTAATTATGGATATTCGATCCACGGTTTCCCTTCAAAAGTATTATCAATGTTTTGTGAAAAAAAAAAAAAAAAAGCAGAGATACTATCATAATTCTCACCTGTTTCATATTGGTAGAAATAAAGACGAAATAGACGCAGCAAAATCCCAATTGTGTAGCACATAAAAATATGTTAACCAATTTTCTGAAATGCAAACGCTCTCGATAGTTGATTCGACATTTAACATCGAGATTCTCATCTTTTGTCCAAAATAATAATATATTCGCTGCTTACATTATCGATAATCATACGACCACGTGTGTTTGGTTGTTTTTTTTTTTTTTCGATTCTCTCGTTAAGAGTTTTAAGAATAATGATTCGTATGATATTTTTGTTTGATTGCAGTTCGCACTCTGATTTTTCTATATATTTTTCTAATGAACGAGCTTTATGCGATATTTTTCCCATTGTGCACTGCAATTTTATGGAGAAAAAAAAAAACACAACAATCTGATCAATCAAGCCCCACAGTCGTGACATTGCGCTTAGTTTATTTGTATTTCATTTATATTTTTTTCAAGATCTTTTCTACAAATTGAGAAAAAAAATTCAAGATTGAACCAGATACAAAGTTAGCGGTTTAAATGATGTCGAGTTGTCGGCTTGAATTGGTATGATAGCCAATTCAGCCAATTGATCGAAGTTGTATCGAACACTTTTATCTCGAGCATCAAGTTCAACGAGAATGCTCACGCGAAACTGATGAAAATTCTCTCCGCTTCTAGCTCCGAGAAATATGTGGATCTTATTGCAAAAGAGATAGAAATGTGAACCTCGCCCCCCGCCCTGCTTTGATCAACGCGCTCAGACTTTCAAGATAACATTGTTTTTGTTTTTATTATTCAACTATTCAACGAAATTTTCACTTGACACGGATGTACTACGTCCAACCTTTTTGAAATTGTCAGTCTCAAAGTTTTCATCATTTTTCTCTTCATCAATATAAAAGGTAGTAGTAGTAGTAGTAGTAGTAGTTGATTGAAATAATGAGAGGGTTCGGAGAGAGAATTACCTCATCGTAACGGAATATTTACGAAGTGAAAGTGGACCTGCCTCAAAGCACATTTCGACTGTTCCAGCGAATCCTGGTCGTGCATCTTTTGTCGTTCCCAATCGACGACAAACTTCCTCGTTGCAGTTTATCTGCGAATCAATAATGGCGCATTATCATTCATTTTTATTCGATCTTTGAGGTTGTTTTTACTAGCATTTCTCGCTTTTGAAATTAAGAAAAATTCATATTATTCGGAAGCGCGCCGCGTATCATTACGATATTCATCGTTATGACTCTCGCAGGCAGGCAGGCAGGCAGGCAGGCGGGCAGGCGGGCGGGCGGGCGGGCAGGCAGGCAGGCAGGCAGGCAGGCACCCAACAATAATTTTGGTAATTATGAATGAAACGAGCGAATGAATCAAGGATATACGTACGAGAATATGCTGAGCGTGAACGCAAATAACACCGAGTAAAATAGTCAATGGTGGGGCAAGCAATAAACCAGCATTTTTAAATGCATCTCCCAGAGCAAAGATGCCCGAACCAACATTGCCCTTGAACAAGTGCATCATAGTTTCCAAATACCTTGAAAATAATCCATGTAAAAATATCATAATCTTTAACCATCAGCGACAATAATACTAACCATACTATTTCATTATTATTGAATTAAGATTGGGAATGCTGTGGTATACTAACGATGTAGGGTGATTAACACCCGAGCCATGACCCGGATCCCCCCCATGGGATTTGTTGTTGTGATTATCTTTGCTGATGGACAAAATCGGATCTTTCGATTGAAAAGCGCCATAATTGTCGACGGTGCTCCTGAAAAAAAATTTAATCGACAATTTGCTTTGTCTCTCTTCAAGACGCTCGAGATACGCAATGTATGAAATATTTTTTTTTTTTTTTTTTTTTATATAAATCTGGCGCATCATGTCAAAACCATATTCGCGCACGCCCGCTCTCGCGGGCTCGCCGTGTTTGCGCCAATTTTATCAGATACAACAAAACTCATTTCATCCAACGAAATGATGCGAGATGCGCGTGTCTTTTTATCTTTTTTTATTTTATTTTTTTCTTTTTTTCACAATTCACCGTGTACGTATATGTACGGCACAGCGTGTTAGGTCTTAGAAGTAGGTCAAACGGGCTGAAAATAACCAACTTGCGAGTAAATGATGCGCCGCCCGTAGCGCACGAGCGCCTGGCACTCAGCCTGGAAGTTTCAAATTTTAACGGACGTTTGCTCGCTCGTTCCATTGTACGAACGAGCGAGGGGCCAATTCGCTCCAACACGCGACAGGCCAGGTAAAAGGGATAAGAATTGTAGTAACGGCGAAAGAGCGGGTGGGTTTCGCGCAAACTTAATTATTGAAAAAAAAAAAACAAAAAAATCACTCTAGAAAATGCACTGAAAAAAAAAATTAAAGTATTGCCAACTACGCGATGAGGTTGGACGAATTTCGTTACGCCAATAGACATATTACGTTTATAGTTAATCACCCGCTGGTTGATCCATTGAAAGTCGTTGATCGTTGAGACAACTACGCCACGATTTTGCCGCTAAATCTTCATTTATTTGAGTTGAGTGTATTTCATGTGACACAACCGCAATAAATGGTTACGTTGAAAAATAAAAAAAAAAAATTGACACACAGAATCGATTGAATTTGAAATAATCACACAGCGGAGGTTGAGTTGTATGCGGGGTTTGTCCGTGACTCGATAAAATAATAGCATCGAATAAACTTTTCTGCGGGAATTGAATTCAATGACACCTTAGATCAATGGAATATAATTTGTGATTGAGCTAATTCCCCAGTAGTAATTTGGATGAAATATTTTGTTACTATTCAAACAAATAAACCTTTTGCTAAAGCCACTAAAATTTCGTTATCGTTCAAACAATAAGTTTTGTTTAACACGAATTATATATATATATAGTAACCGAACAGCCGTATTCCCCGGCTGGATTTCTGGTGTGGCAGAAATCCGCTAGAGGGCCACGGGTGAAGCGCTTTCGCGTAAGCGTCGCACCGCCCGTGTGCCCATAAGGCTCCGACGTTGAATCGTTAAATATCGATCGATCCGACCTCCGACCGATGGTCGTCGAGAAAACCCGAAACCTTGTTTTACGAGGTAAAAAGGTCTGAGGCCTTATCGTATCATTAAAATACGCTGATATAAAAAGGTTTTGCTACCTAATTATGTTAGGATAGATGCTCTTGCTGGAGTAAAAAATCGATTAATCGTATTTTCTATTGAAAGTCGCAAAATATTAAATAAAAAATATTCCAAAAAATATGTATATAAAGAAAAATTTCAATTATTTCTTACAGTCATTTCAAAATTATAATTGTTTCGGTACAATCACTATATGTTTTAATTAAACAACGCAATTCATTCGATCCAAACATGATTGATACAATTGACTGAAATACTTTTCCTCATTTTCCGAGCGATGCGAGATGATACTATTTCAAATATTTATTGAATTTTATTCAGAAAATGTTTTGGTTCTATTGAATATTTTAAGTTTTACCTCAAATTGCGGGCATAGTTGACTCAACGAGAAATACCTTCAAGTACGCGCGGAGGTTGCGTCAACTGCGCCATTGGTTTCGCCGTATCCAACCTCAGGGCGTAGTTGAGCCAACTACGCCTCCGTTCTCAGCACTAAACCGTTTTTTCAGTGTAGAAAATGAAATATAAAAATAGAGATGATTGCTTGAAGAACGTGACGATCGTATTAATAAGATAGGAGAACAAATAAAAGATAGAAAATTAAAGCTTTTGGAGCCGAATTTGGAAAACGTATGCGGAAAAAGAAAAAACAAAAACGTCGATATTTCAACATTTGTGAAAGACGCATTTCTCCGGACTGGACCCATATTCTTTATCGTGCTTTAACCTTTACGAATATAAATAACAATAAATATGCCCGAAAGTAGAAAAATAATTAATTACCCGAGTGGCGTGGTCGTTTCGAGTATCGTCTCGGCGCCAATTCTCGAGTCAGCCTTCCGCGAAGGTCCCGAAGATTTCATGTGAAATTCCATCTACAAACAGAGACACGTATACTTTTTAGTAAATAATTTATTATTATAAATAACACTTGTGCGTATATACTCTGCTTTGTAAATCGGCCATTGGGTATAGCCGATAAAGAAAGACAGGTAGAATTTTGTAATTCTCTCGGTTGGAAAAGTATGCTAAATTCATGTCAGATCGTTACTAATTTTAAACAGCGGGTAATCGCGCGAGGGAGGTGCCATAGATCGTATCTATTCGACCAATCGAACACCAAGCTGAAACACCCGCGTTCGAAAAATCAAAAAAAAAAAAAAAAAACCAAGAGCGGGTCTCGCTGTCTTTTTCGTTCGTACGACGTCATTTCCTGTGTCCGTATTCATCGGTGAACAGCGCGCTAAGCACTCGAATATGATGTGTTATTGAATTTTGTTTCGTCTCTTGAAAAATGGATATGACGCGAGCGATCGCTTATCGACGTTTCTTTTTCTTTTAAGCGTCTTATTATGAAAAAAAAAAAAAATGATAAAAGGAACATTTTTTTCGCAATAGTATTTGAAAAGTTAATCGCATACCTGTCTTATCATTACGCCCCGCAACGGACATACCATTATTCGTGTTTATTCAAGCACGTAGGGAATAATTCAAAACACAGTCGTCCTTGCGAAATAGCGTACCGCCGACGAGGTCACCTCCTTATCTCAACTAATTAATCATTTTCAACTAAAATTCATCTTTTTTTTATACGTTTTTTTTTTTTCTTTCGAACAATAATATCGACGGAAGAACGAAGGATAATCAAATCCAGTCAAACGTACGAGTTTGTTTCTTAAGGTTTTCCAATTCGAGTGTCTCTCTCTCGTTTTCCCGTAACTAAAATTGAAAGTGAATGGCAATCAACATTCCACAGCCCGCGGATCAATCTTCGCTTACACGTGGCGAGCGATATACAGTAAAACGTCTCACGCGCAATTTTAATTGCTAATTAATAATTCGAGCGATTGCGTTCCATATTTTGCTGAAAGATCACTGACCTTTCGGCGCATGACAAACTTGTACGACGAGATGTGATCTCGCGGCAATTGCAATTTCGAGCCATCAACCGTTAAGTATTTTTTTTCATGCGGTATTTCAGGATTTATAATGTTTGTGCTCATTAAGAAACGATTAATCGATACAATAAATAATATGAACAATAATAATTTAGGGCGATGATAATATTTGTGACGGTGATGGAGAGCGGCCGGATTATTAGTTTGATCTCGTTAAAAAAAAAAAAAAGAAAGGCACGACAAAATCGAACGAGCCCCGCGCGTACACTCATCATTGAAACAAAAAAAATGTCTCGTTTGAAAAAAATAATTGATGACTTTGACGATGAATTGGGGAAATATATCGTTTGCTTTCGTTAAAGTCGCATTCGCACTCGCGATCCCGCATTATAATTATACACGTTCGAGATCCCTGCACGAATAGCAGCAACGAGGCTCATATTCGATTGTCAACAAACCCGATGATTGGCACGAGCAGCGAAAAAACAAAACGTATATATTTTTTGATTCCCGAACGATTTGACCTTGCGCGCAAAAATGATCGTTAAACGCGCTTTATCGTTATAGTATACGTAATCGACCACCAGGGTACTAGGGGTAACATATACTTCTAAATACGATTCGAGTGTTCTTTTCCAATCTTTCCCCATGGCCCCGTACGTCGACATCACTTTTTTTTTCTCGTTTCATTCGCGCTCAATCTTCGTACAATATTTCCAATCCAATTATGCATTCAACATTAACATTTTACCATTCGTCCTTTTAATTAATCATTCAAACGACAACAATCTATCAATGTTTTTAGCTTTTAACTATCCTTTCTTCGGTAATTTATTATATTCGTTGTGAAAAAAAAAAAAAAAGAAAAACATAATAGAATAAGTGGTGCGCGGGGAAGTTCTGAGAGACACGAAAAATAACACACACTCGAGCGGGCATCGGAAAAAAACAAAATTGCTCATTGTGCGAATTCAAACGAATGAGAAATAAAGAAAAAAAGAAGAACCGAAGCTGATTGAACGTATTCGTTCCAAGTGAGGATGCAGCATTTAGGATCCAAAGAAATTATTTCTCGACATGAATGAACATGTGACGATAATTGTATACAATTCATTCGTGTTGTAATTCGTTTTGGTCCGTCTGCTGCGCGCACATTGGCGATATTGGCGATAGCGCGACACAGTCGTGAAACGAGATTGTCAATACGCGCGAGAGCATAATGTAATATATATACAGGGTGTCCCCCGAGAAATCATCAAACCAGAATGATCCAACCGAAGGTGTTTGATTTTTTTTTTCTTTTTTATCAACCGGACCCTTAAGTGTTAATTAGTTAGTACGGCGGCTGCGTCCGTGACAAGCGCATGCAAATATGTCAACATCGGAGAAGATTACAGACTACTACTGACTGCAGATCTCGACTGCCTCCAGTTTTTCCTCAATATTGCCAAAATAGTGGATAAAAAAAGAAAAAGGGGAAAAACTCGATCAATTTATAATTGAATTTCGCATTCGCAATTGATGCGGTATGCGAAAGAGGGTGAAGGAGGGTTTACGCGCATGCATCATCAAGGATCTATTCGTGTACGGTGCTGAAACACCGCTGAGACACCCTGTACATATTTGCAAGATTGTGATTGTGTATATATATATCTATGAGAAGGCAACTGGCTCCTTTCGAATGGTAGTTATATATATATATATATATACACACGGCAATTGAAAGACATGAGTCAACCGCTTTCGCCGGGTCTCAAGGTTTAAAACTGCATTAAGTAACGTTTGTTGCACGCGCGCGCGACCTCCTTGAGGAAGGTAAATGTGATTTTGGTATACGAGCACGATGATAACTACCGACTTCCCTTCATTACCATACACCGTTAACGACATAATATACGTATGTATTATATCTATTATGATAATTATTTCATAAGTCACGAGGATTATTTGAATACGAGCGAAATACGTTGGGCGAAGTACGGATGAAATAAGGAAGGTGGCTGCTTCGTCGTGTGTACGAGTCAAATCGCGGGATACACGGAAAGGTCACGCGTCACGCGCGAGCTCAGGACTCATCGCGGTCACAGTCCGCTCGAAGGATTCGTTCAATTATTATTTTTATACAGTTTCGCATTGTGCACCGTATTATTCTCTTATTGAAATGATTTTTCATTAATTTAAAACGAAAAAAAAAATGATGCAACCGAATTATCACATTTTCAATAGAAACTAGAACTTGCGGGGTCGCGCGTGTGTACTAACTAATATGCATATAAACCGCCGCGGCGCGCGTTAGATGCGAGTAGTATGGCAGGTCCCCCCGCGCCCAACTTTCCCTCTAAATACGTATCTCGCGATGCGACGAGCCAATATTTTTCAACCTTTTTTTCTTTACCAAAAGTTGTAATTTTTCAAGTATTATAAAATACGAAAGAAAACCATGCGAGAAGAAATAATCGTTCGTGAAATTGGCGCGCTGACAAAAATTGAGTCAGTTTATTTATTCGGTAAGAGTAGTTATAACATATTGTATATAAAATTGTTTGTTTGCCGTAGGAAATGACTATAAATAATAAGTACAAGGCGATTATATATCGGTACTGAGTAAAAGTATGTATGAATGATTGTAGTCGCGGTCAACGGGAGGTTGTTTCGGCTGTATGAAAAACTTGTTGGACGAGCGTTAGTTCTCTCGCTGTGTGATCCGTTCTCAACCGCGCGATAACCTGCAACTATTTGGCAATTCTCCAAAGCGCCAAGAGCATCGCCACACGCAACAACGACAATTCGAGCTGCTGCGGCCGAAATGACCAACAACCCCTCCCTCCCGCCCGCCCGCCCGCCCGCCGAGCCACCGACACCAAACATTCACTCGCGCCGCAGCCTCTTATTCGAGAAATGCTCTCACTATTATTATCATCCTTTGTATTATCAAGTACCGATATCGCGCGTATACCTTTCTGACGATACGGGCCGCGTGCGCGATTGAATATTCGTCGTTGTTCGTAGTGGACGATACAAAAAATGCGTTTACCTATTTTATAATTATAAAAAAAAAAAAAAAACGACGTTAACGAATATTCATCGGACAAATTCGCAGCATATTTCGATAACAACTTTTGCATATCCGACGAAAAATTTCATGATAAATTTTAATCGATATATATTTATTGAGAATATAATTATTATTTAATTTATTTATTACACGCACGGTGTATATTTTTATTTATTATCAAGTTATTTATGATGATTTATCGAACAACGTTGGCGCATCTCTAATTTTGGCCCGGTCGAAGGATCTTAATTTTTTATTTATTTGATATTTTATCGCAACGACAAATTGCGAATTGCGAGTGACGAATGACGTTTCAGGGTTTATATAGGTCGTAAATATCTGCCGTGAAACGAGCGTCATTCTCACGTGCTCGAAAGAGAGAGGGAAAGTGTTTTAAAGACAGGCATCGGGAAAAAAGGAGAGACAGATAGAACTGATGACCGCCGAATCGGTTTGGCAATGCATTCGCTCTCGCTGAGGGCACTAAAATAGTACCCCAACTCTCAGCAGCCCGCCGCCTATAGCCGCCGTCGTCGTGCACGCCCGAGCCACGCTCGCTCTCTCCTCCCTATTTTGTATATATGTGTGGTACAACACATCGCGGAGGTAGGAGCTCATAGATCGGACAACATCGATAAACCTAATACTCTCATACAGAGCCAATAAAAATAAACAAAAAATAAAACATGCATCGTCACAGCACGAAACAATCTCGTGCACAATCTTTCTCTTATAACGCCTATATGATATTGCTACTTTTTGCTGTTATTGTTGTAATTGATTATTATATAATATACTAGAATTGAATCGCTGACGTTTGTACATTTTACACTGTATATTTGATGAAAAATGTTCGAGTTGACGAAATAATAAAACGAATATATCACCAATTTCTTGTCGCATTTCGGGGCATTCCGAAAAATAGCTGTTAACTTGTTTTTTATTCGGAATTCAGAATTTACCGGTCGCTCGCATTCGATTCGTACTCGAATCCCTCTAAAAATGGCATTTATTTTGTGTATTCATCCTCAATAAGTATAGTGAATAATGCAGAGAACAAAAAACTTTTTTTCATACAGATTGAGGATTGATGTAGTATAGAGAGATGAGATATAAATTTGAAGAAAACATTCGTAAAGAACGTGCACACAATGAGATTAAGTCTTGTAAATATCTCGCAGTCTCGAAATTGAGTTATAAAATGAACTTGATAGGCATCAGACCCCGCCGCGCGGCTCATTTGTTACAATTTGACACTGCGCGCACGTTCTAGATTACTATACGAGGACGATTTACTCGCGCGATTCACGCTTTAATCTCGTTTCTTTTTATCACCTATTCCTAGGGTTTTCGAAATATTTCCAAACTGATTTACCATCAAACACGCCTCAAACTAATTTTATCACGCTTGACTGAGATTCATAAAAATTCCATACTCATTTTGGAATTTTAGAACACGTACCGTTGCGGAGTAGATAATTGTGCAAGAAAAAAACAAGTCACAGGCACATATTGCTATGCGAGTAAAGGAGACCGATACGTCCTTGATGGAGATTTTCTTCTTCGTCCCACCACGTTGTATCGCTTATTTTAATTGTTACAAGAGACACAAAAAAATTTCTTCCAATAACACCTACCAAAAAAATTGTCACTTATTTTTTTTTTTCTTATCCATTATTATTTGTTAATAAAATGATCTCAGCGTTCAAAGCGATGATCAATTTCGTATGTCAGAATGGGCATTTAAATATTCGATCGAGAATCAATGACTCACTCGCATCATTAAAAGACCGTTTACTTTCTATGACGAATATATATATATATTTTCGTCATAGAAAGTAACGAATATATACACATATATATTCGTCATAGAAAGTAAATGGTCTTTTTATGATCCGAGTGAGTCATTGATTCTCGATCGAATATTTAAATGCCGATTCTGACATACGAAATTACGGATAAGAAAAAAAATAAGTGACAATTTTTTTGGTAGGTATGCGATTGGAAGAAATTTTTTTGTATCACTTGTAACAATTAAAATAAGTGATACGCCGAGGTGAGAAGAAGAAAACCTCCAAGGACGTATCGGTCTACTTCACTCGCATCGCAATATGTGCCTGTGACTCGTTTTTTTCTTGCACAATTATCTACTCCGCAATGGTTTCTCCTTATTATTACATTTTTTCCCTTATTACCAAAGAAAAATAATTGTTGCGCGATTAATTGCAAAAAGGAAGACTGTACGAAACAACAATGGTACTCGAGATAACATCGTTGGATTTCCCCGCTCTTAATTTTCCTTCTTCCCAATTCGGTAACGTTTTTTACCACGCCGAGTGTGCATAGGCACCAAAAAAAAGAGAAAAAACTCGCAGCACTTTGGAGGGACCATGGTGCGAGAAAAAAATGGTACAATATCGGGGAAAAAGTTCGTTGCATGGCAACGATACAAATTTAAACACGACAAAAATATTAATGGAACTTGTTCGCACAAAGGATAAGCGTGATATCGTTAAACGGGAAGATGTATATATATATATATATATATGGGGCATTCCATGCCAAACCGGCCAGTCCGTGACCCCGACCATTTTTAATTTTGTCAAATTTTTTTCATTTTCAAGCAACTGCCGAAAGGAGTTTTCAGGAATTTTTTTAGATTTTTATCTCAACCGTTTGAAAATAATAAATTTTTTTTAATTTCGCACGAATTTTTGTTAAATGCTCACAACTTTTTCAGCAACGGAGATATCAAAATAAAACAGAAGGTAATTTTTTTCGTCTTGAAATGTAGTTTCGTAAAAAAAATACAAAAAAATTATCAAAAGACAATTTTATATATTTTTTTTAGTTTTAATCCAAAAATATTTTTTTTTCAAAACTTGGACCGTTCTGATTTTTTTGAAACATTCACCTTTTTTGTAGACATACTTTTTTTACGTGTCTCGAAAAATTCATAGCTCGTGATATCCACCCCTTCTATTTTTTCTCATTTTTTACCACGTGTAAACCAATAATTATTAGTTGTCAATCCTGAATTATATTTTTTTATTGTTCTTTTTCTACTCATAATTCCATTCTTCAAGAAAATATGGATAAAGAAAACGAATAAATAAATATTGGAATTCATTTCCATGTTTTTTTCAGTTTTCAACCGAACACTGACTCTCACATCTTGGGCCATTTTGATTTTTCTGAAAAAATTCACCATCTTTAACGACACATTTTTACACGTCCCACAAAATCCGCAGCGTGTGATATGCATGAATAAGGATAAATAATTGATAATAATCATTGATTTACACATGGCAGAGAATTAAAAAAAAAATATAATTTATGGATATCACACGCTGCAGATTTTTTGGAACGTGTAAAATGTGTCGTGAAAGATGGTGAATTTTTTCAGAAAAATGAAAATGGCCCAAGTTGTAAAAAAAAATGTTTGGTTGAAAACTGAAAAAAAAAAAAAAAAACATGGAAATCAGTTCCAATATTTATTTATTAACTTTTTTCATTCATAATTTCTTGAGGAATGGAATTATAAGTGGAAAAAAAGAAACAATAAAAAATACAATCCAGGATTGACAACTCTTTATTATTGGTTTACACGTGGTAAAAAATGAGAAAAAATAGAAAACAGTCCAAGTTTTGAAAAAAAAAATATTTTTGGATTAAAACTAAAAAAAAAAAACATGAAATTGACTTTTCATCATTTTTTTGGTACTTTTTTTTCAAGAAACTAAAATTCAAGACGAAAAAATTACTTTCTATTCTATTTTGATATCTCCGTTGCTGAAAAAGTTATGAGCATTTAAAAAAAACTTGTACGAAATTTTGAAAAATTAATTATTTTTAAACGGGTTGAGATAAAAATCTAAAAAAAAATCCTAAACACTCCTTTCAGTAGTCGCTAGTAGTTCAGTAGTCGACAAAATCAAAAATGGTCAGGGTCACGGACTGGCCGGTTTGGCATGGAATGCCCCATATATATATTTTTCATCGAATTACATAAGAATATCTTTGCCACGAATTAGCGATTGGTGGATGAAAAGCAGGTTGAACGAACGAGGTTGAAAATAGTCATACGAGTCAATTATTAACTTGCTCTTCGAAATCATTACTTAGAATGCAGGATGTATATGGGGGTGAATTAGTCTCGTTTGTACCGAGGACTCGTCGTTGATTCAATCATGAGGAACCTTTTCACGCTCGAGGTGTGTGTATACCACCGTACCATTTGTACCATCTCCAATTAATTCGTGGACGCATGAACAAAAATTAATATTTTTATCAGGATCGGATTTATCGGACATATCAAACTTTATTAATTTTCGTAATTATCTTTTCACTCAATCTTTGATTAAATCTCAAAAGCTCATGAAGAGACTAGTCGTTGTTTATTTTTTTTTTTTTATACGAATTTGCTACACTCTCTGCGCTCTTTACTTTTACGCGAAACGATTAACCCTGCTATATTATTTATTCGATCGACCGCGCAACGCCTTTCCATTTCTTAGGCAATCTCAAATTATGGCAATCTCAAAAAGCGTCAAAGTAATTGTTGTTGGGGCGAAATATTTGTTGCTGCCATTTAAACAAAATGATCAACAACGGACGAATGTAGGAAGTTCAATGGTGTGGCTCCACTACGATACTTTCAAATTACGGAAAGTTGAAGAATTTTTATAAAATAGATTTTATTCTATTTTGAAGGACTGAAAAATTTGTAGTAATTTGGCGTTTGAATCAGCACAAAATTGTGACAAAAGTGTATATATAAACACTTCGCGATTAGTTCATTGTCACGCGGACGACAAAATGAGCAATGGGATTACGCATAATCCGTGAGCAAAGTAATTTGTAATGAGAGCTCTCTTCTTTTTCTTGCTCTTCTCTATTCCTCTGGTTGTGTACATTATGATCGATATACGCGTATAGTATGTATGTGCTGGGTAAGAGATATAGTATACGTGGCCGATAAGAGCCGCGAGGACGACTTTCGCCTTATCTCATTTATAAATGATTCGCATATATACGTACGCGTATAGTAAAGAAATATGATATATGCAGCAGGACTGATACGGAGTTGTGTATTTATTTACATTCGAGTCTGTCGATAAGAGCAGATACTTATCCATCGGTAAACGCGGTAAATTTTCAAACCGACGATAGCACGTGTCCTTCGAAGAAACGCATTTTCATTTTCGACCGGAAAGACATTTGTCCTCTTCCGCAACAATATTTATTTCATCCGCTGCAAAAAATTTTTTTTCTTCTTTCGTTTGTCAAATTTGTGCCTACTCTTTCATGAATCATTGAAGAATTCAACAGGGCGCGAGTGTACGAAAATTATTCTGCTCAACTCGTTGATGCGTCGATCATTTCTTTTGTATCCCGTATTTGCACCTTGATAAGTGCGAGATCGTCCCTCCTCTCCCTTCTCCGTTAAAGACTCCATGAATTTCTCTCCCTCTGGAGGTCGTGCGAGCGTATTTTTCTTTTTTCCTACGATCGTGTTCCTGCTATACGCTGCTTGTACATTGTATACCTATATTTCGCAATTTCAAATGTCCTTGCTTTTATTATTGACAAGTAATTTCATATATATATATATATATATATATTACGAATTCTCCGTGCGCAACGATACGCGGTATTATAAAACGTATCGATGACAACACAATAATACGCGCTCTCGAAAATTATTGCTTCTCCGCGTGCGATGTTGATGAAAATCATTTCTATTCTGTAACAAAATCGTTGATCGAGGGTATATTATCTTGAGTAATTACGCGCTACACTATTGATCGCATTGCGATTGTCGAATTAATCGATAAATCGAGCCCTATTATTTCAAAAGAAATGTCGCTAATCGAATCTAATTAATTAAACTTAAATCGATATTGTTTGTACGGTCGAATTGGAACGTTTATTGCGCGCATTTCAAAAGCACGACCGTCAACGTTCGCATATACCTGTAAAGAAAGACTAGATCGATTTACGGAAAGGGATTTCAATTTGACAGCTTTTTTTATTAATAGGAAAACTTTTAGGTCGAGGCGGGTTAATGAGAAAATGAGCTTATTCCAAAAACAAAAATACAAATGTGAGCTCATATTCAATAGTATACCCGATGACGATGAGTATATAATAAATGGATTCGATTGGACACACGAATGTAGGATCACAGTGCGGAATATTACAACTATTTCGTAAATGACCTTAAGGGATAATAAAACAATGCGATTATGATAATAAACAAGTTGAGGAAATGTACAATTCTAATAATTCGATCAAATTTAGTAACGTACCATGATTCCGTTGTATTTTTTACCGTCGTTAAAAGGTTAATAGTATATATCCAGACACGATGATAGAGTTATATCACTTATCCATTAGCGGTCTTTTATCGCGGAGTAACGAGACGTACACTACCGGTTGCGTTCACGCACGACTGATGATGAGATCTCGTGTATACTCGAAGATATCGGTCTTTTGCCGCTACTGCTGCAGCAGAGAGCGAGAAGAGAGGAAAAATACACACACGACCAAGGCGTACGCGTCTTTGCTAGTCTCTCCTCTTGGCACTTACCAATAAGAAGACACAATCAACAGGCAAGCGGGCAAGTGGAAGTGAGCGGCGCGAGGAAGGAGGGGCCGGGGGCCGGGGGGAGGGGGGGGGGGGGGGAAGGAGGGAGGGGGAGGGGAGGGAGAGAGGGTTGGCCAAGAGAGAAAGAAGAAGGGTTATTTCCCCCCACCCCCTGCACGAATGCAAAATTTCCAACTATCTCACGCTCGTCGTCGATCGTCGTATAGGCCGGGGTATAGCGTACAAGCCTTACAATGAAATGCGCGAGAGCGCAATACGTCGTATACCTATATATATGACTTTTTCGGCGGCACGACGAAAAATCTTCCTTCCACCATTCGCGAACATATGGGTATAACGAAGCGTATTAGAACACGAAGCATAGCGAAACAAGCATCAAAAACATCCATTTTCTTCATATTTTTTTGAATCCTTACTTATTCAGGCCTTACATTTTTTCGTTTCTCGCAAAAAATCCCCCCACGCAGCAGCAGCAGCAGCAGCAGCGGCAACAGCCCGATGGCAGCAGGACGGATACACGAGAAATTTTGTTAATTATTCCCCGGCCATTATGAAGAAGAAAAACAATGAGGGCAACTTTCGGTCAACAGTTTCATTTTCCATGTTTATTTCAAAATTCATGACTAATGAAATTTTAAGCACGATCGAAAGCCATGCCAATTAATTTTATCAAAATAATGAACAAAAGCATTCTATAATGTGTGTATGTGAGCGTGTATGTGCTTTAGATAAGAAAAAGAAAGCGCGATAGTTTATTCGTGTAATAAAAAAAATGAACGATCTCATGGTGCGGTTATCGTGGTTACTCCGACACGATCCAAACGGGTAGTAGGTATGCATATGTGCATTATTTGCATTGAGCGAAATATTATTGTGCTATATGCCGAACGAGATATGATCCACCATGGCACGCGGTGGGCTCGGTTAATGGCATGCGCGTTATTAATCACATCATCAGCAGCAGGTAACAATAAAATTATTATTACAATTTTCGTCAATCGTACTATATCGTTAGAATCAGAGCGCACCGTTCACATTATAATTGAGGAGTTATAAATTGTTGATGAAATAAAATTTCAATCGTTGATCGAGATTTATTACCTATATATATATATATATATATCTAGAGACGCGGCAGCGCGCGTCTTGACGCCAATTAAGTATTAAATAAATAGTGTTGAACGCCCAAGGCAAGACGGGCCGCCGAGTATCTATACTCGTAATATTACCAGCTGGACTCGCGCGGTTTCGCTCGCGTTATTAATAATAAAATATTTGGATTTTCGAAAATCAGCTCCGGGGAACCCCGCAATGTCCCAGGTAGCAATCTCCAAGAAGTTATCCAAAAGTTATCTAAAGGATGTACAAATGTCCGCTCGGCAGTCATCCGAAAGATAACTTTCGGACATTTGTACACCCTTCAGGTAACTTTTGGATAACTTCTTGGAAATTGCTACCTGGGGGGGCGGGGCAGCTATATTTGTTCGACTTTCAAAATGGTGACATTTTTTTCATTAAGGGGGAACGCCACTGTGACGGGTCAAAAAAATTCTATATGTGCTTTTTTGCATCTTAATGCAGTGCGCATGTTGAAAATTGTGTATACAAAATTTCCAAGTTATTATATAGGTATAAGTATCAATATTCGAGTTGACATTTTATTTTGTGTCAAGAAAAAAGCAACTAAAAATTCAAACGTGCGTCTTCCTCGAAACCACCGTCTTCGACCTTGTCATCCCAGCGAATACTATTTTTTTAAGACCACTCAAACAAAAAGAAGAAAGATCTAAAATGAAGAAATAATATTTCAAACCACCGCCATTTTGTGAAATAATTAAAAGAAAAAGTAAAACGGCCGCGTATACAACGATAGCCACATTCATATGGATATAGAATTTTTTTTATTTTTTATTGTCAGATAACCCTTTACCAAGATTTCGATGGGACAAAATGAGGAGGAATTTTTTTTTGCGTCACACGGAAGCTCATAACGTTGCGAATTTTTTTAATATTTTTCAATCAAAATTGGTATTGAACCGCATAGATGAATATATAATCAATAAAGAATTTTTTACCCGATCCTTAAATCAAGAGACTCGGTTTATTATAGTTATACCGGCGGAAAAAAAAAATCCCAGAAATTGACAACTTTTTGGCCCGTCACAGAGTGACTTTCCTCCTCAAGGCTACGAAACATACCGCCAACTGAGCCGCCATGAGTGCGAGAGAGATAGCCACAAATTTCGAAGACAAAATTTTTCCACACCGTTCGTTCGATCGGAATGAAAAAAGTCTTAGCCCATTTTTGCCATTTTTCTGCGTGAAAATTCGAGGGGGATGGGTGACCGATCAATACCCTCGAAACTGCGATATAGAGATGAACAAAACCGTATGTTTTTATTTTGTTTTATTTTTTTTTTTTTTTCGTCGACATTTGCGGAAATTTTTCCAAAACATTGTTTCCCAGCTGATCGATCGTTGAGAAAAAGTTAAAACAGTGCTCGAATCATAGGTTTTTCGATGTTTACTCACCAATATTTTTGAGCAATGATTTTGCATAAAAAATATATATGACAACAGGCTGCTAAAAAACATATCAAAGATTAAAATTATTTCTCATTTTGGGAACTTGACAAAAATGACTGTAAGCTTATTCTGTTTGGAATTGGAACTTCACCGAGTGCTGCTCCTCTTTTCATTCGTATTCCATCCACTTTAGAATGCTGTTTGGATTTCTGAGTTATATTCATTTTTCAATTTTTGCCGAATTTTCAAAGTTTTCGGTCGATTTTCGCTAATTTTTCCATACATACCCCGTTTTGCATTTTTTTTTTTTTTATTGATTTTTGAGGGGGAAATCCAACGCTACCTCTTAAGTCTATGAAAAATATGTTAGGAGGGGACATCGCGGGAGATGCCAACTCGAATTCGTTTTCGAGAAATCGCTGGTCAAAGTTGGGAGCTCGCTTACGTACCACAAAGTTTACGGTCTATCGCAACTATGCGAGTAGCCCAGTGGCGAGCGAGCTAGACTCCCGCCCCGACGGCTCGGGTTCAAATCTCGTCGAGATACTTTTTTTTTATTTATTTTTTTTTTCATTTTTTTTTCAAATTATTATTGAAATTTCTAATTCATGAATAAAAAATTATAAAAAATTTGAAAAAATAATTTACGCGCTTTTATTGATCAAAACTCACAAATGCAGTGTCAAATTTTTTTCTTTCTAATCTCTTGCAATTTTTTTAATTTTTCAAAAATAATTTTGCCGTAATTTAAACTTTGGCATACAATAATCAGCCTACTCACCTGGAAATTAAAAATCTGATGAAATATTTTCGTGGAAATAGTCAGAAACGCTTCAAGAAAATTTTTGACCGGGTCATAAGAATTTTATACCTGTCGGACCGTTGGGGCGTTGACGCGCCAAAACCTGTAGACGGCCCGCAAACATTGGCGTTTTTCTATTCATTCTAGTCCATTTTTTATAATGATTATCACCCATCAGAGTGTGTACTCGAGAATATTCAAAAGACATTGATTGAAGAAATTTTTAATTAATAAAACAGATTTTTAATTCTTATATTCCTTGGTAATTTTTTAAAATATTCCCTGCCTCATCGAGAGAGATATCGAAAAATAAAAAAAAAAATATCAAATGATGAAAAAAAAAATGTTTAATTCAATTGCGGCTGATTTATTTTAAAAAATTAAAAAAATCGCAAGAGATTAGAAAGAAATTTGACATTGAATTTGTGAGTTTTGATCAATAAAAGCGCGTAAATTATTTTTTCAAATTTTTTGTAATTTTGTATTCATGAATTATAAATTTCAATAATAATTTGAAAAAAACATGAAAAAATAAATAAATAAAAAAAGTATCTTGGATGGGGGATTTGACCCGGAGTCGTTGGGGCGGAAGTCTAGCTCGCTCGTTCGCCACTGGGCTACTCGCCTGGTTGTGATAGGGTGTAAACTTTATGGTTCGTAAGGGGGCTCCCAACTTTGACCGACGATTTCTCCTCGAAAACGGAGTCGAGTTGACACCTACAATTTTGGGGTTTGGTTGGTACCCATCCACGCTATAAGCACGCGAAGTGGGAGCCCGTAACGGTGCATCTCCCGCGATCTCCCCTCGTTAGAAACCCCCCTAATGAGTTCCTGAACGATAATTTTACAAACAAATTATGGCTATTTGAAAATTCGGTATTTTCGGATTTTCGAAAATGACTTTCAAAGTTCTGTAATGTTCTTGAGAATTGAGATATCGGGATGGATAAAACAAGATTTAAAATGTTTTTTTTTTTATGAGCTTTCGCGAAAACTCGTTACATAATTGAAATTCAGTCACGGCTTCAAAATTTCTGCTCTTTTCGCCATTGAATTGAGATATGAAAAAAACGTAGACTTCAAATGATTTTTTCCTAAAAACTGAATAATTCTGCGAAAAAAATCGCAAAATTATTTTTAAGAATCTATATTTTTTTAAATAACATTTTCAAAAGTCTAAAAAAAGAATCGCAAGAAATAACAAAAAAAAAAATCATGCTGGATTTGTCCGTTTTGAAACCCCGTTTTTAAAGCTAGTTAGTGATTTTTTTTGACCGAGACTGTCCAACTATTTGTCCGAATAGAAAAGTTACAGGATGCCCAATACTTATTCTGGCCAAGCGCGTTATCGTCATTAATCATGTCGTTTGAATAATAATCTGATTATTCATGCATTTTTATGGTGCGAGGCCCGCGTCAAGGCGCAGTGATAAATAATTAGGGTAAAACACCCAGTCACCAGTCCCCGCTTTCAGTAATCGGCCTGTTGCAACTTTGTATGCGTGAGAATAGCGTGAAAGTTGTTTTCAAGTGATGAATATTTTTTATTCGCATCTCTGACCTCCGATTAATCGGTACACGAAGTTTCAACGCACTAACTATTCAAGCAACTGATGAGGAACAAAATATTATTCGGACCGTTGCGACCAACGCGTACGGACTTGCGTCGCGCACTATTTTTTTCTTAGCGCGGAGGCCTTCCCCACACGATAGGTATACTTCATGTTTTTCGGAAGCTCAGTGTTCTTTTATGGTTTAGACTATCAAAAAGTAGGTTTTTTGTAATTTTCTAAACGTATCTGTTGAAAAAAATCGTTTTAAAAAGTAAAAAATATATTTTTTCTCCTGGCTGACTACTGGACCTTCAATTTAACATTGTAAAGCCAATATTCAGCCTCCCCCCCGGCCGACTACTGGTTGTTTAGTAAATTTCTTCTACACACAGCTCAAATTTGCGCTGTAAACAAATAGAGTATATATTTAACCCTCAATCCGTGAACGTTTTTTGGGCACCCTAATTCCGTGAACCGGGGTCATTTTCGTCTTCGCCGCTGTCACACCCGCAATTATAAATGAGAGAATCGGAAAAAATTCATGGTCAATCTTCAGACTGTACTTTTGAAGCGAGAATAGAATTTTTTTTTTTCTTATTTTTAATAATTTTTTTTTTCATCAAATATCAAGCAACGTATGAAGAAAACGTTCGAGAAGAAATTTTGGGCCGGACGAAAACGACCCCGGTTCACGGGTTGAGGGGTAAACACTTTATACACAGAACAAACATTAATAATGATGGTATTACCAGTAGTCGGCCACGCGTAAAGGCAAACAAACCCTGTGATTGAGACGGCCTCTATACTTTTCGATTGGATAACCCCAGTCGTTCCCAGGCCGACTATAAGATCCCTAAGTGGCCGTCTACTGATTTGGAGAGGCCGATGATTACTCCTCAAAATGATGTTTTTTCAATAAATTATATTTTCCAATGTTTTAATGTCGATTCGATCTTTTGCAATAATTTTTTTTTATTAAAGTTTAATAAATCATCTTTCATTTAAGACTTGTTGTGTTTTGATATCATTTTTTCTGCATATAGGACAATATTTTAAAGTTTGAAATTGCGTTAAAAGGCCGACTACTGCGTGTTTTGCCCTGCTATTTTTCTCGTCGCAGCTCAGACTGCAGTTGTAGCACGTCACGCAACGCGTGTCGTCTGCGCGTGTAGGGCGACATGTATTTTCCCATTCTCACGTGTTCGAGGATGTACATCATTTTTCCGCCTTTATATTGCGAGAAATTAGTATTTTCCAATTGTCGGAACGATATTACCGTGAATGCGACTTAATTAATGCAGCAGAGGCACCAAAACATTTATCCGCGACTCCCGCTGCTCCATGCATTCGAAACACAAGCTCAAATCTAAAATTCTATTTAGAATTTCGTAGAGTTGAATCGTCGACGACGTCGCAACGATACGATATTCTTAACTCTAGAACCACACAACGGGGTAATTAGTTACCCCACGAAAAGGTCAAATTTCCTTTCCGAACCAATTTTTTTAGACCATTGCTTCCGTTTTATAGAGTTTTCATCATTAAATATTTACAAAATACAACTTTATAAAACACCATTCTCTTCGGTATCAAAAAGTGAAGAGAATGGTGTATACAATTAAACCTTTTATTATTATATATCGCATACGAGGAACATTTTGTGCTAAAGAGAAAGTTGGGGTAATTATTTACCCCAGTGTGCGAACAGGTTTACGTTGGAAAAAATAGACTGTGGGGTTCTAGGCTTAAGATATTTTTTTTCTTTCTACGATGGAAATATTATGTTATATAAAAAACATTTTTTTTTTTTTTTAAGTTTTCATGTGCGCTGCAGGAGACAATGCCTTACCTCCTCCCACCTCCCTTTCGTAATATATCGAGTCGAGAGGATCGAGAGGTTATATGGCGATTTTAAATGCGGCTGCGCTTTTCATCACCGCGTTATACCGAACGAGCAAACGTAACAATAAATATTCCCTCATTTTTTCTCGTTACGGCATCAAAATCGCGTACTGTTTTTTTTTCAACTAGCTCTTCAATGGAACAAAACCTGCTCTGTTCGGTAGAGATAACTCAAAATTTTTATTTTTCTATTTATTATTTTTGTTGGCTTCGGTCTGCGCTCTAATAGTCGGAGAGCTGACGACCGAAATGGCCAGATAATTATAACATCGCTCAAACTCAGGAATCAACTTACCTGAAGGACCCTTATGCGAAAACCGTCCACCTGGCAGGGCGCACCTGGTGGATTCAGGTGTTATGGGGTGGGGGGGGGGGGGGGGGGAAGGTAAAAGTATCATCATTAATTTTTGTTGCAAATTGTTAGGCTATATTCCCAATACATCCAAAAAAATTTTTGAATCAATCGGTTGGTGGAAAGGTGTCGCCAGCCTTAATTATAATTAAAAAAAAAATAATTATTTTTAAGTAATAATATCATCGCTGGCTTTTTTTCTGCTAAAAGTTTATTAATTGGAGAAGCTGTAAAAAAAAAGCCAGCCAAAAACAGTGGTGGAGAGGTATCGAAAAAAATTATTGAAAATATAGCGTTTTGTACGTAGTCGTGGTGAGGGGCATGAAAATGGACGCGTGGAGGGGATAGCGCGCACCGCGCGACGGCGTCCTTTCTCCGAATACAACCGACATGCCAAGAGAGAAAGGACGCAGTCGCCACGCGCTATCCCCTCCACGCGCCCATTTTCATGCCCCTCACCGCGAGTACATACAAAACGCTATATTTTCAATCATTTTTTTCGATACCTTTCCACCACTGTTTATGGCTGGCTTTTTTTTTACAGCTTCTGTAATTAATAAACTTTTAACAGAAAAAAAGCCAGCGATGATATTATTACTTAAAAATAATAATTTTTTTTTTTTAATTATAATTAAGGCTGGCGACACCTTTCCACCAACCGATTGATTGAAAAATTTTTTTGGATGTATTGGGAATATAGCCTAACAATTTGCAACAAAAATTAATGATGATACGTTTACCTTTTTTCTTTTTTTTTTCCCTACCCCATAACACCTGAATCCACCAGGTGCGCCCTGCCAGGTGGACGGTTTTCGCATAAGGGTCCTTCAGGTAAGTTGATTCCTGAGTTTAAGCGATGATAAAAAAATTACCTGGCCATTTCGGTCGTCAGCTCTTAGGGTCGGTTGTTCCACCTCCAGGTAAATTTTATCTGATAGTTAAAGGTCTGCTACTCAATGCTACAACCTTCAGGTAAATTTTATCCGATAGTTAAAGGTCTGCTACTCAATGCTACAACCGTCCGGTAAAATTTGCCAGAAGGTGGAACAACCGGCCCTTAGACTAGAATTGACCATACGCCCAGAAGACAACTCAAAATTATGGTTATAAATACAGTGGCGGCGTGGTGGCCTGGTGGCGGCAAACGGTGGACAGGTTAAAAAAAAACTACATTTCGATAAAGACGGCGCGCCCCCTTGCGGATAATTTGCCCGAATTCTCACTAGAGGCCGGTTCTTCGGAAACTGGCGCGTAACGCTTTCTTTTAAAATTTGTTCGATTTATTGCGAAAAAGAGCTCAAAGAATTCCGTGGTTGAATATTTTTAATTCTTGGATGAAGATAAAACTCACGGTTTCGTCACGCTGCGTACATCTCAAATATTAAATGTTAGTGTTGAACACAGAGGGCGCTGTAGCGCAAGATTCGCCAACTGCTTGAAAATAAAGTTTAACGGTCAGCGGTCATTACTCTGTTTGTCTTCATTCTTTACCGATCGGAGATGAGCGTGTCAAAAATTATAATTTTTTAAAAATAATTAACCGTCAAATTAGATTATCTGTGAATCGAGTCCGGTTGTGAATGTCGTGTCGTGTGAATCCAAGCTGCTCTCATCTCACGTCTCGGCGAACTCGAATCGCTCGGGATAAGGTATACATTATTTTCAAGTTTCTGCTACATTTCGATTGACAATTCAATCAAGAAATTCATCCGCGCGGTCAACTCGAAAAGGCGACGTAAGCATTTGATCAGGGGTAAGTTCCGATGCTGTGAAAAATGTCTAAATCTATTTTTTTTAAATTTAATTCATGCTTTTTTTTCTTCATTGTTCGACTGAACTCGCGGCGCGCGGTTACACAAGTTATTTACATATACACGAAATATATAAGATTTTCCAAAGTTGTTTTTGTCCAATTTAGTGCATTAGAGGTAGAGTATTATTAGAACATACTGTGACAACTTTTTAGGTGCTATGAACTAAAAACATTCGACGGCCGTCTCTCATAAAGAATTGATTTTTCTTTAGCAAAATCGATCGATTTGATTTGTTGAATCGGTGGTTCAACGTTTTACTCGATAGTCTTTGTTCCGCGCTAGACAAGACAAAAGTATTACATCTGCATTGTTGTGAAAAATTATAGATAGGTTTTAAATTAAATAAGCTAAAATGATTTTTTGTTGCGACGCTGCGGCGTGAGGTATTCCTTGGCGTACTCAAACACAGAAAGCAAACTTGAGCGTTTTCTTCTTCCAGAAAAATAATTGGCTATCACATCGTCGTCTGTAAATAAAAGAAAAACAGCTTGAGAACGATGAGAACCAAAACAAAATTCAAAGGAGATTGCGTTTCCAATGGTCTCGGCTTTGAAAAAAATAATTGTAAAAAAAATAATATACGGTCACCGGTTTGTGGACGATGCAAGAATTACGTGTAAACATTTTGGGACTCACCGACTCGAGCTCTCTCACCCTGAAAGGTAGTAGGAAGCACGTTTTCATTGGCAGACAGAGAGACAAATAGCGAAAACGGAACGAGCCACAAACAGAGAGTAAAGTACGCGATAACCTGAAATTAAAAGAAATTGCGCGTTACCAACATTTTTGTTTCTATCCAATGAGCGCGGTCAAATATTTCATTGAGCCTTTATTCTGTATTCGCACAATTTGTTCGTTACCTCCGAAAAGTTGTACATGTTTTTGGCAAAGTATGCGAAAGCAAAGTAGTGATTGAGAACAAGAAGTATAACGGTGATAATGAATCCAGGAGACGCGACGCTAACGTACGGAAAAGATTTTAGAATGTAGAGATGAGCCGCTTGGGCAAGAATACCACACATATTCATGGTAAGCGGAACATCCTCGAACAATAAAAGTCCTATGTGAATGCCGCATGTTACCTGTGGAAATGAAATCAAAAGATTTACATATTTTTTTTCTTTCTCTCAACAATGAAGAAGAAAAACACATTGAAAATTGGTCGTCGCAAGGATATTTGAACGAACAATCATTATTGAAAACCAACAGGGTATATATATCTATTTTTGAACAATTTATATACAAATTAGGTCGTTTGGAACATACGATAGTAACATGAAAAATACAAACGATCGATAAGCAGTAGTAAAAATTTTTTTTAATTCCATTCATTTCCAGCCCGCCGGTAGTTTCCATACTTATTAACAGAAATAAATACGCTAAGTTATCGAGAAAAGGAAAATATTAATATTTCTCGAGACTGTTGAATATGCGGATAGCTATATAGAAAAAAAATGTGAGGCGCACGTGGCGACAACGAGTGTGACGTGACAATGACGAGTCAATATCGACGATAATAATGCAACGAAGCTTCATGAACCAAGTTGCTCAAGTAGATCTCTGGTTAATTCGTACAGACTCAAAATTCAACATTGAACGTGAAAAAAATATATTCACTCTCGGAGAAAACGCAAAAAATAAACGTGTTTTAAGCTAAGAGTCAATCGATTTAATTTTTTTAAGTGTTCTTTTTTCGACAACAATAAAAGGATTCGGTAACCGAAGAAAATCAAAACAAAAAAACTGAAGGGTGGCACAACTTACGAGACTGAAAATTCTGATGATTTTCTTGGAAAGAACGGTGTACTCTTCGACGAATTCGGCAATGTAGTACAAGCCTGCGGCTAAAAAAATATATTACAAAAAAATATTCACAAAAGGTCAGACGATTGAGCGATAACCTCAAAACAGTAATATAGGAATACGCGGAAGAACTAGATCGAAATAAAGCTTTGGTAGTACAAATGTACAAATGCTAGAGTATTCGTTAATCTTACCAATTGAAATAACGATGAAAGATAATTGAACAACTAGAGATATCCAGCTTAAAATGTAGAAGAATAACATTGCACACTGTCACTTGACATATCTAATGTCTAATGCTAGTGTGTATAATTAAAGTTTCGGTGCGCTCGCCCCGTCCGCCGCCGCCGCCGCCGCCGCCGCCGGTACTATTCTACTTCACTGAGTTAACCCCCCCAAATTGATTAACGGGTAAAACCAATTTTCGAAAAATCGATTTTTTTTTATTGGCTTAAAATATACTTTGAACCCTCTTGAGTATGAGGCAAAAAGGTTTCTACCTGAAAAAAAAAAAAATCATTGAAATTTCGGGCTCTTCCCCGAGCGCGTCGGTCATTTCAGTATCACACACGTTTCAAAACTTTAAACGCGTATTTCTCGAAACACGATTTTTCAAAACGGCACGCAGCATATAACTCCAACAATTTTCATTCTTTTCATTTGAATTTTTGACAATATCTTAAAAATAACATTTCGAAGTGAAATACGTACGGAATTTTCAATAAGTTCATTTAAACATTTTTTAACAACAAATAATTATCCCTTTTTTCTGTCGAAAATTGAATCTCTTCATTCGAACACTCGCCAATAATACAAAAATGAATATATTTTCAAAATCCCCTGCGTACTTCACTAGCTATAAAAATCTAGATTATAAGGTTTTTTTTTTATTCCAGATCAACAATTGCACCAGTTACACAGAGCGTGCCGCAGAGCGCCTCGAATTCAACAAGCCTCGCGGGAATGGCTCGGGTGTCGCCATTTTTAAATCTTTGTCAATCATAATTTTTTGTTGTACAGTTAAATATATGCTTAATAACTCGCCCGAATATTATTATTCTATTACTTTTCCTTCCACCCGAAAAAAATTGTTGAAAAAAGGCATTTTTTGAGGCCGTTACAGTGGTTTTAGCTCTTAAAATTTTTTTCTTATTAATCCCTTGAGGGTCGTGCAATGGTGTACGGTATCACATTTAGATTGTTGAGTGGCTTATCATTTTTTCGAAAAATGAATTTAAAAAATTAACCCCCGGATTTATCCCCCCATAATATCTATATTGACTTTCTTTTTGCAAATTGCTTGGTAGTCATTCAGTGGTGTACGGTGTCGTATTTAGAACACGTTGAGTGGCCTATTATTTAAAAAATAGAAAAAAATTAAAAAATACCCCCGGAGTAAGTCCCCCCCCCATATTGACTATCGTAATTTTTTTTTTTTTACAAATCGCTCGGGGATCGTTCAGTGGTGTATGGTATTGCATTCAGATCGTTCAGTGATATATCATTTTTTTGAAAAATAAATTTGAAAAATTGGATCTGAGCGATAACCACCTCTAGACATCATCGATCCATCGAATCGAATCGCATTTTGCATATTTACGAATGAGGAACTATCGTTTACTCTATGACGACTGTCCCCATGCCCGAGCGCCCGCTGTCGAATTTCATAATATTTCGCGAATAAATGGTAAAAGTAATTGTTATTCGTGTTCGCTCGAGTTCCATTCAGTTGCAGTTGTGTTTTTATTTACCGCAAAAAAACAGAGCATAAATGCTGTAAAAAAAATTGAGACAAGTACATTTACTCCCCCCAAATAGTTGTTCCGGCAAAAAATCTTCTCAACACAAAACCCCCACAAAACGTTATAAGAGGGCCTCACAAAAATTTACCAATCAAATTATAATCTCACAAAAGTTACCAATTCAAACCTGCTCAGAAATTAACTCTAAACTTTACAAAAAGTCATTAAATAAATTAAAACTATAAAAGCGTTAACAGTCAAATAAATTTAAACCTATTAACCTTTAATAAAAAAAAATCTTCGTAATTATTTAGAATCGCGACTGTTTATGTGTAATATTTGCAGTGAATTTTCGCGGTACAAACGTGTAGATACAATGCGTGCATTTGTACGCGTATTTGCACTTTTCTATGTAATTGTTTTTTGTTTTATTCTCTGTGGAATTGTGTTGTACATTCTTAGTGCTTAGCTAGCATAAAAGCAGAATAACATTTTCTTTATATCCGCAGAATTATTCTTGAAGCCCTTGAGGTGACAAAAACCTTCAGCAGGTACCATTCAAGGTGTATAGATGATTCCATGCAGAAACCCGTAATTCATTCACCATTCTTGGCTACGTTGAAATGATTTCATTTTTTTTTTTCAATCATGAGCGACAATTTCCAACTAGATCTTTTTTCGATGTACGATAACTTCTCATATATCAAGAATAAAAAAATAAAAGATGTAAATAGGTTTTAATTCGATAATGAAGGCCAACATTTTCATAGTATGTTTTTTTTTTTTTTTTTTTTTTTTTTTTTTCAAGTTAAAGTAACTGAGCACATACTAATAGTGGAATAAGAATCGTGAAACTTCAATTTTTCCTCGAAATCAAGATGAATATTATTGATCATTGTTTTTGAGAATAGAATGATTATTTTATAACGAAGGTCGCGTCTTTTAATACTTGGCGTTCATTTTTTACTTTTTTAAAGTTTTTTGCGATTGTTCCACGTACACACACCGAGATGATACAAACCCATCCCAATATTCCACGCGATCCTACGCAACCTGCGATTCTACAAATCCCACTATTCCACACGCACGCACCGAGATAATGATGCAATCCCACCCCGCTATTCCACACACACAGCGCGATTCCATGCACCCTGCGATTCTATACATCCTACTATTCCACGCCAATGTCTGTTTCCACTTGTAAATTATTTATACAATATAATATTCAATCAGCGGGGATGAATTTTCCGGGGGACTAATCCTAAATAAAAAAGATTTGAAAACACCGAAAATCATTTATTCACCTCCAAAATCATTTTTTTATTTCAATGAATAATTTAAAATGAAATTTTTTTTTTTCTTTTTTTAAAACCCAAAAACGTCATGCGCCAACATGTAATGTTGAGAACTCATAATAAACCTTTAAAAAAATTTACAAGGAAAATCATTTTTTTTCTTAACGGCTTTGTCTACTATAAAGTTTTAATTTATAAGGTGAACAAGCGCGCTCAGGTAGCGTTCAACGTATGGAAAAATACCTTTAGAATGCTTTGATCTTTCTGAAATTTTTCGAGAATATCTTTAAATACATAAACTTTCGAAAAATGCAAAAAAAAAAATTCGATTTTTTGAAAGTTTTAAAAATTTTTTGAAAAAATTACGAGCAAAAATGTGACGAGGCGGGTACCCGGGTACCCGGTCGCACACATGAGGGTTAAACGCGTTTTTCTCGAAACAACGTTTTCGAACCGCTTGTTGAAAAAATCTCGGAAACTACTGAACTGATCCTTATGAAATTTTAATCACATATTCTATACACTTATCGCTATATCCCGTATCAGAATTATTGCAAAATTTTAATTTTTACAAAAAACATGCAAACAAACACGTTTTTTAATTTTTTTTGTCCGCCATTTTTTTATTTTTGCATATAAATTAATATTAGAGGTACGGGATATAGCCACTGTCACACTAAACCTAAAACCATTCAATTTTTTTGTTTCAGATGGGCCGTTCAGATTTTTTCAACAGCGCACACCTACCTACTTTTTGAGGACTCCTGATTACCTGGCATTTTCACACTAAAAAAGTGGTTAAAATCAATAAATTTTTTTTTTTGTAATTTACGAAAGTTTTTGTTAAGCCTAACAAGTTTCATATTAATAAACATAACAGTATTCTTAAAAAAAAATAATAAAAATAGCGTTTTTTCATGCATCCAAAGTAGACAGAGCCCTTAAAAAAATGTTTTTTTTTTTTTTTTTTTTTTTTTTTTCAATCCAAAAAAGGTCATGTGCCAACATAATACGAGTAGTTATGATGTTTTGAATCATAATAAACCTTTAACAAAATTCGCAGGCCGATTTTAAGGTGAGTCGCGATTCTAAATATTTACCATATGCAAAATTCGATTCGATGGATCGATGATGTTTAGAGGTTATCGCTTAGATCCAATTTTTAAAATTTATTTTTTGAAAAAACGATATATCATTGAATGATCTGAATGCAATACCATACACCACTAAACAACCCCCGGGCGATTTGTAAAAAAAAAAAATTATTATAGTCAATATGGGGTGGCTAACTCCGTGGGTATTTTTTGAAATTGTTTTTGTTTTTTGTTTTTTTAATAATGCACCACTGTACGACCCCCAAGGGATTTATAAAGAAAAAAATTAATTTAATCAATTTCGGGGGGCCAACTTAATGGAGATGCCCTCGGAGCAGTCGCAGTGTGCATTTATCAAACTACTTTCGGATCCGAGTAATGGCGCCACTGATAATTTATTAAATAATATAATCTAATGCTGCGTTGTGATGTATGCGTTTGTGCATTTTTACAGCCCATTTACAACTCTACCAGAAACATATACCAAAATTCAACTTTACCCCAAAGTAATGTCCCGCAACAACACAAATAATACTACCACCTCTAATCTCTACTATACGTTGGTAGGGTAGGTTTTTCAAGGGTAAAGACATTTGCCAAAAATTCAAAGCCGGTAGACATTTATTTACGGTATAGAGATGTTATCGTAGATTGTTTCTGGGGTGTAGATGCTCGTTGAGGTTATTTTTTTGAATTTTTGGCAAACGTCTTTATCGTTGAGAAACCTACCTTACCAACATATGGTAGAAATTAGTTGGGTTGTGATGTAGTTATGGTAGAAATTCAATATGGTAGAGATGTTACACGGTAGAAATTTTATCAATTAATCTGTTTTGGTGGTAGAGTTGTCCTCGGATAATCGAACGGCGTACGGTACTACTTACGATCAGAGTACGCCGTATTTTGCCTATACTAATAACATAGGATCTAGTACGTAATTGTACGTTTTGTTTACTGGGTCCCGGTATATCTATTTACCGATAGATGTGTTCCGTTATAGCATATGCTTTTGATAGAGTTATTGTGTGGTAGTCGTTTTATGTATAGCATTAATTTTTTTTTTTTCAAATAGAGTTTTTACGTTTGGTAGAGTTGTTGCGAGGTAGTATTATTTATGGTATTGTATTTATGGTTACGGGACATTTTTTTGGGGTAGAGTTGAATCTTGGTAGAGTTGTAAATGTGCCGCTGCTGCTGCTGTTGATAACGAACCGATCGATGGTGAAAAGCTCGTGGTGCCCTGATGTCTCTAGGCACGACGTTCGAGTTTTCATCGTCGCGGTGCAACGAAACTTCCATTCTCATTTCGGGGATCTTAATAGGGGTCTTGATGCGCAAAAAATAAGTTGACGGATAAATTGAAAAAACTATGATCGTATAACTTTGGTAGGGTTACTTTCCCTCAACTCGAAGCAGCTAACATTTGGAGAGTCGAAAAATATCAATAAAAATAAAATAAGTTCGTTCTTTCACTGCATAGGGACTTTTGTGCGTGTGTGCGCGCGCGTTTACGAAGAAAAAGGATTAGGCAAAAAAAGAAAGAAATTAAGTTTTGCTCGCATTCAAAAGCACAATTGTTGAACCTTTTTTGGAATATAACTTTTAATATTATCCAGATATAAATATATAATCGGAGCATAATTCTGGTTAGCTGGAATGTTCAGCCCGAAATGTTCGATCCATAGCGTCAACGTCGGTCGATGAATTTGTAAGAGCGGTAATATTCCCGAAATTGTACATCGCTTGGTCATTCTTGATAGGCGACTCGTTGGTCGTCGTCGTCGTCGGTAATTTGACGAGTTTAACAGTTTTAGCCCGTACAAACCCGAGGGATTTCGTTGGGTCATCACTTTTCTCACCGGTGTCATTGATTTCAGTGTCCAGCTTTTCGATGCTGCACGAATTGCTGGTTTTTTCGGCTCGGCCAATCTCGTGAGATATCGTGTTTTGAGACGAGATATCGGTTTCGAGTTTGGAAAATGATTTTTTTAAGCTCAAATCGTCGTACGAGGATGCAACTGGGTTGATCGCATTAGCTGGTTTCTCGTTTATGAATTTTTCGTCACATTCGGCGGGCATTTCCGGATCGATTCTCTTTTCTCGATCCCGGTCGTGTCTCTCTCGTTGGATTTTACGATCGGCTTCGGTAGCCAATTCTTCGGCATCGGACTCGATCGATGCCATCTTTACGTGACAATCGAGTGGCTGCTTCGCTCGATCCGCCGCCGCCGCCGCCGCATCTCCCGAACTTTTCGATTCTGCTCCTACGCATTTGAATCCTAATTGCGAAATACTGTCGGAATTAGTGCTTTCGTCACCCGAGATGCTCTTCCCTTTTCCAACTGCTATTAATTTCGGATTATTCACATTTTTGTACTCGGCCGCTTCGGCGTTACTTATGTTGTCCTGCTTTTTCCACTTTGTTCGACGATTTTGAAACCATATTTTTACCTGCAATCATAATTATATCGTTTCAGACGCTTCGATCATCATTCATAACTAAATAATAAAATTTAACAATTGGCGAATGGAAATTAATAGTGAAAAAAATGTGAATTGGAGCAGTGGATTACGATTGAATAATGAAAAATTCGCTATTATATGATTATAATAGAATTAACCTGTGTCTCGGTGACATTGAGCATTTTCGCCATGTCGACTCTCTCCGACGAGCTGAGATATTTCTTTTTCTCGAATTGTTTCTCAAGGGCGAATATTTGTCTTCCGGTAAAAGTAGTGCGGGCTTTTTTCTTCTTCTGATCGGAGAGATTGGCATCTTCGGCCAACGAGTCGAGGCGTACGCGTGTCTCTTTTTTCGATTTTTCGCCAGTCGTGGTCACTCGTTCGCTCCAAGTTTTGTTCATTAACCTTCGAGCCTTCGCGCTCAAACTTTTACCAGTTGACGAGGGGGCACTCTCTGAAACGGACAACAAAAGTACTTTCACTCGTCACCCATTTCATTCTCTATAAATAAACTGTTTTTTTTTTTTTTTTTTTTTTTACCGCCGTATATCCATTCTTGCCCGTGCGGGCGTAATAAGAATATTAGGTACAGCATTCTCTTTTTTATTTCCACCCCATTCCCGCCGCCGCCGCTGCCGCTCCCTCCCCCCCCCCCCCCCTCCTCTTTCTATGCGGCTGCGGCTGACTTGTCGAAATTGTATCGCATTTACCGCGGGCAATGAGAAACTGCAAAATATTTAGCCGACAAAGTCGCGGTACACCACCGAGACCCCGATTTAAGGAAGAGCAGCGGCGGGACCAGCTCCGCATCGTACTTGCAACAAATCTGGATTTCTCACGGTTCGTTTTTCCGTCTTTGAGTATCTGACGGACGGCCCGTTTGGACCGGTCGTGCTTCCCCCCCCCCCCCCCCCCCCCCCCCCAACGAGCGCAGACCGATCGATATTCGGCGCCTTGTGGGAGAAATTTCATCAATCGGGGTCCCTTAAATCGGAATCGCGGTGTATCCGATCAATCTCCTCGCGTTCGGGTGGCAATGCGAGCACGCTCAAGCACGGACAGCGGTGATACAATGAGTCAAGCGGTACGCGGCTGGGGGGTCACCATCCGCGCGATGAGGACCGTCCACGAAAGGCACTCGGAACCGTACACCGACCGTTCAGGCATTGCAGAGAGGTGTTTCTGAACATTGATGTGGGTCCGGAAACGGAGTCCGAACCACCTCGTGGTTCGGATTGCAGTAGAAACACGTGGAAAATTCTCAAATTTTTGCCCCATAAAAAACTATTTAATCAAGAATTCGATAGGTACGCTCCTATATATCCCGTGCTCCCATATCCATATACAATTACAGAAGAGTCAAATTAAAAAAAAAAAATAAAATAATGGCGTGAGAACAAAATCGTTACAAATAGTAAGCCCGTATCAAGGGGAAAACAAAAAATAACTATAACGATATGAGATCAGCGTCGTTGATCACTACTTTACTAAATAAATTCAATGGCTATTGAACGAGGGTCAAATTCTGTACGACGGAAAGGACAATTGGAAAATCGATAAACACTCGATTCGAATAATTAAACAAATGTGCCGGCCGGCAATTAACGACAAAGGCCAACAAAATTTTAATTCCGTTGAATCTCAATTGGTAGAATACAGAATACGTATGCTATTATATTGCATATGGAGGAGTACGTAACGTATAGGTGTACTACATGGAAAGATGGAGCACACAGCATAGAGGATAGAGTAGATCGCGCGCGCGGTACGTTGGCTTTGGTAACATGGAATAATAATGAATGTAGGGCTGTATCGCGCGAAACGTTGTGAATGTACTATCTAGTTAAAACGGCTTAGGCAAGCGGCACTTATTGATCGGTTTCACAGACTCGTCCTACACAAAGTAACCCCATTGCCGCGCGTACCCCACCAACGTTATGTATACAGTGACATTCTGTGTGGAACGAGGGAGGTGATACGCCAGCCAATTAACACCCCTAAACACAACTCCATACCAGATAGAGCGAGAAGGATGATGATGCGCCTAGGCATGCATCTCTCGTGATCTAGTCTCTCGGCGAGGATAACCGAGTGAAATATACCATGATATAACGGAAATTTGCTCAAGTGTCAACTCTACATTTCCATCAACGTGAAACTTTCTCCCCTATATATGCGGGGCGCGCATGCATGCTACTACCGCGCGCGATACTTATTGTACCGCGGTGGTGAGCTACTTTTACTATTTCATTATGAGAATTCGATCGCCGGATCCCCCATTAGCGTAATTAAGTCGCCGTAGTAATATTATAACAAAATAATTCACACTGCCACACTGCCGAAAGAACCCTCTAAGAATATCCCTAATTTTTTTTTTTTTCCTCACAATTTATAGTCCAGTCTGTACGGATCTTTACGGATCATACTCGTGTACTACCCCCCGTCGGCAACGAGCGGTCGTACGCGAAATTGCCCCATATTCGAATAAAATACATATATATTGTGTCAAAGTTCAAGGTCATCGAGCAAGAGTACTTGATTTCATTAATCAATTCGACTGGTAATAATAACAATGCTATATGGAATAATTGGAAGCAACGAACCTTTGAGGATCGTTCCAGAAACGGAACAAATTTCTTGGGCTTTGAATAAATCTCCGTTGTCGCGCGGACCAGCGCCACCTTCTCCATCCTTGATTATAACAGATTCGTGTAATTTGCCACTGGGCCGTTGGTGGGTTTTGTCTTGGCCGCGTATTTCGAATTGGCATTCGGCGAAATGACCACGTGATCCTTTGAGAGATCGAGAACGAATGGATCTCGGTGGTTCAGCTTTTGATCTCGAAGTGACGGTGAGATTGAGAGGAAGATCGTCCAGTTTGTTGGGATTTATTTTACGATTTAATTGAGGATCGTTGGGGCTCGAGAGCATCGAGGTGTGGGCAGGAGAAACTTTGCTCGGGTCTTCCCCGAAAGGACAATATTTCGATGTCAATTCGGAAGTTGTGCTGCTCGAGCATGATGAAAGGGGTAGCGGCGGCGGCGGCGGGGGCGGCGGTCCCGGCGATCGGGAGTTTTGGCAAGACTCTTCGGGTCGAATTGTCGGATGGTGGTCCGGTGATGAGTGACTCGTTGCCAACCTCGACGAGCTCGACAGTTGCGACGATTGGTCAATCGTCGTGGCGGTAAATGGAGAACCACCGATGCTGCTGGTACATTGGGAACTCGATCTCGTCGGTGAGCAGCAGCGAGCACCGAGTCTCTCAACATCAAATATCATTTGTTGGTTGTTGACGATCGGGGAAATAGCAGCTCCGGGATTTGTCTTGGACGTTCTTGGGACTCTTTCGCGCTTCGTCCAACCCAAAATGTCGCTTATCATGTGAGCGGTTGGGACTCTGGGTGGCGCGGCGTAAACATGCTCGTGCCAAGTACCGCTTATGACGCTACCGTCGCTGTTTACTTCGCCGCCGCTGCTGCTATTGCTGGTGCTGTTGGTGCTGCTGCTGCTGCTGCTGCCGCTGCTACCGCTGCTGTTGATGCTGATGCTGCTGCTGTCGGTACTAGCCTCGCTGCTATTACTTCGACTGCGACTTCTTCTTTTCCTCCTTCTCTGCTTTCTGCTCGTTCTTCTTATTGCTATTCCTCTTCCTCTTCCTTTTCTACCGCCTCTGCCTTTCTTCTGCCGTATTCCTCTGTCCCGTTTCTTTTCCTCTCCCGCACTCTCCTGCTTCTTTTCCAAATCTTGCTCGCTAAATCTCTCTCCAGCGTTCGACAAATTTATCGATTCTTCGCCACGTGACTCTCTGACGATCCCTTCGATTCCATCGGTACGCGCCTGCGGAACTGGTCTGTCATCCTCCTTTTCGGACTCCCACAAAATCGTTTTTTTCGCATTTTCTCTCTCAGCAAACTCGTTATCATCCATTTAAAAACGAGATTTCCCTACGCCGCCCCCGAGTACCAGCTACTAATTCTCATGTCCGTATGTTATTCATTAATCTTATGGGAAAATCCGGAATCTATCTCTGCACGAGTACAACAACGAGTATCTTTGTTCTTCTCTCGTACGAATTTATGGTCCCTCTCGCTCTAGACATTATCATTTTTTCCATATTTTCAACCATCCAAAAATCCCGAATCAAAATCATCGCTGTATTATGAAATGTATACGATCGCGCGGGGCATCATTACTTTGGCACCAAACTTTTTTAAATAATTATCTACGTTTTATACCATCAACGAACGTTAATTGCGAGTGAGATATCTTTTTTTCACAATGTTTCATTATTCTTGAGTTGAGAAAAAAAAACAAAAAAAAAAAAACAACGATACAAAAGTGTACACGTGTCAACGTAAGCAGCAATCCCTTAATCGATTACTTTATTCGTAAATTCGTAATGAATTATAACGTCTGAAAGAAATACGTTGTTCGGGCTTGTTGATATATATCTACGAAGGTAAATCCTTCCAGAAACCGTTGAAATTTCGGGAAAACATTCACTGCGATTTTGGACAATGCACCATTTCATACACGGCTCAATAAATATCTCACAGACTGTCCTCCCGTATTCACTTTGCTACCAAACAATACACAGACGCTCGCATATGAATGAATATGTATATAAACGCGTTTATAAATAGAGTTGGATTTATAATGTGGCTTTGTAGGGACACTCGGAAACTCGAAACTCGAAACTCGTAATCTCTCTTGCGCCGTTGCTCGCGTGTTTTATTATTGTTTAACCCATTGAAAGTGTCCGAACGAGGATGAAGAAAAAAAATAAAAAATGAATACGAAAAAAGCCATATTTGCGTAGCTCATAAACACGTGGAATCCACGTGCGTGTATGGGGCGCTCTCTCGAGTTGTGTGTAACCGAAAGTTGTGTGTTTATAAGACACCGAAGGATTCTCGTTCGTGCGGAAAAGCTTTTCGGGCACGTGATCACTCTTTGCGCAGTCTCTTTCTCTTCCCTCTCTCTCTGTCCTTATCGGTGTAGGAAATTGAGCCGGTCGAAGAGAGTCCTGTATTCTGGCGCGTGGGCAAGCTCGTTGACGCCCGATTACTGACTGATTGTCGCAAGATTGAGGGTTGAAACGGGGGCGTCCCAGAGAGAGAAAGAAAGGAGAGACGAGACGAGATCCCTCTCCCCGGGTTTTCCTCTCTCTGGCATCGCTTACTGCGAGAGGGTCGCTGCCAGGGGGTAGGGAGGCAGTGAGGAGTGCACATTGCGGCTATTGGGGATGCCCGAAGAGGGAGCACGACTGCTGATGGGGTTAACAGGACGAAAGGGGAAGCAGCCTTGCTGGCTACTGCTGCTGCGTATCTCTCTCTCTCTCTCTCTCTCTCTCTCTCTCTCTCTCTCTCTCTCTCTCGGTTGTCGCTGATGCTGCCTGCCGCCTCCTCTTCCTTGTGCTTTTCATCCCCCTTTCCTGCCCGCGCGCGCGTTACGTTCCGACAAGCTAAAACGTCCCAGGTTACTATATACTATCACCACAAACGCTGTAAATTCTCCATCTCTCTTGATGAGCCCATCCCACTCTCACTATCTATGTATGTATATATATGGGGTATTCAACATGAAACCGAACGATTATTTGGCCGAGGGCATATTCAAAAGCTATGCATTTAACGTTGTTTATCTTGTATACAGGCTTCGTCAAAACTTCTGTTTCCACTTAGGTTTATCAATATGGCATATTGTCGTCAGTGATTTCTGGGTGCTCGAATAAATCTCGATGCGCATAGTTGCGTAGTTGCGTAGTTGTAGTCCGGATACAAATAGATATATAGAATGGGGGTTGCACAAAACGATTGATGCACCGTGTCGTCGGCCGTCGACAAAAGTGCGGTCGCGCTTAATCGCGAACGAGCGCCGTCCGCCTTAAATAATTATATCCCGCTTTTTTTCCACCCAGTCAAACTAATCAGTACATTACATTTTCCTTCTTCTATTAAATCCAACTTCTTGTAAATTTCGGCAGTTGTTTTAACATGTCTATTTATCACTTTTTTTCATTATCAATTCAATTATATATGCGAGCATCTTATAATTGGTAATCAATAATTGTGTTTTATTATTTTAATAATTTTCAACCGAAAATTATTCGTCACCGAGTGGAGTAACCCATTTATATCGACAGAGATGAGATACGAAGAGGTCACAGATAGATCTCGTACGTTAACAAGCATATGGACATCGATTTACGCTTCATACATCGGGCGTTTCGCCCTTTTGCCTCTTCATTCCCGATTAACAGTACGACAAATGTATATACACGCATGTAGGTTTCTGTATGTGTTTCTATCTTTGTCTTTGCCCCCCTCCCTCTCCCCCAACCACTCCTCCCCCCCCCCCCTTTCTCTCTCTCTCTCTCTCTCTCTCTCTCTCTCCGTCTCTGTCTCTCTGTTGATGCCCCTTGGAAAGGTTGAGCCTCTCGCCCCGTTCCGGCGCACCTCCGGGGCACGCTCTCAACGACCCGCACGGATCAAGCTTCACAACTAATAGAAAAGCGATAATCCGTACAATATTCATTGACGTTATGTATCCTTCGGAATTGATGCTTTTGCACAACGAATATCGCTATCGAACGTCGAAACAGAAAAAAAAACAACTTTGTACCAATTTTTTTTTATTGCAATTATGTAAAAAATTGGTATTTCGAGGAGGGGAAAAAAAGTCGTCATCATATTGAAGAGCAAATAATTTATTGAAGTCGAACATGGTGCCGTGGGACAGGAAAAACGATATTTTATTGTTTTCCCAACAAGATTTACAATTATTAAGAAAATTATTTTGTAACGTGCACGCGCTCAAAGGTCAATCGATCGTGAAGCAAAATTATGGTCCGTATAAACCTCCATTTATGTTCCCTTGAAATATTTAGTTGTAGATTCGTTTGTTCCAGGGTAAATTTATTATGTACATCAGAATTAGACACTAAAACTTAGTCAAGGGACAATGTAAATGATTAGATTGTAGAAAAATGTATGAGTAAGAAATTTATTAATCATATTGCGAAATGAATGGAGATCCAGTCGTCGACTCGATCTTACATACACGTTAATATATCTCCGTAACTACTGATAAAATAAATAAGACGTATAAATAATACTAACGTTGCTTTTCATTACTATTTACACGATGATGCATATATATTTTCATTGAGGACTGCCATATTTGGTATTTGCAACTTGATTCGAGACAAAATTATATGCGTGTATATATACATTGTACACGTTATTGTAGATCAAGTCCAATGATCGGCGCAAATGCGTCTCGAAAAAAGACTTCTGTCTATTCTCATCTTGTAACGATTTTTTCCAATTATTCAACATTAATTGTTTTAGACAATCGACCTCAGCATTGTGGAATCTACTAACGAATCGCCTGTCTATATAAATATTGCAATCAAATAAAATTTTGTCGAAAAAAAAAAAAAAAGACAATACAACTACTAGGTTGTTAAAGTTTCAAGTTGTGTAAAAAATAGGAATGTTCAAATTAGGACGATATATTTTTTTTTTTTAAATTGAACAAACAATGAGGAAAAAAGCAAATGAGGCTAATTGGCGGCAAAGTGACGAAAGATGATTATCTCGCGCGAGTCGCGAACCGCGAGCAGGAGCGCGAAAGAGTCAATTTTTACTGGAGAGTTCGTGGAAGAAAGCCTCAATCGGTAAAGTGGGTTGTTTGTCCTGATTGATTTTGAAGCGACTGTTGATAAGCGAGCCGCTGCTTCCGGTTTCGGAAGCGGAGGTGGAGGGTGCAACGGAAACTGCCTTAAACATGCCTGGCTTGTCGTAGAGGGCGGAAGCCGAACTCGTCAAATCGGCAACGCTCTGGGACGCTTTCGCGAAAAGGTCCTCCTCCAATTGCGCATCTACGGTCACGTGGCTCTCCTTAACGAGGGCTTCGGTTTGTCCCGATTCGTCAAGAGGACTGGTTGTCGTTGCTTGCGTCGTATATTCGAAAATATTAGTAGGATCGGGCCTGATTGGCTGAGGATTATCGAGATTCTCATTGTGGCGGGAGGAGGAGGAGGAGGAGGAGGAGGAGAGAGAGGATGATAATTCGGGCAGGCTCGTAGTCGTCGAGACTCGATTATATTCACGGGTTTCGCTCGTTACAATGTTAGGGTAATTGTCGAGTTCTTGGTTATTTTTCAGGCTCGTCGAATAATCGGTCACGAGAAGCTGCTGAGAAATCGCGGAGGAATAAAAACTCGTTTCCTCAGGCACCATTTCGGTCGATTGTTTTCTCGTTGTTCGCGGATCGCTCGATTGGGTGAAAACGGCGTGTTTCATCTGTGGTCGCCGACGTATAGCCGAAGAAAATACATTTTCCGTTCTGACCGAATTCGGTCGCGTTGTCGCGGACGTTAACGATGCGGATCCAGTTATTGCGACGTCGTCCCCGTTGGCGTCAGCCGAAGATGGCTGACTCGTCGTCGTGCTCGTTGAGATTTTGCTTCGGTACAAATGATTGTTGGGTAATCGCCGTTTTGGGCTGAATTTGTTGATTCTCTCGGTGGTCGAGTTGCTCGAATCCCTCTCCCGTTGCCTGCTATTCTGGTAAGATGGCGTCGTTAATGGCATTCTATAAGAAACTCGCGACATGTGCCGATATCTACCGGTCGTCGATTCGAGAGGTTCCCTCTCATTGCTGCTTTCCTGTTGATTTTTCGTACCTGCGCTGCCCTTCTGACGGGAATTCACGCTCGGAGCCTCGCTCGTGCTCAACATTCGGTTACGGTAATCTAAGCGGGATTTGTAATCTTTTATGCTAAAACGCGGCCTGGTCGAGTTGCCAAATCTCATTGGACGCATTCGATGAGCTGGCACACGCGTCGTATGGACCGTTTCGGTCACCGTTTCGATTACGGGCGTTCCCGTTGTTCTCGCGTACGAACTTTTCGTTGATTGTGCCGAGATCACCCGTCTCGTAACTGTTGTCCTTGGTATTGTTGTTGTTGTTGGCGGTGTTGTCGTTGTTGTCGGTGCTACTGTCGTCGTCGTCGTCGTCGTCGGCGTCGTTGTTGTCGTGAATAATACTCCCCTTTCCGTATTGACGAAAATTTCCTCCAACGGTGTATTCGTGTAAACGTTTTTACCGATTTCCTCCCCCGTATTGTCAATGTTTTCGGATTCGTCGCTCGGTTTGCCCCGAATGAGCGTACTCGTCGAACTCATTGGATAGCCGGAAGATCCGTAATCCGTTGATTCTTGTCCCGTCGTCACTTGGCCGCCCTCCTCATACGCCGGCGTGTAGAAAAGAGAAGAATGTTGCTCATTGCCGTAACCATAAGATTGTTGCGACGAAGCATGCTGCTCGCTATTCGCGTTGTACGTTTCCGGGATTTCCGAAATTTCCGTGATGTAATCCTGATGCTCGTTGGCTCCCAATTTGTGCCCGTAATTCTGTATCTCGAATCTCTTTTGTTCCGTGCTTGTGGTAGGATCGATCTCAAACTGTTGGGGTCGAGCCGTCTGAACAGCCGACGAAGACGGCTTTCTTCGCCTCAATGGATCGCTCTCGATCCTTTCGTATTTCGTGTAATCCTCCTGTCGGTAGGTTACCGGCGGAACGGTCTCGGACTTTTCCGTTGTTGTTGTCGTAGGACGCCTTCTTCTTCCGTTCAACGCATTACCCCCCGAGGGTCGCCGAGTTCTTGGTCTCGGAGTTGTTGAACTCGTCGTTGCAGCCGTTCTCGTTGGGGAAGTCGTCGTTGACGTTGTTATTATCGTTGGTGCATAGCTGCCACCCGTCGTTATCGACGGATAACTGGTTCCTTGATAGGCCGTTGTCGGTGTCTCGCTCGATACCGGAAATGAGTACAGTGTTCCGGGACTCTGAACTATCGGATTTGGGGCAAGCGTCGACAGATGATATTGTTCCTCTTGATGGTGATGAGTCTGTTCCTCGTAGATCGGCGTTGTTGGCTTTCTCCGACGGTGCTGCTGCTGCTGCTGCTGCTGCTGCTGCTGCTGCTGCTGTTCGTGCTTTACGTTTGCGGCAGTTGTAGGCTTACGGGGTCGGGTTCGATGCCCGGTAGTGGATACCTCGGTTGATTCGTAAGTAACACTTTTTTCGGGCTCATCAAGATTACTACTACCATTTTCTGCCTCATAAATCACAGGAACCTCAACATCCGGTTGTTGATATTTCAATGGATTCTCCTCGAATTCTTGCTGAATATATTGTTGCTCCGGAAGCTTTTGAATCTCTTGATTTTCTTTATTTCCTTGATTCTCTTGATTCTCTCCCTGATTACCGAGTTGAGAGTACGTCACAGTTGTGTCGAAATATTGGAGGGTTGTCGGTCTTGGAGTTTCGGGTACAGGTCGTGAAACGGGCGTACCGAGCGGTGATTGTTTCTCACGTTCCCGTCCAGCGGTTATGCGTCCCAGCTCGATCTGTTGTTGCTGTCTCTGGAGTTGTTGCTCCCGGAGTCTTTCCCGATCCCGTTGAAGTAGTTGTTGTTGCAGTCGATACTGTTGCTCGTTAAAGTGCTTTAGGGAAATGCTCTCGGGGGTCTCGTAAATCGTTTCCGGCTGTTCATTTATCGAGGGCAATAGATTGTTTGGAAAATATTGTTGTTGGAGTTGTTGTTGTTGATGTTGCGGCTGCTGCCGCTGCTGCTGCTGCTGCTGCTGCTGCTGCTGCTGCTGTTGTATTTCAGGTCGCGGGAACAAATAATTTGGAAGAATATTGTTTTGATGATTTTGGCGTTGAGCCTCGGGGAGATTGGCATTAGCTCCGAGGTTAAACTTTGCCGGACGGTCGGGCTTTGGTAGTACCTCATTTATGTCCGAAGTCAGTTTGAGCTTTGAGGGCAGGGACCACGTCGCTGGTGGAGGCGGGGTTAGGCTCTGCTGTTCCGATATATAATACGTATTTACGATACCTTTCGAGTACGTGGGCTCCGGGGAAACAATGCTGTTATCTAAATTCGAATTGCCATTGTTATGAAGAGAATTATATTTGGCGTAATTGTCTTGTTTCTGACGCGTGTTGTCCGGCTTCGAGGGGATGAATTTGTCTGCGTGAGAACCCACCGGCCTCAATGTTGAATAACGTTCGGGAGGATGGAGATTCTCATAAGTCGAGGACGGACGAAAGTTGTTGAACGCCGCAAAACCTGGTTGGCCAGCTTGCGAAGGGGCTGGTGTTGCGTAACTTAGTTCGTGGCTCTCGTGGACGATAAAGGATGGATCTCGTTCAAAACTTTGCCCCTTGTAGCGACCGGGTGATGGATGATTAATGTGACTGTAAAAATTGCCTGAACTCTCTTGAGTCAATTGTTGGGTATGGGGCAAATGACCCGATGGATAACGTTCGTAAACGTTGTCGATCGGTTGTTGGGGCTCGTGGGCAAAATTTGGCGGTCCGTTGGCGCTCGGTGGTTGGAGAAATAGCTTCGCGTTTGATAGTTTTAACGATTCGAACGGAATATGTTGCTGTTGCTGTTGTCGCAGGGATTGTTGGCTGGAAGTCCCACCACCGCTGTATTCCGTAATTACCGGCCGATTCTTCAAAGTCGTTATCGTATGCGTACTCGCCGAAACTGCGGCAGCAGCAGCTCCACCTTTTGGAAAATATTGCACGTTCCTTATTTCCCCCGGTGCACCTCCGACCGAATGGGAAATTACGTACTGAGACGGTTGACGCAAAAAAGCCTCATTATCACGGAGTATGACCTTCCGATAAGGCTCTATCTCGTAACGCACAGGTGGCTCCCTCGGTGGTGGGACCAAAAATGAATATTCCCGCGTCTCCGATCCAACCTGAGATTTACTCGATTCCGCCCCCCCGCCGTTGCCACGAGTTTTCGCCAATGGGTTACCGAAAACGCTGAAACTTCCGAGTATACTCGGCAGATTGTAATCGTTCGTTTGCTTGTTTTGCTTTGAGCTCAATTTTTCTGATTTTGACATGTGCTCTTGGAACTTTCCGTGCACCGGATGTGGCCCGCCTCCTGCCGAATGTCTCTCGTTCAATGATCCTCCTCCTCCTCCTCCCCCCCCTCTTGTGCTTCCACCTGGTAAAAACGCACCCGTGCTCTTATGCTCGTAACTCGTTAAAGGACGCCAGCCGTTTGCTATCATCGACGAACGAACTCCGGCCTGAAACCACATTTATTTCCCATTTTTTCACTGTCATTTTTTAGAAGAGATCAAACTCGCGCGACCATCGCCGCTGTCCCATGCCAATGAAGGTAGCAGATTATTTTTCAGCAGTTCAAATCTGTGGCGTCCGAAAGAAATATGATAAAAACATATAGGAAATGCGTATAATTTGTCATATTTCTCCCAAACACCACAGAACGCGTTAAAAGTGAGTGAGTTCATCTCTCGCGCGTAGCTGAGTTCTATAAGGTTACTGATATTTTTTAGCGATAGTTTTGTCGATTTTACCTAAAAAAAAAAAAAAAACAGTCGATAAAAAAAATGATCTGCTACGGAGGGTTTGCAGATTATTTTTTTAATCGATTTTTTTTAAGGTAACATCGCCGGGACTATGTCTAAAAAGTATCAAGAGTCGTAGAATTCAGCTTTCAATCCGCTATGGAAAGTGATCTGCTAACTTCACTGACATCCTTATATCATCCTAATTTCTTACCCCCCACTTATACGTACACCCTCAAGAGCAAAACTCTCTTTTGATTCACCCATTTTCATATTTGGTTGCTCTTTTCCCTTTGAATCGATTCAACATCTTTTGTAATACTTTTTTTTTTCTTTTGACAATATTGTCGATCGTTCAACGATCCGCAACAATTGCAGTTCAATTTTAATAAAGGCTCTGTCTTTCGCAAAATTTTTAATAATAATAATAAGCCTTCGCTAATCGTGATAAAATTAATTAGAAATAATACGGTCAACTTTTTTTACTTGTTCCATTGGAAAATGTGATAAATGGCGGGTATACTTACAGGAATATTTTCCCGATTTGTTTGAGCCGTAACTTGAGCCAGACCCCATATCACTAGAATATCTAGAGATAAAAAAAATTACAAGTATCACAATGATATTTCACACGGATAATAATTGTTGGTGCTTGACTATTCGTTTGCTCCAATAAATTTGTATTAATACACCGCTTGATTCTTTGGTATCGAAATTTTTTTTTCAACAACCCACCGGACGGATCGTACGATTTATCAGCCGGGCATTTACTTACGACATAACGCGGCTTTTGATGTCATTGTTTCGGGGCATCAGATCTCCCGATTCGAGAATGCTGGTCAAAATGCTGGAAAGAGGAAAAAAGTCTTTTATCAATGCATAGGCTTTCGGTTTTTTCTTATTAATTTTAATTCCAATATTGTAGACGATTATTAATTGTTCGCGATTATAATTAAACACGAGAGAGAAAAAACGGCACTTTTAAAGAAAACAAAATGCACAAACTGTGTGGACGTAATTGGTCACGCTCTGATTCGTTATATCTCGCCTTTCCCTTTCCGCTCTGCGACTACGGCCCAATATAAATTCACTATACGTGTGCATGCTTATGTAGTACGTATATTGTGCTATCAAAAGAGAATTTATGCGTCTAAAATTTCTCGATAATCGAAAGTCCCCGACAAAATTAATCTCGTTGCATCGCTGCTGTCTCATGACCATTTGAAAATTCGGTATCGTTACTTTATTTTCACGCCATTGCCCGAACCTAATAGCGCCATACTTACTTCTATTTCCATTCGAGCTTTTTGGCCAATTGAACAAATAAAGAAATAAAATTATAATTAAAGCAACAACTAGCGATGCAGCAACAACAACGGAGCTCAAAATTTGACGAAGGTCTTTCAACATTTTGATATGGTGAAACAAAGTGGTACGCTCGTAAAAATACAGATCGAGGTTTATTCGAGCCGAGAGGCGGTAAATCGCTGTAAATTATTTTCCTAAAGTGGTGCTCGGACAAAATAGGATAGCAGCCAATCCTTCCCATAGAGTGTGTACCACAATTATTTTACCAAAACGTGCGGATTATCAATTTTTTCGAAAGGGGTTCCGTTTTTACCGATGGTATATTAATAATTCAATTTAATATATCGTTTTTTCGATGGTATATTAATTTCAGAGTGATGAAAAAAATGAGAGTCAACGAACTGCGGGTTCTCGCAGTCAACCATTTTTGTCTTTTCTCTCTCTCTCTCTCTCTCTCTCTCTCTCTAAACAATAGCAGATTATCCGTTGTGCAACATGAGATTAAAACAAGTGTTTCTCAAGCACTTACACACATAATATACCGTAGCTTTCACCTTTAACAATGACAGATGAGACTCGATGTTTCAATGCAAATCTCTGACATAATGGGGATCGCAAAAAACCCGCAGGGATCTTCAAGAGAGTAGGAAATAAGAAACGTTTCCCTCAACGCGCACACGCTTTTCACACACGAAAATAAATTACGAAAGACGCGCTATTCCCCGTGATTGTTTCTATAATTGATTTAATATTTTTTATTTTTATAAGACGAATGAAAATATGAGTGAACGTTGACAATTCAAATAAACGCTTAAAGAATTTTAAAAAATTTTAAAAAAACTTAAGGCCATGCGAAATACCGAGTAAGCCGTAAGTGCGATAGAGATAGTAGAGCTGCGCTCGCATTTCCAAGTTTTCTCCTGAACAGCAGATATAAAGAAAAATAAAAAATAAAAGAATCATCTACCGTTCCGTTGAAAAATGAACGCAATCGTTTTCGTTATTGGCTCGAAATATAATCCATGCAAGAGAAAAGTTGGATACGGGATTTTTATCGATCGAACGTCTTTCACATATTGCCGAAGTGCTTAGAAAAATAAATTCATTTTTTGCCTCTATTTTCGTCCATTTATCATCTCTTCTGAAGAGTGAACGTTGAGTAAATCAATTAAAAGATAATTTTGCAATGGAGTTTTTAACGGAATTGCGATCTTCTCGATCTCAACTTTCGATCGCGAAGGCCAATCGTTGAGAGTCGAGAATTACATATTGGGTACGTTTTTTCATACACGAACGTAAATCATTCTAAAAACCAATTAAATTATCGCCTTTATTTATTTTGCATTTACAAAAATCATTTCTCACATTTCTTTTTCAATCCGCGATTATGTAATCGTTCAATTAGTTCATTCGTTCATTCCCCCCCCCCCCCCCCCCCCCCTCAAGAACCCTTTTTAACGTGGAGGAGGAAACATTAACAGGGTGCACTGAATTTTCTCCGTCTGGTGTGAAAAAAATTGAGCAAAGCAGTTTTGCCCATAATGGCGCGAGTCCTCCTTGCGTACTTTTATATTGTTCATTTTCGAAAATTAAGTAATGGAAGAAGAAAAGAAGACACTTTCCTTAATTCATTGTAATGCAGAAGTGCTCGCATTTAACGCTAGATTCTTACGAATTATCTTGTGAAAAGTGTGAAAAAGTTTTCTGTTATCGCAATGACACATGTGCGACGGAGAACTGGAGCTTATATAGTCTCGTGCGACGACGGTATGCAATAGTCCACGATACGCGTGTCGAATTGGTCACGAAGACGGAACAAGGCGCCTATAATAAACGACTATCAACTACTTTCTTTTCGCCTGACCTACCGGATTTGCTTTTCATTCCAAGTATCTCCCCTCGAAGCTTACAGCCCATCATCATCATCATCTATTTGTATACCTGCGATTTATTTATTTATTTTTCATCAATAAAAACACATCTACATATTCATATTTATGTATAAAAATAGGTATATATGTACACATACATACGGACTACGTGCTTTTCTCAGTAATCCACCACCTTTACAACTTTAAGCGCTCGAAATTATTTTACCAATATGAAATTGAAACCCATAAACTAACTTTCCTACATAAACATTTGGACACAATTTGAAAAATAGCGAAAGAAAAGAGAAACAATTTTACTGCATTCGCGAACGAGGCAAATTTCAATCCAACAACGGATCACCATAAAGTACATTAATAAAAATTCATCTAAAAGTTGGACGCTTGTTTTTACCAGTTATTAAGCCCGAGTTTATTCCTCCAACGTGATAATTTTTCCAAAAATGCAAATTCGAGCATAAAAAGCTAATTTCAAGACGCGAAAAAGGATGCATGTCAATTGTTTGATATTTGTGTCTCAACTTGTTTGAAATTGAGAGAATGCATCGGATGTTGAAATGATAAATATAAAGCTGTACCTCTCGTGAAAAACTGTCTCAAAAGTGGCTCGAAATTGGTAATCGATCCAAGTCGCGTCTAATATGAGCGTTATTTGGCGTCATCCGACTTTTCTTTTACGCGCTCCATCCATTTATTAGGTAGCAAGCGAGAGAGAAGGGGGGAGAGAGAGAGAGAGAGAGAGAGAGAGAGCAACGGATGGGATACAGGTGCACACGAAGAGCTCCGCTCGATCTCTATCCGTTACGACGACCCAGATTGTTCGTTCAACGAGCGTATCCGCGTGTCCGAGCGGGAATGAAAATTCGAATTTCGTAGCCCCCCTTCCCCCGTTCGGGGAGGGGGGGGGGGGGTAAGTGCGGTAATCAGAAGCGTTAAATTGGATCGGACTCGAACACATTTTACATCTTGATCAACGGATACTCGCGCTTCTAACAAGAAAGAGGTCTGAACCTACAATAATACGATAGTGCTCTATTTTTATTTCAATTTAATTTCGTCAATCGCGGTTCCATTGAATTCCATTTTTCCATTTTTTTTTTTTTTTTTCATTACCCTTTCGATAATAACTACAGCTAACGTTATATTTATTTGAACGACATTAACAAATATGTCGCGCGGTAAGGAAATACGCAAATGCTCATAATTATTATCTATAGTATTGCATCATTTATATAATAATTATGCTTCATTGATAATAATAAAATATGAAATTGCAATTTTTCTACCTCGACGGACTGAGTGCGTCTTTGTATCAATAGCAGTTTTTTCAAAAATTTATACTCTCGAAATTCATTCAAAGTATCCGCGCGCGCGTATCTGTATAGCAATGAAATGTCAATCGTATACGAAGAAAAAAAATGGTATCCAAATAGAAGCGACTTTCACGAGGGAGTAATTACCTTAAAGAATGAACATTTCGCATCGGATATACGAGTAATCGCCGCATTGATTTCTTCTCTTATTCGACATTGAACTTGTTAACGCGCGAAAGAAAGCAATGATTCACCCTGACAATGATTTCGCGCTCTATTACTAATCGAGTGAGTATTAGTCATTGAAAGTGGTTAACGAGGTCATTGCGATACATATCTATATCTACGGTATCATTTGACCACGCGATCGTGAAAAGATTCGATCATTTTTTCTTTCAATCTCGCAATCATCATTCTCTTTCTCACGGAATATATTCTCTCTTGTTATTTGGATTTTTCTTTCAGCTCGAGATTCTCTCGCGCGGATCTAGCCACTTTTCCCTCCGCGATTGTTGCACGGTCGTCGTTGTTTCTTCGCTGCTGTTGAACCAAAAATACAAGAGTGAAAATACGTTTTTTTCTTCATCATGTATTTCCCGGATGTTGAAAATAACGACCATATAGAAAAAGAAACGAGACGCGTGCTCGAGAGTCAGTCTTTATTGCGTTCGCTCTATGAAGATTTTACAAAGTGCTATTACGAAAGTAGACCGTATGCGATGCTTAGCCTTCATTTCTATTAGAAACTGCGATCCATCATGAATCTTTGTATGTATCTGTATGTATGCTGCATATATATGTGTGAGCGCCTCCGCGTATGCGTGGAGTGTTTGTTTGGAGGATTGTGTAAATTGAAGTATAAAAATACAAACGAGAAAGTCAATATTCATTGCGCTTCGCAATGTATTTAGCCGTTTGCTCTGGCCGAATAAAATGTTACGTTTATATATATTCTATCCATCTTAAAATCGCATATCACGGAGCAGCCGCTACGCGCTTGAATTTCTCTCGTTCCAGCTCCGCAAACTCATGCAGCGAAGCGATCCTCCAATATTTTCTACTACACCGATCGAACTTATCAAATTCTTTGAATTTACTATTTCTCATTGTTATTCAAATATTTATTTATATTTTCGTTCCAACGATAAACCAATTTTGAAGCTCGTCTTGTATTCACCTAGGGAATAGCCATAAATTTGTTTAATTTTTAGAAAAAGAGGCATCATTTGCGAGTCGAGTAAAGTTGTAAGTAAATTTCAACATTTTTGGGTTTGGATGAAAAGAAAAAAGTTGCAACGCAGGTGAAAGTACAAAATCGTGCTCAATGCGCTGGACAATCCGTTGAAAAGAAAAAATCACAGTAGATTAAAGTGTTGCAAGTGGAGCCTGCGCGGATTTATTCCAATTTTATGGGCGGCTCCCGCACATAACAACGGAAACGTTAAATATAATTTGTTGTCTCCGCGTTTACAATTTTTCGATACGTTGGCGAGTAAAAAGAAAAAAATCATATATTGTAGTCAATTATATATGGCTGAAATTCTACAATGAGGCAATTTATAAAATACAAGCATGAAAAAAAAAAAAACAAAACATCGGTCATGCCTCGTTGTCGGCATGGTACACAATATTATCATTAATTAATTATCTAACGAACGAGCTGGCTTGAGCGCGCGCGGGAGTAAACTGGTCAATTGTACCGGGAGGTTGCATTGCTCTCTCTCTCTCTCTCTCTCTCTCTCTCTCTCTCTCTCTCCCCCTCTCTTTCTCACTCTCTCACTCTCTCTCTCTACCTTCCTCTCGCCCGTGTGATTTTTAAATTTATTAGGCTAACTCTTGAATGAGCTCGTCCTACAACTTTCTCTCGCCAGAAAAGTGCAAATCCCGGGTACTTTAAATTACGTACGAACCATGCAACATACAAGTTGCACTCACTCGTCCCAGATCTGATATATTTTGTAAGCCGGAATTGAAATTTTTCCTCAAGTCCAGTTTACACAACTATCGAGGAAGACTTCGAGCTCAAAAGACCGGTAAAAATCGTTTATTTTCTTTTCTGTGTTTTGTGAGAGACAGATAACAGGTCGAAAGTTCCAAAGACGAAGGTGTGCGAAATAGTTTTTTATTCGAATATAATAATTAAGTAAAATTGACGGTGAAACGTAGACAAAGATAAATTACTGCGTGGGAATAACGATTTCTTATGCAATACAAAAATGATTGAATTTTTTTTTTATTATCATAACTGTTATTTATTCTAAAATTGTGTAATTCTAAGGATACGGGGATAGTGAAGGGAAAATAATATATATATATATATATATATATATATATATGTTTATTATCCTTCTGGTATCGGTATTTCGATCATTTTGTTGGTCATTCCGTCGAGGAAATGGCAATACGGGCTCAACGAGCCCGTAACTAATGTATTCACTTTGCGCGATTTCTTTAAAATTGTTGATGAAACGAGTTTGTATTTTTTTTTCCTACCCTCCGGTGGTTGAAAAAAAAAAACAAATGTTAGCTGCTCGGCGTATACAACGTGATTTTCCAGGAAGCTCATTGCGAAATCTCGCATAACGAGATCTTGAGTTTCGCGAAAATACGCGTTTGTGTGTTGGAAGAAAAAAAACAGACGAATTAACCAGTTAAGAAAGTATGGAAACTACTTAAACGGAATTGGTCCCTATCATAATTGAAATTAATCACGAGTTTCGTGACTGACAGTTGATTATAGTTAACGATATTCGCTGTACCCTGGACGAGTTGATGAAACAAAATTCATGAGACCTAAAAAAAAATGTTTAACCAGATCGAGCAAAGATAATTTTTTATTTCTGCAATAGTCGTAGAAATAATGAAATATCTTTTCATTCGTATACCACTTGTACGCGTCATTTTTAAAATTTTATCCTCAATCACCGTATGAAGATAATTCGCAATTATTTTTTCTCACATTGACGATGTTCAACCAATGCGGTTATGATTAGATATAAATTCCCGGCTTCGTACGTGGCCGGCCGTTATTTGAAAAATCACGAAAGATCGCGTTCGCGAAAGTGTAAGTCCCGAAAAGTAGATTCTCTCGGAATTCGGACTCGCTCGGTCTAAAATCCTGGAGGTACTTATATATATATACACGTATGATTATTCAAATGGATATTTGGACGAAAAATGAAAAGGTATGCATGAATTGATGAGCGAGACCGCGACGGAGAAAGATGCTTGCGTATTCAGTCAGCATTTGAACCTAACATTTCACTCGGCATGACCCTAATATGTGTCGAGTGAAAACTACCATCGAACTTATTATTTCCGTTGTCCCGAATCTAATCGACGATTTGAATGTTAATCGCGTAACTCTATTTTTGACCGAATTTCTTTTTTTTTCCTTCCTTTCTTTCCTCATTCGGAGAGGGCGAATGACTCCTCCGCGAATGAAGCTCTATTCCAACAGTCGCCAGTCATAACAACATGCAACAACTAATTTTTTGCGTCAATTCGAATTATATATGCATTATTCTGCTCGTAATAACTAACTTTGTCGTTTATTATTTAACGCATATGAAACGAGAAAATTCGATCAAATTACTTCTAAAGTTGATTCTTTTTTGCAAATAAGATAAAAAACGGTTATGGTATTTGTTCCGAACCGAGTCGAGATGTAATAAAAATTATTTGATGCGAGAAAAGTTTCGACAATTGGAGGATTCGAATCTGCCTGCCTGCCTGCCTGTTTTTTGTTTTTCTCTCCGCTGGTGCGTTATCTTGGATGATCTGTCGTCGTTGCGAGCAGAGTAATTGTGTCAGGAGGTCAGTAGTCACTTACACTTCAATGCGAGACACGAAGGAAGAAACGCGTGCGTTCGTGCACGTGGTTGTTCGATCGAAGAACGCCGTCGCGTGTCCTTTTTTACATCGATATTCATTAAAATCATTAAAAATCATATCAGACGTCATATGAGACCGTTCTTTTTTTTTAACTTTAGGCTATTTGGAAGGTCCAATTGTTTATTCAATGATTCTGATTTAAATTCGTCCGCGAATAAGACTTCTCGAGAACAACCAATTGTTCAATCGCATTGGTCATCGGTTGAAAAATTTCATTCGATGTACGAAATTGAAAATTTGTTGAAAACAAATTAAAATGACATACGGATGTTTGAAGAAAAGAAAAAAGAAAAACTTACCACGCAACGATACGAAAAGGCTTTCAGCTAAAATGAAAAAAAAAAAAAAAACACTCGAAAGACACGATAAACCAACACTCTTGCAACAATTTGTGGATGAATGTAATTTACGAAGGACGAAAATGTGATTATAAAAAATAAATACTCGCTCGGATGCGGAATGTATGGTGCGTTTATGCGTGAGTATTGGGAGAATATTATTGAATCCGATTTAAGTACCGATTTCCAAGTTTGCTTGGTCCGGTAGACCGACAACGCGCATACTGGCCAACAATTTTGCCCGCCGGTCTATCTCCGTTCTTCCCTCCTCCACGACGTCGTGGAGGAAAACCGGCAGTCAATCGTCCCCGCCGCTTCTTGTTTGCGGGATCATTTCAAAAGAAAGTAGGCTCCACCTGACGCTGCTGCTTCTTTTCATACTTCTTCCTCTACTCTGCTATTATTCATCTCTTTAACATATACATTTTTTTATATTCATGCAAATATATAAAAACGCGTTTTTGTTGGAGCTCATGAGAAGCGCGCGCGCACCGCCTCTGCTTTCCTTTGGTTTGCATGCGAAAAATTTCGCTCGCTTCTCGTTCAAGTGTATATATGTGCATATATACACGTGGGAAATCGCGTTTTATATCGTGCACATTTCCTATTTTATTTAAATCGAAAAATGGTTGCGTGCGGGCGGGCGGGCGTGCGCCATGCTCATTTAAACGTTTATCCCCTGCTTGCCCATTGCTGGCATTAGCTTCCATCGCTTGTTTATTGTTTGAACAAATTTTCGTCATCGTCATTAAAAATTGGACTCCGCATCATTGCCATTTGGATAAAATTTAATCGATTAATATAGCAAGTATTTGCTCGTTGGCTAGTTTATTCTCAACTTTTTTCAATAACATCGTTCAAACTTTCAATTCAAATAATATGTGAAATTTGATGATAATTTGCTCGATTTGATTTCCCACAGGATGGAATTGGTCCCATAAAATGAATCGGACAACTATTGAATATGGGTTCGAAAAATGAAACTGACATGAGTGAACGCGTCTTACATGATCAAATAGGAAATAGGTGTACGCGAAATAATATAAATTTATATACCATCGCACCAACTTTAAGCGGGAACGCCGCACTGTCACGGATCAAACGATTCTATATATTTTGTTTTTTTGCGTTTTCTTGCGGAATAAATGTTCAAAATTGTGTAAACAAAATTTTCAAGTCAAAAGTAAGTATCAATATTCAAGTTAACGCCTTATTTTATTGTCAAGAAAAAAGCAACGAGAAATTCAAACGAGTTTTCCTCGAAACAACTGTTTTCCACCCTTTCCCAGAACGGATGCTCGGGGACTGATGATGAACCGATTTTTGTTTTTTGTTCCCCCCACCCCAATATTCGTTATTGCAGTGACTAAGGTTGTACGTGGCCGATTTTTGAAATTTCGATAATTACTATTTTTCAAGATCGCTTAAACAAAACAAAAAGATCGAAAAATCGAAAACATGATAAAAAAAATTTTCAAACCGTCGCCATATTGTGAACAAATTTAAAAAAAAACGGCCACAGTTACATTCATATAGATATTGAAATTTTTTTATTTTTGTTTGTGAGGTAACCCATTACCAAGATTCCCTTGGGACAATGAAGAGGAATTTTTTTTTTTATCATCACGTGAAAGCTCATAACGTTGTTAATTTTTAATATTTTTCAATAAAAATTTGTACTAAAATCGTTGAATACATACTCAATAGAGTATATCCTCTATCCGATCTTCAAATAATTATTTATACCTAGGTAAAAAAAAAATCCCAAAAAGTGACATTTTTTGGGCCGTCACGGTGGTGCCCCCCCCCCCCCCCCCTCAATTATTAAACACGACATGCAAGAAATGCGATAATCTTTTTTATTTTCTCCGCATCGAGGCTGCGAGTGTGCTCCGTATTGCTCTGACGGTAACGCTGCAAGCCCGGGAATATTCGAGAATTGAAAGAGATTTCCCTATTTCCCACTTGCCAATAATCCCCCCCCCCCGCACTCTGCTCCGCTTCAGGCGATGGAAATAGTACATAGAACGGAGAATAAAATAATATTTATTATTAATGCACTAGGACACGTGCAGTCCTGCTCTTGCGCCGTTAACCCGGAGCATCTGTTATTCTTCGGAGTAATTGGCCGATTATAACTAATGATAAAACAATATCGTGTATATATATGTAAAATTTCAAGTTAGTTTCAATAATCGCGTTTGAGAAAATCGGACGTAAATTGTTTTTTTTTCTCTTCTTTTTCCCTTTTTCTCAATTGTTTTCTGCGGCAGCAAATCAAGCAAAGCGCCAACTTCACATAGCAATATATCGTCGAAAACAAATAAAAAAAGCGTGTTCGTTCGGTCGATGGGGGGAAAACTCACCGTTTTCGTTGATGAATAAATGAATAATTAATAAACCATGTAGACGAATTATTTAATTTTTGGATACCGGAATTGCAATAGTATACTTATTAGTGGTTTGGCAGTTTTTCAATTAGTTTTTAACATTTTTTCTCATCAGTATTTCATTCGTAAAACTGTCGTTCACCAATGATCGTAGGCATCTCACCATATGTTAAAAAGTGTTTGTTGATATTTAATTTCACAAAAACGGTGTAGACGATCGATTTAAAATTTGGACGACACATCGAGTATATGTCAAAGAATATACTGTGTAAATTTGAAGTAAATTGTTACATTTTGCCATACTTGTACCGAAACTCCTTAATCGACACAGCGCCGTGTGTCACATGTTTTTTTCGGTTCCTGGCTCCTCCTCCTCCTGCTCTCACACATCTCTCCCAGTATAGTAGCTACTAGCAGTTACAGCGGTTACAACGTTACAGCTGTAGGTAGCAAGCAGCAGTGAAAGAGAAATAAATAAATAATTAAAAAACGGTAGCTTCTCGGTGTGTCGCGCGGGTAGCGGATTGCGGGGGGGGGGGGGGCAAGCGATATATATTGATATATGCGGATTTACTTTACGTAGCTCGCAGTAACAACAACCGCGACACGAAGATGGCTGTATTATTCAAACTCTCGAGATACTCTAAAAATTGCAGGTCAATTAAATTAAATTCGCTTGTAATAGGAAATAGTAATCGTGAATTTCGTACGGTCGTCCAAGAACCAAAATCTCGGGGCTTGTTAAGATTGAGCTTGATAAGCGGAAGTGTGGGTGCTCTTGTTGGTATAGGTTATGCGCTAGAGAAGGTACGCCGGGACCGGAAAAATCTCGCTCTCGATGGAAAAGAGATCGAAATTGAGATTTTGAAGCACAAACCACCGATTCAACCCTCGAGACGAGTAAGTTAGACAAATAAATCGTTCTCAATTGAAACAAGTTTTGTTAAGGAAGTTCACACGAATCTAATGTTAGTCGAAAATTCCAACTTTGAGGGTTGAAATTTGGAAATATTATAGAAAAATATACCGTACATCGATCACCGGAATTATTTTTGTATCCACCGTCTAGTTGTCGAGAAAATAATTCCGGTAATAGATGTACGGTATATTTTTCTATAATATTTCCAAATTTCAACCCTCAAAGTTGGAATTTTCGATTAACATTGAATTCGCGTGAACTTCCCTTAAAGAATCACGAGGGAGCAGGAGAGAAGGCTCGTCGAAAGCCTCTAATTCATGTCGAAGATATACATAAATTATCGAGATTTATTATTTAAAAAAAAAAACATGAAAACGGCTCGATCAAGCAAAAAGACTGTGATCGCAATCGATATTATATTTACTGGTTGATCGATCCTTCGTTACTCGAGACTCTCGCATAACCTAGAAATAAGAATTGAAGCTTCAGATTTATATATAAGAGAGATGAGTTAAAAAATAGATTCGTCGATCTTTCAAACTGATTAAAAATTCGTGGATTAAAAAGGACGATTTTTTCAGATTATTTCTCCGGTCGATGCAACAGGATTGAAATTGACGCTTTATCAGTATCAAACGTGTCCTTTTTGCTGTAAGGTTGTAAAAAATCTGAATGAAAACGAAAAAAGACAATGACGACCGTCGAATTATGGATGGAATGATTGTTTCTTGCGCAATTTGCAGGTTAGAACATTTTTGGACTATTATGGATTATCTTACGACGTCGTCGAGGTCGATCCTGTTTTACGTCGGGAAATCCAATGGTCGGAGTACAAAAAAGTTCCGATACTGTTGGCCAAAGTAGCGGAGGGTTATCAACCTCTGAACGACAGTTCCATGATCGTCTCCGTTTTGGGATCGTACATACACGATTCGGCTCACAAAATAGAGGAACTTGCCAAATATTATCCGGTCATAGCGGTCCATGACACCAGCGGCAATTTTAAACACGACGTTGTTAATAAATATTTCCTTATGTATCAAGGATCCGTGCCTAAAAACAGAACTTTGGACGATATCGCGTGAGTATCAACTTCCCCTTTCTTCTCGAATATTTTACAAATTACTTTGATATTTGAGCGTTCTGGTTGTTGAATTTTAAGAAGGTGGATTTATTTGAATGTTCGTAATTGAAAAATGACAGGGAAGAACGAAAATGGAGAAAATGGGCCGACGACGTTTTCGTTCATACGCTCTCGCCTAACGTTTACAGAACACTCGGCGAGGCTTATCAGACTTTCAATTGGTTCTCCGATGTGAGTAAAAATCATATTTTCATAAAATTCATATACTTTGAGGAAAGATCTCCAATATACGCTCGGGTATCGACTCCGAATGTAAATTTTGTCGTTCATTCATTCGTTGCCCGGATGAGTTGAGTAATAAAGTCCCATGATCTATCTTGTTTCTAGGTTGGCAAATGGAAAGAATATTTTCCAACGTGGGAACGTTTAATAATGATAAACGTCGGTGCATGCGCGATGTGGCTCATTGGGAAACGTCTGAAGAAGAGGCACAATCTTAATGACGACGTCAGACAATCTTTCTACGATGAGATCAACAATTGGCTCAATGCGATTGATTCTCGAGGTGGACAATACATGGGTGGACAAAATCCGGATTTATCGGATCTCGCGATTTACGGCGTGCTACGTAGTATCGAGGGTTGCCAAGCGTTCAAAGACGCCCTCGAGAACACCAAACTCGAGTCTTGGTATCAAGGGATGAAGGAAAAAGTCGATAGCCACAGCGGAAGCGTATTTCTTCCTGGTTAAAACGTCTTTGTTCCATTTTCAAAATTTCTTTTTCTTTTTTTTTCACTATATAGTCCATGTTTATTTGAAATATTTCACGGACGAGCTTTCGTAGGGTGTTAATGCACCGAAGGACGATTCAATAAAGAATACGAATATTTAACAGAGCAAAAAGTATGGTCTTATTTTTAAAAAATTCGGTGTTTCAAGAATATGATGGAGTAAAAATATGCATCGAATCGCAGCGACGCGCTGCGCGTTACACGCGTGATTTTACCTGCTGAAATCATAAGCGTGAAAAATCTACCTCGTTGAATTTTCAAAGAGTGCACGGAATCTGACGATACTTGAGTATGAATCCTCGGTTTTCAAAGTCGTTGGTTGCTGCTGCCGTAGATTCGGGGTTCGTTACAACGTACATCACGAAAGGCTTGGAGCTCGCTTCATAAATTAAACAAAATTTTCATAAGTCGTAATGAATGAACGAGGTCAAAAAAAGTTGTCAACAGAGTCAATGCGATGCGGGCATATGATATTATTAAGAAAATAATTATGCTTACAGGTTGTCGTGATGAATCCATTGCCGCAAAATCGGTCGACGCTAACGGGCATTCCCGATATCGAAGGATTTGGAATTACAACGAAATTGTGATCGCACGTTGTACCAGATTCAGCGAAATCAGATCCTAATACCGAATAATAGCAAATTGATGAGAAAACATTGTTCGGCATTCGGGGATTTCTTTCTTTTTTGCGTATTTTTTTCGCCTTTGAGAGAAGGAAAATAAATTACCAGCACTCGGATCGAGGACTCCGGTGTCACCGGAAATTGCAAAAGAGAGTGAATCCGCCTGTGACCATTCGATCGTGCAATATCCCGCAGCCATTCGGACGCAGACACCGTAATTAAGATTTTGCATCTGTCGTGTACCCATCGTACTACCGAGTGAAGCCAAAACTGCGACAGTGCATTTTTTTTTCTCAACAAAATTTGACAAGAATCGATTTACGGTACATCGGTCGAGAAATTCGGATTGACCAATCCGAGTGTCGAACTAAATAATGATTTAAAAGTATTTCGTTTACCGCGTGGATTTGGCACTGTGCCATAGTTGAAACTGCTGACTGTGCCGGTAAGAGTTTTGTAATATTGAAGACAGCTGATCGGAGCTGAAATTTCAAGAATCATTAGCATTTTTAATTGTCGTTGCTCGTTGATACATCAAATTTACCTCGCCAGGGTGAATCGCAAGCGATTTGTTGAATTCTCAAATTCCAACGACGAGGCATCGAGTAATCGGGATTTGTGACGAATGAAACACTTATCGGATTTGCACCATTGAAGTCCACATAAACTACATCGGAAGATATTCTAATTGGAGATCGGTTTTTTTTTTTTTTTACAATTTTGTAATAAATCATTTCATCCTACTACCATGTTGGTTCAAGTTTTCCCCACAAATTCTCGGGACTTTCGTAGAGCCTCGCGAGACTAGAAGAAAATCGTGGTCGCAAACACCGTTCGCGTTTGGTTGAGCAAGACTCAAGTCCAAAAAGTCTATTCGCAACTTTAGAATGATCATTCGTTATTTATTATTCGTAATAATAATAATTAATCGATCTCAAGTTACAAAAGTAAAACAAAAATTCATCCATCTTAAAATGATTAGATTTTACAATCTTTCAAGTGGTAAAAAAATACATACCTGACAAATATCAGAATTGCAACGAAATACTTCGAGAGTACATGTTTCACCTCCCGTGTACGTCATTGGATATTCAGGATTAACGAAATACGTGTTGTTCATATTGGTCGTTGTTCCACAAGATTTTCGAACTTGAAACACAAAATTCAAATTCAATTTTAATCAAAGCGTCGTAATTATGAATAAATAGCTTGGCCCCGGATCACGAAATTATTATTAAATTTATGTATACGTTGTCCACTGTCTATTTTTGCAAAATATATATTTTCCAAATTAGATGTTCACAACCATCGTTAAAATTTAATTAAATCGTATGACGATTCTTTTTTCTTTATTCTGATCATTCATTTTAGGAAATGAATTTTTCGCCGATAAAATCATTGTATTGTTTGAATCGAAAAAAAAAAAACTATTCTTCGAAACACTCAATACGTCGTGAATTTGTCCATTGGAAAACTCGGTTTGTACCAGGCAGGACGACACGATGCGGCGGCAACAGTGGGCTTTTGCGACTCTTGCAACAACAACCACTCGACTTACTACGAATTTCTGTAAAACCTGATAATCCACTGAGGTTTTCTGCCCGATACCAGCTGTACCCGTGGCTTCACCCGCGTTATCGTTACCAAGTCTCAACCTGCTCGTATTAATGATGTTTTGGGGTTTCAAAAATCGAGTCCGGAGGAGTTCCAGCTCATCGGGGAACAATTTTGCTCTGCCAACTTTTAAAGTTCTGCAATATTGTTAAACTTTGAGATAATAACGGGATGGGTTAGTAAAACATTTGAATTCCAAGTTGTAACATACGAAAATGTCGAGAATATATCTATAAAACAGTAATTTTTTGGCGTTGCCTCACAAAATTTCAAGCGGAACAACGAATGGTCATAGTGATTTCGGTATTTTTGCATCAAAATACATTGAAATGAGCTGGTTAAAAAATATGGAAAATAAAAAGTTTCACTAGTTTCGACACCCCATTGGATCCTCATGCGATCCGTATTCGAATCTCCCTAAAATGGCGCTTGGTTAATACATTTTTCTCGATTTTTTTTTTTATGATTTCCAGTGTCTCCCGTTATACCATGCAATACGTTATTTCGCCTGTATGTAATAACCAACATATTGAAATGTTAGACATCCTGAAACCTGCTATTGTGAATCGCGTCAGCTTTCTGGCTACCGAACGATTCATTGAAATTGTTTCAGCGTTTGTAGAGTTATATAACCGGTCAAACTTACGGACAGACGGACCAACGATTCTTTGTTATTTATTGTTTTATTAGAAAATAAAAATTACAATTTATAACTTACAAACACAACATACTCCTAAATTGCCAGCACACGTCCCATAAGATATTCCACCGTAATCCTTGCATTCTTTCGAGGTGAAACAAGTACCTTGAAAATTGTTGCTTGCCGAACATTCGTTATTGGCAAATCTCACCACACTGAATAGCGGAAAAACTGAAATAAAAAATTCTTTGTGATTTGAAAACGATTTATCATGAGGCGATCGTTTTCGATCCTTGAGGGACGACAGCCTCAAGATTTCAAAATAACAAAGTCATTTCACCAAATGATAGATGCGCACACGTGCATTCTCGGTCAGCGAAAATTTTTATTCGATCGAAATCGCGGCATTTTTCGTGCTCGGAGAATTGCACTCACTTTTTCGAGACGTTGTCAACATTTATTTTTAATAATAATAATACCAGCAGATTATTTATCAACTAATTGGTTGGAGAAAAAAATAGTTGATATTATTGATGTTTATTCTGAATGTATATGCTGCAGCATTTGTCAGAATGTTCTTCCTTTTCTGCTATTCCTTCTTATTTGTTTGTTTTTTTTTTAATTGTCAAAAGTGGAGTCTCCAAAAAATGGTCAATAGCTTGGCGACAATGTCTTGAGCGTAATGTTGCATTTTTTTTCCACAAAGCAATAAAACGAACGAGGCGTAAAAAAAAAAGTTTCGCACATTGGGGGAAAAACTATAAATTTATCGTACACATTAATTACTACATATTTTTGTCATCATGAAGGTTGAACAACAACAAGATCGCTGGTAAAAGATGGTTCAAGTTTTTCGGATTCACTTGAAATCGGTATGTTGAAAAATGCCGACTGAATAAACCTTTCGGCTAAATTAGAGATTTTTATGTACAATAATGCGAGTGAAAAAAAAAAAATTTCACCGAACACGGGGTGATTCGCAAGGCTTACACTTCCCTTGACGATCCAACTGTGAATAATCTATCCAAGCTGCTTCCGAACTTTCCACCGAAATAGTAGTTTCCTCCCTCAAGGATTCTTTCCAAGATGATACCGGCTGCTGCTCACCCGACACTAATTTTATCGATACAAGAACAATGCCAAACATTGCCGGACCCAACATTTTGAGAAAAGCAACTGATCGCGGTTTTACGAGATGGTTTACACGGTTTCCCGAATCGAGAGTCACTCTATCACGAGTGAGCTTACTCACGCGGTAACGGTATTACTCGCGAGGTTTACTTGAAAAATCATGACAATTAGCGAGTAGCACTTTTTAAGCCCATACACATCGTGGAAACAAATTTGTCTCATCACCGTGCAACGAGAAATAACTGTGTTGTAACGCTTTACCGCTATACAAAACCCAACAGACTCGGTGTTATTTGAACTTGAACTATCATATATTTTCGTCATGCAATCTGCCCAATAAATCATATCATCCAAGCTCCAACAACTATAAATCTCTTTTTTTAATCAAACTATAATTTTGTTCCGCGTATCATTTTGATGACTCGTGATTAAAGGAACGAAAAATATTGATAAATCAACGATATTTATTGGCCGGATTGTCATTGTTTTTTTTTTGGCCTTTGGACAAAAAAACAAATCCAAACAACGGGCCACATATTTCGCTCGACACCATGGAATGGTGTCGATTTGGCGGGTTTCAAATGACTGGGAAATTGATGCACCTCAAAAAGTGCGGTAGATCTACCGTTAATGATGATTTTTAACCGTAATTATAGCATTTAGGCTACAAAAAATCAGCAGATCAGTTCTTCGATGTTTTAGGACCCATAGAAAAATATTTAAAAACATGCGGACAATTTGAAAAAAACGAGACGACAATAAATTTCAATGCAATTCGTAATAAAATATATGAGTATTTCAGGTACGTGATAAAAATTCTAACTGGAGGGAATGTTGGTAGATCGACAGAACGGACAGTGTCCATGTCGAAGTAACGCTAATTCATAGTCGTCCGAGTGAAACAACTGAAACACACGCGTATATAGACAATTAAAAGATCTATTATTCGGATGATTATTAAATACCATCGGATAGTTACTACCTTGAGGCACGATTTGCAGAAGGTAACCTGTAGATCGGTCAACAAATTTCTAAAATATCTTGTTTTGAATGGTTTTGGCCATTTCACGATCAGCACGCTCGAGGGTTCCATACTCTTTAACACGTTCCGACCTACTTTTATCGTCGAACCGCCCAACTTTTCCTGATAAAAAAATGGAATATCCAATGGCTAAATCGATTTCTCCAAAATACTACTAGCGCTTTTTTTTCTTTTTTTTTTTCATAGCTCACCTCGTAACGCAATAATCTCGCAGTAAAAAGATCGGCCTCGTTGGAGCGTAACGTCAATTGGTCCTCGACGAGTACATTGCCATTGTCGACGTAAATTAATTCTTCGATCAATCGCTGAGCCTCTTCATCCGTTATGCTCTCATCAAGTTCGAACTCGATCAACGGTAAAATTTCTATCGAGTTATCAATGGTAGCTATAAGGAGTCAATTCCTCGCGCGATAATAACTCAATATATACGACAAATAAACATACGACTTACCGAACATAACGAAAGAGTGTTGGAATTTGAGACCACATTGAACACACCGATTGCTCGGTGTATTTTGAGCGGGCAAAAGTGCGTTGAAAGTGGAGCATCTGTAGCATAGAGGCAACAATTCTTCTGGATCTCTGTATTGATACGCACGAGCACCGAGAGTCGAAATTTCTATCTGTGCCGACAGATTGTCTGGGATTTTCATGCTCCTCAAACGCTCGAGCAATTGCATCGCTAATTTGTTAGCGCCTAACAAACGTGCCTGCTTTACGAGGGCGTAAGTTATCGTTAATTTGGATATTCCTTCGACGCGGATGCCCTGAGTTTTCATGAGCAAGTATCGCGAAATGTTGAAGAGAGCTTCGGGCATTAGGGACGTGAAAGGCTCTTCCTGCAACACGACATTATTCCATTTTCAATTTCATGCTGTTGTAAAAAATTCGTAGGCAAGCTGAATATGCAACGGATGGGCAATGATGCGCATGATAAAACATAATAAGCGACATAAAAAATTCAACCTCACACGCCCGTAGCAAATTCATTGATTACCAGGTACTTGAAGACTTCGTGATAAGCGTAATAAATGTCAGCCTTGTCCGAGTATGAGAAAAAAGTGAGCTTCATTTCTTCCGGGTTTTTAGTCAAATTGAGGCTGAGCTGAGACAAGAGCCAATAAAAGTACGAAGCGTCACGGTATCTTCTCTCGGTGACTGCATTTTTCGCGAGGGTCTCAAGTACTCCAATGGATTCTTCAGGCTGACCGGCCATTTGGAAAGCTTTTGCAACGATGGAGTATTATTATTATTATTATTATTATTAATGTGGAGAAAAAAAAAATATTCGACTCAATTTTAATTAGGGACAGACCTTCCTGCGCCTCGGAAAACCGTCCCGTCTCGGCGAGCCATCTCGCGTAAGGGCCATAAATTCTGGACTTCAATTTTGGATTTCTCTCGGCAAGTTCGAAAGCCTCGGGCCAAGCTTGGGCCTCAACGAGAACGTCCGCTACGTCTGGATCGTCACCGAGACGACTAAAAATTTCAGCCGCACCATGAGTCGCTCCAAGCTGACGTAATTTCTTGGCGATCATCGAGAGACTATCCCGCTCGGCTTTGTCCAATTGTCTGCCAACTTTGATAAGCATATCGATCCAACCGTATTCGGCTATTATGCTTATTGCTCTTTGCACATCACCCGCTGAGAGAAACATTTCTGCGGCTGCTCTTGGCTCCCCTAAACTTTTCGCCCATTCCGCTCTTCGTCTCAAAAGAATCGTTCGATCCTGCAATCGATTATACACAACGCTCCGCCCTTCGATTACAACAATGTACATTTATTAGTTTAGCGAGTGAAATTTTGAGCAAGAGACAAAATACCTGCGTATTGCCAGTCGCAATAAACTCTTGAGCAATATCAAACATTCGTAAATCCGAGTACATATCAAGAGCGTACTGTTGCAATCCAGCTTTTTGATACAATCTCGCTGCGTCCCGAAATCTCCCCATAGCAGCTGCCGCAGTGGCCATACAAGCTTCTCGACCCCATTCACCGGACTTGAGCTTATCCTCGACTTCGGAAACGATCTCGATATAACGAAGTTTCTTCATTCGCGCGAACGCCGAATACGCAACGTTTAGCTCCAATTTGTCGAGTGCCGCTATACCGAGCGCGAGCCAATCGCTCTCCGCGACTCCAAGACAAGCCACCGCGTAAGCCTCCTCGAACATTCCAATCTCAAGATATTGGTACATCGAGGACGAGAGTGGTATCTGTGCAAAAACCTTTCGCGTTTCAATCTACGCCTCGATTATCCTCGAGTCCGGGGGGAATATTAATAATAATAATAATTTAATGAATAACCTCAACGGTGACGATCGACGGCCCGTTCAAGCAATAAAGCTTCGAGCCATTGTGACCCACCACGAAACCACTAAACTTTTGTCTGTACTCGGGAAAATTGGCAACTTTGATAGCCAAATAATCGCTACCGGAAAAACACATCATGTCCTCGAAAGCACGATTGAAAGCGACGCTCGTAACGTTTTGGTATTCCTTCAACTTTTCATCGGTGCAGAGATCGAAAAGAGTGAGAAGACCGCTCGTCTCGCTTACAACCGCCAGTTTCTCCTTCATCGAACTTATATCCAAACATCTGACCGCACCATCGACTTTAGCGAGATGCGCTGGGAAAGGATTGTCCACGTATATTCTCATCACTTGACCCGATTTTAGACCTGCTCTCAACAACATTATCATGTTACAACATACGAGCCACCGCGGTGGGGCTTTCAACAAAATTTCGCAAATTCTTCTCTAATTTTGATTGATCGAAGAAACACGTACGAACCCGCAATTAAACATTCCTTTCCCGATGGTCCACCCGCAACTTTGATGTACGTTATAGGACTATCGAGAATCCATTCTCGTTCGATCGAGCCCGCGAACGATAAGCTCCGCAAACGTTTATCCAGACAAAGTACAAGATTATTCGACGTGATCACCAATAGATTGCACTCGAGTGTCTGTGACAATTTTTCCCGTATCCGATAATGCATGCCCTCGCTATTGCCAGAGGGCTCGTAGATAATAACTCTCTCGGGCAGCTGCACGGCCAGACGATCCCGATAAACCGCGATTCTACACACGAGATCCTTGCACTTTATTCTTACTTTTTGATTCGTCACCAGATGTTGGATTATAACGTCAGTCATATTTTCACGGTAGGCATATCTGTCGCCGTACAAACCGTGAACAACGTTCCACGATAATTCAAGATACTTGATCGTTCCATCCTGACAACCGATCGCCTGAAACGAGGAGGCATTACCGACATTAGTAACGACGACTCGCACTCACTCCTCCTCCGTACTTACGATAATAATACCAGTATTATTCGATCGAACCAAATATCTTATCTTATCTATTGTTCGGACATTCGTTAGTAATCTTACAACGTGAGATGACAAAGGATGAACCGCGCAACTCCAGACCCATGAAGAAAAAGGCTCACCCACCGTCGTCAGTTGTATTCCCTCATGGGTCATTAAAAGACACTTTTCGTTGCTACCGCAAACGAGAATGTACTGACCCTCCGGAAAATGTGTTACCCTCAATGGTATAAAATTAGTCGTTCTTTCACGACCAATTTGTCTTCCTGCTATCGTCCAAAATGATATAGTTCCTCCCCATTCGGCGATACAAAGTACGTCCACCGAATCGTCTCTTTCGAAGTATTACATTATACAAAACGCATCACCAAAATACATTTCTTATTTCATACCGGTCGCTTGGTTAATACAACTTTTTAACTACCTTATCGGACTCCAGGACAAACTCCAGATGGCCGATCCGCAGCCGGATCTTTCTATACGTGCTTTTTCATCCCCATTCTCGAATCATTTATAACTTTAATTAGTATTATTAATTATACAATAACGAATAACCTTATAACTTAATTTCATTCAACGGAGGAAAAACCAAAAGTAACGTTTGCTCTATTCGCCTCCTTTACCTTATTTCTGATAGACACGTATCCAGCCGCCAAACCGATAGCCAAATATTGTCCGTCCCTTGTCCACGCGCAACAATTCACTCTACCTCCGGATTTGTGTTTTTGAACGGCTTTCTGTTCGGAGGACCAAAAGGCCATGTCCGATATCGAACAGCTGAGAAGTTGGTGAGATACCGGATTAAATTGCATCGATTGTACCGCGTCATTGTGACTGAAATTTTTGACACGGACATCCTCAAAATACTAGAACAAAGCGATTCGTCGAATGACAATAGCATTTCATAAAAACTCACGAATATTTTAATATTCCTTCTAGTTTCGATGTCCAAATAATAACGGATTTGTCCGCTCCTCCGGAAGCAAACTTTTTGCCGTCTCGGGCATAACACACGCAATATACCGTGTCCTTGTGACCTTGAAAGAAAACAAAATTACTTTCGGTATATCTATGCGAGGAATAAATTATGTTGTCGAATCGATTGAACAAATTAATTTTTTTAACCCGTCGGTGTAAATAAAAAGTGTGAGTGAACATGAAACAAATTTCATTGCATCGCCTAGAGCCTTATTATTGTATTATTACTTATATATTATGGGCTTTACCTTTGAGGGGCTGAATTAAAGCACCATTGGTAGTTTCATAAACGAGAACTTGTTGACCAGCCGCTACGACTAATTGAGTGCCTTCTGGATTGAAGCACAAATCGTAAATACTGGGATGGAGTAAAGACAAAAGAAGAAAACAAAACCATTTTAATTTCGACAACGACGATAATGGGATTTAGAAAAACAAAGATTCGTCCTCTCTTGTACTTAACCATTGTTCCGTCTTATCTTGAACCTTATCGACCCATGTCGGATGAGTTATCATGCTTGTAAACAATAATTATAGCGCGTATATGAGTTTAATTATTTATTCGCGCGTTCGAATTGTTCGGGGATCTATCAATGCTACAAAATAACAACAACAACGGGGTTGGCATTGATTCTCAATGAAAATAATGAGATGATGCGAGAGAAACAATTTGTTTTGACATTGGTTTATATTTGGTAACCAGGGAAACGCGGTGAACATAAAAGATGGCTCTTGATTGGGGGTTCGTAAAAAAATCGGAACGAGTCATCAATCAAAATTCACGATGCTGCACATTTTTCTTCTACATCGAGTAGGAGCGTGTTCTTTAAAGATATATGCCTAAAATATACAATTTAAGTTTGACCTTCAAATTTAAAATATGTTGTAGAGTGAACGATGCTGCGTCGATTAGAAAAAAAATAATTAGACTTCACCGTATAGTTATTACGTAAATTAATTTTTTCAGTCCCATTAAAACGCATGTTAATCGTAGCGGAAGTAGCCTAATTTCAAAGAAAATAAGAAAATAAAGCCCGTGATATAAAAGCGTACAGATTAAAAAAATATTATTAGAAACTTTATTTTTTTTACTATTTAAAGAAAAAAAAACTCCCGATGTCACCGTCGTATTTGTTCAAAAATCTCAAAAAAAAGTAGTCGTTTGGGTCATGTGCGAAAACTGCTACTACAGCCGCCATGTTAAATGTGCGAAACATGAAAATATGGCAACGTTGCACGCGCGGGCATTACGAACAGAGTGTACAGTAGTAGTGAGAGAAAATAAATACAAGCGTGATCTAATCATGAAATGTCAATGCAAATATATAATGCAAGATAAACATGAGCTATATAAATAAATTAACCATAATATTTTCTTTATGAATTTAGATCAATCAATACCAGGAAGGGAAAAGAAAGTATAAAAAAACGCATGATTCTGGAAACGTAACATATTTATTTATAAAAAATAAAAATTAATTAGTGCATATATCAATAATGTTTAAATATTGAAATTAAATATCATCATTTGCATATTCGTAATACGTCGAAATCATCGGAATCACGTTCCTCGACTTCTTCACAGTTATTTTCATTTTTTTCAGTGTCGCTGTTTAATTCGCAAAAAGTTTTCTCGTTGTTGTTCAAATCTTCATTTTTCGTGAAACGTTTGAGCTCTTGAATAATTTGTTCAATTACTCTACTATTTTTTGTGATTCTCCGCCTTCCATCTACGCTTTCGCAATTAAGCAATGTATTAGGTGAGGAAACTAGCTGTCAAACGACACACTTTCCGGCACAGTTGCCAAATTTTCTCGATATATAAACGGAATTTTTTGATTGGTTGATAGAACGGACATTAGCTCCAGTAAAAAATAGTCAAATGGAGAACTAATTTTTCTTAAAGTAAATAACTGTAACTTTCATCGGGTTGATTTGTTATGTATAATTAGTATTAATTAATAAAAAATATATTTATGATTGATATATCTTATATAATGATCTGTTTGAAAAAACAAATAGATGTACTGCGGATTTGACTGGGCATACATCCTTAATCCACAAATTTTCTGTGTTCCTAGAAAAATTGTAAATACGACATAGTAATTGAACAACGCGATTTGAGCGATTCAAAAAAAATTGGACAAGTTTAGTGTTGAACGAATCCGCTGCTGCTGCTGCTGCGGCGGCGCTGCTTTCCGAGGCCCGACGAGGGACGAGGCCCGTCACTCCAGACAAAATTATCAGCATGCAGCAATTTTCAACAGTTTCTCGCGACTCTCGAAATGTTCTCGAAAATAATAAAAAAAAAAAAGAAAGGGGTCGCTCGTGGTAAACTCCGTGACTCTAGTCGAAGGCGACGTGTTGCCGCGTTGCGTGTGTATATCTGGTTATATCTCTTGTCAAAAAGTTCATTAGGTTGTTTTTTTTCTCTTGTCACGGTTGCGAAAATAAGTAACAGGATTTACATATTCGTGAATAATAACGCCAAGTATTTTGTATGCCTTCTTACACAGCATTCAAGCTCATAAGCCTAACATGATTAAATTATTTTCGTTGAAACAAGCGAAAAAAGATGGCGAATCACCCAAGTCAGGAACGCAGAAAAAGGCATCCGCGGCACAGCTGAGAATTACAAAAGGTACAAGTGTCTTTTACATTGTGTGTGCTTTCTCTCTCTCTCTCTCTCTCTGTCGTACGACATATATTTTCATGGTGAACGCGAATTATGAAATGAAAATCTTGCAAATTTAATTAAGAATTTCAAACGTTAAATACGATCTTGGCTCGTATTCAATTATTTCTAGGGGTCGATCTCAGGGCTCCTCGATTATTATTTATTTTCTTTTTCTTATTCACAGATATAAACGAACTTAATCTTCCAAAAACGTGCGGTACAGAGTTCCCTGACCCTGATGACTTGCTAAGTTTTAAGTTAATAATCTGCCCCGACGAGGTGAGTCCAATTTGTTTTCACCGAATCAAACAAATCCAAATAAATGTCATCGTCGTTAACGGAGTCGTTGACTTTACTATGCTGGATCCAATCACAAATTTGTTGCTTCGATCGTTATAAACTTTTCTCATTTTTAGGGCTTTTACAGAGGCGGCAGATTCACATTTAGTTTTAAAGTCGGACCTAATTATCCGCACGAACCTCCCAAGGTTAAGTGCGAAACTCAAGTTTATCATCCAAATATCGATTTAGAAGGTAACGTGTGCTTGAATATTTTGAGGGAAGATTGGAAACCGGTTCTTACCATCAATTCCATCGTCTATGGACTTCAGTATCTCTTTCTGGTTCGTACAAGCCGATGATTGAAAATATTTATTGCTCCTTTCGGTTGCTCGAGAACATAAAAATTTTGCAATGAAAGAAAATACAATCTCATTGTCCTAACGATTCAAGTTTTACCCATAATTCTATTGTTGCAGGAACCAAATCCAGAAGATCCGCTGAACAAAGAAGCCGCCGAAGTTTTACAAAACAATCGTCGCGTTTTCGAGCAAAACGTCGCTAAGGCTATGCGTGGGGGTTACGTAGGGTCTTTTTACTTTGAACGGTGTCTCAAGTGATACCAAGCCGGTAAGACAACATTGTACACGTTACTTTGGACACTCGTTTTGAGGGAAGATATTACGAAACAACAACAGCCATCGCCGCTACTACTACAACCACAACAACCACAACAACAACAACAACAACAACAACATAATAATAATAGTAATAGTAATAATAATAATAATAATAATAATAATAATAATAATGAGGGACGACGTCGGGTGCTCGTTGTCTCGTGTAAATCCGCGCTATACATACTTACTTTCTTTACATCTTGCCAGGCCTCCAAGCACTTGATCCATCAAGTTTTTTATGCTTTTGCCCAATAAAAAAAAGAATTATCCAACGAAAAGGTAATGTTTACGATAGTCGATTTTTTTTACATCGGCACTTCTTATTTCGACGATGATTAGATATTCTTGATAGGAAGGAATATGAAATGATAATAATAAAGAAAAAGAAAAACGTGAAATTTTGTGCTTTAGTTCGTGGCACGCAAAGTATACGTGGGCCTGAGCAAGAATGCCAAAGAATACGTCGACGATGTTTGATCACAATTGTTGCACTTGGTGACGGTCTTTATCGAATAGCTACCGTCTCCATTCACAAATTGTCGTAATTCGTTGTTTTTGCTCTCGATTATTGTAGATTCTATCGATATGATTTTACATACATGAATTTAGATAGATATATCCATGGACGCAACACATCCGTTTATATATATTTTTATTCGCGTATATATTTGATAGTGATTCGGTTTACTGCTAAGTATACCCGTGTAGAACTTGAAAAAACAACTTGGAAGTTACTTCGTGGTAACCGAACTTTGCCTCTTATTTTTCTTCAGTATTTTTTAACGTTTTTTTGGGCTATCGGACCACGGAAATTGGTCAATCTTTCTTATATCTCTTTGTTAAAAGAATACAGTCTGAATATGAGAATACAACATATTTGATTGATTCTTGAAAAGAACAAACCGATGAAGACTAGATTGTAATAATTCATTCTGTTCCAACGATGTAAGGTCTTGATCTCCTATGTACTTGCACACACGCATAAACTCACGCATAGCAATCGATCCGTAAAATAACCGTACTTTGAGTAACATATACACCACGAAGGTTCGACTATCAATGCATTTTCGAATAGTCATTCAAATTATTCGAATATCCATTAGATTGTCATTAACGAAAGATTGCTCCAACACTTTGTTATTTGCAATGACCAATGTTTCTGGTGTCTAAGAAATCTTTATACTGTTTTACTCTAGGGTTTCTGGTCGCACTATTATTATTATTATTATTATTATTATTATTATTATTGTTGTTGTTGTTGTTGTTGTTGTTGTTATAATTATCATCATCAAATAAGTGAATAAATGAAAGGGGCAAGGGGTGGCGGAAGATCGTCCGGAGGTTGAGACTCAAAACTCGTTATTCTCGAGATAATTTCGATAATTTTGTTAATACTGTCACAAATAATATGAGCATATGTAGAAGACGCGCAATCAGTGAAAACAAAAATTACCAACAAATAACCATTGGAATTATTCGTTTGGATAAATCAATTTTGGTAACTTGAAAGTTGACGAATTTAATTTTCCTCGTTCTCCGATCGCTCGAAATATTGATCAATTTCGTTAATAACAACATGCAGACAAAATAACGCGGGGAAAGGTTTGCATAACGATAGAAAATTGATGGAGTTGAGAAACGGGACGCACGACGTGACGTTTTAATTGTTAACGGATTAGCTCTAAATTGTCGAACGATAAAACGAGGGTAAATTGTATTTCTTCTTTGGCAAGTTTCCAAAATGACAGGCAAGAATAAAGTTATTATGATAAAAATTTCTTAGGTGTGTGACAATAGAGCGGCAAAATTGGAACTATTGTGATCGCCGTCGTTCGTTATGCGTTGGACCTTGTGTGTCTTGATTATTTATTGATATTAGAAAAAAAATGCAATCGTCCATCGACTGCTAGTTATAAATAAACGAAGAATAAGAAAAGTCGAATATCATCAAGCCGTTGCGCGAAATGTACCTTCGAAGACGAGTCTAGAAAAATAAAAATTGTCAGAGCAGTGGAAGAAAAAAAACGGAAATCGAGATGTTTTCATCCTTAATCAATTCTCGGTTATAAGAATATCCTTTCTTTCGAACTGCTAAAAAAAGAGGAGGCTAATCCCATTGAATCTTAATTCGTTGTGAATTCCCGGAGCGGGGCGATTTTCATGGATCGCAAAACCAGAGTACAATGAATAATTATACATAGATGCGGAAACATATGAAGAACAATAACCCGCACGGGGGACTAATTTATTCTTGCGATTGTTTTCAAGATTTTGAAACGTTGCTTACTTAGTGTTTAAAATGGAAAACGATCGTGACAATGGTATGAATACATAATAAGCGTGTACGTGTTGGATCTCAAGAGAGTCGACGATGATTCTCATAATTTTATATGCTCGTATTTGTTCTTATTTTTTTCTTTATGTTTTTCGCGTGTTGAACGTATTACGGCGGTACAACTTTGTACAACAACAAGGGGTAACGTAATGAAGGAGAATTGGGAAAATGCTCGATTTACGTGTAAGAAATGTAAAGGTTTCGGTATAATAAATTACGATTTAAGGACACTTTTCTTCTTGTCTCTTCCTCACGAATTGTCATTGAATTGTTAGAGTAGATATCGTCAAATTGACCCCTTTTTAGGAGTCGAATGAATCATTAACTCTACTTTCAGAAAGATTACATTTAATCGCTTCTGTTGCATTTGAAATCATTATTCGTTTAAAACTTTAAATAGTATTACGAATAGACATTGACCAATGGCACTTGTCATATTTTTCGATGCAACGCGAACCCTGCCTCTACATATAATTTTTACGATTTTGTTAAAAAACTATTTAGTTATAGTTTGGCGTATTTAGGACATATAAGGAATAAAATAAAAATTCTTTAGTGTTTTATTTAAGAGAAAACAGCCGTAGAAAGACTAAAATTTTTAGCGCTACGAAAGGTGCCCGATGACTCGGGGAGATTACCATTCTGCCGATCAAAAATTAAAAATTGAAATGCCACTAAAAAAATTAAAAAAAAAAATAAAAACTGAAATAAGATCAGAACGAGGGGAGCATCTTTGCGAGAATCACTTTGCAGCAATGAATGAAGATTAACAACGTCGGCTCATGTTTTCATAAAAATTAGCTTTTCGATATATTTATACCAACAATTTAACACATTTCGTTTTCAACAAACATCGTATCAAGTAAACGGAGGATTTTCCCCTTTTAGTTATTTCTTCGGTAAGATGTATGCTCGAATAAAAAAAATGATAATTTTGCGTCAAGAAAGGAAAAAAAAACGGCATTAAAGAATATAAGATGCTCATAAGAAGTGTTGCAGTACGAATTATTGTGGACATCACTGGCTGGTCCAACTACTTGTTGTTTGCATTCTTTTTCTTCATTTTCATCGTTTTTTTTTCTTTTTTTTTTTTTTAATATAAAGCCTCGATAGTTTTGCGTACGGACTTTGTATTCTATACACCAAGTCAGGAAGAGTTTCAAAAAAAAATGAAAGAAAGAAGAAAAAATATATATAAGGTAAAATACCCAATCGTCAGCCATGTACCAGTAGTCGGCCTTGTACGAGTGGGAAGAGTGAAAGATGCCTTTCGCACTCTTTCCACTCATACAAAGTGTGGACTGGCGACTTGATGTTTTAACCTACGTGTACTCACACGCATACACGCGCGCGCGCGTATATATATATATATGTATATACGATTGAAAAATGAACTCGTATCCAAAGCTTGTTTTTATGTGAACGAATACGTTACTTAGTCTTTACGACAAAGCGGCATCCGATCGAACAATCACGTTTTACAACAAGGCTAAGGTACATGATTCGCGATTTATTCCTTTCCTCGCTGTTTTTCTCTTTTTTTTTTTACTAAATTTCAATGATATAGCCACAGTAATATCTTATTTGACAAATCGACCTCGTCACGGGTGCATAAGTAATGTACAATTTACTTTACACAAAAATAGTAGGTAAATAGGAAATGCATAATTGTCTTCGAAGTGGTCAAATATTACAGTCGCGTGCTACATGTGTTTTCGAATTAACTTTTTTTTCTTTTTTCCGTTCCTTCCTGTTTGCGTCTTTTTTTGCGGTTGTTGTTTCTTTTGCTTACTATTATAATTTTATTAATTACTTATTTCCTAGTATAGAAATGTTAAAGATTTTTTATCGACCTAGGGGAGTGCCACCGAAATTAAATGAGGTGGGCACAGTTTGAGAGTGGAAGGCGTAACCTGCGAAGTAACGAGAAACAATGATGAGCACAATGCTATATGGTACAAGAGGGTAGAGGGTTTTTGAAGGATATTTTTTTTTTCTCAAGATTGCATCGTTGAAATGCAACAAATGGTTTTTTTTTCTATTCAGTATTTTGGGGCAACGATAGCCGGAAAGATTGACCTTTTAATTCCTTGCTCGAATCTCTCAAACTGGGATTATATTTGAAGAATGAATGATAATTAATTGAAATATAACGAATCAAGAGGAATATAGAAAATGCGTTGTATTTCAACGTTGCAAAAGCGAAAGCGAAGCGGGAGAAAATGGAAATGAAAATAAATACTCACCGCCGCTCTGTTCGATCCTTTTGCTCTCGAGGGCCGCCTTGCGCTGATCCGCGAGAAGTATCACCTCTTGGAGTGCTTTTTGTTGCTCGGCCGTCAAATGACTGGTCAGAGCTCTGTACCAGGCTTGGTCCGTTCTCTCAATATCTATAGAAGCAAAAAAAATGATAAAATAAATCAAGTTACGATGTTGAGGTGATGTTTCTTGGCGATTTTTGACCTTTGCCAATGTTTTACTTTTACTCACTCTGCATTACTTCCTTGAAAACGACGTACTCGTCTTGATTGTTCTCGTCAAAGTCGAGAGGTGTGATGTAACATTCCAAGGTTGTTTCCTCGTTGCCTTCGTAATCGGAATCATCGTCCTCGTCATCGTCGGATCTATGACTATCGAGTATCAACGAGTTTACGTTAACGCCGTGTTGTGCCGAAGCTTTCTCAACTTTGTCCTGAAGTTTCTCGAGATATTCCTGACTAGCATCGTCGATCTCGTCTTCGTCCGACGACAATACTTCTACAATACGACAATAACTCATTAACCCTTTGCGTCATGTTGGGTCACCCAGTGGGCCCACCTAAATCTTATCAGTTTTTCATTAATCAAACGACTTTTTGACCATTTGGAGTCGGGTTCTTTTTTTTACTTTTTTTTTTGGGTTCAATATATCTTCACCTTCGTTCAAAACATACTTTTGACTCCAAATATCTATTTATTTATTTGTGATAAATAAACAATAAACCAAAACATGCTGGTTTTTTGGAAAAAAAATCATTTCCACTTTGGAAACAAAATCTACAAAACTAGGATACCGGGGTTTTTGGGGTTGCTGATTACGAATCCAGCATCAGTTTTTCAAAATTCAAAATGGCGGATCTAATATGGCGGGCGTTAACCCTTTGAAGCATACATTTTTCCTTACGTACAATCGACTTGAAATTTCGTACTCAGGGATTTTCGGAGTTACCGATTACAAATCTCCACGCAAAATTTGAAATTTCAAGATGGCGGACCAAAAATGCAAAAAGTCGTTTGATGAAAGTGAAAGTTAGTACCCTAGTACCCGGGGTTTTTTGGGGTCGCTGCACTCAAAATTTGGAAATTCTGCATAACGATTCAAATATGGCGGACCATCCGGATCAAATTTCCGGAATACAAGATGGTGGATCCAATATGATGACTTGCATGCAAAAAACAATGCTCATCCAATGTTAAACCGGTACATGGATCACTGACTGGGAATTTCATCCGACCCAACAGATCAAGACCTAAATAATCGTTATTTCGCGAAACCTGGGGATTTCAGTTCCTGAGTCGTAGGCACTACATTTGGATATTTTACTCTTGTCTGACAATCTTGTCTCGAATCAACGATTTCTCAAGTCCTCGTCCGTTGGGTCAAATGGAATACGCAATCAGAGATTCCAGAAATATCCGTGTACCGATTTCACACTGAATCAGTATTGTTTTTCGGATGCGAGCCACCATATTTGATCAACCATCTTGTATTTCGGAAATCTGGCCACCGATTTCTAATCAGCGATCCCAAAAAAACTCGAGTAATAACTTTCACTCTCGTCAAACGAATTTTTGCATTTTCTGTCCACCACATTGGATCAGCTGTCTTAAATTTCCATCTTTTGAGTGCAGATTTGTAATCAGCGACCCCAAAAACTCCCGAGTACCAGCTTTCACTCTCACCGAACAACTTTTTGCATTTTTGGTCCGCCATCTTGAATTTCCAAATTTTTAGTGCAAATTCATAATCAGCAACCGCAAAAAGCCTCAAGTACAGAGTTTTGCATAAAATTGACAACATTTTTCGATTTGACGTCCGCCTTATTGAATCCGCCATTTCGAATTTTGAAAATCTGATGTCAAATTCGTCATCAGCGAGCTCCAAAACCTTTGGGTACCAAGTTTCATCAAAATCGGTGAAAAGGAATAATTCGTGGCTCAAAGGGTTAATTAAAAGAGTCACGAAATTCAAAGATTTTATTGTTCGAGGGTAACGCGAGCGGCGCATTTTCTTGTTCTTTATGAGGGGACGGAAGGAAGAAAAAAGTGTTCACAATTTGGCTTAAACCGTTTGTTTTTTCATGACGACGCGTGACTTTGTATATCAAGGCTGGTGGCACCAATCACCGATTATTTCCTTTGCTCTTATAGAACGGGGGAATCAACGAGCACCAATCACGTGGGCATCACTCAGAAACGACGAGAAAAAAAATCGAACGGATGTTTCGTTCGGATTAGACGTTGTCTCTTACCTTCCTCTATATCGCTTTCCTCGTCCTCGTTCTCTTCTTCCTCACCCTCGGCTACTTTCGCCGCGTAGGCTCTCTTCAAACCGTCGAATAGTAAAATCAAAGACGGAATTATTTGTTGAGCGCATTCGTTAACCGCGGCTGGTATAGCTGGACCCATGCTGATCAGAGTGCAGAGACCGAGAACGCAAAGCTTGCGATCGTGCAAACTAAAAATTTTCAATTTTTCAGAAAAATCAAGACTAGTTCTTTCACCGTTCAAAAGAATCCTCAATTAATTTGTCCGTACGTGCAAAATAGTGTCTCGAAAAGAAACTATATTACATATCAATTTTGCTGGTCGAATTTTTAATATTTCGAATCAAGGTTGACACTGTTTGTACAAATATGACGTTAAAAAAAGTGATTTGAAATCTCAACTATAACAAACGAAATGAAGAAAGAATTGAGAAATAATAATATACCCAAGGAAGCAGTCCGTGTCGTGAATCCATTGCTTGATAAAATGTGAAGCTATTGGTTCGGTTGATTGTCCGAGTGTCCCTTGGAGTCGATCCATAACTTCGAGACACAGAGCCGGATTGTAATATAGAGCAGCGATTACAACTTGTAGACACATCGTACGGAGCTCCGATGTTTTAACCTCTCGCGTCAAACGCTCGAGCACCAATTGCACCATTGAGGGTATACACTGAAAATACCAACGTTTTTTTCTTCCTATTTTCACTGAATTCAATGTTAATTTTGTAGACATCGGAAACGGATTAGGGATCAGAAAAAAATGTTACCTGGTCTATGTGACCTTTGCATTGCAGAATAATGACCTCTAGTAATTTTGCAGCGTGACATTCGGGGTCTTCACCAGCGTCTCCTGTGAGAATCTGTAATGAAACATTGAAGAAAAAATTTATTTTGTCAGAGCGGATATCTACTTAATTAAGGATGTTCTACACATACAATCATAGCCTACAATGTCATTCAAACATAATTTTAGTATTTAGCAATTGGGCAAACGTCAATCAATAGAGTTATTAACAAGTTGTTGATGATATATACTATATATATAATTATAGCGCCAAATACCGATACTATTTTTATTCGTTTCGTAAAAAGAGGACTTGACTTTCTGAATATCTATGCATTTTTTTCCGAATTTATCCTGCTTTTTTTTTGGTTCTTTAATTTTCCGTTATTACATTTGACACTTATGAATCGCTGTGAATATATGTGTAATAAATCATTTTTAAATGAATATTCGAATTTGCGAAATAATTAAAAACCAACACTTTTACACATGTTAAACATGGCCAATATGTGATTCTCGTTGGATAAAAATGCAGGAGTATCGACGGTGATATAATTGTGGAGGGCTGGCATCATATCCGTAAAATAATCGAAACCATCCTTTTGGAAAAGCTGATACATGAGCTCCAGTACTTTCCACATATCTTCGGAAATGGTTTTGCCCGTTAAATCGTAAACCAGCGACATGGCTTCTTCGTAAAATTCTACAAACATAGAAAAGAAAACGGTATATCGCACCGCGATCGTCGCCCCAAACGATAAGAATTAGCATGAAACAAAAAATGAAAAACTTCAATCATACCGATAACGCTTTGACCGAAAATATGGGCAACGACTTGCAATACGGTGGGTTGTAATTGTGCCATTATTTGCGGTTGATTTTCCATGACGCTAAGAAGCGTAGCTATCGTGTTGAGAAGACCCATGGCTGCTATTGCTTTTTCATCGCTGCCTTCATCGGTTTCAAGAACTTGGCTGAATGTAGCAGCCTACAAATTGCAAAATATTCTCATTAATAAAATAATCAAAGTGAAATTGAAAATATATATGTGCGCGCGCGCGCGCGCACACACACACACACACACGCGCGCGCGCTCGAAGTGACGTCCGATAGATGATTTCGAGAATTCAATCAATATGTTCAAGTACGTGCAACATGAAGCAGTGTATTTATTTGCTTACCAAATGTTGACAAATCTCTACGGCAATCGGCATAAGTTGTTGCGTATAAGTGCAAACGATTTTTTGCATTACATTTGTAAGATCGTCGTTTTCCGTTTCTCTTATGATGTTCAACAGCTCAAGTGTTATTTGTTTTATCAGTGGTTCAATGTATTTTTGGGCTTTCGTCTGAGAATTTAAAAGGGTTTGTACGCAAACAGCTGCTTCGACCTTGACCGGGAGATCTTGATCTGTGAGGAGAGCGTTTGTCGTCAATCTTATCGCCTCGTAGAGCACCTGTTCTTGCTTGAATTTTATATCCGAAAAATAGTGCAACACCCAACAAGCCTGTGAAAAGTAAGAAGAAAAATCATAAAAATTATACGAAACTCGGACGATATTAAATTTTTTTGTTCTCTCATACAAATCGGACGATGAAAACTTTGGCTTACTCTAGCACGCATGTGTCCGTGAGAACTGTTGAACTCCGGGAAAACATACTGGACCAGTATTTTTTCCATCTGCTCTTTGTAAATCTTCCTTTTTAATAATATATCAGCTAAACTACCGACCATATGAAGAGCACCGTCTTTTTGTCTTGGATCGGCATTCGGACTCGTCAATACTTCCATACAAAATTGCATAGTTTTCTGTAGCATCCCTTTGCGTTTTTTGCAAGCCGAATGAAGCAACGTTTGGGCGGCCGTTACCGGTGATACAAAGTCTTCGAAGATATCTGCATTTTATATTAAGCCAAACATTAAGAGGAAAGATAATAGTCATTTATAATTAACTTGTAATCCCTTCTTTTCTCCGTGTATATATACATCTGTTGGGTGAAAAAAAACCGGTCCGCCCGTAGGTTTCGCTATCTATAGTGCGATAACTAGTCATCGAAATCGTTGCTCCACAATTAGTTCCTTTCACTTTCGAGTTACCGTCGCATCAACCAAATGTGGTCAAAATTATGTAGATATGACTCTATTATCGGTTAGGAAATTAAATTTTTGGGAAAATTCCTCGAAAGGCTGACAAAAAACTAAAACAAAAGAACGCTTTCCCTTCGCCGGAATACCCCTTGGATTCGATTTTTCAAAACCAAAAAATCCCGAGTCGTTATAACTATCGAGTGGCGAATGGAGATGCGGAGATTGTCTGAGAATGGACCCTATTATTTCAATCGAGACTGAGTCCGGTTTACATTGTAATTGCGCATGATTTTGACATTATCCAGAATTATGTCCAAAATTAAACTCGGGCTGAGCCGAGCTAAGCTAATTTATGTATAACATGTGTTTAAAATGGGCATTATTATATATCAATATATACTGCTTAATCAATGCGGTCTTTAGATGCAACCAAAATATGCCGAAAAAAAACTCTAATCATTAATAAAAATAAATTTACACGCGCTCCGTTTCATCTGAAAAAAAAAAAGAAGCTAAATAATCGAGTGACTTTTTATTACCGAACTTGACGCGAATGTACTCGTAGGGATCGTTGTTCCAAAGTTCTTCATCAGCAGCGGAGTACGACAATATTGGGAAGAGAACGTCTCTGATTATCTCGAACATGTGAGGCTTCAAGAATTTCCATGAGAATGCGTGACTCACCCTGTGCAAACAACGAATGTAGAATATAAACAGAAATAAATTCAACACCCGTTTTGGAAAATAAAATGCGGGCACAATATTATAAATAGTAACAATTTTCTTACCCTTGATTGATATAATTAATAGATTGTTGGACAACTCGCGGCGATACGTAAACTTTTCGGCGATACTGATCGAGAATTTTTAACAATACCTCGAGAATACCACCGCTGAAGGTTTGCAAATACCACTCGGCGAATTCTTTGTACTCGGCCGTTACACTCCCGGGACTTCCGTAACTGCGATAAAGCGAAAATAAAAATTCATAATTGATAATTGACTTTCTATGGACTTGCCGCCGCCGCCGCCTCGAATTCCCCGGCGTAAACGTAATTTCAAATGTGTTTCTCTCAAAACGACATTCTTCTTTTCCATGGAATGATAATAATTTTAAACAATAAATATGGGGCTCACTCGATTGTTTTGTCCAAATTATCGCAAACTTACCGTTCAAACATTCTGTGGAGAATATGAAGTGCCCATTTTTTGCACTTCCACCAGGGCAATTCGCCGCGTTCATCGTCATCGATATCCGGTCTGTTGGTTTCCGGTGGTACAGGTCTGTCCGCGACTTGACGAACGACGTCCATCCATTGCGAAAATACTTCCTTCGAAATGAGGTCCAGAGGGAGCGAGTACTGTGAGGAGAAGGAGATAAGAAAAATTGAATCCTCGCGCACTTGCTACACCGATAATAAATATGGTACGGTTGACGACTCACCTGTGTTATAGCAAAAAATATTTTTAGTATTTGTTTTTGAAGTAAAACCGATTGTTCCGATGGATCGGGCAAAAGTCGTAAAATCAATTGATAAATCATTGGGAAAAGTAGGTTCATAGCTTCATTCAGAGGTCCACGTTCTTCCGCTTTTTTGTATCTAAAAATCATGTTTCCAAATAATTAATAGCTTCATTTGATATTTTGGTAAATATTTACAATCGCCACTTTTACCAAAAAGCATGCCAAATTATTTTTTAAGCATTTAATATTATACGATATACCACTTTTTATCATTATGGAATGAAAAAAAAAAATTTGGAGGCCTTTTTAGCAAAAGTGGCGATTGTAAATATTTACCGATATTTTTCTTTAGAAATACAAACAAATAAGGAGTCGTGAAAAATCTTAAGCGTACTCGAAATTTTTCACCAGCTGATAAAGAGCGAGCAAAACTCCGGGCCAGCACGAAGCATCCGGATTTTGCAAATATATCGTTATTTTGTCGACAATTTGTGTCCATCTTCCTGGAAAGTCGTGCTTTACGATGCTACTTATGCACACGGCCAGTTGAACTCTGTGATAAAACGGGTTAATGCGATTGAGAGTCCAACTCGGACGATAAGATAAATAATTTGAGCATTTGTTTTATATGTCCCTTCGTTTACCTTATGAGTTCGGGTGCGTGTACAACAGCGTCGACGATCGCGTCACGTATCATTGCTCGATCCTGCTCGTGAATACTAAACGGCACGGGACCGTTGTCTGCCTCGCGATCCGCCCATTTTGTACTTATTAAATTTTTCAAATAAATCGCACCTGCCATCCAAAACAGAAGTATCATTTTTTTTATTTTATTATCCCAAATTGTTCCGACATCGCGAGTACATTGAATTTATCGTATTTCAAGACAAAGAGGAAACAAACAAAATGCTGAAAATTTCAAACGGTACGCGGACAACGCATTTAGATTATTTTTCAACCAAACTTCAATCGATAAAGGTATTAACATTTTCATTCTTTCCAATATCACTGGTTGTACACTTTTCTATAACTCGGTCTGATATTTAAAATAAATATTCATGTAGCGATTCTTAAAATTGTATTCACATTTTTGTGTGACTAATAGTTATGGATTTTGGACCCCATCAAACTAGGATCAACTTCGAGTAGACGTTACGACCAGAAAACCCTCCTGAAATTTTTGTTCTTTGTCGCTTCTTGTTATTTCAATTTTGCATTGTCATTATGAAATTAAGGTTGTAACAATTAAAGTTTTATATTTGGGAATTATTTGCTTTGTCCAAAGGATTAGCACGCAGTGACCTTGAAATAGCAAAAAAAAACATCAAAATTCATGCTTTGTTTCTATATGTACCAAATCTTCAAAATTTTGGCAGCAGCCGTATACTTGGACACTGGAAAGTTGGCAAAGTTCCTAACGGCGACTCGTTTTATATTTTTTTTATCATCTTATAGAGTACGGTTGGAAATCTGTCTTGGAAATAGCTCAAATTCAATAAAAAATAGGGGCTGCGGTTTTGCTTTCTCGTTAAATTGTATGAGACCCGATAGTAGTTTCAAGACATCCTCAAAATTACGAAGGTAGATAATGAAAAGAACAAAAAAAAAAATCATGTAACCTCCGTTTTTGATACCTACCGGCCTGTCTGACAGGCATCTCAACCTCCGAAGACATGACAACTTGCAGAAGAGTTGGAGCAAAACCAATGATTTTGTGAATCTGAAAGGGGAAAAGAATTCATGCCAAAAATTGATTGCATAGTTTTTTTGTCCAACAAAGGGGGAATGAATTAACATGGTCCGTGTAAAAGACACATAAACAGTAAGACGCGTCGTGTACCCGCGCTCGTAACTCCGAAATAATGATTATCGGAGCGAAAAGTATATATCTCGGGATAGATAGATCGAAGAAAAAAAACGTCGGAATGATAATATTGGTTAAACACGAGACGGAGGCTATTTTTTATCACGGTAGCGAATAAAAGTTGGGGCAATACCGGAAAGGCAAATTACATATTTGGCTCATTTTCGAATGACCCGTGCCCCTCCCCCCCCCCCGCCCCCCGGGCCCCGTGTGACAAACGAAACGCGAGGTTGTTGTAAAACGTGCGTGCGTGCTCGAGGCTCGCGAACGACGAAATAAAAATGTTCAAATTTCAATTTTTTATCGGAACAGCATGACGCGATAAACCTATTGATCATTTTTTTCCATCGATCCTTTTTACGATTGAATCCCGTTCGGTTCGCGAGTAAAACGTGTTTAGTACGAGGAAGTACAGAGAGGAGGGTCTTTGCAGAAATAAGCACGCTAGAAGGAAAAGTCGTGCCTGATGAATTTTTATCTTGCCCGGCTGTACGAGCACGTTTTTTCCACCCGTGGCCGTGGCATGAGGCCACAAGACTTACCTGGTCGAGTTGCTCTCCGGCTTGCTTCTGTTGGGCTGGATCTATCGTTGCTCGAAGCAATTCCGTCAATTTTCGTGGATCCATGACGATGCCTCAACTCCCACGATGACCACGTCTCAATTGTATGTTTTTTAACGCGCAAATATTGGTATAAATGTTACAACGCTTGAAATTTTAACTCGTCGACTTTCCCCGTTGCGAGAATTTGACCCGGCGCATTCACCTCCACTGCGCTCGCTCCGTCCTCGCTCGCTCCTCGTCACGTGATACATCAACAATATGGCGGATTCCATTTTTCGCCCAATGTTGAAATACTTCACGTCTAACGACATGCAACGTATATATCTCATTTTTTTTCATTTTTTCTATAGGGACCGTGCGTGGACTATAGAGAGCAGCACCACCGCCGACGTGCGCGCTCTCTCGCGTCTAAATGTGCAATTTTTACGGTGCTATTTTGGTCGTAAAGCGTATGAAAAACAAACAAATATTGTAAATAACAATGTTGACAATTATCCATTAGGGTTTTCGACTCGTAATTAATAATTGCGTTGGAGGTTACAATTAATTGAAATGAAAAAAATTATGTGATTCAGGATTCGTTTCAAATGTTGTAGAAACAGAAAATGGGAGCTTTCCAACAAGCAACACCAGCCGACACGTTGTGCTCTAATTGGAACACACTCACAGTGCGACGGTACACTGTGTTGCTCTGTGTTGCTTGTATGCTTGTTGGAAAGCTCCCAATATCGTTGACGAATCGGCCATATAATCCATTTCGTTTGTGTCTCGCTCTGTTTCCATGGGATATGGACAGTGCTCTCGCGGGTAAAGAATAATATTTCAAAAATGGTTTATTTTTCCAAAGCCGAAATGGCGTGTAAGAGTCGCCTTGCATGTAACAATGTTTTTTTGATGAAGAAAATACAAACAAAATAATTTTATTTCGTAAATTAATTAAAAAACATTGTAACTCTCGTATACGCGCTTGATAACTTGCACCCAGGGAGACTAGAGTAAAGGAGTGGACACAGCGTGCTTTAGAAATGTACACGAAATCCCAGTCTGAAGCGGCGGCGTTGTATCGGTACAGATCCTATTAGACATGGAGACTAGAGGTTAAGGAGCCCGAACGCAATAGGTTTGTTCGTGCTAGCTGCACTTTCTGCACTTTCTACACTTTTTTTTGGAATTTATATTACTATATATTACAAAAGTGTAGAAAGTGCAGCTAGCACGAACAATCCTAATGTTGGAGGAATGGTCTCTAAAAGTGATGAACGATCCGATAATTGCACCGCCTGGCGGCGCTACCGCTGCGGGATCCGTCAGCGCGTCAGCGCCGTGATTTTTTGAATTGTCAATCTGCAATTCGTCGTACATTTCTTTCTTATTAGCGCAGCTTATAATATTGAAGTCATATGTTGATATACTTATTACGTTTAAATTATGAGGCGATAATACTTCAGTAATTTTTTTACTTGGAGGTGATCTGTACTGCAAATGTTTTATTTTTAGGCGATGAAATATACGATTATACAACCGTAATGTGAATATTGGGTATTCGATTTCCAAGAGAAAAATTTTTGTCAAGACGCTTTAAACAAAAATAAAACTCTGTATTAAATTTATATCAAACCTCAAACCAACCAATAAATCAAGCTGGATCTAAACCCCAAGTGGGGCAACAACTTAATTATTAGAAAACTATATTTCTTGGTGTTAGAGATGATGGCCCAATGGTTAGCATGCCAGAGTAAGTGCAGCCCAACCCGGGTTCGATACCTCCGGATTTTTTTTTTTCCAATAAATATTTCTTATAAACTAAGCGTTAAAATAAAAAGATAAATTTTATTTCTGCTCCTATATTTTTTTAATTTTATTTTAATTTCAAATGTACATAATGGGAACGACGTTTTTTAACAAGAGCTAAGATTTTTCATTGTAATTTATTAAGACGGAATACTGATGAAATGCCTTTTTCACCCAAGCCTACGCTGTCACCAGTCTTTATCTTCCGCAAGATTGTCGGTTTGGATTTTTAAGTTTGAGAACAACACATCGCAAACTTTGGGTCGAAGATCTTCCTATATTTTGGTTGGGATCACCTTTGCTTGGCTCAGCATCCACTCGAGTTCTGTAACGATGTTTTTGACAACGCTTTAGCGAAAATCCTTCGTGATACAAGTTATTTTACCGAAATACATTTGTAATTGTTTGTTTTGAGTTGTATAATTTGGACGAATTTTCCGCTGCCCTTTTTACACGCATTTTTTTTATTTTTTACACATTTTTACATTTTTATTTTTATTTTCTTTTTTACACATTTTTACATTTTTACACATTTTTACAAATTTTTACACATTTACGCATTTTTACACATTTTTACAAATTTTTTGATATGCATATGTAATACGTCACTGTACTAACACTGCCAAGCTGATCCTCACGGACGTATCCTATTCGTAACCAGGCGCTGATATCGCTTGCGGATACATCTCGAACTACGAAATCTTTCATCACTTTCAGGAGCCAGTTTTCGACGATTCCGCCATATACGTTCGGGCTCCTTTAGTCTCCATAATCTCAACCAACCCAATCTCCATCATTCCCAACTTCACCAGACAAAACTCACCCAGGAAAATCTCTATCGTGGTTAAACTCCACCAGAGGAAAATCTCCATCAGGAACATCTCCACCAGTCATGAAGATCAATCTTTACTGTCGGAATGGAAAACTGCAAAAGTTATCTAGAAATCCCATAGATGGTGCACCAGTAAGTGTAAAACAGTGGACACATAACACATAACCAAATTTTGTTACACAACGAGAGAGAAAGGACCGTTTGGAGCTGAAGATTTTTGTCGCCCGCGGATCACAGTGTTTGATTGATCGATGAGTTTGACGACAAAATTCTTCAGCTCCACCAAACGGTCCTTTCTTTCTCGTTATGTAACAAAATTCGGTTGTGTGTTATGCATCCACTGTTTTACACTTACTGGTGCACCATCTATGGGATTTCTAGATAACTTTTGCAGTTTTCCATACCGACAGTAAAGATTGATCTTCATGACTGGTGGAGATGTTCCTGATGGAGATTTTCCTCTGGTGGAGTTTAAGGGGATGGGTCAGTCACCTAACCTCACCTCGAATTTTCGAAGTTGAAATTCTTCGATACGGTTTGATCGATTACAAAAAAGCTCTGTCAGCCCACGCAGGACGATGGCAAAAATGGGCTGACAGGGCCTTTTTGTAATTGGTCAAACCGTGTCGAAGAATTTCACTCATGGCGGCTCAGTCGGTATGACTCCTAGCCTTAACCACGATAGAGATTTTCCTGGGTGAGTTTTGTCTGGTGGAGTTGGAAATGATGGAGTTTGGGTTGGTTGAGATGTTCCCGGTGGAGATTGTCATTGGTGGAGATTTTCCTTGGTTGGGATTGGTCTGGTAGAGATGTTCCTGATGGAGTTTTTTTTCGAGTGAGTTGTACATGCAAGACCGTGGGAGGGTTGTTCGAACTTCTAGGTAATCTATCTGGCGGTTAAAAAGCATTGACTTGTAGACCATTAACCTAGAGGTTAGAACAACCCGCCCCGTGGTAGAAAAGCATTTGCACTAAAAACGAACTTTAGGTTCATGGAGACTAGAGGAAAGGAGACCGGAGTTGCTGGAGTAGCTAGTGCCAGGCCAGTAGCAGCTAGTATAGCGTGTAGCGGCGGCGAGCTAGCGAACGACGAACGAAACGATGAGTGGGGATCGGGCTGCGGGGGGGAGAAGAATTGTGCGAAATCGAGTAGGGGTTTTATGCACACGGTTAGTCGTCCCTGTATGTATGCGGTATATGCGATGTGTATCGAGGAGGGGGAGGAAAGGATAGGAGATCGTATCAATTCGGTGAGAACGGTGAGCCTCCTCCCCGTCGTGCGCTGCCTCGCAGCCGTCGCAACCAATGCACCGACGGCACCGACAAAACTAAATAGTCAACGTCAAAAATCTGTCAAATATGGCGTTACGGCTAGTAAGCCTCAATGATACTAAAATACGCTTCATATTTATTTAATAATGTAACCCATAGTTGTTTACTTTAATATCGTGTGATACGAGTCAAAAGTAAGGAGTCAGCTTGAATTTCAACGGAAAAAACCGGGGGCGTTATGCACAAGTGTCTCATCGTTGTTCGGTACTTTTTTTTTTCACTGCGAGACAAGTGAGAGTGCGCGTGAAAGGTGATATATTAGCCGCTGCCGCCGCCGTCGCCGCGTTGTAACGTCTGGCGGAGCGATTTACGAAAAAGTATACAAGAGATCAATCTCCCGGTGCACAAAGTGACGCGTGACGGAGAGATAACGTTGGTATAATGATCGTGCGACGAGAGATCGAGTTCAAGTTGTAGTAGAGGACAAAGACGGCTAAAGAGCAAGGGAGCCAAGAGTGCATGCATGTGTGTATGTGGGGGGCAGAAGGGAGGGAATCCCGGTGTAGAGCGGTCAAGAGGCACCAATACAGAGACACTCACGGGGTTGCCGGAAGTCAGCCGTAGTCGATCGCGAACGTAGAGAACGAAATAAGCAGCAGCTACGGGGGGAGCCTGGGAGTTTATACGGACAAAAAAAAGCGTCGTTCTTCCTTCGCGATTTTACGACGACCATGATAGAATGAGATAAACGATTTGCCGTGGGATATTTTATCATTAAATATATACGAAGCTATCGCTGATAAAAGGGTGGGCGGTTGGTGAGGAGGGCGACGGCGGGGCCGGTGGGGGAGGGAGGGCATGCTAATAGGGAAACTATGGGTGCTCAACAGACTAAAGACAGAGTGATACCTGCCGGGTCAGCGGTACGACAAACTCGTAAACAGCCCAGAAATCCAAAAGAATCACGGCTCATCGGTTCCAACATATTCACCGAACACAGTGGTCAGTTTTGCTTTGTTTGTTTTTTTTTTGACATCTAGCATTTTTTGGAATCCACGAATCCTCCAATTTTTACCCCGTTAAAAAAATAAATTTTAATCAAATCATTGGTCGATCTATTTAATTTTTGAGTCAACATCGTTCAAATGCAATAATATTTCTTGACATTTTTTTTGTTCAAACTAATTATACATAATTCGTAGAATCACAAAATAAAAGAGTAATCAAATTGCATTGGAATTGAATGATGAAAATTATAATACTATCGTTCTACATCGTGTTAAAAATGTCTATTGAATTTAAACATATTTTTCTGTGGACAAAGAACAAGCTATTGACAACGACCATGTTGCATTTATCGCTTCCTGTCGCATAACAGAAACTTCCTAGTGTTCCGACTTTTTCTTCCCTTCCCCTCCCCCCTTATTTGGTTATTATCACTTGATAAGAGCAGCTGTCCGCTCCAAATATTGTCAATTAATGTTTTACGTATATTGAAAATATTGTCATGGACAATGCTGGGCAACGATGTTTATGTATCATTTTTTGCAATTTCGTCAAAGGTAAAGCAAGATTTTTATAGTTGTCTATGTTGGATAAATGTATCCGTGGTTCCATTATGATTTTTGGTTGAAATAGTTTGTAATATTCTTCTCGTATTTTTTCAACATGCGCCTTTAGATATTCTATTAAAGGGTCAAATGAAAATGAATACGTCCAACGTAGTTGAGAAAAGATGATCTGATGAATACACAAATTTTTGCGCAATCATTCACAGAAAATGAGATAACAAATTTGGAGTATTTATACATATAATAATTCAACGAATAATTGTCCACGAATGTCGACTGTATTGTTTTTGATGGTTAGGAATTTAGGTAACCTGTTGCACCTTTGTTTGTTATAATAGGCATGAAAGCAAAGGAGTAGAATATGTAATTGTCGTCGAAGCAATCGCGCCGGTCTTACGATCGATAGAAGACAAAAAGAAATCATTCTTGTATTGAAAAAACTCTTGAATTTATGAACTAAAAAAAAGAAAAAAATGCGCAGATGTAGTTTTCCGGTTCTGGATGAAATGCGATCAATTTCCATATGCCGAGAGTGCAAATGTATTTTATACGGTAGTGGAAAAAAAAAAAAATCTAACAACCATCGTCGTAACCTATGATACAAAATAATAATTGTTCCTCTTGTACTTAAAAAACTTCAGATTAGATCTAGATTATCTTGCGCGTATCTTCAAATAGCTAAACAACGATCGTTATCATACATTACATTGATGTTTATCGTCATGTATTCAAATTGAAATAAGAAAATGGAAAAAGATCATTGAAGCGGTACATAAATAAAAGCGTAGTAACGTGGTAGTAACTATTAGTTATACATTGAGTTATTTATTGTTTTGCAGAAGCCCTTCTACAGAGCAGACCTTTGCCGCATATACCGGCATTACCAGAGGGTGATCCACCGAGCGGCTCTAGCGTTCAACCCATATCGCAACAGACGAATCTTCAACAACAGCACACAAATGTATCGAGCGGCGGGCTTCTCGAAGCGGCCAACAGGTCAAAAATCATCGCTACGTATACTAATTTCTCATTTTAACCATCATAACAAAAATATAACTCCAAGATCGAAGATATCTATTTTTTTGTTCACAAAACGGGTGAATGTTTTTTTTTTAGCCCCGTTAAAATTGGATCTCGCTTGAAAAAAACGAAAAACTGCGATTGCAACGTTTCAGATTTCAGTATTATGACTTTTTGTTGGGCAATTTTTCGAATATTCACGGAGTGTGTTTTTACTCATTGCCAGATGGACGAGTAAGGAAAATCTGCTTGCTCAGGAAGAGGACGATCCACAGCTATTCGTGGCCCTTTACGATTTTCAAGCTGGAGGAGAAAATCAGCTTAGTCTAAAAAAAGGTACGAGACGAAAGGGCGAGAAAGATGAAAAGTAGAAATGGAACAATTGAGTCGTCCGCAAAATGTTGACTCGTTTGCCGTGACCCTATAAATTTTCAACCCGCCATCTTGTTCTTTTAATTTCAGGTGAGCAAGTTCGCATTCTAAGTTACAACAAGAGCGGAGAATGGTGCGAGGCTCATTCGAGCACCGGCCAGGTTGGTTGGGTACCCTCGAATTACGTAACCCCCGTCAACTCATTGGAAAAACATTCGTGGTATCACGGAAGAATATCGAGAAACGCCGCGGAATATCTTTTAAGTTCCGGCATAAACGGGAGCTTTCTAGTACGAGAATCCGAGAGCAGTCCTGGACAGCGGAGTATTTCGTTGCGTTACGAAGGACGCGTTTATCATTACAGGATCAGCGAGGACAGCGAAGGAAAAGTATGACTACACTCGCGCCTGCAATTTTTCGTTTCAACGAATCAGACTCCAACTTTAAGATTTTCCGAACATCATGATTTCAATTTTTTTTTTAGATGTTCGTCACTACGGAAAGCAAATTCAATACACTGGCGGAATTGGTCCATCATCATTCCATGCTAGCCGATGGTTTAATAACGCAGCTCTTGTACCCAGCACCGAAACACAATAAACCCACGGTTTTTCCGCTGAGTCCAGGTAGTAGGAATACGAATGGGCGGAAAAAGAAAAAAAAATTGAAAGAGACATGCGTACGAGTTTGCTCTTGAGCTTATACGTATATTTTTTTATTTGTCCCCAGAGCCTGACGAATGGGAGATCAATCGAACGGACATCGTTATGCGACATAAGTTAGGTGGTGGACAATATGGTGACGTCTACGAAGCAGTCTGGAAGAGGTATAACATGACCGTGGCAGTGAAAACATTAAAGGTTAGGACGAACGATAGAGGAGAGAAACAAAAATCACTTGAAAGTTTGTATTCTTATGAAGCAACATGTAATTTTTATCAATTTCAAATGACCAAAATTCAGTAATGGCAAAGAAAATTCATTTTCTTTGCGTTCCAGCGATGTAAATTTGAGGAGGGCAAACAAAAAAAATACGTTTCTATAAATCACCTATCTGTTTTTTCTTGCAACAGGAAGACACAATGGCTCTGAAAGATTTCCTCGAAGAAGCAGCGATAATGAAGGAAATGAAACATCGAAATTTGGTACAATTGCTCGGTGTTTGCACTCGGGAACCTCCCTTCTACATTATTACAGAATTCATGAGCAAGGGAAATCTTTTGGATTATCTACGAAACGAGAGCAAGCATCAAATAAATGCCGTTGTTCTAATGCACATGGCGACGCAAATAGCAAGTGGAATGAGCTATTTGGAAAGTAGGAACTTCATACACAGGTAAACATTTTTCTTTTTATTATCATCCACAGGGACATCGAAAGAATTTTATTTGACAAATAATTATGAAACGTTAAGGAACGAAGGGAGAGAAAACGAGATTATTGACATTATTATTTCGAAACTATAAATTTAGATGTTCATTAAAGTGGTAGCAATTTTTTTCACTATCGCAAGAAATTCTCTCGCGCTCATTGGTAACATTTGATGTCCGCTGAAAGTCCATTTCAAACGTTAATCCAAATATTGTACGCTACAAGTAAGGTCTTATTAGAGCGTCTTTTATTATTTGATACGCATATAAATTTGATGGTGCACGACCGTTTACATAGTTGGGGTGCAACGAATATTCTTTTTAAGTTCTAAATATTTCAAATAGCCAACATGACTTTTGTCGCTGATTTTATTGGTGGGTTCCCGAAAGTCGTTTCCGTAGAAAGATATATAGGTAAAATATGTTGTTAATGAAGCATGAGTCGCAATGAGCGATTCTTGATTTTCAAATTTATTAGAGTTTAAGGGCAATTTTTAAAAGTTACGTAGTACGTGCTTGAATGAAAAAATATTTAAAATAGTTTTCCCGTGTTCTTCGAGTATACCGCGTCAAATTTTCTCTTCAAATTAAATCCCAAATTTTACTCGATAATTCTTCACACGCAGAGATTTGGCGGCGAGAAATTGTCTGGTCGGAGAAAATCATTTGGTGAAAGTAGCCGATTTTGGTTTGGCACGTTTGATGAGAGACGACACTTATACCGCTCACGCTGGAGCCAAATTTCCAATAAAATGGACGGCACCCGAGGGTCTGGCTTACAATAAATTTTCAACGAAATCGGACGTCTGGGCATTTGGTATATTGCTGTGGGAAATAGCGACGTACGGAATGTCACCATATCCAGGTGTCGATCTAACTGACGTTTATCACATGCTCGAGAAGGGATATCGAATGGAATGTCCACCGGGCTGTCCGCCAAAAGTATACGAGTTAATGCGACAATGTTGGCAATGGCTCGCCGTCGAACGACCAACGTTCAAGGAAATACATCATTCGTTGGAAAATATGTTTCAGGAGTCCAGTATTACAGAGGGTAATTCGAGCGACGAAAAAGAAATATTATCTTTTACCTCGAAATATTTTTTTTAATTCAACATTTTTTACTGTTAAACAAAATAAAAGAAAACAAACAAAAAAATACATAAAGAGAGAGAGAGAATGAGTGAGAGAGAGAGAGAGAGAGAGAGAGAGAGAGAGAGAGAGAGAGAAACTTTTATCCTACCAATTAACGGACTAATCATAATTTCGACGATTTTGAGATACTATTGAGAATATTTATCTCCTCAAATTTAGAGGTAGAAAAGCAGCTACAGGGCGGAGGTGAAATCCCTTTGCTATCATACAAAAAATCGCATACCGGAAGTACGGGAAATATACACGGCCTTGTACTCGTTACCGATCAATTATCGAATACGGGTTTGACCCAGGGTAAGTCACGAGTCTCATTTTCACTCGCATGCTTGTATATCTTTTTTTTTTTCTCATTAATCGAACGATATTAAATTTATATTATCAGATGGCTCGAGCACCGTGACGAAATTGAGCACTTTTATGGGTGGCCTCTCGAGCAAAGCTAACAACAGTAGCATCGTGCAGATGAGACGTTCAACCAATAAAAAAGGAAAGCAAGCTCCTGCACCACCCAAACGTACGAGGTATGTTATTCAAGAAGAAAAACAAGAAGTCATAAGTGATAACTTTCTATTCGAATTCAAATGAATTGCCAAAAGTCGAAAGAGTTTTTTTTTCCCCTCGAGCACGGTACTCGTATTGAATCGCAGTCGCACGGACATTAATTCACAGTAATAACTGCGCTTAGTTGTATTTTTTGTTTTTTTTTACAGCCTTTTGTCGTCCTGCAGTTCGTTCCGAGACTCAGCCTATCAGGAACAGGATCAGCGTGACATTGACGTCGGTGGTGTTGGCCTCGATGATGGAACAGATGTAAATGGTATTGATAAGATTTTTGAAGGTATTTCATTACATCAATCCAAGCGTTATGACGAAAAAACCATACGAACGAACAAAAATTGCACGTTCCGCTTATACTTTCTCATTTCGATTCTTCATCTATATCTATTATTTCCTTGTATCATAAATATTTCTATTTCCCCCACCGTTATACGTATCGCATATAAATAGGTTAAGAGAGAGAGCGAGAGAGAGAGAGAGAAATTTTGCTAATGCTCGATGATGATGATGATTATCGTGGGTCATTCTCCCGGAATTTTGATATTTTCATGCCCCGCCCCAGCTGCCCGTTAAATACCTACTTTAGATATTGTTATTTTATAAAAATAGATATGAATTGTTGTTTAATCTCCAAATTTCAGACGAGTTGCATCATGAATCGTCAAATTGAACCTCACCTCGTAGTTCACCCTCTCACCAACCCCCAAATTTCACGTGGACGTTAATTTATAATATCGAACATATCGTCGCCTATCGAAGCATACAATTATTTCATTTCAATGTTCGTCATAAAAAAAGAGCCCCATTTATATATAATTGTTTATGCATGGCATCAATCTAGAAGGAACAGTAGGATTTCATTTGTGTTTACTTTCTGGTAATTTTCACATTTTTTTTCCTCATAGATCACATTGTCAGATGTCTTTTTAAACATTTTTTTGTCAAGTGACAACAGAGTGGCGTTCATTTTTTTGAAAATATTTTGTTATTTGTAATCTCATTCGTTGCAAAAATATCACACGTTCAAGCAGTGTTACGTGAGTTTACTGTCATCGCATCGTTTATCATAAATAGTTGTCAAAAGTAACATAAGTAAGGAAGAAGAAGAAAAAGAATAAGAAAAAAAGAAACTAAAAAATCACATCAGCGTCATTGCCTGAGTGGACAAATACGAATCATCGCGGATCATTTGAAATTATTTACTTTGAAGCACGTTCGTTACGATAAATGCCATTTATCGAAGTAATCTAGATCGCATAACATCGTTCAGAGTGAATAAGAAGAGATTGAAAACACACACACACACACACACACACACACACACACATACTAATCGTTAACACGGTCTCGAGCACACCTTAGCCATTTTCCTCGCTTAAATACTCGTCGTTATCGCGATTCACGGAGAATGACCCGAGAAACTCGCTTTAAATTGACTTTTTTTCAACACGCAACGTCATTTACCTTACAAACCCTATGCCATCGTCTAAACGATCCCTGATTAATTCTACAAATGCAAAACACGATAATTAGATAGAGCGAAGGAAAGAAAAATTTGAAAATGAAGGAATAGATTTTTTGAGAGTACACTGTGTTTCTCTATGTACAAATGACCAACTCAGGTATCACGCGAGATCTTGTGACAATGGCGACACAGTCGATAACGGCAGGAGGCTGCGATTTGGACGACGACGGGGACGGATCCCAAGGGACTGCGGAGCCGAATTATCCTCCGCAGCCGTCGGCCTCACCGGAGCCAGTGCCCAACAAACAGAGCAATCTCAAACAAATTAAAACACGACCCTACCCATCTAAGGAAGTACTACCCCAGAAGGTATTAAATGGTCTTTGCCGTGTTCGTGTTAAAAAATGAAAACAATTGGGGAAACGAAATAGAGAGAGAGAGAGAGAGAGAGAGAGAGAGAGACAATTTTATGCGCAAAGTAAATCAAGAAAATTCACAATTTCGGTATCGTTACTCACTATTTTTATTATATCAGGTATAACAATCAAACACATACTTGAAAATAATTTTCACCATAATAATCCCTCAATTTTTGCAATAATTGTTGAAATTGAGTAACAACAATTACAAACGGGGTAAATGCATCTAGCACTGCTTGAATAAAAGCGTTATTACTACGCTGCCAAACTACTCGTGTGAAATAAAAACATGAAATTTTTGTTAAATAGTTGAATTAATGTCGCGGTACGGCCAATTACTTCATGGAAAACCTAGTGTCCAACTAAAAAAAATTTTAATTCCACGGAAAATCAAAATCAATCCAATTTTTCCGATCAAGTATACTATACTCAAACTAATAATATGTTCGAAATGTTGTAAATTACGAATGTTTACAAACATTTTTTTTTTTTTTTTTAAATTTTTAATTGGACACTGGCCAAGAGGTTTGATGACGGACGTATATTTAAAACTGTATTTCTCATGTGTACAGAGTGAGAAATTTCATTCGTTCAGAATTTCAGAACTTACCGATCTGACAAAAATTTCAAAAAATTTAGCTATCTTCGAGATGTTGTCAGCATGGATTTTCAATATTATTGATAACTCTAAGAGCTTACTCAGACATTCTTTAACGACAAATTGCTGTACAAACAATCGAGTTATTTTCTTTTCCGTTGTATGAATTCAATTTGTTCATTTTTTCGAAGAATCTTTTTTTTTTTTTATTCTGTCTAAATTCGTCTCTTCAAATTAAAAACAATGCGGCGGTATATTTAAGAACCTGCTTAAGAAAAACACTTTTATCGAAGAGTAAAAAAATTGTGCCAAGATCCACGTATATTCCGTAATAATTGTACGTATCGCACGAGGCACAGGTCCATTTGTTTGTTCCACAGTTTGTTGTTTGATTGCAATTAAAAATAAATGTTTGCAGCGACCGACGGTTGGCTAAATTAGAATTTGGATTTTTCTCGAATCTTCAAGTACGAAAATGATTAAGCTGTGCTGAGAATGAAAATAAAAAGGAAACTATAAATATTTGACGTAGATATAGAGATAGAGATGAGGGATAAGGGCAAGGGTATTGATAATATATTTGTACGTTTGTTTGTCTCCTTTGCAGCTGGTACACGTGGGAGCCCTGGAAGTGCAAAATGTTAAGCGTGCCATAAATCGTTACGGCACATTGCCGAAAGGTGCAAGAATCGGGGCATACCTCGAGTCTCTTCGTCAAAGTGGAATGCCCACTGGTCAAGAGGGCGGTGGGGGAGGGGGAGGGGGAGGGGCCGTGGTATCGATAAGTTCATCGTCATCAACGAGTCATCCACAGCAAAATTCGCAAAATCAACAACAACAGCACGATATGACGAGCGGTGGGTCTAATATAATGGAGAGTCAACAGCATCGTTCGCTGTCACCTCGTCAGAACAATTTGCGAAATCAGCCGCAAATGACTCGGAGCAATTCGTCGAGCGGTGTTGTGAGCACTTATCAACCGCCAAACTCACCGCGCAGTCGTGGCTCGGGTTCCCGCAAGACCAACAACGAAAACATTGGGCTGAGAACATTTAGATCGGGAGGAGCAACTGCGGCGGCAGTAGCAGCGAATACATCGACGTTTCGTACGGCAAGTCCATCGAGATTGGTCCAACCGACGTTGGCGGATCTCGAATTTCCACCGCCGCCACTCGATTTGCCACCACCGCCTAACCACCACCATCACCACCACCACCACCACCATCACCACCATCATCAACAACAAGCATCATCAAATTCCGGGGATCAGTGCGACTTGCCAATTTCTTCGTGCTCGTTGAGCGTCGATTGTGCATTAACAAAATCGTCGGGATCCCCGTTGGGTACGCGCAAATCAAAATCAGATAGAACAACACGAGGCTGCTCGCGGGAAGAACCAATTGGCGGCGAACAGGAGGCTGAAGATCGCGGCAATGACGTCAGTACCGCGGAACCATCGGTCCGAGAGGCGAGTTCGCGCTTCGGCGTCAGTCTCCGTAGGCGTGAAACTCAAACGAGCGATTCTACAACATTCTCGAACAATTCTTCGAAAGTGTCGACGGAGGAAAAAAAAGTCGTGTCGGTGGTGGCGCAGCAGCAGCAGCATCGCCTCAAAGAAATATCCGTGCGGAAGCACGAATCGATCATGTCACCACCGGACGAATCACCGCCACCACCTCCACCTCCGCCGCCACCTCCTTTGGAATCTTGCAACGACACCTTCATTGACAAGCCCGGTATGAAGGAGATGCTCGAGTTAAAGTTGATCAACGAGATAAAGAACAACGCCGACAATAAAATAATAATCGGTGGTACTAGCAACAGAGCCAACACGACAAGTAGCATCGCTTCGATATCCCTCGATCCGGCCTCTCAATTGTTGTCCGAACTGTGCGCGAGTTTTAGCATGGAAGAAGGTGCCGTCCCAACGAGACAACCGTTTCAGCAGAGCGAGTACGCGATATCGACGTTAAAAAGTATGGATTTGGGGAGCGATATATCCCGAGATTCGAGCGATAAATATGCGAGCATCGCAACGAAACAGGAAATATCTCCGATCGTCGAGAGCGTTGCTCCCAATGCGGTTGGGACCTTCAAGCTGAAACGCGTTGAAAAAGCTCGAAATAATCATCCACCGAAGGAGGAAACGAGCGAAGGCCAGCAAATAATTGATTTTAAGGCGCGTTTGCGAAAAGTGGACAATATCGAAAAGCCTAGCGAGGAAAGAGGAGGTGGCGGCGGCGGCGGCGGCGGCGGCGGCGGCGTTGGTTGTGGTAACAATAACAAACGTACTACTACGGAGGAAATAACGTCGACGAGCAGTGATGGATATTCGGGAACAAACGAGGAACAACAAGAGGAGGACAAACGTCGAAGCACCGGTAGCATAAGTAGTCTCAAAAGATTGTGGGAGAACAAGGAAGCATCCTCGATCGCGATCGAAAATCAACCTCCTAGTCCAAAACTGGGCGTCCGAGGTACGATGAAACAGCAAGAAATAACGGATCCCGGTGAAGAATCTCCGGAGGATCACAGCGGGGCTTCAACGAGAAGTTCAGCAAGCAAACAGAGCAGCGAGACTCGTTCTTGGCCCCCCCCGATAACGAGCCTCGAACTCGAGAAACCCATCGTACCAGCAAAACCACCAAAATCGTTGGTCGTTAGCTCCGCTAAACATTTCGTATCGTCGATATACGCGACTCCAAATTGTGACAGGCAAACAACCAGTTTAACTCACTCCGGTAGTAATACGAGCGCCGATGAGGACGCTTCGAGGCAGCAAATCGTCGATACGACTAAAAACTCGAAACACAATGTTCTCGAGATTTCTGCTGCAATTGAAAACAGTATAACCAATCTCAAAGGTACACCTTCAATCGTTATCGCAAGCTGGCTACAATTGTCCGACAAAGTGGGCCTTTTGCACGGTATATGCGTCGGTATGACCGACACCGCGATATCGCCCCACGTGAGATTTCAGTTTCGTGATATTCTTACCCGTCTCGAGCTACAGGCTCGCCAATTACGAGCTGCTGGTACGCGAAATATCACCGAGAACACAAGACTGCTCAGTGACGTACAGAATACGATCAAAGACGTAACTAATATGGTACAGCGATAAGCCGCTTGCTGCTGCATCAATAAATGTGTGCATGTCCGCGTCCGCGTGCGCGTGTGCGTGTGCGCGCGCGTTTGAATGAGTGAAAGTAATTTATGACGATTTAAACGAGGTTCAACGAATCAAAAACGAACGAAAACATTTCAAACGGAGACCATGATAACGAGTTAAGAATGAATGATTGTGCGTTTTCCAATCGTGTCATCGTCAGGTAGGGTATTAAATTCATATCGTGTCCCTAATGGTGAGGGTCATAAGTGTCGGAAATTACGTTTTAAGCTTCCGTTACACTTATTCCACAGTCGAATTAGCGCGCGCGGTACGCAAAGGGTCGTACGGAATAGAAGCATGAAAAATTCATTATTGACATTCGTCTCTGTCCTCGCGCGATTCAATTTTTCTCATCACGGCATAACATCTTTTTATAATAAAAATAATATCGGGCTACAAAAATTGGTCAAACTCATCTACGGATTGGATTTGCAAGAGAAAATCTACTATCTCCGAAGTAACCTGTACCATAATTCTGTGAATTGCGCTAGAGAGCGTACATATATTTTTTCGCCATTCAATGATGGAATTCGAATGGATGATGCCGATTTTTATTAGGGCTTGCACGAGGGCACGAGAATTCCTCGTATCTTTTAATTCGAACTTATGACGTTCACCATTACTCGCGCGGTATAGAAATTTAGCAATGCGAGCATAAAGGTCATTCAAACGTAAAGGACGCATTAATAAATATAATACACAATTACACACACACACAATTACACACACACAATTACACACACACACACACACACACACACACACACACAACCATATATGTATATGATGATATATATTCCAAGTCACTTTAGTAAGCCGGAAGTACCAGTATTTCATGAATCTTTCGGTGCTCCCTCGTCGCGCATATTTTGGCGACAAAAACTCGATAAGGTTTATTAACTTTGGACCATGCGATTTCAATTTTTGACTTTTTTTTTTTGTGTAAACGTTCATACGTGGGAGTCGATGATGGGATTAACGGGAGTGAGATAAAAAAAATATAAGAATAGCTATAATTTTTATAATTACGATTGAGGAGGTCGTGAATGCTCGTATTATCACACGAGCTAACTCGTAACGAACTTTTAACGCGAAAAAAAAATTGCTTATCTTTGACATAACGTTTTACTCACCGGGAACCGTCGGGGTTTCAGTGTATTCGCAATTCTATATATGTATATATACATACACATATATATATCATAGCCGCTTAGTGTATAATTGAGGTGTATATGTGTGCGTGACAAGAGACTAAATAATTCCAATAGCGAAGATTTGCCATTGAGAAATTATTGAGAACGATCCCTTACCTGTGTGCTGGTTGTGAGCCAAAAAAAATGCCCGAAAAAATGGCCTTGAACCGTAAACGAGAGTATTGGATTTCCGGAAGACTGCTATACACTAAATGTGCAATCAACACACGCGGCAATCAATGTCAATAGGGAAAATAAAAATCAACACGAAATATCCATACGCACGTGCCGCGAGAGACGTGATCAAAAGTATAATGAATTTCGTCGGTTAGCGACGTAATAATCACCGAAAAGAAGAAAAAACAAAACAGTAACGCGAAGCGGCGAGATTTTTAGATAATAAATCTTCGTTAAGTTTCTCATCTATCTTAACGTCATACTCATTTCATTCAACGTGGTAATTTTTATAAGCAGGCCCTATTATCACCGATAAAACGAACAAAAGAAAATCCACGCTTAGTATTTATTCATAATCGCGAAAGAGAGATAGAGAGTGAGAGAGTGGAACACGGAAAAAAAACAAACAAAATAATCGTAGATTAGAGTATTGATTACCAGTGTGTGTCTGTTTGTGTGCGAGAGAGGGAGAGAGAAGGGAGAAAAAAAATCTTACTAAAATTAAGCGAGCATTCATCGTGTATCCCCTGATGGACAATATTAACAATTTTGTATTTGTATAGAACGAGAGAGTCGAGAGATCGAAAGACTCGGCTGAATATTGATCGTAAACAACTCCGCATCTGAATAATCGAGTGGTGTTTAACGAGCAACTGTAAGTAATCAATGTTTCGAGTAGTTTATGTTGTTCTCTTAGTTTTACACTGCGGAGAGGAAACGTTTTCTTTGCTTCCGTTTCAACATCTGATTTAAGATTTTTCCAAAGATGTGGAATTCGCGACAATGATCACAACGAGAGAAATTTTACGATTGTCCCCCCGTGTTGCATTGAATTCTTCGCAATCTCGAGATATAGCGTCCGCGCTTCGCATCCGCGAGATGAGATTACGTATTACTCGTGGATGAAAAGAATTATTAATGAATTTACTGATTCTTACGACACTGCCTGACAATTGCATGTAATAACTAACACAATTCCGTTCACTTTCATCGTGAACTTTTAACAACATTGAAAAAATGACTATCTCGGTCGAGTTCTATAACTTTAATTGATATTATTAATACCTGTGATAAATGGTTTAAATTTAGTTGATTTTTGTTTCTTTTTTTTCGTATCCATCAGGCTTCTCTTTCTCGACGATACGTACACCTAATTGAGTGATTTTTTTTATTATGTTATTTCATCAATCGAAATTGCACGGAATCGCGCGACGTCTTCGAGTATTTGAAACATCTTAGTCATTGAAATCTTTCTGTACTCTATATGTTATTGAAAAAGATTTACTTTTTATTTTAAAGAGTGGATGAGAAAGGAATCTGATTGTTTTGTATGAAACTGTATTATAGTTGCTTTATCGTTATTTATACATGTATTTATTTTATAATCGTCGATGTAAAGTTACTATTACTATTATTATTATTAATGATTGATTATGTATACACAATAATCGCCGGAGATCGATCGACCAACGACTCATTCGCTCATGAAAATAAAAATCGATATGATCTATTGCTTTATACGATAAATATCATAAGATAATAAAAGTAAGATCGGAGACCGACTCGTATCTTTGATTGTGAAAATGACGTATGATCGAGAATGAAAATGAAAATGAAAAAAAAAAAAAAAAAAAAATTAGATTTTTATTTGTGGTACTGAACCATTTTTACTGAATTTATTTATTTAATGAGCATCGATAATTTGCGGTTAGTCAGCAATGTCTAAAGTTTCCTGCAATCTGAAGCAATCGCTGACGATTTTCCATTTGTCCGCCATTGCAGTTATGAGGAAATTTTGATTGAAGGGCCTACTAGATTTCTCCTGATACTTGACTTGCCCACTGACCTTGACGAGAAACGTCAACTGATCCGCCACTGCGGGACCTGTAATCGTAAAAATCGATTTTCTCAAATTTTTGTTCTGTTTTTTTTTCCTATCATGGAAGCAACTGATATTTTGTTGATTCGTAATTATAATTATTACCGGTGATGGGTTGAGCATCTAGTGTCAATATAACGTGTTCCGAAGGTGGCAGATCTATCCAAAATTTTTGTATATTATCCTTGCCTTCTACACCATTCCCATTCCATATTAAAATTCCTGAATCCAGATAGAGCCTAGACATCAGCTATAGACAAAATATACATGCTCAATAATACCATTTGTTATCGTCGATATTTTATAAAGAAATATCAAAAGTTCGAAACGCACAAAAACAATGCTCCGAAGTAAACCATGTCGGAAGTTGTTGGCGACTTTTGTTTTCTACTATCTTCTTTTCTTACGAGCCCCATGGGGGTTTATGGAAGATAAATCGAAAACAACCTTAAATCTATATATGTGGTATTGATATCGCAAGAAAAATTTCATTGTCCGACAACGACATAGACTTAAGCGTGATTTTCATATTGTTTTTAGTTCAGTTTGTTTCAACTTACGTATCGTCTCTTATCCAAACTTTCGTAGTATACTTTGGTAAATTCTTCCGCCGTACGGCAAGCCTGATCTATTTTCCCTTTTAAATCCTAAAAATGTATAATGTATAAATGATTTATTGCAGATTCTCACAATTGTTGATTGATTTTTTCGATTCGTCATTTTTGATCGTGCTTTTTAATACATAATATTCAGAATTACGTTTTCCAAATGTTGAAGTCCGTTTTTTAGATATAGAATGATGCACATGTATCAATTTTAATTGTTCATTTAATTCCGTATAAAATTTTAATCAACGTCAAGTATCAAGAAAGTAAACATGCACCCGATTAATTAATTGATTACCTGGTCCATATCTATCAAAAGTTTCCGCCCTCGTTTCTGACTATCCTCTCCAGTTTGTCAGTACTTGAATTTTATATTAATTTGTTATTATTCTTAATTGAGTTTATTCGACAGCATTTGTAAATATCATTAACTTTTCTATAGATGATTTTTAACCTCAGATCGGAAGCTGCTCGGAGCACGCTCACAGTAGGCTCGGCTTGGTTGCGTATAAACTTCTTTCTTTCTTTCTTTCTTTTTTCCATTCGATGGGGCGCCACAGTATTCGAGGCGATCAACCTGGCTCACGATCTTACACATACAGGAGGCGGATTCAGTGATCGAATTCGATCAGTCGACTTCATCGCGGTCTCTGCTCTGCTATTTTTTAAAGTCTGTGCTTTATGCATCATAGGGTTATTTTTCGGTGAGTTTGTTTGGCGCTAGGGGCGCTAGCAAGCAACAACGATACCGACACATTGAAAGAAAGTGACATAGTTCCCCTAGACCATGGATTGGTCACACAAGAAGAATGGTATTATTAGGATGGCATATTCTCGCTTTCACGTTGTCGAATTCGAATTCGACAACATGAAAGCGAGAATATGCCATCCTAATACGATTCTTCTTGAGTGACCAATCCATGGCCTAGGGGAACTATGTCACTTTCTGTCGTGTCGGTATCGTTGTTGCTAGCGCCAAACAAACTCACCAAAAAATAACCCTATGATACATAAAGGGCACCCGTACAACTCACTCGAAAAAAAACTCCATCAGGAACATCTCTACCAGACCAATCCCAACCAAGGAAAATCTCCACCAATGACAATCTCCACCGGGAACATCTCAACCAACCCAATCTCCATCATTCCCAACTCCACCAGACAAAACTCATCCAGGAAAATCTCTATCGTGGTTAAACTCCACCAGAGGAAAATCTTCATCAGGAACATCTCCACCAGTCATGAAGATCAATCTTTACTGTCGGTATGGAAAACTGCAAAAGTTATCTAGAAATCCCATAGATGGTGCACCAGTAAGTGTAAAACAGTGGACGCATAACACATAACCAAATTTTGTTACACAACGAGAAAGAAAGGACCGTTTGGAGCTGAAGAGTTTTGTCGTCAAACTCATCGATCAATCAAACACTGTGATCCGCGAGCGACAAAAATCTTCAGCTCCAAACGGTCCTTTCTCTCTTGTTGTGTAACAAAATTTGGTTATGTGTTATGTGTCCACTGTTTTACACTTACTGGTGCACCATCTATGGGATTTCTAGATAACTTTTGCAGTTTTCCATACCGACAGTAAAGATTGATCTTCATGACTGGTGGAGATGTTCCTGATGGAGATTTTCCTCTGGTGGAGTTTAACCACGATAGAGATTTTCCTGGGTGAGTTTTGTCTGGTGGAGTTGGGAATGATGGAGATTGGGTTGGTTGAGATGTTCCCGGTGGAGATTGTCATTGGTGGAGATTTTCCTTGGTTGGGATTGGTCTGGTAGAGATGTTCCTGATGGAGTTTTTTTTCGAGTGAGTTGTATGGGTGCCGCATAAAGCACAGACCTTAAAAAATAGCAGAGCAGAAACCGCGATGAAGTCGAGTGATCGAATTCGATCACTGCACATAATCTGCCTCCAGCCGATTCTCAAGTCGAACGACCCTAGATGTCGCATGAAATATCGCATGCGAGAGTCGAGAAACCGTATTCTCGACTTCTGTAATATTTCTGAATTTCGATTATTGCAATCGGTAGGGCGCGAATTAGGTAGATTAAGGTAACTAATTTTAAAATTAGGGCAACAATAATTTGTTTATAATTAATTAAAATTTGACTGTATAGTTAGCAGAAATTGGTTGATATTTTGAATTTCGACCATTGCAATCACTAGGACATAATTCAGGCAAGATTAGGTAATTATTTAGGACACTTGACAAATCGATAATTAGATGACCCAAACCCACCCTACTGTTCCCACAAGTCTAACGATTAAACAAACAACGATCCCATCGATTCCAGAGGCTCCAACTCTTTGTACCGGAAATATAAACTCATGATTTTGTGACACTGCATCGTTTTTATGAATTGATATATATTTCTTTTCGCGTTTCGAACTGGTTTCGAAAACTGACGAAAATATTTCTGTAATATCACAATAAACAGATAATGAAAGCAGTTGGGCAAGAAGTGAAAATGTCGAGGAGCTGTAACATTCCCTCACGTTAGGCTGGGTTTCGTGTCGAGCCCCCGCCGCAGTCATATCGTATGGCCTGAAGTTGTTTCTTCAGCGAATCTCCGCCCTACTCTTTTGCTAATTATACGGTTGATAATTTTCCTTTATTTATAACTAATTATCGATTTATCAAGTCCTAAATAATTACCTAATCTTGCCTGAATTATGTTTTAGTTATTGCAATGGTCGAAATCCAAAATATCAACCAATTTCTGCTAACTATACGGTCAATAAATTTTAATTAATTATAAACAAATTATTGTTGTCCTAATTTTAAAATTAGTTAGCTTAATCTATCTAATTCGTGCCCTACCGATTGCAATAATCAAAATTCAGAAATATTAAGCTTACCTGCTAACTATACAGAGGTGAAAAAAGAGGAGGAGGAGTTGGTTACTGCTGCGCCTGCTTGGCGGCGGCCAGCGGCTAATACTAGGGAGTTAGCTCCGGTACTAGTAGTACTAGAAGAGGCCAGAAAGCAAGCGACAGTGGCTGCGGGGTATTATATTTCCGCGTGCTCCTCCTCCTGCTCTTCTTCCCTTCGTTGGAAAGCGTGACGCAGAGAGGAGGAAGGACGCGTCGTCGTCGTCGCCGCGACTAGAGAAAAAAAAACTATTTGGTTATTTAGTTTTACGATTTTGGAACATTTCGCGATAGCAACTGTTGGCCGTAACAGGTGCCCTTGCTGGGAAAAAAGCATGGAGAATAAGAGCCTCACCGACAGTCTTATAAGGACAAATCAAACGATTCTTTGCGGCGGATTGTTCAATGGGCCGCGGCTAACACCAACCGGCAAAATAAGCCACGCCAAGACTCGGGTTTACACCCAACGTTATCGCAAAGAATGGGAACAGATGCCAGATTTCCGAGGTAAACAGCGACGAATACGTATGAATTTTTTAGGCACACGGTATATTGTGAAATAATAATAAATAAAAGGAAAAACGAATCAAAAAGTAATAATCTTCAAATGGAATTATCTGCTTCCTGGAAGAGAAAATGACGCACGCGGGTGAACACGCAGGTGTACGCGCGGATCAAATAAATACGCGGTGGGTGAAAATGTCGGTTTTCTCGGAAGACGGCCGCCGACGAGTATTTGGTGACTCTCGTCGCGATATCATAGGGAAAGCACGATTTGTTACTAAACTAGTGTAAATAACACATTGAGCGCTATTTTGTCCCTTTTCGAACGCGGTCATGTATGCTGACGCATCAAGTCGCATCGCGATTCAACGCTACGCTCGTTTATTCCTAAAATGCTCTCACTCTCTTCGATTTTTCATCCCCAAACTGAATCACCGAAATTCATAACGACGCGAGCCTCATTTGTTATTTTAATAAAAAAAACATATTATTGCCCATATTTTTGACTAATCAGTCCGATACTCGATCTGGTTGTTTATTTTAATTGGGTTATCCGCCATTTTTAATAGTCTCGTGCGACTGGTGGCGCTCGTCGCGGTTGAGTCGTCAACTCTGAAGAAATTTGAATACGAAAATATATGGACTTCTCCATCACCGCCTTCTTTTTTCTAGTTGGTATAAATTTTGATTTCTTATTTTCAGGATGGTTAACCTCAGTTCCGAATCAAGCGACCCGAGCTTACTGTACATTTTGCAAGAAAAATCTTCATGCTCATCGTTTATCCTTGTTGAAGCATACGTGCACCATGAAACATCAGAGAGCCGCGCTCATGTATCAAAGTGAAATTAATGCCCAACAACGCACGCCGAAAAGTACCGACATGGAAGCTGGCTACGAGGAAGCGGTCGATCCAGAGGTACTACGCCAAAAAGTATTCTTACAACAAAACAATAATAATAATAATCGTCTTTATGGATGATGATGTATTTTCAACGAGTTTTAATATTTTTATGTTTATAAGCACATAATACGGAAAGAAAATGATGGCAAGTGCGAGGAGGACACCGAGGACTTTGAGTACGTCGTCGAGACTTTGGAAATGGAGGACGACGAATTGAATGATTCTCGATGCAAGGAACAAGATGGCGGTACTGAAAATACCGAGGATTACGACGAGGAATATCATTCTCCGGAGGAAAGGAAAATTAAGATTGAAAAACAGGTGGGCATTTCTATTTTCTTTTTTCTCTTGATTTTTTTTTTATTTTTTACATTTACATTACATGGAACGAATAAAAACATGACGAATGATTATCGCGGTTGGGAGTAGGATGATTGTTGCTGCGATCCATTGGCAGAGGCAATGGCACACGTTCACGGCGAATACTTGGTCGGTACGGATGAGCAGGCTAACGTCGAAGAAATGGAAATCGCGGTCGGACAAGAAGAAACTAGTCCCGATGTGGAAAATGACACTTCCATAAATTCGATCGAGGACGACGGTGAGGGTGACGGGGACGGGGACGGGGACGGGGACGGGGACGGTGACGGTGACGGTGACGGTGACGGTGACGGTGACGGTGACGGTGACGGTGACGGTGACGGTGATGGAGACGGAGACGGTGAGGGTGAGGGTGAGGGTGACGGCGATGAGTCCCAAAATAACGACAACGAGGAGCTTAAACGATCGGTGAGAGACGCTTTCATCACGATTTATGATCGTGTTTCAAACTCGATCGACTTTTGAAATGTTGAAAAATTTGAAATATCAAAATTCCTGCAGGAGGGTGACTCCAGCGAAGCCGCCAGCGAATCCGAAAATTCTTCTGCTCACCAATTTGAGGAATTGGGAAAAACTTTTAAAAACTTGAAACAAGTTTTCAACTCGTCCAAGTTGAATATCGCGAGTGGTCACTCGACGTTCGGTACTCCGGTCTCGATTCCGTCCGGGCAGACGAAAACTATTAAGCTCAATTCGGGGAAAACGGTGACCCTTAAGGCTGGAACGCAATACGTACTGAGCAATCTTAAAGGTAACAATATTTCGAGTCTATTAATGACCGATCGGAAGCACGCTATTCAGAGCGACGGTTCTACAAAATCTGGACAATTGCCGAAGCCAAACAGCAAAACGACAAAATTGAATCCCTATGCGTTGTCGATCGGCGTCGCCGCCGGTACGAGCAAACAATCTTCCAGCCGGGTAAGACGATTATATCAATTTTCTTTCTCGTGCCCCCCCCCCCCCCGCCGCCCTAATAATAATGATGATGATGATGATGATGATGATGATGATGATGATAATAATAATAATAATGATAATAATAATAATGAAGAAAATTTCAACTAAGGAATGTACAAAGAGCGGAGGAACGAAAAAACCTTGTATCTCTACTCACGTGTTGGATACGAGCAAAGGACTTCCAATAGGAGGCTTACAAGTTAGTCTCTACAAGCTCATGGACGGTAGATGGACCTTTCTCAACGAGAGGTAACGAATATATTTTCATTCATAATGAGCAGTACATTTTTATTCTCACATCGCTCAAGCATTCTTTTCGCGTACATTCCCAGCCAAATACGTTTTTATTCCAGCGGAATTGATGTACTTACCGATTCGAGATCAATCATGACTATTTCTGACCTCTTTGGGATATTATCGAATAACAATAATAATGCTAAATGGGATTACGCGTTGAGCATACTTGCCCGATAAATAAATAGTAATAGTTGGTAATGATGTGAAATTGTTGTTTAGTAACACATCGCCAAACGGCAGATGCAACGATCTCGTGGACAACAGCAAATCCAACTTTACCGCAGGTCGTTACAAAATGCACTTCGACGTCGACAAATATTTCACCCTTAGACGAATAGAAACGATGTATCCCTTCATCGAGATAGTGTTTGACGTTAAAAATCCAACAGGAAATTATCACATACCCGTATTGCTCAGTCCGTTTGGTTATACGACTTATCGGGGCTCCGACAGATGAAATGCTTCGAATGGAAAAATTTGAGGAGTCTTTATAACGAATAAACAATTACACGATACATTTTCTTCTGACAATAGGTGATAACTTAACATTTACCACTGTTGGATGTAATTAAGATGCCCATTACGATCTTGATGAATTACCGGAAAAAAGAGTAAAAAAAGGAGCTTTCGTCAGGACGTTTTTACAGTAAAGCTCTCGTTTTGGTTGTTACAAATGTGTGTGTGTGTGTGTGTGTGTGTATGCGTGCGTGCGTGCGTGCGTACATGATAATATGTACAACGTGTTTTTGAAAGCAGAGTACATATAGGATCGGGTGTATTATAAAATGAAAATAAAAATAATAAAAGAAGGGAAATGGATAAAAGACGAGAAGGATATTTTTGTGAAGGACCAATTCTTGTATCGAAACGTTTGAAATAAAACATATCGCTTGTGCAACTATAGCGTGTATTTATTTGTGAATTACGTGATTGAAAGTCCCTTTGGGACGTTTAGCAATCTCGCGGCCAACCGATATCGCAAAGAAAAAAAAAAATTGAGATAGCGAAAGTAGAGGCGACCAGTAATAAATCTGCCCCGTGACCTTTGATATTGCATTCGGAGCTCTCGGTGCCAGTATGCTTTACACACGTCGTTCGTTTCGGCTCGATAAATTGTAAGCGCAAACGCTTCGAGAGCTGGCTGTCACTTTGTAAGGTCGAAAATTGAAGGTATATTACAGAATAATACTTTTTATTATTTTTTCGTCCGTTCAAAGCAAATGGTATTGTAAACCCCTTAACCGAGTACAATAGCACATTTTTCTTGACTCGTTAACAACAAACCCTCCTTTGCTATCAAACATAAACTGAGAAATAGTTGTTTTTCATATATAATTAAATGACAAAATTGTACAAATTGAACGCGTTTTACGTATGAATAATGGTAATCGCATCGATATGTTATTCTGCCTGCGGTAAAGCTGATACGACGATTATTCATCAGGCATCAGTCAGGTGTTTCGCGTGTCTATCGACCGTAACACACGGGAGGATAAAATATAATGGCAGAGAAAAGAGTCGAGAAAGGAAATAAAAAAGCGCCTTTATCCGTTCACGTATTGGATATAACGAAAGGACTAGCGGTGGAAAAGGTTGCCGTGATTCTCGAAAGGTTTGAGAACGAAGAATGGAAGTATATAAACGCCAGGTAAGCCGCTTATATTCGGTGATGTGTCGTTGTTTTCTTATCTTTTCAATGCGGTCCTACATGTAAATCGGATTGTATTTTTATTTATTTTTTTTTTTTCGCAGCGAGACTAATTCGGACGGTCGTTGCGAGGATCTTATCGAAAATGGTGGCAGCTTGGGCGTGGGTCGGTTCAAGATTCGTTTCAACGTTGAAAAATATTTTCTCTCGACGAAAACACCAGCCTTGTATCCATATATCGACGTCGTGTTTGATGCAAGAGATTCTCAAGAATCGTATCATCTGCCATTGCTATTGAGTCCGTTCGGGTATAACACTTACCGAGGCTCCTGAATAAAATCTCTCGCTTCTCTGCTCTATCTCGGTCTACGCCACATCGAAACCAATGATTCCCCGCCGGCCCTTGTATCTACGTCACGTACCAATCTTGATTTGCGTTCGAACGAGACATTTATTCTTTTTTTTTTTTTTATATATACATATATATCTTAAAATTTACATGTATGACGTTTGAGGCACTAAGTATTTGACCTATTTAAAGAAGCCCTCTATGCGAATCATCCGTTACGTCGTACACTACTGAGGCATTTAACGCGTATTTTTAAATCGACGAAAATTTTCTTAGAAATTTTCTTTTCTTTTTAATACTTGGCCTCGAGCCGCTACCGCGTCTATTGATAGTATCTTAAATAATGAATTATTCGCTCTTTTTTGTAAAATCGTTGTCCATCTGCTTTTGATCGGTAGGTAGGGGTGGGTAGGTAGGTAGGTAGGTAGGTAGGTAGGTAGGCAGGTACTTGAATTTCTTTAGAAAATCTTGAAAAGATACAAGAATAATAATTGTCCACGTGGCAGTATAATCACGAGATCAATGACTTTTGGGTGTGTAGTATAAGAGTAATAGTATATATCCTGATTAACGACGAATGGACGAGTCATTAGGCAAAAGTAATTAATTGGGGGGCAAATAGCTTCTGTCGACTTTGGTGGTAGTTGATGGTGGTAAGTACGTGCTGGCGCCACCAGCATTAGCCTGGCCCGGTGGACGTCCAGCGCTTGTTTTTCTTCCTTCACTTTTGGTTGTTTCTCCGCCGCTACCGCCACCGCCTAGAGAGGTCGCGCTCGGTCCGCCCGGCGTCAGTCCCGGTTTTTTGTTTGTACCTCCGGATGGTCGCGAAGCCCCTGCTCCGCCGCTTGGTTTACCAGTCCCGAAAGTAAAGCTCGCTCGATTTCCGTTCTCGTCCGCGACGTATCTTTCGCGTTGTATATCATATAGATGGACAAATTGTAGATCCGAGATAAACACACATAATAAACGATTGTTGTTACGAAATAAGGATTAGGAAAAAACTCACTTTACGGCGATTGGAAGTCCTTCTGGACTATCGTAAGCGAAACTTCCCTTGACCACTCGGACGAGTTGTCCGTCGATTTCTTTCAATTCTTCGGTCTCTTGGCGCACAACTCCGTCAATCTGCGTCGATGAACCGCCGCCGGATGATGCAGCTGATGCGGCGGGCGGGGCTGGATTCGTCTGACCGCCCCTCCGGCCTACGTCAGCCGCTTGTGGGCCACTCTCGTAAGGAGCTTTTAGCGCCAAACCACCCGATCCCTTAGCGAATGCTGGGGCTTTTTGACCAGGTGATAATTTCTCGCTCGTACAGCTCGACACCTCGAACAGCACCAATACCACCTGCAGTTTCTCTTGTACGTGTATATATATACATACACACACACACATATATATATATATATATATATATATATATATATATATATACTAGCTGTGCCTGCGAGCTCCGCCCGCGGCACATCTAGCAGGCGCATCTAGCTTTGCATTTACGAAAATGTACATTTTTTTTTCTAAAGGATTGTGGAAAATCTAACGCGAGACACGAGGCAGGGTCCGCACTACGCCGGAGTGCAGTGTGGGATTCTTACCCACTAAAAATTACAGACCCTGTTTCACTTGAAAAAACTAGACCCCTTGAAATTTTATATTAAAAAAATTTGCATAAAAAAAAGATGAATTTATAGAAAAGATAAATAAAAAAAAAAAAAAATTTCATCTTCATACAAATAATTTAAATCAATCGCGTAGCTAGCTGTACCCTCGGCTTCGCTAACGTCCGTTCGTATCTAGTCTGGCTCTTCATATTTTCATCAGTTTTATATTATATGAGAAAACAGAAAATCAATTACGTATTAAGCAATGTATTGAAACGTTACACGACCTATCTCCTTGTCATTCTTTTTCCATTTTTGACCTAACTTCGGTTTTTCTCAAATAAAATATTCCAAAAAGAGATGCTCAATTTTCAAATTTTTCATCACTTCACTAAAACAGCTGTACCTTTTTTTCTGTCTAAAATTGGAACACCAGCCACTGCTCATTTTATTCATTTTCGAATTATCTTTAAATTGGTAATTCGTTATTTTTGTTTATCTATATTTTTTAATTACTCATGAGCTTGTAAAGTTGAACAATGAATAAAAATTTTGAACTTTTTTTCATATTTCCGTAAAAAATAATACATCGGAATGTTATACAGCCTGCAACCTAGTGCGAATCGTGAGCTTTCCTCCTGCGAAAGATTCATCGAAATTGGTTCAATGGTTCTGTATTGAAAAGCGGCCAAACATTTTTTTTCCAACGGGTTTATATGTATAGAGGAGACACGGACAGGATATCCAAGAGATTCAATACTCGATAAATATAAATTTGCTAACGTACGTTTTTGTACCCGTTGCCGTATCTCTGCCAAATTCAATATTCAAAAATGATTACTCGCTCCTCCTCGCTCGGGGATTCGAAAAAAAAAAAAAAAAAAAAAAAAAAAAAACGTTTTCACTCAAGACGCGGTGGAATCGATGGATCGAACAATATTAACCATTGAATAACTTAGGACATTCCTCCGTGCGTCTAATTTTTATTTCGACAGCGTGTACTTGTAAGTAACCCCGTATAATAGTCAAAGTATCGTATCCTTTGCGCTCTTCTCTACATTTAAATTAATCTCCTTTTAAAAACAATCGCCGATGACCAGGCCGCATCCACGCACATTTTCCGCATTCCAATGAGGAACGTTCACTCTTGCAAAAACTATCGGCTCAACGGTCGCAACGTTGAGTTCTTCCCCCTTATGGTTTTATGAATAAATTCATGCGAAATGAACTATCGACCACTTTCACCGATGACTCGGACGATAATTTCGAATGATTTAGAGCCCCTTAGATCTTTTGCCACATATTCCTATATATACCGTTTACCTCCCACGGTGAATCGTCGCTGCTTATTATACACAACTTATTGATCACATTTAAGATGAATTCGAACATGGATATATTTAAGGCCTTTGTCTAATTTTATGCAATCTCTATTCGTAATAGTAATTTATAGGCGGCATCGATTAACCGCGGAATTGGATGAATTTGGAGTGGAATTTGTATGATAATATTGGACATCGAGAATCGTCGGGCAATATTTATATGAAGATTATCTCGATATTTTTACAACTCGGGATGTCCTCGTTCTATTCCGGTCTTTTTTTTTTCTTTTTTTTTTTTCAATTTTCGAACGGCCCAATCGCATCGACGGATAAATTCCGTTTATCCAATTGAACTTATGAATTTATTTCGAATATACTCGAGCACAATTGTCAAACTGGTCAATCAACGAACAACAAGTTCTGCTACATTTTTCACAACATTTTTCGACTCTTCCGCGATTGAGCGCACTTTTCTCGACAAAAATGTTATACCCCAATAAAATAATATATGGCTCTCGGTAAATGAACGCACGGCTCGAGATTAAAACAACAATTTGGCTATTCGTTGAGGTTTTTAGCACACGTACCAGCGTACTCGCCGTAGTTACACGAAGTTCCATTGTGTTCGAAGTAAGGAGAAATAAAAAGGGTATAAAATTGAGAGGGACGTTGACGACACTTTTGGCAAAACAATTGCACCGATTAGTGGATCACTAAAAAAATTGTCATGCCGATAACGGGTAAAGTGTATTTGATTTTTTGGCGGGTCGAAGAGCGCGGTACTAATCTCACGGAATCCCTAGCGGTAGTCTATGCCTTCTGCAATTCATCGGGCTTTTTATATAGCCTATAATGGTGGTTGTTGTCCATGTACGAGTGTGCCTGGAATGGCACAACGCGCTGCTTGTGGAATTGCCGACAACCGTTCCCCCCCCCCCCCCCCGTTTCATTATCCTGCATGTGCGTGTGTGTGTGTGTGTGTGTGAGCGTGTGCGCGCATCAGCAACGCGTATTCGATGAATAGTTAAAATGGCGTATCGCTGCGGGCCTAAGTCCAACTCTTTAACCCTTTCAAGCTTTCTATCACTGTTGCATTGCTTTAGGCATTTAATAACAGTTTCTCTGATCCGTGATCATATGGGATATAAAAGAGGAGGAGGAGGAGGAGGATCGTATGTGCAGTAGGTATACTCTACGATGCTGTATCCCCTAGTAGCGTCAATCGAAATCGTTCATCTCTCTCCCTCCCCCCCCCCCTCGTTTTCCCGAGAAACGTACTTATATTCGCGGAGAGATGATATCTCCTCGTCGGAGAGCTTGGTGGGAAAGGGCTGCGGCGGCACATATATACCGAACTCGTTCGTATAGTTTACATTTGAGTACGTTAAGCAGTGCCGTTCTCTTTTGGCGATAGCTCAACCGATCGCGACACGAAAAAGCCCCCGATGAACTTTGTCAAACGAGCACATCGGCGAACACCGGGCGAATGTCTCAATTATCCACAATTCTGTCGCTGATGCTGCTCCGACACATCTTAGGTACGATATGGATGGAATTTTTCAATCATAAATTATATCCGTAAACATGGTGTATTGATATTTAACGCTTTCTTTTTTTGTTTCAACTGGCAATTATTGCGTCAGATTTTTTCATAAAATATGAAATCAATTGGTCGATCTATGCTGCTTTCACATCGGACGCGGAAGGTGCAAAATGTTGCGAAAAAAAATTATTCGCCATAAGGTAATCATCCCACGCATCACTAATACGTCGTGTACCAATATAATCGCGGTCATTGTCGCGCGCGCTAAACATTTCCATGCCGAATACACCGTGCTGCTGCTGCTGCTGCTGCTGCTGCTGCTGCTGCTGTTCTCTCTTTTATTGGCAAATTAAACACGCCAACGAAATGATTTTTCTTTTTCTTCGGCTGCTCATATTTCACTGGACATACTACACGGAAGAATCCCGATGTGACGCCGCCGCACTAGTTACTCGAGCCATCGGATGAGCTCATCTCCGACAAGTTGCGCATGCACGTGTAGCATATTAAGAGCTCAATCGGAAATGCGAATGGAGAGAAATATAATATATAGATACGAGTTATGAAAAAATGGTTAAATTCCTAATCCTTGTTTGTGCATTTGTCGAGTAGAAGGTCGATCCTGTCATTTAAGGAGTATCTCGAGGTCTCTGCTCGCTCATCCGTATATTAATCCCGATGAAACGGAGACGATCGCGAAAAATCGCAGAGGCGCGATCGTTTGGGTTTTTCTCTGATAAAAATAAAAATTCGCACATAAGAAATATTACACCGCGAGCATCGGTGCATGCGGTTAGCCGCCGCCGCCGCCGCCGCCGCAGAAACACGTCGTTTTAACCGAAAAAACTCGGGATAATAAATTATTTGTAAATTTGTTTGGTACGCGATCGTATCTTACAACTCGATTGAGAAAAGGTTTTTACAACGCCCTCGACGATCTATCATAGCTCGAAATTGTATGTATATCCCATTGGGGTAAGTGCAGCAGCGGCTTGCGCTGCAATTCTGCGCGGTAAAGGCGGTGTTTATTGAATTTACGGTTACTTCGCACGAGCGGGTGAGAAAATAGATCGGCCGATGAGATTAGAGAGACGGTGTGTGCTTTAGGCGCGTCACGAGTCAAGAATAAATTTAATGACGCGATTGATGTATGGCCGAACGTCCAAATCGATTGATCGAAGGCATCGCGCGGAGGGAGAAGGCATCGCACGGAGAGGACGCAGCAACGGAGCCGATTGTTATACCATCAGGTCGAGCGGTTTGCTTCGTTCGCTTCTCGGCTCTCGTGCGAGATGGTACACGACGAGACGACGACACGATAGATCCATCCCACCTCTCTCGTCCTCCGCAATATGGTTTTTTTTTTGTCCCTTCCTCAGCACGTTCCCCTACATGGTCCCCATTATTTATATATCGAGCGGGAAAATATAATGTCGAGTTTTGCGCTAAATTTATTGTTTTCCTCGATATACCCGATCGCGTCATACGGTGAGCAAAGGCCAAACGTCGTCACGAGTCATCGGATTGAATCGGTTTGAGCAGGGCAAACACCGCACACACCACACACACACACACACACACACACGTTCTCCGAACCTTTAACAGGATGCGTTTACTCCGTCGTTGTGTTCCCCTCCGTTTTTGCCTCTGCTTATTTTCTCTATCCGTTGTTGCATGCTACTTGCCAACAACCAAAATAGAAAAGAAAAATCATCTCTTTCTCCCATTGCTATACGACGTTGACATTTCCACGTGTGCTCTGCGGCACTCGCAACACACGTGCCATCGTACCATCGCGCGGCGGCGGCGGCGGCGGTCTCGATCAACTCGCTCTCCTCCACCAACCTGCTCCAACGCTTGTTATACCGAACAATTGCACCGAACCCACATTCCTTTTTGTACGGTAGTCCAATCCAACCAAGGTTTTGCCATTGATCGTACCGTCTCCAACGATCATTGTTATTATTATTATTATTATTATTATTATTATTTCCTTGGGTGCTCATACGCGAGCCGCGCGGCCCACGCGACATATATATGAGCAGAAACTTGACACACCGCGACCTCTGCGACTTTCGTACCCGGATATGCATGCATATTGTGTATATGCTATGCGGCGATGTTACCTTCGTGTACCATCCCACCCATTTTTTTACCCATGCTCCCCCTTATTCCCCGTAAAACGTACATCCCCGCGGCTACACCTGTATCCGATCAAGTTGAAACAAGTTTCGCAACGGAATGCAAAAAACGACGCGAAAAACCCTCGATTCTCGATAGATTGGGGTATGGATGTAAAAATAAAAATATTTTTTACGTCCATCTATCAAAATTGATTTCCAATTTTTTTTCATAATTTTTTTTGTAATTTTTCATCGCATACATTATTTTTTCGTTGTATCGTAATAGACAATTGAATACTAATAATTCAAGATAAGTATAACGGCTATAATATATATGGTACAATACGCTAAAATAATAAAATAAAAAGTCCGCGGTACACTGCTTAAGGCCTTACATACGTCCAGAATTTTCAAAAAATCGATTTTTTTTTTTTTTTTACAGATTATTATTCTCTATAGTTTTAGGCGTATTTCTGTGTAAGTCGATTGTACAAATTCCCCATAGATCGAAAGTTATTACAGAAAACGTGACTGCCCAACGAGAGTCTGATGCGCGCAGGTAGGTGTCTCGAGCGAAACGCACTTGAAACTTTAAATGCATTTTTCTCAAAACTACTTTTTCTGGCACGGTCTGCATGATAACTCATACAGTTTTTAATATTTTTTGATGCTTTTTTGTTTAAATATTCGAAATTGCTTTCTCTATAGTCCGTCGAGTCGGATTTTTGATGTTGTGATTAAAAAATTTTATAAACATAATTAAAGTGTGACATTTATGACACAAAATGCACACACTTTTTTTTAAACTGCCGTAAATTGCCAAAATTTTTTGAATTTCAAAAATCCGGCTCGACAGACTATAACTACAACTTTATTTTACAAGAATTTTTTTACGTTTTGCAGATCCATCAGCATTTCAACAAGAAATGATGCAGACCGTGGAGCAACTTTTTTTTCATAGTGCTTCGGGAAACGTGATTTTTTATGTTGTAATTTTTGAAAAAAAAAATGAAATAAATTTTTTTATAAAGTTTAAATACTAATAAACAATGTGTAAAAATTATTTTTATTAATTTCTATTGCTATCTCTTCTAAAAACAGTTTTCCTTTTAGCGCGTTTTAGGCGCTGCTGGACGTATGTTAGGCCTTAAGTCCTCAAAACAACCAATAAGCGGTGAATTTGGGCATTGGAAATCTTGGCTTGTATCAGGGGTACATGAGAATAGAAGAGACCGTTACCTCGCTCCCGCTCCCCTATAGCGATGATAGAGCGTCTATCGCTATTAGACGCGATTAGAATCTATTCTAATCGTCTGTGTGAGTCGTCAGTAAAATATTGTTAGAAAAAATTAAACGTTTGTTAGATGAGTCTCTCGTTGGAAAATGAAAAATATACGATGAACGTCAAGTTAGCTTCCCCGAATTTCATTTCAAATGCTTGATGAGTTTAATTGTAGATCAATCGATGCGAAATCGTTGGTAGCAGACGACAAATATCACAATTAAAACCTTTGCCGGATGCTAGTTTATGTAAAAAAAAAAAAGCAAAAACAAAATTTGGGTAAATTTTCCCGAACCGATTTCCCGAACCCCCGCGAAAGTTACCGACAAAAAATTAAATCTTATGGAGTCAGTGGAGGTATGATTTTCCTAGCGACGAGCGGTTTAGACAAAGCGGAATTTCTTTAGTATAGTTTTTTTTTTTTTAACCGGTTCGACAACATTTTCGCATCGACTACCAAAAGTCTTTCCCATATATGTCCTTCCTTATTCACATTTTGCTGTACGGAGTCCTTTGTTTAACGAACATTTTTAGCCGGAGACAGGCTTCGATGTAACACACCAACGTACAACGGGACCTGAAGTCTTGGCCACATATTATCATAAGATCTCGACGAATGAAAATCCCCAACATTTGTATATACACTTGTCAAGTGTGGGATCACAAAGTTGGTGCAAATGGCGCAAAGCTGAAGCTGAAGAAACTCTGGATGAATTCGATCACGAAGCACCGCTTCATAAGAATGTTGAAAATGCTATTAAGCCAGCGGTTTACAACGATTTGTCATCAAGAGACTTGCTATAGAAAGGTGTTTGGGCGCGGTGATACCCGAAACAACAATGAAAGTTTCAACTCTACTGTTTGCGTGGCTTGGTTCGCGCCTAAACACCTTCGCTGCCGCTCAAAAACGATCCAAATTGTTGCTTATACAGCAGCAAAAATTTTCAATGAAGGCTTCAATGTCATCCTGCTACTATATTAATGACAACCATAGGAATCGATATTGGCCGACGCGCGGGCCGCCGCCGCACAGCGTCTACGGAGATCGGCAAGACGCAGCCTCGAGGCAACAAAACTTGTTAGAAAAAGTTCTATGAAGCGGAGAAAGGTATTCTTTATGGCTCTGGCATAGCAGATTAGTAAACAAATACTGTAATCACTCGATGTGTCTTCGTGAACCGTATACATGAAACTTTAAACGTGTTTTTCTCGAAACAACGTTTTCCGGACTTTTTGGCATGATATTCAGAAGACTATTGAACCGGTCACCTTGAAATTTGGACAGCATGTCGAGAAAACCTACCTCTATCGATTAATTAACCAAAAAAGCGACGTTGGATTTTTTTTTTTTTTTTTTTTTTCTAACGAAAAGATCGGTCAATTTTTTTAGTTAAATCGATAGCATATTCTCAATTGTCGAAAAATATTTTTTTATGTTTCGTTAAAATCATTTAGTCGGAGTATGATTTGCACAAAAAGATAATTTTCTATTAAAAGTTGCACGGCTAGGTTTATAGTCGTGATTACTCCGTTTATTTGTTCAAATCGCTTGTCGATAGAAAAAAATCATACGATTCAATTTTTTCATCGGTAACTTTCGCGGGTTATATAACCGATTTGGGAAAATTTATCCAAGTTGTGTTTCTGCTTTTTTTACATAAACAAGCGTCTGACAAACGTTTTAATTGTGATAATCGTCTTCTGCTAGATACGATTTCGCATCGATTGACCTACAATTAAAATCATCAAGCATTTTAAATAAAATCAGGGAAGCTCATTATTTTTATTTATCATTTTCGACGATAGACTTGTCTATAACAATCGTTTATAATTTGTTCTAACTCACTTACGACTCTCAGACGAATAGAATTAGAAAAAAAAATAAAAAATTCAAAGTCGGGGGGGGGGGGGGGGGGGAGGGGGGGCAAGTTCACTCAGCTCTCGAGCCCTATTGCATTATTAGAGGTCTCCTCGCTCATCATCTCTGTATAAAGCGACGAGGGAGAGAGAGGAGGCAATTTCTTGCTACCGCGTCGCCAGTTTTGTAATACCTATTATCAATTTTTGCGATCCTGATACAAGGCGATATTTTTCTTGAGCGAAGGTACCAAGCGCATGCGAGAATAGAAGCACGCGCGTCTCTACCTGCTATATATACTTCTGTGAATCCTGATAACGTACCGAGGTTTTCCGGAGAGGTGATATCGGGCGAGCAGGAATGTAGACGAGTCGAGCGTACGTGCGCCGTGCGGCGACCTACCGCATACTTCTGCGCTCCTGTTACGAACCGAGACGACCTGCGACTCTTGTACGAGCGAACTTACGGGGGGGATAGAGTTATCTATCCTTTGTATTAACTCGTACAACTTTTTGCCCCCTTTTTTTTTCTTTTACCCTGTTTATTATAATAAACAATTTCTCGCATCTAAATGTATGTCTGATACTATGTATGGAAAAATAACAAACTCACAAGTTTTTAGCGCGTAACAGCATCCTCGTTCGGAAAGCTGAGTGTTGCGTTGCTTGTTTATCAATTTTTTGAAAAAATCATTCTCCAGCGATCGGAGGATTATGATAAAAAATAAAATAAAATGAATCGCAGGATTTGATGGATGCAAATAAGTGTGTGGTTTCATATACCGTGGCGTTCGGGTTCGATCGCTTCTTTTTTAATCGTATTTTGTATTTCAATCGACTAGATATTGTTGAGATGTTTTGCACCTCAAAATGGAGGTGCTCCAAGATGCGTCCCCATTTTTCCTTACAATCGCGCATAGAAGTGCTCCGATGAACCCAGGATCAAATTATAACCTTAATCGCCGTAAATTTTCATCGGCGTGGATTTGAAAAAAATGTATGGGGTATTTGAGCTATCGAAAATTACTTGTCCGAATAATGAGAATGCAGGATCAAATAATACCGATTGCGTGAATGCATACTTTTCATTCAAATACGATCAAGGAAAAGAATATAAGATGCATTCGATTTAATTACTTATCTTTGGTGCATAAAAAAGCGTCCCCAACCTGCTTTTTTAACGGTATAATCAATTTGGAATGGTTTGCGCAACTTTTTCCATAATTTGTTATTCCCACTGCGTTTGAATAGCAGTAGCAGGCTTGAGAGGTATGGTTACTTGGATGTGACTGTTGGGGGGAAAAAAAAGGACATCGCGATTTTAGGTGGGCCTTTGTTGACGAGAAACATTTCACGATCCTCGGAGTTGAAGCGAATTACAATACGAGGGGGCCCTGCGCACCCTCGAGCATCTCGAGCTGATCCTATAATGCCGGATTCGTGCTTCGGCATTTAATAGATCTCTCACTTTTTATTCACATTATGTATTCTTCATGCATAACGCGCATATCTGATGCAGCAGCAGCAGCAGCAGCAGCAGCAGCGACGGGGCTGCTTGTCCCTATCGTCCTATAAACGAAGTGTATGCATGACATTGTGTATATCTCATCATTTAGTTTTGTTCTATATTTGTACCGTTTATTTTATTCTTAGCACATTTACAATTGTTATTGAATTTATTAACCGATTTTCTTTGTTTTCGACGAGAAAATATTAAATTCATTGCTGGCATATTTTAGCGCAATCTCGTGGAAAATGAAGAAAAGAAAGTTGTATTTCGTTCAATGCATTTATTACCACGAGTCAAAGGATCAACGCTGCGATACTCTCATTCAAAATATTCAATCAATTGCTCTCAAATCGCGGGATTTTATTCAATTTATGGCGCACAGACTTTTGTCAAAATAGATATTCCAACAATATTGAACCATTCGGGAATTAAAATATCGTTGAAAAAAATATATGTTTTAAAGCTTTTTTTCTTCAAAGTTTTTCCCCTTTACCTCTCGTCGCTTCTTTTCATAATGAAAAATATTATTTTTTTGTAAACTCTTCTTCATTGCGTTTTCACGAATCGCCTCCGACGAATTACTCTCAAATTTACATAAAAGTCTCTCGGATCAAAGTTTCCGAACGATAAAATATTCCGGTCGTCAGAAAAATTCTACGCAAGAATGGAATTTTGTTGTCTTTTTTCGTTTTTTTTTGTTTTTCATTTTTTTAATTAGAAACGTTGAAAATCTTATAGCTCCGTCTATTTTAAACGACGCGGCACGAATCTATTTTTGACATGAAGGTTTTTGCAAATAATTAAATAGTTTACGACAACTCGAACGGTACGCGATATATTGATAAAATACTTGAAATATTTTTTCTCTTTTCCAAGTGTCAAAAGTCAATAAAAATGATCGGACGACAATCTAAATTAAAATTGGAACGTTGGAACGTGATACAAAAATTGTCTTAGTAGGGTTTTTAGCGTGTGTAAAAATCATTATTTTCTTGCAACACATCCGTATCCATGATCTACGATAAATTGTTAAATTAATTTTGAAAACGAGTAACCTGCTCCGATGATATTGATTGATAATATCTTTTGCGTGATGTTTCTTTATTGGCTCAACGAATCCGTTGATGCTTCGTTTCGTATCACTGGTGCCAAGGGACACAACAAATTATTTATTATATCTAGAGTTTCGGCATGATGAAATTATTGGAAAGAAGAAGAGAAGAAAAAAATAAACAAACAAACGAACAAATGAATAAAATTAAGAAAAAGTTTAATCTCGAACATTCAAGCGGATTTCAATGTACGATAGATAGGATTGCGTATCACAATACTGTAATCGTATTCGTTTCTCGGAACGTTGACACAAAAGAATAACACACGTTGGGTACTTCGCACGAGATTAAACGTGATGCTTAGTAAAGAACAATCCGAATAGCTACATCACCCACCCGTGTGGCTAGGAACTCGAACAATAATTTTCCATTCCAAATAATCTTCTCTTTTTTTCTTATGAATCTTTCGTGGAAAAATGATTCTTCTCGCAGGGAATGCCTTTATAACATACATATATATATATATGTAAAACAATTTCAGCAGTCGCGTGAATAAATACGAATACTCAACAACGATTAGTGCAACAAAACTGTCACGCATTCGGTCTTTCGAAAATAATATATATATATATTCATGCGTGAATAAATACGATTGTTTGTTATACGATTGATTCGCGATACGTAAAAAACATACCGCGATATGAAATGGTGATTTTCCAACCACAAATTATAAAAAAAAAGCAGCCGACACATGAAAAATCATTAGTGAATATATTACGTCGGGCCGAAAGAAATAAAGATAAAAACAGAGCCGCGCGCGCGCGCGCGAACTTCTCTCTGTTCTACGAGGAGAAGGATAAAATCGCACGTGTACATGATTTATGAATAGACGAAGTAAAAATTGATCGCCTTAAGGTTTGCAGCGTCGTGCTGCAACGAAATTTCTTTTTGTCTTTTTGAATAGCGCACAACGCAATTATCTTCTTGCAAAAGCAATAAAATGAAGAAAAAAAAAATATTTCGTTGCGTTCGAACCGAGTAAATTTCGGTAGTGGCATAATAATGGTAAGCATTTCACGCACTGTTATACTATAAAAAGATGCAGAATTGATGTACAATCACATTTAAAAAAACTAATAGACAATATAATTAGTGATAAATAAACAGAGCAACGTAACGAGATTTTCCACCGTAATTGGTCGCCACCTTTAATATTACGCATTTTATATTTATTTTGTGCACACGTAGGCGAGAGAGTAGAAAGAAGAAAGAAAAATATTGGAGTTAGCGGTATTATTACCTTTTTTTTACAACAATAATTATTTATTTAATTAATTTCGGTTGTCCGTGTCTGTTTTTGTCTTATCATTCGGGCAATTCGGTACAAAAAAAGACTGTTTTCATTTTCTCCCATTCGCCGTCATCGTCGTCATTTTTTTTTCTTATTACTTCGCCAAATTCTGTATTTACAAATTCGCTGAGGTTAAATCCTGAATCTTTACGACGTTCGTAATGTGCTCGGCCGTGCAAGCTGCTGTTCTTTTTATTCGTAGCTGTACGCAAATAAAAAGGAAATAATAATTTAATAGAAAAAACAACAACAAAAACACCGTTGGGATCGTGCGGTTATTAAAAATCATTGAAAGAGGTATATAACGGGTTTTTGAGATGTAAAAAATTGGAGCGACAGGTTTTGAAAAAGAAAAACACTGTCGTCCGTCTAAATATTGATAATAAATAATTAACACCTTATCGTCCAGGCACCCATAAGAAACATCGAGTCACGCCAATATGATTTATGAAAAAGCTTGTCCCAGTCCTAGTAGCGTATTTATTTAAATCTCGCATATTTATATTTTTCGCAATATCTTCGCAAATTAAAGTTTGCGTCGTTGTAATGCAATGAAACGTCACATAATTCAGCGGTATTGCATAGGATTTTATTGCAAAATTAGGCTGTTAAAGGACTTGGTCACACTCGTTTCGGATCCTCCGTCTGCCCCACCCCCCCCCCCCCCCCCCGCGTTAGGTTGTACAGAGGCAATGTGTGGAAAAAAAAACAAACGAAATTTTGTTACTTTCGAACGAAATAGAAAAATAAAAAAAATAAATTTCGTTGCATTTCAACGATGTAAATTTTAATAGTGTTACTTTATTTCGTCTCGAATCGGCTCAAACGCCGAAGATAGCTCATATAATTTTTGACAACATACGCAAAAGAAGAGATGAAAATATCGAATTTGTTCGTTTTGATTATTCGTCGAGACGAATGAAATTTTAATATCTCCCCAATCTTATTTCTGTTTTACTCCCGCGGTAAAACTTTTGACTCGTAATACCTCAGTGTCCGCGTATTCCTCTCTTTCGATCACGACAATCTTAACGATAATAGCCACAATAGTAAAAGCATATAAGCTATATAGCTACCATTCTGTATCTACAATATACTTTTAATAATATATATTTTTGTTTGTTTTTCATCTTGTTATTTTTCTCTTTATCTCTTCTCCCCTTTTCGTCGTCGTTACCCCTCGGTCCATCGCCATTGTCGAGGCTCGTTATATTTGTTCGATCAACCGCTCGATCGCTGCACTTTTATTTCGGTAGTATCACTTGAAACGGGCGGGCGCGCGCCCGCGCTATATATTATCCTCGTTCGATGCGCGTTTGTACGCTTTTTTTGTTTGTTTTAGCGAGGTTTTGATCCTCGCCCGATAATTCTGGGCAAAATTGTTTCTTTTCCATCCTCTCGGGATGTTCTTAAATTGAGATGCAACGCCGCTGCGGCTCAGATTATTTGTGAAAATTGCACGCACTCCTCTCGTCTCGTCTCGACTTGGAATAGGTTTTAGTTTTTTTTTTTTTTTCGCCACTTTTTCGGCTCGGCTCTCAATATTTCCCGGATAAGCGATAGCTGTCCATTGATGGAACCGTCGGAAAATTCGGTATTCGTCGTAGAGTCAAGACGAAAATACAAAAGTGTATGCGTATGTGGGTTTTTTTTTTGCTTTCATTATTTTTCTTCGGTCACGCCAAGATACCAAGTAGTACCCGGTGTCACGAAACCTCGTGATCAATTGTTTGATTATAATGGAGGTATTGATTCGCCTCCCCGTTGACGATCCCCTCGCAGCTATCTCGTATTTATTATCCTCGTTATATTCATCGTATTTTTCATCTCGTTCCAATTGTACGCGGACGTACGACCGGATAACCGGATCGTCACTGGCAGGAATCTCGTAGTATCGCGGCAACGCATTTAATACATCTATCCTCATTTCCGCTCCACGGTCCAACACGCATTTATATTTATATACATATATGTATTATTTTATATGTGTATATAAATATATAAAATATGATATCGCGCGTTACTGCAAAACGCAACACTTGCACTTGGGCTTCTTTTTCAATGTAACGTGTTCGACCTGCGATGCGTCACCAGGACCTTGTGCCGTTACTCTGCCAACTTCAACGGTTGCCGTATTCGTCGATTGACCAACCTGCGTCATAAAAATAAACAAAGATAAACGATTAACGCGTCGTCGTCGTCGTCGTCGTCGTCGTCGTCGTCGTTAATACCAAAGTAACAATTGCAATAAATATGATGATAGCTGAATTATCATGCATCGATATCACGTCGATTGCAAAAAAGCCGCATATCGTGCCAAAATAATTGTAAGAATCATGCGTTTAATCGCGTATCTAAACTGATGCACAGACATCGATTTTGATTCCATTTTTGCCTATACAGGGCATCGAGTAAGATTTTTAGCACATTTGATTGCGAAAACATCGAGTGACAGGTGGTGACCTGATCTGTGTTTATCAGGGTGGTTACAAAAAATTGTCATTCCTTAAACCACCGTGCTAGCGCGGGTGCGTACCCGTATGGTTGATTCGTTGCAAAAAAAATGTCTTGATGATCAATTGAGCGAATACGTGACGAATCTCGTGTTTCGAAATCTTTTTCTGTTCCTTGCGCAATATGCATTTGACTAGTGCATAAATAAACGACTCTACTCTCTTGTTTGCTTGCTCTACTATTGTGCGAGTTGTGTATAAAAAGATATTTATTGCTAATCATAATATCGTCAGGCCGTACGAGAAACATAGAACTAGGAGAAAATGATGCGGGTCTACGCAAAAGCCTATCTTCGGAAAGAAGAAAAAATAAATAAATGGCTAATGAAAATTTGTATGAAATTTTGAGTAAAATTTCTTTTGGCCGACGACTATGAGAATACGATTGAAATAATAAGTTTGTTGGCGTTAAAAATGCCATATTTTAGTTGTTAATTTTGATTGTTCGTTGTTGTTGCGCGGTTGTTGCTGTTTTGGTAACGTGGACGTGCACCTGTTATTTGCGCGGGATCGTGTTTATTCTCGGTATAATATTGACGCACAGGTCGTTTCGATAGCGGATAATGGAATTGACGTTGGGTCACCTTCTCGTTGACGGGCTGTTGTTGCTTGTTCAAAGATATAGCGTTTCCTCCTCCTCCTCCTCCTCCTCCCCCCTTTCCGGGTGTACCGTGAGCATTCCCATTTCCCTGATTGAGACGACTCGCGTCACCGCCGATTTGACGATTCGTCGTAGCGTTCGAGGTCGCATTCAACAACGGTCTCGTACTCGAATCGAGATTATCGTTATCGTTGATTTTACCGGTTGTCTCGCAACCGGGCAAGGCCGGTGCATTTTGTCCGGGTGTCGGTGTTATGGGCTTGCCGCCCTTTATAAGCTCGACGATCTCGTCCGCCTCGCGTGACAGATCACCGTCCGGCCTGAACGGATTGTCCCATCCGCTGTCCGTGCTGCAAACATATTTCAACCAAATCAATCAACACCCAAATTACACAACTCATTATTTATCGATCCAATTATTTTTTCACCAAATTTTTGTTCTATCAAGAAATACTTTTATCATCTCTCGGCCAATCAATATTTAATTACGTATTTTTCAAACATCAATATTCAAACGCTCGCAAACTTTTTCAAACAGCCCCTCGTCGACTCCTTTCACCTTCAAAAAGACATTTCGAGAATCGAACGAAGGGGCTCTATAACAACGCTGCTTCTGTATACACAATTCATGAAGAATCCAATTACCAACAATATCAACATATGCTTATTACGATAAACGATTTTATATATACGTATAAAACTCCACCGCGAGCCCGTTATCAGATATTATCCCGTTTAGAAAAAGATGTAATTGAAAATATCAGCTGAAATCATGGAGGGGGCAAACAGTCTCTAGAATGTTTCTTCTTACGAAGGTTGACGACCATAATACCAATGACTGACTATTTCACCGCGCTCTTACTCTTCCATTTTTCCAATTGTTATCAGTTTTATTCTTTTTTTTTCTCCTTTTCGTCGTAGCCAAGTTCGATCAACATAATTTACATTGAGGAAATGAGGATGTCATTTAATCGTGGGCGCGACTCTTTAACCGAGCGTGCATTATTACATATTATATTTATGTACTATATGAGCGTATGCATGCATATATATATATATATATATACACACATATACCGATAGGATATAAAGTTACGTGAGAAGAGTGCTCTGGCAAACAGACGCTCGCCGCTCCCTAACGACCGTGACATTATACCTACGACCGACCGACCGACCGACCGACCGACCGACCGGCCGGCCGGCCCCCGGCATTGAATCGAGAGAGTCTAATTGCGCGCGATACACGCCACAAGAGAGACATACGTACGTAGACCAAAATGGTCCACCTCCCTCCTCCAGAGGCGTCGAGGAATTAATATTCTATCGACAACATCAATCAAGCTCTCTTACTCCACTATTAAATCCCCTCGAGAACAAAAAAATGTTTCGCGAATAACTTTCGAATCGCTTTCATACTAATATTGATTACAATTTACCTTGAAATATTAATTATGATATTGCGCTCTTTGCATTCGAGTACTTCAATACTTTTTTTTCTCCAAATATCATACAAATCAGAAAATAAAACATAATCGAAGTGTTACGGAGATATCGGCTATTATTGACGGACGGACACCGCAAATATCAATTAATAATAATAATATAAATAATCGAGGCAAATTTGGGGGGGAAAAAAAACCCAATGGAAAGAGCTTTTCGCAAGGTTGACAATTTGCCGCGATTGTAGATTAGCCCTGAGTTTCTAATCGGGATCAATTTGACTCGAGCCAAAGTCGATCTTTGACTCGCATTTTTTCATTTCTCGTCACGGTTTGTTTCATTCTATTTTTTTTTTTTTTTTCATCTTAAATGCGTTTTGCGCGTTCGAAAAGCGTGCGTTCGAGAGGTTAGCGGGGCGGCGAAAAATCAAGAAAAAACAAACGCGAGATATCGAAGATTACGAAGGAATTTGCATACGCGAACGATTCACACGGTTCATCCAATACGCAGACGGCTTGGTTTTATTTTCATATTGTCCAAAAAGAAAAAAAAAATACTTGCGACGATTCCGACGGTTCAAAACAACAAAAATCTCAAGTGTTTCATCCGACCATCGTTCGACCGCAGGTACCATACGTACGATCGAGTTAGAAAATATTACCGATGTCGTTGCGTCTGCAAATCGGAGTCGTTATCGGCATCGAAGATCCTGTATTTTATAAAACGCGAATCCCAGCATCGTTTCCAGGGTCGATAGATACGCAGGCGCGTTGTTCGTACTATTCGCCGGGCATGCAGAGATCAATGTCTTGACCGTTATATTTTCAACACCCGAAACGAATGAAATATTTTTGGTCTTTTTTTTTTTTTTTTTTTCTTATAGTTACGTACTCCAACGTCACGGAGGAATCGATTTATTTGAAAAAAAAAAAAAATCGAGAAAAATAACAAATGAATCAAGTTGCACTTTTTTTTCGCGCTTTAACGCCACATTTTTTTTCGCGCTATCGTGAAATATTAAAATCGACGACTCTTGCCAAAGGCGCGTAAGTATAGATGTTCAACAAATTCGAATTATTGAGTAATGGATTTCTTATAAATAAGAACTCAACGAGTTCGTTATTTTTGCGACATTATTGAAAGAGAAAAAAAAAAACGAATTTGAAAAAACATGAAAATCGTCGTTTCGCGAAGATGCCGAGAAGAGGCGGGGGGAGGGGGGGGGGGATCATCGTCGCTTCGTGATATATAACCGTGAACGGGGTTAACGAGCTTTTCGTGACAAGGCAGGCAGGCAGCAAGTCATACGATGAGCAGCACGGAATACAAAGGTAGCAGCCGGTGGTATATCATGCTGGATACAAGAGTTGAATGTATTTAAGTATATATACAGATATAAAATTCAAATAGAGCTGCGTCAGCGGAGAAAACGAGAATAGGAGTGGAAACCATGTCTGAGAGTTGGTTGACGAGGGCTCGAAGTCTTTAACAAAGCTGAGGGGGTGCAAATGTCGCTCGCTGCGGGATGAAAAAAAAGAGGGGACGGTGCCGCATACACGAGTTATTGACGCTGACGTAAGTCGACGAGTTTGTGTTTATCGTCGAAACAATTTGCGCCAAAAAATGTTGACACCGCGACGTCGCGCGATTTACACTAAATTTTTATCTTCAGACAAAATCCTATCTTTGTTTCACCTAAGACGCGATTGGTTGTTCCAGACTTTATTTCAAAATCGCGTCAATCGCGATCATCGGTTCCAAGATTTTTATTTTTATTGTCTCGTCACTTTAATCCGAAGCGCTCTTTCTCTCGCAACATCGATACTCATCGGCGGAACGTCAAGAAGCATCGAGCGCGCGGACGACGCACAGTAATTTATTTCGAGGCCTCATCAAATCTCAATTATTCAAATAACGTGCCAAGTAAAATGCCAAGAAATTAGGTATTTCCGAGTTTTTTCTGAATAATAAGATCGTCGCCCGCGCGCGGCGGCGGCGGCGGCGGCGGCGGCGGCGGCGGCGGCGGGTCTAATAATTATTTATTCATCTTTTCTTGCGAAGTAGAAAAAAATATTGGTTAGCGGGACGGCAACCAATGGGGTTCTCCACGGTTGGAAGAGAAATGTAGTTGTAAATACTTTGGGGGAGGGGGAGTACACAAAAGAAAGATGCCCTCGTCCCTCTCTCTCTCTCTCTCTCTCTCTCTCTCTCTCTCTGTGCTTGATGAATATAAAGAGGTATTACCAATTCGAGGGTATTAGCAATTAACGAGTTCAATTGAGAAACACGAGCTCTTGAACGGTGTTATACAGGGCGTTACCCGAAAAAATGAAGCTGCATGATGATTTTTTATCCTTTTACATGCTTTTCGCTATTTTTCTCTCTCTCTTTTTTTTTTTATACCGCAAGCGTATCCAATAATTGGATACGCTTGGTTTTTACTTTTTTTTTGTTTGAGTACTCAAAAAGGTATATGCCAAATATAAGAGCTTGGATGAATTCTTTTTTTTTTACCTCTCTTCCTCATCGGGGTTGTCTTTCGGCACTTTAATCACGTAATAAACGTGACCACCGTGACTCGTGCTCATGTTTTTTTTTTTTTTTTTTCGGCCTCAAATTTTCGATGAGAATCATGAAAATTTAGAGCCGACACGATTACTCATACCGTAGAAAATGACGGGGTTATCTGAGCGGTGAGATCCAACTTTTCATCACTCGCTTAGTCATCGTTCCCAACATGTTTTTCTCAGCGTCACACACGCTTTTTCGTCTCTCACTTTCTCATCGACAGTCATGAAAAAGTCGGCCGATTTGTCCTTCGTTCAACCCTACAAAGTATTCGTCGTGCACTCACGATTTTTTCTTGTTGCGTGAGAATAAAAATGTATTATTTTCGAAAGATTGACGAGATGCGATGGTTGCGGCGCACGGTTGCCGGATATACGAAACATTCGCGCAGTTATTTTGGTCGACATTTATTTTCGTACAATACACGCCGCCGAGAGGGGGGCGTCTGAATGCGCGTTAGTAGTATTGCTTAAGAATTTAACATTCTCAATCGTTTCGCGATATTTGTATTATCGAATTATGATTATCGCATTGACCTTGAATCATTGGCTCGTTCAATGAGCGCTTTAAAATGACAAAATTGTTGCATACAAAAGATGGGATGAGTGTCTGGTGTGCGAGCAGGCGACGATTGGAGAAAAACAGAGGTAATTTTCTTTGGACGGAGGATCTAACGCTCACGAAAACTCCGTGTCGACTGATGGTCAGATTTACGCACCAACTAGCCAACGACTCTTCTCCTCCGTCTATTTTCGTCGTACACGCGTTGGTGTAGCGCGCGCGCGCGCGCACACACACACACACACGAACGCGCGTAGGTTATGCGTACCATAATTCGTGTATATACACATTGGACGGACAACGGAGCGTGAATTCATCGTATCGGTTCATTTACTATTTTAAAAATAGTTTAATGAATTTAATGAATGATAATAATACGTCTGCTTGAAATAGGATTAATTCGATTTGAGAAATTTGTGTTTTTCCATCGTACGAGACGCACTTTTATTCTTTTTCCCCTAAATAATCCGAGATAAAAAAATTTGATACGAATTCTCCGATTTAAAAACAGCAATAAAAATAAAATAATTGTAATTCGAAAAGTCATCGCGCGTATTCCCTGCGGGGAATTTTGTCGCATGCATATAACTTTGTTCCCTGCTCGTACACGCCGCGATCGTCCTACTTTCCCGTCGTCGTCGTCGTCGTCGTCGTCGTCGTCGCGTCTATATGAGAAAACACCGGAGATAGCCGTGACCCATTTAACTCGGAGTCACCACCCTCTCTCGCTCACGCCTCGATGAAAATCTCTCCCTCGACTTTTTCTATCTTTCATAGATCGCTCGAGACTTTGTACGCTGTTGAAAATTTATCCACCTCTCTATCGAGTCTCCAAACAAAGAAACGATTCCTAACTATTGAATTTACATTTCGAATTATTTTCTTCACTTTGATTCTTTTATTTCACTCATTCGTCGCTTTACGGAGCAAAAAAAAATGTGAAAAGAATGAGAGTCACGGCGGAGTTTAGCGCCAACAAAAGTCGCGCGGTATTCAATCGATTTGCGTTTTAGCGCGATTCGTGCGTCTCTCAGCGCCATAAGGCTTCTTCCACTGTGGTCCGAACCACTTTTTTTTTCTTTTTTTTTTCACTTTCGTTTCATTCCATCTTTAATGAGCGACCCGCGTCGATTCCCCCTCCCCCGTTGTTTCTCCATTCGGGTTTCTATCGTTATTTTTCAGAGTTACGAACAAACGCTATACATTCTTGAATAAGACTTCTTAGTTCATTTGTGATAATATGTTAATTAAAAGGAGAATGTTGAAGCGCGGAATGTCGAGTAAGCGGATTAGCTCCTTCCATCGCTAATATATGCTAATTAACGCTAAACGAGAACACGCGCCCTCGTACATTTTTTATTTTTATCCAATTCCAGCGAAACATTACCAGATTGAAAAATTTCGTTGTCTATATCGGAATAAAAAGAAGGCGAGAAAACCGCGGTGTAAATATCGATAAAAAATTTATTCGCGGGAACGAAGAAAATATTACAAATTGTGCAACTAACGTGTGATTTGGAGGGGGGGGGGGGGGGGGGGGAACAAACGTTTCTTCGAAATTGTTCACGATTTTTGTGTTTCGTACATATTTTGTTTAATGAGTTAATATTAAAAAAAAAAAAAAAAAAAAAACGTTATCATTGGCCATGTAACGTTACGAGGTTGCATTCGCTGGGGAATTTAAACACGGATCACGAAGCATCCTGCCTGGCTGTTTACGTGATAATATGTGGGCCAGAGGGGTTGAAGCAACGATCGAGAGAACGCGACCAGTGACATGGTTTTGTCTCGCGCTTTTCTTGCCTATATATCAAGGACGCGCAATCGCGTGCATGCGCCCGGCCGGCCAAGTACGGGCCTGGTCAAATGCTCGTGTCTCCGTATTACGCTAAACGTTTTCACGAAAAATTTAAACAACCGTTTCACACCAATCAACAACAATATACAGGTATATCAATCATTTATTTTGATTATTTATACCAAACAGCATGAGGCTAATTTCAATAAATTCGTATTGTTTTGATTGGAAGGGAAAAAAAAAAATATATTTTTTCATCTGAAAACAAGGTCGACGAGCGTGAATTACGCGACAAGAGCCAATCAGGGATAACGAAGAGAACGACCGGAAAATTTAAACGACCAGCCTCACTCGCGGAAGTGGTCCGAACGAAGGAGGAGAGGAAGGAAAACGATGGGGGGGGGGGGGGGGGGAGAGAGAGAGAGAGAGAGAGATATTGCTTTGAGGCAGGTCACGATCTTTTCGCTCTGGCCGATGATTCTTTTTTGTTTCTTTTCGACTATCTTTGGCACAGGTTCGAGAGTGCAAGAGCGAATGCCCGAGACGACTCATGAACTTGCGCATCAACTTGCTCCGCAAGACGATCCAACTGTGCGTCATCGAACTCAGTTGCATTGTTTGCTATAAAAATCGTTCGATCGGATTTTCAAAAAAATTATTTTTTTTCAAGATATTTCTATCCGGTTAAGAATGTGAAAATATTTAAAAAAAAAAAAAAAAAAAATTGTCGCTCATCATTTTTCCAATTTAGATCGATGATTATGAATAAATTAATAAATGGACGATCAACGTGTTTCGAGGGAGATAATGCCGAGGAGAGAAATAAATAAATTTGTTGCAACAGCAACGATCCAAATATCGAGATTTTTTTGATCGTCGGACGATCGGTGCGACGAAGAATTGAAGCGAAAGGATTGAGATGATGAGAGGAGCGAGAGGCCAATATCCGGTCTATCAGTGGGTCGGGGTAAGGTTGGATCCATTGAACTTCGGGAGTACGCAGTAGCGGCTCGGTTACCAATTAAACAAGATAGATCTCCTCTCTCGTCAGAGACACCAGACACCTCGAATAAGTGAAAGGAAGATAAATAATTTTAAAAAAATCAGCTCGAAACGAAGCGACGATAAAAATCTTCAACTTGATTTTCACTTCGTATCTGTCCCTCGTCGCTTTCCGCGCACCGTTCACCACCTGCTCTAGAATCTTTCGTGGCTGATTGTGCATCAAAATGTTGCGCCAACAATTCCGCACGCCGTGCAATCATCGCTGCTTCTTTTTTTGTTTGTTTGTTTGTTCGCGAATAAGTTAATTAAGTAGTGCGAGAGAACAAGACAAAACGTCAAATGAATTATTTCTGTTGTTCCCGGTTTTGGGGGAAATATAAAAAAAAATGATAATGAAGCGCATTAATGGTCGGTCTAGCGCACACACGCTCGTCGTTGCAGCCGACGTAGAGCGACGACTGGTGGCTGGTTTGCTTGCAGCGCCGCCTCTGCACAACCCACCCGCACGCACGCTATATCGATCCTCCATCCTATCCTCTCTCTTCTCCGTCTCTTTCTATCCTCTACCGCTTCGCAGACGCGCATTAGCGCGTTTAGTTTCGAGGACGTATCGTATACACCAGTTGTGTCGTTCGTTTCTTCTCTATGAAAAAAAAAAAAAAAAAAAACTATTGCATCGCGAAACTGGGGCCGGTTTGAAAATCCGAACTTTAAATACTCCGATGGTTTAAAATTCCTAATTTTAATGTTCCGAAACCGAAAGCTTTGTAAGGACCATGCCAGCGAAAGTCTACACAGTTGACTGTAAGTTGATGCAGAACGGTACGAGTAGCGATAGGAAAAGGATACAAATGTGATTTCTTACGTGAGATAATTTTCAGAAATCGTATGAATGAGATCAACGCTTTATTCGAATGACCAGTAATTCGACTCACAAAACTCCGAATATGTAATATTACACATGCCACAAATTACCGAAATTGTTATTCTAGAAAACGAACTATATCAGAAAGTTTAAATATAATAAAAGCTAATAAGAGATTCAGGTCAGGTTCCCGAAAGTTTTGGAATCCAAAAATCATATTTTCTATCATCCAGTTTGCGAAAACTCAAGTTTAGATCGTGTAAGATTCCGATATAGAACGTTCAGAACGATCAAAATTCCGAAAACTCACACATAAAGCAGATAGCATGTAAGCCTGACGCGTTTAGATGGCAGCACCACTGCTGTATCGCGTGGATTTTCGGAGTTTCGGTCTTCGGGGAAAATTTTTTCGGAGTTTTGATCTTTCTCGGTAGAATTTTTTCTGAGTATTGATCATCTATCATGCTCTATTGTAAACACATAATATCAGAATGTTTACACCCATCGGATATTTCTATTTTCGGAACTTTTCTCTGTAGAAACTTTCGCCATTCAGGATCTTGAATATATAACTCTACATTTTTTCAGAACTATGGACTCTCCGATTATGAGAAGTTGATACATATTTTACGTGCTATTTTTTTCATGTTGACGCTTCATCGCTCGGATGATCCATGATTATCCATGATTTAATTTCGTAGTGGACTTTTATTTTCGGTTATACAATAATTCTGTTTACAAAATTTTGGAATTGTAAATTTCCAGGAGTATTGTGTTCTAGATAAATAAATTTGGAATTTTGAGCGTTCTGATTTTTAAAGTTCGGAATTTCAACCCGCCCTCGCGAAGCTACCATACGGTATCTGTCAAAAATTTACTTTCGTTATTTCAACATCTTTCTGTCGTATAAAATGTCGCAAAGATATCAAATATTTACGCGACGCAAGTCTCTTCTCAATTATTTTTCTTCTCTCACGTCGTAATACAAGCTGCCCGCTTGAATTCGACAGGTTGATTCATTGATCCAACAGTCATTTCACTGTATGACCGGTAGACTCCGCTCTCGGTGTATATATATATATATATATATATTCAAGTACAAGTAAAAGTACATGTACATGTGAAAAACGGAGTCACAGCATATATGCGTATAGCGGTGGATCGACGATCGACGATCGACGGTTGAAAGCATTCCGCGCGTAGTCGCTCGTAAAGTTCGGCGATAAGACGTTATCGGTCTGTAAAAATAGTCTCCACCGCTCTCCCTCCCTCTCTCTCCCGCTCCTTCTCGAATTTACAGGCGACGGTGGTCTATAACCGTCGAGAGACAATTAAAAAATGGACGATCGCGAAATGCTATTGGTGCATGCACCAAAAATTCGTCCACTCTTTACGCACATTTTTGAGATTTTTTGGTTAAAAAACAAAATTTCTCGAGAAAGAGAGAGAGAGAGAGAGAGAGAGTGAGTCTGTTGAAGAAGGAGGGGGGGGGGGCTGGGGGTCGCGTTTCACTTCCGGTTCCATTAAGGTCGGCCATCCCGTTAAGCGGCGGGGAATCGAGGCGCGCGCGCGCGCGCGCGCGCGAGTATGAAGTACGAAGGATGCCACCGAGCGATTAATTATTATTCCGCGTCGGGCGGAGGGTCGTCGCCATTCTCGTAGTTGGTTGGATCATTCTCGATAATCGTCGACGTTGAATATTAATAACGTAGTATTTTATAATTTCTATGGGATGAAAAAGCGGTAAAATAAGTTATGTTATGCGATTCAATCTCGTGTTATAAAAATGTTATTACCGAAGAGATAAAAATTTATTCGGAGGAAGAAAAATGAAATGAAACGCGTTAGGTCGATGGATTAATAATGAAGAAAGAAGAGGTAAGAAGAAAAAATAGAGAAAAAAACATTACCTTATCTGAGCATGATAGGCGGGCGATGTGTGCTCGGTGTGCGTCGTGAGTAATTCCGCAGGACTCGAAGACATTCCGTCTATGAGGTGAGCCGAATTGGGCAACAGAGGCTCGAGGAGAAGAACACCGGGAGTCGCGGGCGAAGGGGTAGGTCCCAAAAACGCTACTCGCACTTTTTCTCTGCCTTCACTGCGAAACGAAACAAAAATCATCAATAAGGAAAAAGAAAAAAATACCGAATCGAAATAGCGGTGAAACGAATTTTTATCGTTTCGTCGGCAACGGAATTTGATGATTGCGCGCGTTGCGCAACATCTTTTTAAGCAAAACTGGGCATTCACTTTTTCTATGTTTGCATCATTACTGGTGAACCCGATGTCGGGCAAGAGGTGGAAAAAAGACAAGAGCGGATCGATTCGCGGTTTGAACAAAATTTTGCCGTTTCACAGTTGAAAACGTCGAAACGGCAAAATTTTTGTTTTCTAATTGTTACTTATAGAAATTCTGTCGTTTCACGAATCGATCGACATATACAGAAAGACAAGCTGTAATAATTGCTTGAACGAGATGTGCCACAATTAATGGATGATAATGGAACTCTCGGGAAAAATTGGATTTTGTAAACAATGGGATTGAAGAGTGCACGACATACCGGAGGAAAAGGTAGGTCGTTGCTGAACAAACGAGGTGCATCGATCTGGCCGGAGTGGCGCGCCACCCCCCCTCCCCCGCCCCTCATCGCAGCCGCGCGTATACAGAATTTTTCACCCTCGTGCATGCCAACGCCTCGTATACACGTCCCTCCCGCCCCTCCATTTCTCTCCTTGCCGCCACTTCCATCATTCCTATTTATATATCTCGTGCTATTAATTTTTGCCTCGCCAACATTTTACAACTTATTATCCAATTGATACGTGCAACTGTAATAATTTTGTTCATCCATGTTGTAAATCGTAGTGGAATAAAAAATGAAATCGTTTGTTTTAACAGCCAATTGCCGTTCTCAAATTGTAAAAATTTTTATTTCGAGGCAAACGATCGGATACATTTTTGAAATATCATTTTATTACATTGAATTTTTTCTCCGTAACTCCAGATTCGATAATACATTCGCTAATTAACGGACAACACCACTGTGGTGACGGCTTCAAAAAATCGATTTTTTGAAAACCATTTTAAAAAATCTAAAATACTTTTAAGATTGAAATGCCGTTGGACCCAGGTCGAAAAAATAATTATTTTCGTAGATATTGAATATTTGGTGGAGCGGTGCAGCGGTCCGCGACGCTCGCGGGGTCCCAACTTTGAACGCGTTTTTCTCAAAACCACTTTTTTGAGTGCGGCACGCAGCAGAACTCGAGCAATTTTTATCCGATCGACTTCAAATTTTTATTGTATCAATAAAAATAGATTATCCAGAGAAGTACATAAGATTTTTTCGATATCTCAATAATTATAAGAGTTATAGCCTATTTTCGACGAGAAATTTTGCTCAAAAATCATTCTTTAATTTCAAATAAGGCGTGCCTATTTTTTAAAAATCAATATTTTTCCAAATCCCTATGTACTTCTCTTCAAAATATCATATTATTAATGAAAACACTCGGTATGTTTTTTCAGATCGACGTTGAAGAGAGTTCTGCTGCGTGCCGCGAACCACTGCGGAGATGACGGGAGAGCTTCCCCAGCGTCAGCATGCGGCGTGAAAAATGTGAAAAAAAATGATTTTTGATACATTAATAAACAAGGAACAAAACCCAACAAAATTTTTTCGAATATCTCTTTTTTTTCCCACAAAAAAAAATTCTTGAAAAATGTGAAAAAAATAGGGGGTCAAGTGGTGTTGTCCGTTAATCAAGGGATCTGGACAGCCTGGCATTCGGTGCAGGAGCGAATTAAATTATATTTGTTTTATTATACGTTATATATTCTGTGACGTGGTAATTTTGCCCACATTTTGTCACAAATTGGTTAACAATTGGCACGGCACGAGAAAGAAGCGTTTTTCGTCGCTGACGAATTGCTTTCGAGCTTATCTATATATACAAAAAGGCCAAACGCTAGCGTATTTACTGTTTATTAATTTCTTTTATTTTATAATTTTTTTTATACGAGCGAACGACGGTCTCATACATCGAAAAACATCGAGAGAGAGAGAGAGAGAGAGAGAGAGAGAGAGAGAACATCGGAATTATCATCGTTGTCAGAATTGTCGTATCGTTGAGAGGGAAGGCTTGCGAAGTTTCGGTCGTCAAGGTCATCGACGGAGCGCGAAAAATCATATCGAGCGAGGGTCGCTAGCTCCGGAGCCCTTACCCGGAGCTGTCGAACTCGACGATGCGTCAATCAGCATCGGAGATCTTCGGTAAACCTCGGACGTATCGAGAGTCATCGTTGATCAGCGTCGCGCCCGTTTCGAATTCACACTCAAAATTCAAATATAGTTGGCGAATAATAAAAGGAGAGGGCGAAGGTTCGAGAAAGTTCTAGATTCCCGTGAGTAGGCGAAGGGTGGGGGATTAGGACCCTAATCCGCGAAATCGCGCTTCGGGTAAATTATCGGGGACTCGAGTTTTGGGCAGCAGCGGCGCGGAGGACGTCTTTTCTCAAACCGTAGCCATCTTCGATCGAGAACCCGACGCCATAGGAATTATCGAGTGGAAGCATCCGCGTGGTCCTTTTCTGGATTTCCAATCTCCGAAACCGTAGCGGTGAGCCGTCGTTTCGCTCTCATTTTGTTTTGCTGCGATTTCGTACCGTTTTGTACTCGCGAGTATATTTTGTGAATTTTGGAATTTAAAAGAGCGATATTGTTCCGGAGTACGTACGCGTTTGGAAAATTCTAGTAACGTCTTGTCCCGCGATTTGAAACGTTCGCGAATTGTCGTTGTTAAAGTTTTACTTTGAATTGCCGAGAGGAATTCTAGTATTTGATTAAGCTCAATCTCGAGATCCATAGTTGTAATTTAAATTTTTGTAATATCGAGCCGAAAGGCAAATATTTTTGTTATAAAATTATTTTCGAACGCTTAAAAATTATAAATTCTTTGTAACTTATCGAATGTCAAATATTGAGAACTATTGTAAACTGTTGATACAATACTCTTCCGCGGAAATCTTATTTTATTCAAAATTTTAATGTCATTCAATAATAAAAGCTATTGTAATTCCGGAGTTGGATCGTTGGTGTGAATATTTATTTTGTGTAATTGACCCAGCCCCTCTACCGCACCCTATTGGTTTAAAATACAGCTACGACCGGGGAAACTTTATTATTTTGTTCTCGATAATTTCAAACAAAATTTGTTTAAGAATTATCTTAAACTGGCGTCCAGAAAGTATCGAGAGCAAATATAATTTGAAGCGCTTGACGGGAAAAGCGTTACAATTCATATATTGATTAAAATTGTAATATTCCTGTATAGGTGTATCCCAATCGTAGAAAATATATCCTCTATATTGAGAAAGTGGTCGAGCGATTTCAACTGATATTACGAGTTGACAATTTGAAAATAAGATTAACAATGTAGTAACGATACGAAAAGAGGCGTGAACTGCTCGTTACGCGCATCATCAGACGATAGAGTATATACGAAACGAATGATAAAAGTATGAGTGATCGATTGATCTATACGTTTCGGGTCACACTCGAGAGCTTCACGGTGAGCTCGTTACGTGATAATGGCTGAGCAAGAGAGAGAGAGAGAGAGAGAGAGAGAGAGTAGAGGCGTCGACATCTAATCGGCTTGTGAGAAACTGCGAATGCTGCCCACGCGTATCAGGATGCGCATAATCTTTCCGAGAGCAGGCTTTGATATTCGTAAATACAAGTTGAGCAATCAGATTTAAATATAGCTGCAAAAGTACGCGATTTTTTGCACATTCGGAATGATCGCTAGGTAATTAATAAGCTGCCGGATTTTGGGCACGGTGTAATCTAAATAACGACAATTCATACGCTCCGTTTGTTTCGCGTTTGGTTCGTAAGCCGCGCGGTACTCATTCCGTTATCCTATCAACAACCGTTGTTGTTACTTCATTTTTTTATCGCACGCCAAGCGGGTGCGGATCGCCCAGTCGTTTACCGTTGCTGTAGAACGGAGATGCGGAATACGCGACGCGACACAAAGGACTAGGATAATTTTCGTCGGAGATGAGAAACACTGCCGACGAGAATTTGTAAGAATTAAAAGACGGCTTCCTCGCATTTAATTCTATTGTTCTCGAACCCGAGCGACAGCGAGCGCGTGCTCGTTTTTATCAAACTTAATCATACTCTATTTCAGAGATCTTATTCGCGGTTCAGCACCTACGCGAGGCAAATTGCGATTGAAAATTCTAAATGAAAAATTATTTATATACCCCTCACCGCAAATTCTTAGGATCGATTTATTACAGCTCTATAGCGCGTATTATTACTCTTCACTTATACGTGTTGCTTCGGGAATTCGAGGCACATTGCCAATTCCCCAGGAGAACAATGATAAATACGGAAAAGTTTCTTTCGCCGAAAAAAATTTGTTACGTTAATATAAAATAAATTTGTCGGAGCTATTAGGAACTAGGAACTATCCATGCAAATTTAACGTGGTCAATTAGTTATACCTATTTTTATTTTCAATTTATATTTGAACCAATGGAAATCGTTGTCCGTTGAAAATAATAATTGAATAAATACTGGAAAACGCGAATGCGTTTAATATTCATAATATTCATAATATATAGATTGACGAGTATCGGAACGGAACGACGAATTGCGGTTATAGGATTTACGCGGGGACGAGCGTCTAGTTGGTCCTATAGGCGTATACGAGTTTCACCCGTCCAACGTTGATCGTATAGAATAGTAATTTATGTTACAAGCGCGGAAAGCAACGAATTCCATCGCCCGCCATCAAGTTGCCGCGTATGAGCAGGGTACTCGTACTCTCGTGTGAAATGCATCATAAACTTTCGGCTCATGCGGCAAATTACGCGCGATGTAATTCGTTTCTTTTCGCACATGTCGCGTACATTATTATTTCCAATGCCCGTCTCGAAAGTGCGATTTGAGATTCAACAACGACCGAGCAAAATTTCATTGCGTATCATACGTATGGCGGCGCTTGAATTGACATTTCGTGTCTCATGAATTTTGCTATATTGAAGTTTCTCGTATATGGCTTTAAAAAATAGTAGAACAAAAAACTATCAACCGTGTGTGAAAAGACGATTTTTTGTAAACCAATGCGGTTAAGTGGGCTATATATATATATATATAGTCTTTTTCGCACCAGTGCGGGAGAGTATAAGGATCGTTGAGAAATCAGCCACCTTTCGCACTCCATAGGGAAGATGTAAGTAGACTGCCACGTCGCTAGGGGTCAAAACTGAAAGTTCCCGTAGATAAGTACAATGTTTTAAGTATACTTATGAGGCATTCCACGCCATTTCAGCGGCCGTGGCGTTGACCATTCTTAATTATCCTGAAATTTTTTATAAAATTTTTATCTCACGTCTTTTAAGAGTTACAATTTTTCAAAAGACGCCTATATCTAACACCGTTCTAACGCCGATATCTCTTAACCCTAGGACCCTACTCAGGGGTTCCCCAAACCCCCACTAAATTTTTACGGTCCTGGCATTTCGGCAGTTGAAGTGATCACCTCTCCCTATTGGTCGCATTGGGAGAGGGGGTTATACTGCGTATATTTGTGCCGGAGAAATCGTCTATTTCGTTTTGGACGTTAAAGTGCGAGCACGTGTTGCCAAAGAAACAGCGAATTGAACTAAAAATTGCTAACTTTACCTCGTGCAAAATTATTGAAGCACTTCGAATTTCTTTCTTGTAATTTTTTTGGGCTTGTTCCATACTATGTTCTAGAAGAATCCATGATTTGATTTTCCAAAATACGCGTACAAGATATTTTTATAAATTTTAGTGCAAAATTAGCAGATTATGTGCTTAATTTTTTTAATTGCATTTTTCACCGTGAAAAATAAATGTAACACTTTTTCTCAATGTTTAATCTTTTTTTCCAGAATTCGAACGATTAAATGAAAAAAAAACAAAGCTTTCTACGACAAATAGAGAGTCAACTGCATCGATCCAAAGTGCTGGGGTGCTCGTAACCCCAGCGTAGGGGATTTGTTTTAAAACACATAGTGTAGGGTCCTAGGGTTAAATTAATCGACATATCGACAAATGTCGATATATCGATTTTTTTCATTTCGGTTCACACTTTCATGCAAATAAAGGAAAAAAATTTTGACGAAAATTGATAACAACCCTTTCATCACGATCAAACTAGGCTCAAAAATCATGCAATTAATTATATCTTTGATTAAAATATGATTCATATATATAAACTTGAAATTTCTATAAAAAAAAAAAAAAAATGTAATTTATTCAACAAAAAATGGGCCCACGATCGGATTAGCGTTAAAAATCGTACAAATGGCCACACTAGTGTAGAGATTTTTTTGAAAAAAAAATTAAAAATGGCAATCGTCTTTAAAAAAAATCAAGAGACGCGGTAGCGGCTCGACGCCAAGTATTAAAAGAAAAAGCCAGCGCGAGGCCTACGGCACTCTTATATACTCGAATATGCCGGTTTTATGACGTCATGGCGTTTTCAAACCGTTCTTACGGACGAACCGTTTGATGAAAAAATCTGAATATTGGTGTCGATTTTTTTACTTTTCACTTCAGATGCGGAAAAAACGTTGACAACGATGATTGATAATTTTTTTCCTTTTTTTCATGAAAGTATGAACCAAAATGAAAAAAAAAAAAAAAAAAAAAAAAAAAAAAAAAAAAAAAAAAAAAAAAAACACGATACATCGATATATCGACATTTGTCGATATGTTGCCGAACTTTCTAAAAACTGGACTTCTTGAAAAATTGTAACTCTTGAAAGACGTGAGATGAAAATCTAAAAATTGGTGCGGATATTCCGTCCATAGGGTACTATTTTATAAAAAAATTTCAGCAAAATTAAAAATGGTCGAGGCCACGGCCGCTCGAAATGGCGTGGAGAATGCCTTATATATGGGTCATTCCACATCAATTCGACCACTTTTGAACCCGCCGACCCCCTTCGATTTGGCTGAAACTTCGCAATTTTCTTTTACCCCTCTAAAGAAATTTTTTCAAATTTTTTTACCGAAGGCAAAAAAGTTATGAATGTTAAAAAAATGGTTTTTTCTTTTTCAAATAGCTATAACTTTTTCAAAAATTGACCTATCGGGACGTTTTTTTTTTAAGCTTTGTTTTCGAATGTACTTTTCTGAAAAAAAAAATACAAAAATAATTTTTGAAATCAAGTTCTATGGAAAATTTCAGTTTTTTTGGAAAAAATCATGAATTTTTCAAATTCCGACACTTTTAATTTTTTCTTTTTTATTTTTCCAAAAAAATCTTTGATTTATTCCGGAGTTAACCCCGCTAGTCGCTTAGTGAGCCGAATTTTCTTTCTATTTTTTTTTCTATTGAAAAAAAAAAAAAAAAATTTATTCGTTGTCAATTTTCAACTCCTCCGCAATCAAATATTTTATTTTACGTCAAGATCAATCATAGTAAAAATAATGTTAAGATATTTTATACCTTACACATGACATAATTCAATAATTTATGATAAGCATTTCATGGGTAATATAACTATTTTTATTGTAATACCAATTTTACAAATCAATTTATTTTACCTCTCTTTGGCGTTTAAATATTTTACATACTCTGTATTCCTTTGAATTCGAAAAATTTCGGACACAAAGGCAACCATCTTTGTCTGGAACGACACAATGTAATTGATGAGTTCCAGCGATTGATTTTGTTTGGCAAATCGGTCCTTTAGGTCATTTACAGCCTTGTTATAATCGTATTACAAGAAAAATAATTGATAATCGCTTTACCCGTGAAATGCTTATCATATATATCATTGAATTAGATTATGCGTAAGGTATAGAATATCTCAAAATTATTTACTAAGATTGATATAAGATACTAAGATGATGTGAAATGAAATTTTTGAATGCAGAGGAGTTGAAAATTGACAACGAATAAAATTTTTTTTTTTTAATCGAAAAAAATTCGGCCCACTAAGCAACTAGCGGGGTTAACTCCGGAATAAACCAAAGATTTTTTTGGGAAAATAAAAAAGAAAAAAAAATTAAAAGTGTCGGAATTTGAAAAATTCATGGTTTTTTCCAAAAAACTGAAATTTTCCATAGAACTTGATTTTCAAAATTATTTTTTTATTTCTTTCAGAAAAGTACATTCGAAAACAAAACTTAAAAAAAAAAAAAAAAAAACGTCCCGATAGGTCAATTTTTGAAAAAGTTATAGCTATCTGAAAAAGAAAAAGCCATTTTTTTTTAACATTCATAACTTTTTTTGCCTTGGGTAAAAAAATTTGAAAAAATTCACAAAAATTTCTTTAGTGGGGTAAAAGAAAATTGCGAAGTTTCAGCCAAATCGAAGGGGGTCGGCGGGTTCAAAAATGGTCGAATTGATGTGGAATGACCCATATACACGCGCGCGCACACGCACACGATTCAGGACGGGTGGTTTTAACGTCTAGGTAAGCCACGTCTAGGCAGTGTTAAAAGTCTGCAAGTCAATGCTTTTAACCGTCAAATAAGGTACCTAGAAGTTGGAACAACCCGGCCTTAAGCATACTTTAAACATTGGAAATTCCCCTGCAAAAGCTTTTGATTTATAACGCTAGAGGCGCCACGTGTACTTTCGACCTGCCCTCCATCTCCATCGAATCTGCACCGTCCCTATAGATCAATCGAAAATCGCACTTTCGGTGTAGGCATTGCAAAAACACGTTTTTTCTCCGTTTCATTTCTTTTCCCGACGCGAATGTTGTTTATAAATATATGAGCGCGCGTGTATACATGCAGCCATTTTTTCCCCCGCCGCGTCAGCCCTTTCTTCAGATTTTTTTTTTCGTTTCGTCAGCACGTTTCGTGTCATTAATCGCGATCCTTCGGCCTAACGCTCTCAACCACCGCGTCCCGGGATATATCTAATCCGCCACTGATCAATTCCGTAAATTTGCTGTGAGATACAATCGCGTTTATTAGATTGCGCTAGGCTGTCGAGGCCGAGCGTGCGAGGACCTCATCATTCATTTCAATCAACTTTATTTTATTTTATTTTTTTTTTTTTTATTTTTTTTCATCAACAAAAGCAATCAAATGAATATACAACTGTAATATATTTGTTACAGCGATGATCCATTGACGTTTATCGATGATAAAAAATGTACTTCTTATTTTTATAAACGCAATGGAAAATTGTTTCCTTCTCTTTTCCAGCTGCGGTAAAATAGTCGTGCCAGCGGGACTGGATCATTTCAAATGTCATTGCAGAGACTCGAGCTCTCGAGGTAAGTGCCCATCAGCAAAAGTACCGTATATAGTAACAAAAAAAAAACTAAATCTTCCGACCTGGTGAATATAGCCCCGCCGGGTGCGTGTATTTTTTTTTTTCAAACGCGTAATCTATTTATTTGTACATGTTTTTGTTTTTCAAACGTCGTTCGAATGACCCGATCCCATATTCGATAGGAATACTGAAAACCCGCGACCTTGCTCAATCAATTAAATTCGGCAAACAAAATGAATTTTGTCGATTAAACAAACGTTCCACCGTGATGAACAATATTTATTTCAGCCAGCAAATTAAGCAGTTGGAACAATAAAATCTTCCGTTGGATCAACAAAATGTCTTGTTCGCCGCCTGTTAGTTGACTCAATAGCAGAATTAGTTGGTTCAACGAAGATTTTGCCGATTCAACAATGGCAGTTTCTCAGTGAATGAATGCCTCTGCGGTGGTGAAAAGCGCGAGGGACCTTGAGTCCGCGACTGAAAATGACATCATCCAGCTCTACCGTAGCGAAACAACATTTGTTGGAGATTCTCGTCTATAAACGCCTTTTTCCATCATCTTTTTTATCTTTTTAACGATAGTCCAATTTTAATAACGAAGCTAATTTTTTTTTTTTTACCATCATCATCATCATCATTGCTGCTGCAGCTTATTTTGGCAATTATAATTAAATATATTAAAAATAGATAATTTGATAAAGGTTTAATCGATTTTCAGTGGTACCGTACCGTATGCGTATAGTATAAAAAAACATAGACGGGAGTTGAAGCGGTGTGTGGTATGTATGCGTTACTCGGTGATATTTACGAACAATGACATCGATCACTCTCGCCCCGAGTCTCTCTTGAGCACACAACATTAATATGTCCTCCCTCGCCCACCAGCTTGAGCGTGGTGAATGGCGCCATTCGGTCTATGGACGATTCAAGCCCCCATCGAGCGAGGGAACGTATCGTCAAGTTGCTATATAACCGGCGAAACACACGAGAGGAAAGGTTACTCTGTTCCCTTTGTTTCTTAAAAGCAAGCCTTACCCGCGAATACTTAATACGTGCGCTACAGATACGTGAGAATAAAAGGGCAGATCCCCAGGATTTCGCCACAACCTACCGCCGCATCAAAATTAAGCGAGGAAAATGGAACCCCCGAGACACTGGCTTCTCCGAGGCTATTGACTCATTTCCGAAGACCGAAGACGTACGCGTACATTAACCGGCGCTTCAATTCAGGGACTCTACTCAAATACGTCGTGCTACAAAATGTCTCACAACGCGATGAGATTGTTTTTTCTTTTTTTTTCCATTTGTAGCGTTGAAAAAGGTTACCTAATTGATAAGTTAAATGTTTATCTTGAAATGTTACGCAAAGAATGACGTGTGCGCCTCATTCGTACATATCGTACGAGATATAATGCGATACGCGTAGGTCGACACCGGTGTCACACGTTAAACACGTGGATGTGTGTCATCAGCTTACGCTCGTTAATTCATGCATCAAACTTTATTTTATTCACAGCTACAGCGGACGTTGCAAATTCAAGGCTACACAGTCTGGCGTAACTCACGCATTTAGCTCAAAATTTGCATAAGAAATAAAAAACGAATAAAAAGATTGTTTGGAAATTTCATTTCGAACCAATTGTTTGTTCTTATTTCTAACATAACAGAGACAACGGGGCGCGGCGCTGTTCGTTAATCCATGTCAATCTACCAATTAGGAACGATTTCGCAATAACGAAACGAGTCAACATCGCGTAATCAACGAGAATCAGTAGGTCAGCTATTCTCTATATTTTTTGTCTCGAGGGAAGCCGTTTTGGTACTACAGCCAAGTTCAGGCGGTTGATTTCAATTTTTTTTTAAATCGATATCGGAAGAGCGAGGAACGAACAATCTCAATTAAAATTCCAGCTTCATTGAATTGTGACGATATAAAAAAAAAATGTACGCAGAAGCGTAGTCACGTGTCATTTGCTTAATTGAAAAATTCGTTGCATTCCAACGACGAAGAAAATAAAAACGACCATGACAAAAGAGAAAATTCATCGATAAGCCAATCGATGAATTGTCATTGACCGGGCATGAATTTTATTACCCAAAAAAAAATAATTAATTTGAACCTGCCAAATATCGAAGAATTCTGACACGAGACGCTTCGATAGGGGGGGGAGAGAGAGAGAGAGAGACTCAAAGATGTCTCGAAACCGCGGGGAGGCTCCTCGAGAGTAACGTTTCTCAAGATGGCCGATAACCATGGCAACCGCGGGAGAAACCAGGGACACACATATATACATATATTTATAGCCTATAAAACTACGAGGCTACGAGTTCATCCCTCGATTCTATGGCGCTAGAAGACTCTGGTTGATCGCCTTTTTTTTCTCAACGATACAATGTGTCAAACTTTTTGTGCTTATTGTTCGTAGGAGAAAGGAGAATGAAAAATTGAAAGGTACGGGAGAAAATTTGACAATACAACGAAATTAAATAACAACTCATAATTTTTTAATACTCTTTCACGTGTCGTCTTATTACGAATTTTTAATTATTTCTTTTGGAGCTGTCCAACTTCGAATCACAAAAAAAACAAATCTCTCATATATTTCATGTAATAGAATGGAAGAAGCAAGTCATTATTTGTTAAGGACTATTCCGAACGAGGTTTCGCAGTCACGAAACATCGTCCATTACCATAAAACATTTCGTCGAGTCCTACTTAGCAAAGGGTCATAAAACTTTTTCGAGTTCGTCCTTTTTATTATTTTAGTTCTGCCTGAAAGATAAGAAAAAAAAAAAAAAAAAAATAGGTTTTTCGAGAAAATGCCGAAGCTGTGCAATGTTTAAAAAAATAGAAGACCATTACAATAAAGAGAGAGAGAGAGAGAGGAAAAAAACATTGTACACATCGTTAAGCAATGCAAAATTTGGCGTCTGCAGAGTTATAAAAATAGAGATGAGAAAGAAATATCGTGAGCGCGGGCTTTGTATAAGGAGAAAGAAGAAAAAAAAAATTAGTATTGATTGTATTTTTTTTGCGTACTATTGACGAAAGACAAGAGCATGCATGGGGAAAAAATATGTATTATATATAGCAGCAACGCGATGAAATTTTAATATTTTCATTCTGCATTGTTTTATCGCAGGTTTTTTCGTAATGTTGGCCACGAAAGCTGAGCAAATTATTGATTTTCATGGATGTTTCTTAAAAAAATCGACGGACAAATGATGCAAATATCCCAATGAAAAATGTTGTTGCGCAGCAGCATATACCAACATCTATGTATAAAGGCATAAAATAAATAAATAAAGTAAATGTATTTATTTTTTGAACTGCTTGCATGAGGATCGAAATCGAAGCTTTAACAATTCTCGTTGCTTCGAAAATGTGCTTAATCCTTGTTTATCGTTGACGCATCCTCGACTGAATGAATTCTAAAATTATTTACCTAAAAAAATGAAGCCAGAAAAGTGGACGCTGTAGCAGCGGGTGATAAAAATGTAAATTGTTTCTCGGGCGAAAAAAATCCAGGCAAGTATTCCAGAGTCTTTAATGACCCACTGTATAGAATGCGCTTGGGGGGATTCACTCTTCCTTTCACTGACGCTTCTTCGTGTTTGTGCGCACACTCGGCACGCTCACGATATATTACACGAATTCGGAAAAGGAGCGAGAGAATATTTTAAAAAATTGGCACTGGAGCGGCGTTCATAACAACGCGTCAACTTATTCGACTTGCGACACTGATGGAGATTCGCGAGATCGCGTTGAAAATAATTGGTCGTTTTTTATTTTATTTTATTTTTCATGCGTTTGACGTCCACAAGCTACTTTTACATCGCAATAGGAACGGGGAGGGGGGAGGGGGGGAAGAGCAAAGTTGTTTGAAATGAAAATATGTTTCACACTCCGTTTATAATCGGTGGTCACGGTAACAACATGCGTCGAGTGGATAAAAAATTACGGCGTTTTATAAAATAAAAAAGTTCGATGAGAAAAAAGTGGAAAGAAAAACAATCACAAATTTCCGAGCGGTTGAATGTAAATCCGAAAAAAAAAAACGGAGCGAAACCAACGAAAAAATGACACCGCGCAGATCAACTTTTGCCACGGTTCTACCGCGTTCTGGCGTTTGCGTTTCTGTCCGCTGCCACCACGCCTGTAATTCCTTCCTCCAACAGACTGTACCCTCTTGCCGGCCGATAATTACCGAATACGACCGAACGAACTACGTAGCTTCTGTCATAGCGGTGGCGGGATAGCTGAATTGCCCCGAGCGTGCTGCCATCGCGCCTCGCCACAGCCAACTAAGAGTCACCACGCGCTTGCGCACCGATACGTGTCGATACGAGCACTACCTCGTGCCAATTTACGCCACTATTGCTCAATCAAATAAAAATCAAATATTTGTAGCAATTAAGCCCTCCAAAAACATCATTCTGAGATTAATAACAATACCGATTTGATAATCGTACCAATATCGAGATAAAACATAACGAATATAGAATGAGATTGAGAATAGTCAACGTATTATATATATATATATATTGCCGGAACGAATGTCAATTCTGGTTATAGATACAAGATTCGGTTTGAAAAGTTTGTGATCGGAGCCACGATCGGAGCAAAGACGACACTAGCTCTGGCCGGTCGAGAGTAAAAGGGAATGAGAGCGAAAAAAAGCAATGAAACGTATTTGAAAGATTCGGAACATTACGAGGATCGGGATAGAACGCTCGGTTCGTATCGTTTACCCAAAGAGCGAGGAGTGCGAGTCGGCGGTTCGCAGGCAATAAACCGTTCTCGCGTTTGAGAAAGAATAACCAAACGAGAATGTACTATACGTGTTGAGACGCGCATCATCCAACTCTTTCGATACTTAAATCTAATTATAAGCATTGCAGCAGCAGCAGCAGCAGCAGCAGGAGCGGCGGCGGCGGCAGTAGTGCTATACGATGCTGAATCCTCTTGTATATATTGGTTGGCCGAGGAATTTTTTAGCTGTATCCGCGGCTTATTCGCTCGCGTTATTCTTTATTCCTATTACCAAATCGCCCAACTTATTTGCAATAATAATGTTTGGCTTTTTGAAAATCCGCTACCAAGAAATCCTACGGCGGGGATTAATCGAAAGACGATTTTCTTGATTCTTCGATCAGCTTTTTAGATGATTTATGAAAAAATTTATATTTGTCAACCGATAATTGAGATTATGTAGACAAAGTACCTAAAACAATGGTTTTCTGGGGAAAACTCCGGAAATTTTGCGTTAAAAAAAGTAATCGGTGATTTCGATGGTATTTTTTAAATTGACATACATTAAAACCCGCTACCAAAAAAAGTGGTAAAAATAATAAATTTCTCATCATTTCGGACGATTGAGACGAATGGTCGTAGTGATTTTTGTCTTAAGGTAGATCGGTGATGACGGCTACGTCATCTTTGCAGCAGTATCTATTGTAGACCAAAGTTTGCAAATGCAAAAGTGACTTTAAAATTATGATTTGATTATTTTCGAAATGTAAAGAGCGGAGAATGGACATTTTTATGATTTTATTGTTCAAAAAATATTTGATAATTGAAATTTGACGAGCGTAGCGATTTGATTGTAAAACGCATCATGGCCGTTACGGTCGTCTACCGAAACTGCCAATTTTGTTTACAACCTACATAGTTTATTTGCGCAAAAGAATTACGCAAGGGCAAAGATTTTGTCTGTTTACCAATCACCATCGACATTCATCAAATACGGTCAAAACATTCGAGAACAGGAAAGAAAAGCACAGTCAAATTGGCAAACTGTCGTATCTGAAGACACGAGCCGGCCGGCAGACGCCGAACACAGAGAGTTGCTAAGCGCTCTTTTCCCCGAGCCATTCTCGCGGAAATCTCAATCATTTTACAACGAATACTTTTTTATTTTTCAATCGATTTTTAATGCCAACGTCCAAACATCCAAGCACTTCTATATTATATTCAGGAATATTCGCGGAATACACCGATTAATTTTTTATTACGAAATATTGGAAATACCGAGAGTAAAGATTCAATAAGCCTTGTTGTTGACGTGCATACGATTTTTCTATGCCCGTAGGAATATGTGTCTCGAAACAGTCGATGTTTACGAATTAATTATTACCAAACTAGATGGTAAATAGGGTTCAAGCTGCAAATATCAATTCATCCCGTATTTATGTGTAGCAAGAAAAATTGTCAGTCCTTCATCTACCTTAACCATTGAGATTCCTAACAAGAACCGTTAGATCTGTATTCGGATTCTCTCTGAAATGGCGCTTGGGGTTTTTTGGAATCATCCGAAATGGTTGATTTTTGTTGAATTTTTAAAATTTTCGATCGATTTTCCCCAACTTTTCGATTCATATCCGTTTGCGTGTTTTTTTGCCGATCGCCGAGGGCTCTTGTCACCTGGAAGAAATTGAGCTGTTGGCATAAATTCAACTCTACCAAATGCTGTGAAAATCTTCCTATTCCTGTACGATAACTATGTTCACCGAGTCAGATTGATCCGAAATTCGAGAATTTCTCGATTTTCCGAGTGCAAAATTAGTATTTTCAAAATTCGAATAAATTGTTAAAACAAAAAAAACTGAATTTTCAGTACAACTCCAAAGTAAGATAATGTCGAAGAAGCACCTAAAAAAGTGGTTTTTTGAGATTTTCTCGCAAAAATGTTGGAGCAGAAACAAAAAAAAAAGATCGTTGTTAAACGGTATTTTCGGATCCAAATACATGGAAATGAGACGCTAAAAAGAAATATTAAGCATATACGGGGGGCCCTTCACAAAAATGTTGGCTGTAACGTTTTTCTTTCTATTTGGAATAAAGGTCGTCATGCGATGCGTATTCGAATCCTTTTTAAAATTCGGTGCTGGTTTCATCTGCACTTTTTGATTTTTTTTTTTCATTTTTAGCGTTTTTGGTTATCGCACGCATACGGTTTTTATTGCTCCAACGTAATAACCAATATATATGTATGTCGAAAGTTTATGCAGCCTAGAACCTATTGTGGATCATGAGGTTCCGTCGTGCGTGAACGATTCATTGAAATACGCTTCGGTGCTTCTCGATTGACGAACGATCAAACGTACAAAAAACCCAGAGACGGACAAACATTTTTTTGCCCACAGTCTTATGTATGTCTGTAGAGGCGTATGAAAATTGGTAAAATTCCAATTGGTATATTTGACCGGGAATGAATTCATGGAAATTTTGAAATTTTGGTAACTCTGCTGCTTCAACAAACGTTTCATGTTCCATGTTCTTCAACAAGATTTTAGGATCAAGGTTGGGGGGGGGGGCAATGCGAGCCAGACTGGAATTTTTGTTTCTTTACAACCCGAGTACAGCACTCGTGCACTCTTGTTTGCTCAGATTTCGTGATATTCGAATATACGCGTCGATGTGAGAAGTATTCGTGTCGATTTTATCGGCTCGGTCGTTGCTCATTCCGTTTAATCGATAACATTGAAGGTGACCGCGAAGCAAAAGCGGGCATATTACCCAAATGAGTAGCTCAAACCCATAGCTCAATCGACTCACCGTTCAACATTTTACACTGTAACGGTTGTAACAACAACGTATAAGATCTTTGAAAGACGCGAATGAAAAGAAAAAAAATTACATCACTATCGAATATCCCCCTTGGAAACGTCAATATTTTGTATGAAATTTTTTTGTTGTACGGTCTCATTATGCCGAAATATAACTCGCCGCGTTGATCGAAATGGAGCACCCTCTTCTAAGTGTATATTTGTAGACGACCTCGCGCCCACGCGCTACACGTCACAAAAATACAAACAAGCCAACAAACATTATACGAAATCCGCCTCTTTTTTCAGTTATTCATTTGAAACGTACGGTATAAGTATCATGGACTATGATATTTGAGGAAAAAAAGTATTGTACCACCAATGGATTTTCATACCAGCTAGAAATTGTAGACGAAGGGTGACAGTTATTTCGGAATCATTTTTGTCGCTATTTTATCTATAAAAAAAGTGGAGAAAAAAAATCTAAATGCATTCTGCGAGTGTCAGAAAGATCAAAATAAATGCATTTTTTGATAATCGATAAAACTGAGTGAGACACGGAAGTTTGTAAGTGAAATCGACAACTTTTGATGTATATGCGCGTGTGTACCTTCGCCGTTCGGCTAAAAGCATCGAGAACACACGACTAATCAAAAGGCGTCGTTATTTCGGTATACAAGGCGTGCCGAATGACGTCTGTGCGTTTATGTATACGCTTTTCTGGGAGAGCAAGAAAGAGAGAAACGCCAAAATCAAACTCCTCCAGTGACGATCTTGGAATGACCGCGTGCAACACACCCACGCCCGTGTGTTGGATTTTTTATATTCGATGTTTAAAACTGCGTCACAGTGTACATTTTTACGTTTTTTCATGAAAACGTGCCAAAAACATTTGTCGCACCGAATAAATGGGAAAACAAAAAAAAAAAAAAAAAAAAAAAAAAAAAAAAAAAAAAAAAAAACAACAACAATCCATTACAATCCTTTGCGCAGAGATTACCGAAGTTAATCGTTCGACAGAGCGAATGCAAGACATTTTGTTTATAATAATGTTTCACGACCGAGATACTTTTCAATATTTGATAATTTATACATTTTTATAATATCAGAACGATGGAAAAATAGATTTTTGCTATTTCGAGTCACGCACAATTATTAGTTTATGTTATTTTCAATTATATCTTTTTAATTATTGTCATAATTATCGGTTAACTCACTCTGTATCTGGCACAGGTATCATTGGTGCGGGTAGTCGTCCATTGTGATCCACAAAGTGATTATTTTCGGGCTCCTCTTGGACGGGTGTTTCGTATACGAGTGTCTCGACCATGGATCCTTTGCTGGAGCCAAATGAGACCCTGCGCCCAAAGAGACAATCATTTTTTTTTCCCCCTCGATTCGCTAATTATCGAAAAAACTAACGAAATAAAAATTTTAGCCTGGAAACGCGCGCGCGCGTGTGCATAAAAGATATGTTTAATTAATACTTTTAGTAACAACGGACTTGACGTATTATGGGGCAAATCACGTTACCGAAAGAAAATAATTTATCGACGAGTTTCGGTTACAATCTTACCGACCGATGATAATTTGTTGAAAAACGGACTCGGGGCTATACCGCCGCCTGGCGTTAGATTCCATTATTACTACTGCTATTAATACCCAAGGAACAAATCACGTGGCACTTGTTCCAAAAAAAAATAAAGAAAAAAGAAAACAACAGATGCGTATTTATGCCTTTCGGCGTGTGTATTCGCGTAATACACGCGTATGAGGAAAAGAGGGCTATTGAGAATAGCTTGTTGTGGAATACGTGCGATGTGTCATCGTTCTCAAGGTCTCTGACGTAATTTTCTCTCCAGTCAGCTCGTCTTTTTCCCCCCATCTCCGCTCCCACGCACTTCCATCTCCATATATCAGCGTCCTCGAAATAATATATCTCAAAACGGATATTTATTGTTCATGAATATAACATTCAGCGTTGAGCATTAATTTTATACTCGGTTTAGCACCATTTTTATTTCAATTAAATGTATGCGTAGTGCACATTCAATTTTTTGTATTTTCGTTTCTCTTTCACGAGAAGGTACAAAAAATATCACGATAGTGGAGAATCGAAGATCAATTTTGCACAAGAGAATAAATAAATTATCGTTTTTTTTTTTTTTTTTTCAACGGGTAAGATCCTATCTTGGGTAACGTGTTAGCTCGTAAAAATTGTACATGCCATCTGCAGTAGTAGTAATAGTAGTAGTGAGAGACAGAGATATCGAGAGAAAAGAAGAGTATTACGAGTACCTATTACCAAGGGCTTTATCTCGTATAGTTACACACGTTCGAGGTTGTTCTACAACCGCTGAAAGTCGAGACTCCGAATACTGGATAGCAAAAGTTTATTCACCGGGAAAAGCCGCGTTTTATAGTTCATGTTTCATTTGGAATAATATATTTCTAGTTGCGCGTTCACATATGTAAATAATTAAAATTAAAAATTAAAATACACTGTATTACCAATGATGGAAAAAAAATTGAATCAACGCGGAATCAGTGTTTCGTTCTTCGCTTGTTTCCAATTTTTATAAATCTCGTAAATGTAGGATTCGGAAAAGTCAGGGAGTAAAGAAATATCGATACAAACATTTTAGAAAATAATTCACAAACTTTATTTGAAGAATACAGAAAATAATCTGAGGCACGTCCTGCTTTTTCTGTCTTAAGGAAGATCGGTAACGGCTACGTGATCTTTGTAGCGGTATCTATTGTAGTCCAATGTTTGGAAATGCAAAACTGACTTATAATAATTTTGTTATTTTCGAAATATAAACAGCGGATAATGCATATATTTTTATATGATTTGATCGTTAAAAAAAGGTTTAATAACTGAATTTTGACGAGCGCAGTGAATTGTGAAACGCGTCATGACCGTTACTGTACTCCGCCGAAACTGTCAGTTTTGTTTACAACCTATATAGTCTATTTACACGATGGAATTACGCAAGGGCAAAGATTTTGTACAGGAAAGAAAAACACCGTCAAATTGCCAAACTGTCGCGTCTCGGGGCATGCGCTAGCAGACGCCGAGTACACAGTTTTGCTAAGCGCTCCAGCGCCATTCCCCGTCTCATTCCCGTTGAAATCTGAATGCGGCTTCACTATATGAATACTTTCTTATTTTTCAGTCGATTTTTAACGGTACCGTCCAAAAACTCATGCACTTTTATATTCAGAAATATTCGCGTAATGCAGCGATCAGTTTTTTATTACGAAATCTTGGAAGTACCGAATATAAAATATCATTGTTGAAATTTTACATTCGGTATTTCCAAGATTCAAGACTTTATGGCTTGACGCGCATACGATATTCCTATACTCATAGGGGGATAAGTGTCTGAGAAGAGTCTCGATGTTTACGAATTAATTAATACCAAACTAGATGGTAAATATCGTTCAAGTTGCAAATATCAATTCATCTCTGTGTATTTGTGTGTGACTACAAAAACTATCAGCCCTTCATCTTGGATGACTTAAATTCACCGATCTACCTTAATGCTTATACTATCGCTTTTTGTATATTTTCGTTTGTCCAAATAAATTCATGTATTTTATCATGGCCACGTTTATCCACTCCCACATTCGGCGGCGTTCCTGCTATTCTCTGGTCTCCGGGGAATTAAACTCGCGATAAGATGATAGATGATGGTACGATGATTCTGGGACCTTTCGAATCTCCTTGACGAATCATCTCATATCGATCGTAGCCATTTATTTTAGAAACTTTGTAAGGACCTAAACATTTTATTTTATTTTATTTTTTTCATATTTTTAAATCAGAAACAATTGAGTCTTCTTAAGGCAATGCGAAAGACTTTTGGTCGGTAAAAACCCCGCATTCAAGTATAGATTATATTCCGAGCGAATAACGAGAACCACTATTCTCGTTTTTATTCGACAGAATGGAAGTCGGTTCTTTTCATTTATTCTAAATATCTGTTGTCTGGGAGAAAACTTGGTAATGCGGAAACAGCTATCTCTCTCGCTCTCATGACGGCTCGGTCGGTATTTCACATGGCCGCAATGGCCACTAAATCGCCCACGCTTTTCTCGTTTTTTCGCTAAATTTTTGCGGTATTTTCTCTTTTGATACTACATTATGCTTCACACTAGCTATCGACAAGGATATGATGATTTATCGCTCGATTAAGATCAACAGATCCATGTCCGATTTTTGATTGTTTTTTAATGTGTCAAACAATAATTTCTCCATTTTTACATAATCACGATAAAATTTCCAGAAGTAACCTGTTGGGCCTAGAAATATTTGAATCGCTTTTTTCGACTGTGTACTGGAAAATTCTTAACAGATTTCATCTTTGACGGTAATGGACCGACGTTACCTTTTTTGATTACGCATCCGAGATATTCGATACATTTTTATGTACACTGAAAAAAAGGCATAGTACTGAGAACGGAGGCGTAGTTGAGCCAACTACGCCCTGAGGTTGGATACGGCGAAACCAATGGCGTATTTGACGCAACTTTCGCACGTAGTTGAAGGTATTTTGTTGAGCCCCCAACTGCGCCCGCAATTTGAGGTAAAACTTTAAATATTCAATAGAACCAAAATATTTTTTTGAATAAAATTTAATAAATATTCGAAATAGTATCATGGCATTGCTCGGGAAATGCGGAAAATTATTTCAGTCAATTGTATCAATCATGTTTGGATTAAATGAATTGCGTTGTGTAATTAAAACGTAGAGTGATTGTACCGAACAATTATTATTTTGAAATGACTAAGAAATATTTGAAATTATATATATATATATATATATGGGGCGTTCCACGACAAATCGGACGGTCTGAAAAATTTTGATTTTTGTTTTCCTCAATTTGTTGATATTTTTTAGTACCCCTCAAAAGAGCCTTTTTGGTAAATTTTGAGATTTCTTTAATTACTTGTTAAAAAAATATCAAATTTTCAAAAAAATCGCTCTTTTTTTGGTTTTTTGTTCATAACTTTCTTAATAATGGTCCAAATTAAAGCTTTTTTTTCGAAATCTTTGTTTTTAGCTGGCCTTTACAGAAAAAAATATTTAAAGTGTTTTTGATTAAGATTTTTGAGTTTGAAATTTTAAATCGTGTTTTTGAAAGTGAGTGTATCTTTCGATTTTTGTGAAAATTTTTTATTTCAAACTACTATTCTTTTAACAACTTTTAAGACCGGTCCGGTCGTGGGCCCTCCATAATTACTATTTTTTCGATTTTTGATTTTTTTTTTTTTATTGACAATATTTTTAATTACAATCTATCCCAAGGGATATTCAATAATTAGTCTGAATATAAAATGTTGTTGTATTAGACACGATATCCATCGATATCGATATCTATTTTGCCTATTTCTTTATTTGTTTGTTTTTCAATTAATGAAGCGGTTGATTAAATCGAGTGGTTTCTCACGTTTAAGCCTGTTTGTTTCATTATGACGGTTTGGGATTCTTCTCGCCGGTTCATTCGGGTGGTCGTCCAGTCTTTCCTGATATCTCTTGCTGTGTTTTTGAATGCTTTCGGTAATATATTCTATTTTTAAGTCGTTGTGTAGGTGTTTATTGGAGATATACCAAGGAGCATTGGCGACGATTCATAGTAATTTTGATTGGTATCTTTGTAGTATATTTATGTTAGATTTGCTGGCTGCTCCCCACAGTTGCACACCGCATGTCCAGACGGGCTTGAGTATTGTTTTGTATATTAGTAGTTTATTTTCCAAAGATAGCTGGGAGTTTCTTCCGATAAGCCAGTATAATTTTTTCAACTTGATGTCTAGTTCCGTTCTTTTAGTTTTTATGTGTTTTTGCCAAGTTAGCCTTCTATCTAAGTACATGCCTAGATATTTAATCTCGTTTGTTGTTGAAAGAAGTTTATTATTCAATAATACCGATGGGCAGTCATCTTTCCGCAGTGTGAAGGTAACGCGCACTTTTTTATTTCAAATTTTTTTATTTCAAACTGCTGTTCTTTTAACAACTTTTAAGACCGATCCGGTCGTGGGCCCTCCATAATTACTTATTTTTTTCGATTTTTGAAAATTTGACATTTTTTTTCTCTCTATAAATCACTATAAGTATCGATTTTTTTCACTGTATACTCTTTTTTTACTTATTTTAAATTAATTTCAATACTTTTTAATTGTTAATAGGTGTTTAAAATCAATAAGTAAACGTTAAGTCTATTTATAAACAATTATAACAAACTTTTCTTTGTTCTTTTACGTAAATTTTACATAAATGATTATTTTGTGAACTAGAATACTTCTTAGCTAATATATTTCCGTTGCTTCTTGGAAACAGTCATCAGCGCTACCGCGTGAGAAAGTCATTCGTTAAGATGTGTCGCTCTTTTTAAATTGAATAGAAATTCATAAAGATACTATTATTTAAATTTAAAAAAATACTTTGTAACAAAAAATTTGAAACATTGATAATATAATTTTTAAACAATTTTTAAAAGAACACGAAAATAAATGACAATGTTTGTTATAATTGTTTATAAATAGACTTAACGTTTACTTATTGATTTTAAACACCTATTAACAATTAAAAAGTATTACAATTATTTAAAATAAATAAAAAAAAGAGTACACAGTGACAAAATTCGGTACTTATAATGATTTATAGAGAAAAAAAAAATTTCAAATTTTCACAAATCGAAAAAAATAGTAATTATGGAGGGCCCACGAGCGGACCGGTCTTAAAAGTTGTTAAAAGAATAGTAGTTTGAAATAAAAAATTTTCAAAAAAATCGAAAGATACACTTACTTTCAAAAACACGATTTAAAATTTCAAACTCAAAAATCTTAATCAAAAACACTTTAAATATTTTTTTTTGTATTTTTTTCTGTAAAGGCCATCTAAAAACGAAGATTTAGAAAAAAGCTCTAATTTGGATCATTATTAAGAAAGTTATGAACGAAAAACCAACAAAAGAGCGATTTTTTTGAAAATTTGATATTTTTTTAACAAGTAATCAAAAAAATCTCAAAATTTACCAGAAAGGCTCTTTTGAGGGGTACTAAAAATATCAACGAATTGAGGAAATCAAAAATCAAAATTCTCCAGACCGTCCGATTTGGCGCGGAACGCCCCATATATATATATATATATTGGAATATTTTTGATTTTATATTTTGCGACTTTCAATAGTAAATACGATTGATCGATTTTTTACTCTCTCGTAAGAAAGAGTAAAAGGTTTTGCCCTTCTCCCCCCCCCCCCCCCCCCTCCCTAATTATGTTAGCTGACATAATTAGGTGGCAAAACCTTTTAATATCAGCGTACTTTAATTGTACGATAGGCCTTAAACCTGTTTACCTCGTAAAAGAAGGGTTCGGGTTTTTTCGACGACCATCGGTCGGAGTGATCACTATTTAACGATTCCATGTAAGAGCTTTATGGGCACACGGGCGGTGCGTCGTTCACGCGAGAACGCTCCGCCCGTGGCCCTCTACCGGATTTCTGCTACATCAGAAATCCAGTCAAGGAATAAAGCTGTCTGGTTACAATATATATATATATATATATTCACATATAATTCGTGTTAAACAAAACTTATTGTTTGCGCAACAAAATTTTAGTAAAGCTTTAGCAAAAGGTTTATTTGTTTGAATAGTAACAAAATATTTCATCCAAATTACTACTGGGAAATTAGCTCAATCATAAATTATATTCCGTTGATCTATGGTGTCATTGAATTGAATTCTCGCAGAGAAGTTTATTTGATGATATTATTTTATTAAATCACGGACAAACCGTATACAACTCAACCTCTGTTGTGTGTGTGATTATTTCAAATTTAATCGATTCTGTGTCGCGAGTTTTGTTTTTTTTTTTTTTTTCAATGTAACCATTTATTGCGATTGTATCACTTGAAATAGACTCAACTCAAATAAATTAAAATTTAGCGGCAACAACTGCAAGTGTTTTTTTAAGATTAACCAATGCGCGCGCTTCTTCATCATCACGACCCGGTACGATTAAAACATCTATGTATGTAAAGTAAATACGACATCTCGGTCGCTCGGATCTCGGAAAATCTCATCTATAAATCGCAGAAAGGATGTCGAACTATAACACAATTGGGAGGGTGTCTTCTTTAAGTTCGTACTGTCCGTCCAGAGTTACAAACGACGTATTCTTTTTTGACTCTTTGGGGTAATCGAAACGTGGAAAAATCCGTTATTCAAAACTAATACCGAAAACAGCCGAGCGTTGCTAATGCATCGATACGGTGCATTGTATTTAGTTGTCTGTAATCAATCGACACATACGCGAAATTTGTCATTTTTTTTTGCCACAATTACCACTGGACTTGAATATTTACTTTTACTCGGCTAAATGATTTTATCGCAAAGTCATTCTTCGACTTTTATCTAAAACGGTATTTTCTTTGATTCCTAGCCTCCGCGGCCTCAAGCAGATCGGTACTTCGACTTGTAATACGATTTTCGTTTCTACACTTGTTCGTACTTCTTTTCGAAGTGTATATTTTCTTTAATAAGTTTTTTCGCTTCATCGTGATATCTATTGACTACACGTCCATTCAATTTCCTTTGATATAATTCACGAATGATAAATTCTTTAGCTCGCCGCTGTTTCTTACTTCTTTGTTGCTATTTTCTCCGTTGAATTGTTCTATCTTCCTTCCATTTATTGACAATTTTTTGATTGTAACTCATCCTCCTCGATTATTCACATCCATTTGTCTCGTTAACTGTTTTCCAAGCAGTTTTCCAAGCATTGCATGACTCGAAACATAATCTCGAGTACCGCGTAAATTTCTGTGTCAATTTTTGAGGCATTTCGACCATCATCGTTTTTATCTTTATATTATTTATCTCAACGATTATCTAATCATCCGTAGTAAATTGCTCGATCATATTCGCTACGTTTATTTAATTGTCCTTCTTCGTCGTCTGGTTTTTGGGTTCGTAACATTGCGATGCAGTGTTCCCAAACTCAGTACCGGTGTTAGGGCCACTGACACCCCGGGAAAGAATATTGTGGCGCCCACTTAAGGAAATCAATATCGAGTGTTAATTTTTTGCTGAGCCAATGTAAACATATATTAAGAATTTCATCTTTCTTTTAGCGTTACCCAGAGCTAACGACGTGGACGTAGAAAGTTTTGTAGCTCCGCTTTTTATTCATATTTATATTTTTTTTTTTACATTTTTTTCATTTTTATTCTTATTTTTTCTTTTTTGTATTTTTTTTTTTATATTTTTAATTTTTTTCAATTTTTTTCCGTTTTTTTTTAATTGCATGCACATTTTATATTTTTTATTTTTATCGAACATTTTGCTCCATTTTGAATCATTTTCTTAAATTGTTTTCTTATGATTTTCTTCAGTAAAATTTTACTTTTCGGGCCTTTTTGTCAGCAAATACACGAATTAATTTTGAAAAATCTAACTGTCCAGCGATTTCATTTTCAATCGAGAGGGTAGCGAGGTTAGAGAGTCTCGATTGAGAGATTGTTGATCGGAGATACGTTTTTATTAATTTTAATTTTGAAAAACTGCGTTCTCCACTTGCAACTGTAACCGGAATAGTTGCGAAAATCCGGAATGCAATCCATACATTTGGGTACAGTTCTTGAATATTCCGCCGTCGTATAAAATTGAGAACGGTTATACACGAAATATTACCATCCGGGAGAAAATGCTTCAGACTTATGAGCTCGTCACATAGTGCGTTTCCGTCGATATCGGAATTAGAATCAACAGTGAGCTTTTGCTGGAGATTTGCACAAAATACCGCGAGTTCCTTTTTTTCCGGAATTTTCTTAATGTCATGTAAGAAAGACCACGTTTCCGAATAGTCTTTTAATTGTTGAAATCTCTCTTTTATTGACATTAAAGCGACGTCCAGCAACTTGTTAAAGAATTCAACTTCGAATTTTTTCTCAGGAGATTCAATTGGCTCATCCGTAGCCATTTCACCAGCCTGACGTTTTATGCGTCGTAAACGTTTTTCAGGTTTAAATTCTGGGTTGATTTGAAGCGCTTTTGCCAGATCACTTGCAGTGGAATAAGCTTTTTTGAATCCGGTTTTTCGGTATTCTTCGAAGAAATTACAACAATTTTCGAGCATTTCTGCGGATTTACCGAGATCGATGTCTTTGGATTGCAATGATTTGCTAACAACATTAATTTGAAACAGAATTTCGTACCATACTACCAAAGAAACAATGAAACCGAAATCTTTCAGCTGCTCTGCTAATGTGCTTGCCTCGTGTGAGGTGGTGTGATCAGTTTTTTCCGTTACGTTGGCCAATGTAACTAGAGCATCATGAATTTCGCAAATTTGATAGCGAACAGATTTCACGCTATTTATTTTGGCTTCCCAACGCGTATCACTCAGCTTTTTCAAACTGTAGATTTCTACATGATCACTAAGTATTTTCCAGCGATTCACTGAAGCAGAAAATAGCGTAAATAATCGTTGCAAAATCCCGAACAACGTTACGGACTTGACTGACGATTTAGCAGCATCACACAGAACAAGATTATAGCTATGACAGCCACATGGCACATAAAAAGCCAAGGGATTTAAATCCAAAATTCTTTTTTGTACACCAATATTTTTCCCCTTCATGTTAGCTCCATTGTCGTACCCCTGACCTCTACAATTCGCTATCTCAAGTCCGTGTTTATTGAGAATACTCAAAATTGCTTCGGTAAGTCCTGTACCTGTAGAGTCATTGACCGGGATGAACTCTATAAAATGCTCCTTAATAGCGACATTAGCATCTGTCAAATCTGCAAACCGAATTGTCAGGGACAATTGTTCGACATGACTTATGTCTGGAGTACAGTCAGCTATAATTGAATAATATTTAGCGTTTTTGGCTCGTGAAATAATCTCCGAAGTAACTTTCTCGCCCATCAGATCTATTATTTCGTTTTGGATATCCTTACCACAATAGTGATCAGAAATCCCACCTGTTGTTGCCAGCTTCAAATGCTCCTCCATAATCGGATCGAATTTACCCAATAATTGTACCAATCCCAAGAACTTGCCATTGTTTGGCATGTACAGTTTGTCTGAGCTTCCTCTAAATGCCATGTTATTTTCGGCCAGATAAAGAACAATGTTCATTAAGCGAGTCAAAACATTATTCCATCGCAAAGTTTCACGACTAATCAATTTTTGTTCTTCGCAATCAATTGTATTGCCTCTTTTCAACCTTATTTCTCTCTCAAACCATTGATGGTAGTACTTTTTATGCAATGCGCTATTTTCATGCGTCTTTAATATTTCGGATAAATGTTTCCAGTTATTAAATCCTTCGGATGTTAAATTCGATGTCGATTGACTATTGAAAAGTCGACAGCAAATACAGAAAACTCGATTTTGCGAAGGTGAGTACACTAGCCAACGACGCAAGATTGTTTCATTATTTGGAAGTTTTCTAAAATACTGAGTACTTGTAAAATGGCGACCGGATTCATCTTTGGGAAAGTTGGGTCGCTGAACCTGCGACGGACCGACAGTTATTAAATGGTCAACCATTTTATTATTTCGATTATCAGGCCAGTTGCCTACATCGGATAAATCCAATGTTTGTGAATTTGCGCTTTGGTTTTCTGAATCATTTATCAATAATGAACTATCAGAATTCACGTCGCTAGTACTGTTCTTATTGTGAGAAAGCTCGGATTCAGTCGTGGTCTTATTTTCATTGTACTTATCTTCTTTCGTTCCAAAAGAACTAGAAGGGTCGGATTTTTCTGGAACTGACTCATGCTCTTTTTGCGTTTTCGTTGAAATGTATTTATCAATATTCATGAATTTTTTGGCTTTGTGAAACTCTTTTTCTTTTTCACGCTTACGTTTCCGATATTCCGCACCGGAAGGTTTTTTTGTAATCTTTGGGTCTGACATTTTCAAAGAAATAATGAAAGGAATTACCTGCAATTGTAGTTAACCTATTACCTATTACTAGTACTTTAAAAAAACAGTGAAAAAACTGCGGACAAACTCACAATCGCGAAAAAAATATATTTAAAAGAAAAAGTAAGAAGTATTTTTAAATACAAAAAAATAGGAATAAAGGAATTAGGATATTTGAAGAATGATATTACAAAGCCAATAAGACAAAGAATTTGTGCGCTCTGTAGCAGTCAAAACATTGTAGACGGTCTTCTCATTGTATGATCGAGCGACGCTTGAGACGAGAGACCAAGTACACAAATCAGCGACTTCGTGCCACGCTCAAACATCAGAGGTTTAGTATCCCCAACATCCACCACGCGTGTAAGGTTAGCGGTGGAAGCATCCCACCAATCATATGCGCAAGCGCAGTGTGATCGAGGATCTACTCTAACGATATGCGTAAAGCACAGTATTGAGGGTACGCAGCACGGGAGGCAGGAGATAGGAGACCCCAGGCCACGGCGCCCCCCCCAAATTTGGCGCCCACCCAAATTTGGCGCCCCGGGCCGTCACCCCATCGTGCCCCCCCCTAACGCCGGCACTGCCCAAACTCGTTGCATTTAAAAGATTTTGGTCCCTTTTTCTTTTTATCGGGAAATTCGCGCGCAATATGTTTGATTGAACCACATCCGAAACATCGCAGCTCTTTCTTACTCCTATCTTTTGTCTTTGTGTCTCCTTTTTCTACTTTTCTTTACTTTCTTTTCATCGTCAGCTTGCGAGGTCTTTTATCTGATTTTTCTTTCATACGATTGTAACCCTCTAGTATAAGATCCTCCCTCAACTCCGATAGAGTACCTGAATCATATAGAATCGACTTACTGGTTTCGTCATCCGATGCTCCGTCTCTATATAAGTCTGGAAACACTCAATACGCTCTGTATTGGGTGCTTTCTTCAGACCCTTACTTTCTGTCCTCCACCATTCATTTTAACGATGACCCTTAGTTTATTTTGATGTTCACAGAGTCATATTCGATATTTCAGTTGAAACTAAACAGAGATCTATTTTTTAATTACGACGCCATAAATCCAACATTGATAATTGGGCATTTTAACAACAATGAAAACTGTATCAAAAATTTCATGTAGGTGCCAAAAAAATTGAAAATTATAAAAATTTAAACTGTTGACTACAAACTCTTATGCATACGAATCGTCGATCGGAGATGGACTGCTTCCGTTTAATTTGTTTGGCAGCGACTTGGATTTTTTTTTATAAGACAATAATTTCGTAGTATTGGCTTAAATTTTTTTTTCACTTTTCAGAGCTTTTTTTAAGACAATTTTTTTTTTTAAGTTTCTTATTTATTTATTTCCAGTTGTCTTAAGAAAAAATCGCGTCGAAACAAATGTTATGCTTTTACGAATATATACTTTGTAATGTACGAAATGATTTACTTAATAATATATTAGAGTTTTGCATTGTTCAGAAAAAAAAATTCTAGTCAGATATAAGGGCGTTTATAAAAATATTGAATTTATCATCAGATCGTCATGAAATTAATATAGGACCATCTCGAGAGTTCCTTCTTTGAGACAAAAAAAGATTCATTTAAACCGGTGAATTTTAAAAAAAGTTATGCACGTGTATACATAAACAATAATAAAAGAAACAAGTCCAATTGAGAACCCGCTCCTTTTTTCAACTCGATAAACAATAATAGCCGCTATGTAAATTTCGTTCTGATCAATAGCATTAGTGTACCGATGTCAATAAAGTGATAATAATCTGGAAAAACACAAAATCGTATGAATTAGAGGAAAATCCCTACGGAAGAATGGGGTCAATGAAGATCGACATCGTGCAAAAAAACATTGAAGAATGAGGGAAAAAATTCATCGACGATGAATGAAAAGGCGGTGTGCGTTCGGTGGTCGAACCTAATAGAAGAATCCATCCTGATTGATATACAATCAGAGTCTTATCTATTATGGTAGGATCAGTGGAAAGCGCACAAGTGCGGATATTGAAAATCAAGCGAGACCACTCCGATAGAGCTATATTAAACTAGCCAAAAACAGCATAAATGCTGTGAAAAAAGCTGAGACAAGTACATTTACGCCCGCCCCAAATAGTCGTTCTAGTTAATCCCCCCCAACTCCCAACGCCAAAATACCGATTCCCACAAAAATTTACAAAAACCCGTCTAAGTCGTTTATGCAAAGATCTCAGAACCGCTCTCATTATGATCAAATAAAATCAAATTGCACAGAGGTGATAATTTCATTCTCGTAAATGTTGTGAGTTCGCAAAAAGTTGATAAATAAATAGAGACCTACTAAAGTATATGTGGCCAAGTACATGGGATTTTATTATGTTTATAAAATCTCCAATTATGTTCATATGCCATTTCTCTAATTAATGCTTTATTACAACGAATTATTATCATATGATTTGGAACTGCGAGGGCTTTCAAAAAAAAATACAGAATTGCATTAGCCTGCGTAGTAAGCTTGAACGCTGCCACACTCTCATTTGTAATATTTGTAGTATAGTTTTATTGGTAACAAATTGATAAAAGTTTACTATCGTACGTAGAGCGAATACGCACAGAGTACTTGTCCGGCCCGAAAATTTTTCATAAAATTTATCACATAAGTCAACATTAATCTACCATACATTTTGGTCTTAACTAGTAAAGTAAGCACAGCTAATTTGGAATCACAATATGCGGATTGTTTTGTATCCCAAATTATCCTCCTTTCCTTTAACCAATTGTTATTGATGAATTGATGCTCATGTGGAGCATATCTCACGTTATTACACGGCATGTTTATTCCGGTTTTGTAACATCCAGGGGAAAACTAGAGTTACAGAGCATCTAAACGGTACTGCACACCCGGAATAAGTAATCCAGTACCATTTACACGCACTTTTAGAACAGGTTTTACAAAACGGAATAAGCCTGCCATGTAAGAGCGGTCATCAATTGAATGCATTCCAAAGCGGGTAAAATTCGAATCTGCAACAGGAGATCCGAATGTTCGGAGTGGTTGAAAAATTTGCCGTGAACAAAAAAGCATATTTTTAGCTAACTAGTTGAAAAATTTTCGGGCCGGACAAGTACTCTGTGCGTATTCGCTCTACGTACGATAGTAAACTTTTATCAATTTGTTACCAATAAAACTATACTACAAATATTACAAATGAGAGTGTGGCAGCGTTCAAGCTCACGCAGGCTAATGCAATTCTGTATTTTTTTTAAAGTCCTTGTAGTTCCAAGTCATAGGATAATGATTCGTTGTAATAAAGCATTAATTAGAGAAATGTCATAATATGAGCATAATTGGAGATTTTATAAGCATAATAAAATCCCACGTACTTGACCACATATACTTTAGTAGATCTTTATTTATTTATCAACTTTTTGCGAACTCACAACATTTACGAGAATGAAATTATCACCTCTGTGCAATTTGATTTTATTTGATCATAATGAGAGCGGTTCTGAGATCTTTGCATAAACGACTTAGACGGGTTTTTGTAAATTTTTGTGGGAATCGGTATTTTGGCGTTGGGAGTTGGGGGGGATTAACTAGAACGACTATTTGGGGCGGGCGTAAATGTACTTGTCTCAGCTTTTTTCACAGCATTTATGCTGTTTTTGGCTAGGATTTGTCGACTTTTTGTATGGAATTCATGGCTTGTTAATTAAATATGTCAATATTGTGTACGTATTCGGGTATGAAATTTATAGCTTGCCAATTGAACATGTCTATATTATATATGTATCTGGGTGATGCAAAAGAATTGACATTTTTTCGGCATTACAGCAAAATATGGTAACATTTTATCAAAAAGTGATTCTCTCAAGAATTGAATCCTGAATAAAAATTTTAGAGGTCGCTCAAGCGATTTTTTAATGATTTCGGCTAAAAATGGATACATGATCAAATTTCGAGCTGGTGTATCGCGACTATATTCAGACTAAAAATGCAATGTGAAATATTGTTCTAAGAAGTGTTGAAGTGAATTCAATCTTCGTAATTAACCGTCGATACTTATAAAATTATTAGATTACTTAAAACGTACAATAGTTCTGAGAAGATACGACGCATAAAAGAACAACGAACAAGTAAAAACGAATTTTTTTTTAATTTTGTATAAAAAAATTTCAATAAATATTGCACCGAAACATCCCTGTCAACAGATCAACGGATCGGAAAATATTCCATAAAAATGATGCCGAAGAAATACTCCAATAGCATCAGAATGCACCGAAAGTTTTTAAATATAAGTAATCATAACGAAACGAGATTTTGAAACAAAAAAGTATACGTACAAAATTTCGAGAGCTAAAGTTTAATCGGAAAAAATAATTTTGGCCGAAGTACTACGCGAGTTTTGCTTTTATAATGTTTATTGATTACGAATTATATCTCGTGAGCAATAGATAAACAAAAAAAATTGGTGAAGTACTTATGAAATTTTTTTTTTTCAAATCAAATATCTTTTCGCTCAAAATTATTTCGCATCGCTTGATTCCGTTTTGGGTGACAAATGCAAATAGAATTTTCATGTATTTAAGGTCTCTACCACTCTAGGGTGGTTTAAAACCATATATAATTCAAACCTAGGGTGGTTCAAACGTAGGGTGGTATCATATATCATTCTCTCAGTTATATAAAAAATGAAGAGAATGGTTTCCAAATAAACTTTATTATTGCACGCAAGAGACATTTTATGGTAAAAGAGAAGAGGCACTGTTTTCGACTCCGTTCTAGAGTTTACGTTCGGAAAAATGAATTGTTGCGGCTAGGGTTAGTAAAAAAAATTATTTATTAAGGTGCTGTTCAAAAGTTTATTTATTAAATTACACTTTATTTTTGCACCATCACTCTTCTATCTATATATATAAAAGTTACTTTAACCAAAACTGAAACTGACCGCGATCTTTATAACCTTACGACTGTTCAAAGATATCAAATATTCACCGAATACGAGTTTATCATACAACATTCTCTTAATTATCAAAAAAAAAAAAAAAAAATAAAGAGAATGGTTTCTAAATAAACTTTATTATTGCATTCAAAGAACATTTTATGTTAAAATAGAAAAAGCACCGTTTTCGACTCCGTTCTAGAGTTTACGTTCGGAAAAATGGATTGTTGGGGCTAGGGTTAATAAAAAAAATTATTTATTTAGACACTGTTCAAAAGTTTATTTATTGATTTAAACTTTATTTTTGCACTATCATTCTTCTACATATATGTAAAAGTCACTTTAATCACAAGTCAAAACTGACCGCGATCTTTATAACTTCACGACAAAGATATTAAGGGGACCGTATGGTCTAGAAATTTGAAAAAATCGATTTTTTTTTTCGATATGTCGAAAGTATAGTATCTCAAGAATATACTGTGAAATTTTCATGCGGAAATTCTCAATATTACAGCTTCTACAGCCCATAACGCAGGTAGAGAGCGGTCCGCGACACGAAAACGTTCAAAGCCTTATTGGACACAAAGCCTTACGGGGATGATTTTTTAGTTTGCAAAAAAGAATGTGTTTTGCATGTTAAAAAACGTTTGTACAAACGTGCTGTTGATGCGAAAAAAAAACATGCACAAATAAAGAAAGCAACAAAGAAATTGACAGAAAAAGAAGAGGGAAAAAAGACACAGCGGAAATCGATAAATAAAACACCGAAGCGTCAACAATTGACGAATAAATTATTGCAAGAGCTGTCAACTTATTACGGTCTAGCAATTAGACGTAATTCAGATTCGACTGAAGGGATGAGAAGTGAAATATGGGCAGCATATTATCACAAAATTTCAACAGATGAAAATCCGCAACACTCGTACTGTCCTCCAGGTTCCGAATCGTGGTGCAAGTGGCGTCAAAGTGAGGCTGCAGGTACTTTAGACACCTACGAGCACCCACCTGCTCTGTGCGATGAAGCACAAGAGATATTAAAACCAATTTATGAAGAATTGACAGCAGAGACTTTATTGGAAAGGTGTATTGGCAGTAATACGCAGAACAATAACGAAAGTTTCAATGCTTGCGTGTGGCACCTTGCGCCGAAACATCTGTTTGCCGGAAAAAAAATCATTGATATTGCCACTCACATTTCCGCTTGCATATTCAATGAAGGATTTGCATCCCTATTGAAAATAATGGAGACCATGGGCATAACAATCGGGCCACAAGCGGAGCAACTAGCGCAAAACCGAGACGAGCTGCGAGTATCGAGCGCCAACCGTAGGAGCACGGACAACTCCAAAGAGGCTCGGACAGCTCGAAGAAATGAAAGGAGTGAGGAAATCTTGAATTATGAACGTTCCGAAGGAATCCTATATGGTGCCGGAATCGCGGATTAACTGTAAGTATTCAAAATTTGCTCAATTTTTGAAAATATCTGTACCTCAAACTTTAAACTCATTTATCTCGAAACGACTTTTTTCGGCACTGCGCAGGTGAAAACAAAAAAACTATTCAACCGAATCACTTGAAATTTGGATATGTTGTTCACAACATGTATGGCTATCGTCGGAACTACAATCATAATTTTATTTAAATAATTTCTTATTGTTTATACTAAAAAACTAGTGAAAAAAACCCGATTTTACGAATTTTTTTTCAAAAGCGCGCCATTTTGTCAATTTTTAATTTTTTCGATTTGTTCTAGTCCCGACCATAACTGCACTCTTTCTGATTAAGAATCTTCTTGAATTTTGTGTTTCAGATGAGTAGAAGTCTCGGATCGATCTTCACCGTCCGGGTCGGATTTTTCGAGAGGGTCGTCTTCAATGCCAATTATATGATAATAAACACTGTTTTTAAAATTAAAAAAAAATTTTTTTGTATACTTAATAAAGGTAGTAATAAACCCGAAAAGTTAAAACATCGATTTTTAAATTTTTTAAGGCAAAAAAAAATCGTGAAAATAGGTGAAATTTTCGTGCTCTAGACCATACGGTCCCCTTAAATATTCACCGAATACGAGTTTATCATACACCATTCTCTTAGCTATCAAAAAAAAATGAAGAGAATGGTCTCTAAATAAACCTTATTATTGCATTCGAGGAACATTTTATGGTAAAAGAGAAAAGGGAACGTTTTCGATTCCGATAACCTTTTTTTAACTCACAATTGTCACTGTTTATATATATATATTATCATATCTGTCAGCTTTCACATCCGCGATCTTTATAACCTTATTTTTTTTTTAATTTCCACTTGGAAATTTGTAGCTATCTCTGTCGCACTCATACGGCTGATCCATATTAAAAAAAATATCCGTCAACTTTCACATCCGCGATCTTTATAACCTTATTTTTTTAACCTCACATCACTATGCATATAGAATTGCACATCCGCGATCTTTATAACCTTTTTTTTTAACTCACAGCTGTCACTGTTTATTATAAAATATCATGAAGAAAAGTCAAATCGGCTGTCACATCGACGAACGCACTCTCACATATCATCAGAACGTTACCAATTTCTAGTTAGTATCACTAGGCAGCGACCGCAAAGCGTCAAAAGTGTGCGAAAAATGCTACCTTTTTTGATGATTTGGAAAGATGAAATATTAATATTTCCAATATGCGTTAGGCTACAGAGTTCTAAATAGTCACGATCGAAAGAGAAAAAAAAATAAAAAATACGTAAACCCGCAGCATCTTTCAACACGATGTTATTCATTAAATATCGCCGAAACAATTTTCGGAATACGTTCAGAATCACTCTTCTTGCTGTAAAGACTCTAGTAGCGACTCGTCTTCGCCATCTTATAGTATACGTAAATGTACTTGTCTCGAGTCGCTACCGCGACTCTAGATGATTCGACTGAGCGAGTATAGCTATACAGCGACAGTGTCGCACAGCGTGTACTACGAAGACCCGGGAGAGTGGATTGACCAGAATAGCGATAATTTTATAATCGTGCAGAAGCCATTTGACTGTGATAATTATGTTGAGCATGCGATCCGGTCATTGACTCCTCAGAAGTGGCAAGGGATAATTTTAGAGAAGAAAAAAAAATCACTTTTATAGTAAAAACAAACAACAAAATGGATTCGAAGCACGTCGAAATGCACGTATTAATAGTAATGAACAGAAAGTATAGAATGCAATTTCAATCCCCCCCCCCCCCCCCCAATTAGGTTTTCACAACTCCTGAGAGCAGGTACACCGTCCCAAGTTCGAACTAACAAAATTCTGTTTGTAAACATTACAAGAAAGGCTAGCGCGCGTGCGGAACTCCGACTTGCTCCAAAAATCCTCTGGTCGGTTAGGCAACGTTTTAAGGAAGAATATTCGTTGGCTCAATATCGATCTTTGCTTAAAAAACAAATAATTGCAAGATTCCGTTTCAAATTATACCGGTGTATAGCGAGACCGTGAAATTATCGACAGTCACAAAAGGTTTTTTTCTGTGTCGTGGCTCGCGATAAGTAAAATGACTGTTGTAAAACGTTAATACACTTTATACTAAATAATTGAAACGCATAAACAAATAAAAATTTTCGTAATAAACTTGAAAACTACTAAGCGCATAGAAAAAAAAGTTTTAGGATAACCCAACTTGATCTGCATGAAAAAAATCGAAGATTCAAAAAAAAATAAAACCAAAAACCTCAATGGTGGCATTTGAATTTGCAGTTTTTGAACCTCAAAACCTTCAAATTTCATCTTCCTATCTTTTAGAAACGGACATATCCGAAATTTTCGCATAAGTGCAAAAAATTTACTTTGCCGCGTTTGAACCTGGATATCTCCGGCAAATGAAATAATAAAAAAAAAAAATAAATAAAAATAAAAAAAACGATCTTTTGAAATACAGAGATTCGGAATTATAATTTAAAGAAAATGTTGTCCTTACGATAGTCGGGGAGCGCCACGATCGTTGTTAAAATCTGTCGGTCCATCTTGGAGCCATGCACCTGTCGAGGGTCGGAAAAATTTGGCATACCTCTCAAGCATTATTTTGTTTTTATTTTATTTTTATTGTCCCTACGTTTACACTTGCGGGTTTTTACGATCTCGTCCCATCAATTTTTCCCCACTTCACTGATTTCCTTGTTTCTGTCGAGACCCCTCCAAGAGTGTTGCCCACAGCTATTCTTTCCTAATGCACTACTGTATCGCATTTGCACGAGGGCCAAGGGAAACTTTGGAAAATCCGGCCGATACAGGCGGCTATGTTTTTTTACTGAGTTCCAGTTGTTAGTACCATCGGGAGTTCAGAAAAACTACCTCCGGCGCAGCTATTGATGCGAGAGCCGGTGCATGGCAAAGCGGTCATCCAACCAAGTATTGGCCTCGCTCGAGACTGCTTAACTTGGAAGATCGCCGGAGCCACACACCGATCGCGCTCCCACCGCTGTCGGTCACCTCTCAAGCATTAATGAGAGCTCAATTCTAAGGAATTCATAAAGCTCGATCAGACAAATATATTTGTATAATCTGGACGCAAATGGTTGAATTTCTTACGCTTGAGATTTTATCGACTCATTCAATTAGTCATCTAACCGACTCTCTCTCTCTCTCTCGCGGGCGTTTCATTCAATATTAAATTGGAGTTTATCATATTCCGCGAAGACTGAATTAATATTACTTTAGACAGATTCTCCACCCCAATCAGCGCGCTTATTAATAAACCGAGCGAAAATGTTTAGCAATTAATAAATGCTCGTGCCTCGTTTCTCGGTTTCGCGTAATTGGATATGAAAAAATTATGCCGAGCCGGTAAATGAGACGCGAACATCCTTATCGCACAGTGGCTGTTCGAGTAGTCAATCAAGTCGGTAAATTGGCCGGTAATTAATCAATTGATTTGCCAAGTGACCCAACGATGCTTCGAGTTAAAATAATGATGCGAGAGGGAGATTCTAATATCGAACCACAAAACATCATCGGGCAACGTCTTTTCCTCGTCTCTTCGATATTGAAAAATTATATTATAGTATTTTCAGCGCGGCCAAGGATAATAAATATTATTAGCCGGAAGGTCAAGTCCTCGTGTTAAGGGAGCATATCCGAGTAGACGGCGAAAACAATAGGTGAATTTTCGGAATTATTATCTCAAAAACTATTTGTCCGATTTCATTTAAGTTTGTTTTATTCGAAAGTATAAATATTGAGGGATATTAAAAAAAAATGTTTATAAATAAATATTAACTGGGAGCGCTGATATTGTGGCTGGCATAAAACATGTCACGGTCTGCGGTCCACGTGATTGTACGCGGTCGATTGATCTGAAACAAAAATTTCGAAAAGATCCTTTGAAATGTAATGTATAAAGCCCTTCGCGTTGTAGGATTCTTTGAAAAAAAAATTTTTTTTTCACAAAATGGCGCCTCATTGAAATTTGCATTCATTTTTCAACCTCAGTTTCCGATTTTCAATCAGGCGTCATTTTGTGAAAAAAAATTATTTTTTAAATAATCCTACGATGCGAAGGGCTTTATCTTAAGAATCTTTTCGAGACTTTTGTTTCAGATCAATGGACTGCATGCAATCATGGGGACCGCCCGCAGCCCGTGACATGTTTTATGCCGGCTACAATATCAGCGCTCCCAGTTAAATCCCTCAATATTTATACTTTCGAATAAAACAAACTTGGATGAAATCGGACGAATCGTTTTTGAGATAATAATTCCCAAAGTTCACTTATTCTTTCCGCCGTCTACTCGGATGTGCTCCCTTAAGTATGAGAAAACAAAAAAATATTTATGCGCACTTGTCTCGATTGATGTTTTTTTCAAGTTTAATTTTATTGTTTAATATATTTCTGAGAGGTGATTGAGAACAATTTTAGGAAATAAAGCAGCATAAAATTTGCGAGGAGGCCATGTGACGCAAGAATACTCCGGACGACAGGAGATTCTCGAAGAGCAGCGCGGTGTTACCCCGAGGCTCAAGCAGGTAAGACCTCTCAGGACACATACAAGCTTCTTCTCAATTTGCGCTTTTATTTCAACGAAGATTTGAGCATTTTTATTAACTCACACACGCTTTCGCTGTCCCCTCTTTCGCAGAACATTTCCGAGACTAAACGGCACATAGACACTTTTTTGTCCCATTTTATTTATACAATTGATTTTAATTAATTGTCAATGAAAACGATCAAGGCTGTTAATATTTGAAAATGAAGAAAAAAAAATCAACACAGTACAAAGGCTTTCTACTGTTTTTTCAAGAAATTTTTTAAGCAAAATAGTTTGGGTGTTTAAAAGTCGTATATTAATGAAAGGGCGAGAGAAAGGGTAAATTCATAGGCGGAAGTGAAGGAGGAAAGGGACGACGAGGGTGAGGTCAGAGGGACGCAGCAGAAGATTGAAGAGGTCAAAACAGGGTGAACGAGGAGTGACTCTCGTCGTCTGAGGACGCTGAGAAAAGTGGGTGGATGAGAGAGCTCGAAGTGAGAGTAGGGTGGCTGGCTGGCTGGATGTCCGTGACTGGTTCTTTTGGGAGGTTGAGGCAGGTCTGCTTCCAGACCGTCTATCAACTCTCTCTCTCTCTCTCTCTCTCTCTCTCTCTCTCTCTCTCTCTCTCTCTCTCTCTATCGATCCTCTGTCTCTGTCCCTCTCACTTTCAACTTTTATCCACTTGTGTCTCACCACTTTATTACGATCACGTTCACCATAATCCCCGATCTCTTCCTTTTGCACGTACAAAAACAAAAAATCCCGAATTCAGTGCGATCTACATTATTTTACTCTGTTTACGGAATCATAAAAATAAAACGAACCCGAAAAAAACTAAAGTCCTTAGGAAGCTGAGACTCTTTAAGAAATTAAAAACCCTGAGCAATTATTTGTGTCTAATGACAAAAAAGTTTACGAAATTACAAATAAGTGGATTTCACACTGAAAAAATATGAGAAATTACTCGAAAAAAAAACGCAATCTTAGAAAACGACTTTTATTACTCTAAATTCGGCGTCGCAGCGGTGCCGAATAAATCTCACATGAACGAGATTACATACGATCAAAAATAGATTACGCGATATGCAATTGCAGCTTTTGGCGACGAGGACCATTTTGATTTAGCGAGTTTCAAAACATTTATCTCCATTTTTTTCTTTTCCCCAATCGCATTAACAGTAAAAAAAAAAAAAAAAAGGAAAGGAAAGAACAATCTCGGTAAGATAATTAAAGTTTTAACTGGGCGTAAAATTTACGGCTGGGAAAGACGAGACTCGTAACCCAACGCTGAACGACCCTGACCCAACAACTGAGCCAGTGTCGCAAATGATTAAAGTATGTGTGTATATATGTATTCCGAGTCGGTACAAACCGTGAAACAAGGCGTCTTTCTAAGGTGAAACTCGAGCCAGCTACGTTAACACAAGCCGATTGCAAACTTTGCCCACGGATGAAAAAGTACACAGAACGGAAACAAGCAGGATCTCTGTTTCAAAATTCAATAAATATTTTTTTTTTTTTTTTAATTAATTAAAGCAATAAGCCAGTTGTTAGGGAGAAGAAGCAAGGAAACATCGATACTAAGTAAAAATTATTACGGAATACTTAATGACAAAATTTGGTGGAAATTTGAAAGAATTTTTTTTTTTACGAAGGTTAGAAAGAGCTTCCGAATTTTAGATGAAAGCATATGACGCAACGTAACCGGCACTACAGTGAGTGTAGAAAGTATTCGTACACTAGCACTTTTGCGAAAGAAATCTATTTTTATCCCAAATGATAAATGATAACAACTGGAAAACCACTGGTCATAATAAACCGTTCTCATTTATTAACCATGATTGTACAAAAAAACAATTAATGACTTTATTTGTTTTTTTTTTTTTTTTTTTTAACGATGAAAAACCAAAAATCAGCGGTTTTGGACGTGTGAAAAGTATTCGTACACTTGTCTCTTGGCAGCTGAAATTTATTCTTAAGCTGGGAGAATTTACGTTTCAAAATGAAAACAAAGCAGATCGTCGTTGTTTACATTCGGACGCTCCGTATGAGTTTTCATGCCAATTGTAGGCTAGCAGTTTGCATTGAATTATCAACGATAATGGGTCGAAAAGGCAAAGAAACTTCCGAGGATGAAAGAAAAATTATTATAAACTTGCATAATCAATGGAAAATCCTTAGTGAGATATCGAAGATCGTTGGAAGACCTCGCTCGACAATACAATCGATAATTGATAGATTTGGAGAACGGAAAATATTGAAAAATCAACGTAGTGGTGGTCGGCCGTGTGCACTGACAGATACAGATAAACGTTTTATTCTGCAAAAGATTAAAGCGGATCCAAAAATTAGTGCGCAAAATATTGTGAGTGGCCTCTTGGATCGTAATATTAGTGTCTCCGAAAGTACCGTTCGTAATGTGTTACGCGGCAATGGTTATCACGGCCGAGCTATACGAAAGAAATTTTGGATCAATGCGATAAATCGTAAAAGAAGACTTCATGCCGATAAAGAGCATCTGGATAAAGATGAAGAGTTCTGGAACTCAGTTATTTTCTCAGATGAAAGCAAATTTAATACATTTGGATCGGATGGCAGGCGTACGGTGCGGAGAAAAAAAAAATACAGAACTCGATCCGAAAAATTTGCGGCCCACTGTTAAGCATGGTGGCGGTTCTGTTCTCGTTTGGGGGTGTATGAGTGTCAGGGGTATTGGAAAATTACATTTTATTGAAGGTACTATGGATCATCGAATGTATATCAATATTTTGAAAAACAATTTGCGTGCTAGTGCCGAAAAATTAGGGATCTCGGATAATTTCATTTTCCAACAAGATAACGATCTTAAATATACCGCGCTCAAAACCAAAGAATGGGGCTGTTGTATAACGTGCGTAAACAGTTGAATTGGCCTCCTCAATCGCCAGACTTTAACTCCATAGAACATCTATGGAAAATTTTGAACGACGGTGTCCAAAAATGGGTTGTTTCCAGTGGGCAAGAGTTAAGGAGGCACGACTAGTTCCTCGGGGTCAAAAAAGAGCCTACATTTATTTTACCCACAGCCATTGTAATTTGTGTCGAATATTCATATTTTTCATTTTTGTTGATTATAATGTGCGACAATCGTGGTAAATAATTAGTTTACAAAAATAAAAATTGACGAATTAGATTCTCAATGACTCGGGAGTCAAAGAAAAGTAAGGTTAGGTTTGCCGATCGCATCAGCTGTTACGCGAGACCATGCCAAATCTGTCGGCGCTATCCCCTTTTTGACCGGAAATTGAAACTTTTTTGTAATATCGTCCTTTTGAATTACGCGGTGAGGTATGATTTTTTAATTTTTTACAATATTTCTAATGTTAAAATCTATCAGAATCCAGTTTTTCAACGGCTAATCTTGAATTTTGAAGCAGAAAAACCGTGTTCACGGCACTTCCGGTCGACAGTCTCCATAAGACGACGTGTTTCAGTGACTCAAAATGCTTAAAGTAGTTCGGTCGTTTGATAAAGTACGGTGAATGTTCACTTTTTTTTACGGTAAATGATAGTTCAAGGTCCCCTGATTACAATAAGCACATTTTCGGGGCCTCTTACGGGGCAAAATTTTGAATTATTTCATTTACAATTTTGAGTTTTTAACACGGTACCTTATGGGAAAACTCACAATAATGTTGATTATGAAAAAACCAATCGGTGTTCGAGCTTCGGAAAAGTTTCTATCGTAAAGAAAATTTATCACAGATTCTGTTTATTTAAAAAAAAAAACATTACCTTACGGGGCTTTTAAGAAAGAAAATATAAAAAAACTTTAGTTTTTGACGTGTCGGAAGCGGATGGCAGCCATTACGTTGCACTGCTGATAACAGCTGATTGAAGCTTCGGGCAAAGTTGGTAATCGCGGGAATTTCAAATTCATCTCGAGAAACTTTAATAGTGATAAACATTTATTTTTATTTTTTTTCATGAATAAATTAAGTTTTGCAAATAAATTGTAATGTATAATCGTTTGAAATATTAATTTTTTAACCACAAAAAATATGCATGCGAGTTGGTGCAACGTGAATACGATAAATAAAGGCGAGGACAAAAATTTGAGAACCTTGTTTATTCAGTCAATGTTTTTAAACAATATAAATAAGAATAAATATAAATAAAAGCGTCACATTAAGTAACAGAAACAATATAATTTTGTTTTTTTAAAGAACCATGCTCAGAGCAACTTATAAATGTTGAAAATATAATTTTTATTCAATGGAATTTTACAATCACTGCACCACATAGTTTTTCCGAGCAACGCTGTGTATCAACTATTCTTCGACCGGCGTTGTTTACGTTTGTTTTCACTTTTTGGTCGAGTTTTTCAGCTTTTTTTAAATTTATTTTTGAGATTGACTCACGTGCTTTGATTCGTTGAGTAGCTTCGCTTTTTTTAGCGAATTGACCATTTTTTTTTCTCGGTGCCATTACACCGATATAAACTTTCTTTCGCATAATACAAATGTTCGCTAGGTTATGTGTATTTAAAATGTCACCGTTACCGGCATGGCGGGGGTGAGATGGGCAGCGACCCGACTTTATCCGAACATTACTACAATCATGGCGGACTCAATCACTTAACTAGTCAAGTTGAAGTATAAATTTTATCTTTTACGATATATTTAAAGCATTTTATTACATTCTCGTGATAAAAATATTTTCAATGTAAGTGTTTATTAATTTCATTAATAATTTAGACTTGAATTTAAATCAATATAAATTAGTTACCAACTTGACTAGTCATAGAACGACCGAACTACTTTAACTTTGTAATTTTATTACGAAAAAACCATACGGTCAATGTGGCTCAAATTTTGGCAATTGGCGCATAAAATATGCGTCTAAATCATATAAAAATTTCAAGTCTGAATCTTGGATTTAACCTTATGATCGTACCTCCTTAAAACAGGCCTTGCAAGCTGAATGGGAGTCTATCTCGCCAGATATCACACGCAAGCTTGTGGATGAGTCTATGCATTGACACGACTCCAGGCCGTTGTAAATAATAATGGCTATCCGACAAAATATTAAGAATTGCTATTATATTATAAAAAATTAATGTAAAATAATTTTTCGTACGGTGTACGAATACTCTTTTTACACGTCCAAAATCGCTGATTTTTGATTTCTCGTTGTTTAAAAAAAAAACAAATAAAGTTATTAATTGATTTTTGTACAATCATGGTTAATAAATGAGAACGGTTTATTATGATCAGTGGTTTTCCAATTGTTATCTTTCATCATTTGGGACAAAAATAAATTTCTTTCGCAAAAGTGCTAGTGTACGAATACTTTCTACACTCACTGCATATGGAGGCACGTAACTCACCGCGTGTATCATAAATAGCGTATATACTAACTGCGTCGTTGGTTTTGTCCGTGTTCGATTATACAAATAATTATAGCAATAGCAAAATAAGCTGTTATTTCAATGAAAATTCATTAACTGTAAAACTAATCCGCAAATTTGTATCGCTTCGGTATATATATATATTGCATTAGCACTGTTTTCATTCATTATTTAAGTAATTTTTTGGGTAAGAACTGAAGTCGATGTATCGAGATTAGTTAATTGGAAAAATTGCTAAATGAAAATTGGAGTTAATTGGTAAAAACATAGTAAATTTTCTCCCAATAAACGAGATGTGCCTCCCCCCTCCCCCCCGCCGCAGTGTCAACGGAGTAATTTTTCGTGTAAAATTCTCTCCGTCGATTGCCGACAAAATACAGTTATATCGTCACGTAACAATGTTATTTTTTATGGAAAAAAAAAAAAAAAAAAAATAACGACGAGAGAGAGAGAGGAGGGAGGGGGGAGTAGGGACAAAAGTTGAGCGCGCGAAGAATTCGAAGCGAGTTTATTTGTCAAGTTGGCGATACTATTTTGAGGCTCGAATAGTGCGAGTGTGAGTTACACCTTGATGGTGAACGGTCTCGAGAGGCAGGAGGCGCGAACTTCCAACAAAACACAATCATCGCGATCCCCGCATACCTGCACGCACTGGTCGAGCATTGAAAACACAAAAAAAAACAATAAAAAAAAGCCACAGCGAACGTACGAACGAGAAAAAAAGTTTGTTGCGATTAAGGGCGGCAGTTTTTTCTTAGGGCATTTCAATTAAACACGATTCTCGTGTCAGTTTAAACGCCAATTCAGTTTGATGAACTCAGAAATTTTGTTCTAGATTATGTTCACAAAGAGTCACGCATGGAACAAACTTTGAATGACATAAAATGAAGAAATTTTCAAATTTTGGCAAAATAATAAATAAATAACTGCTGAACCGACCTTTTGAGACTGGCATGTTTGGCACCGTTGATAATTTTTCCTTTCCTGTCACTGCCAACGGTACTGGCCTCGCTGTCGATACTGTGAAGACTATCGTCTTTGGTGACCCTCGAGGAAGTGTGAAGAGTCGATTTTCTCGTTGTCGTTGTCGAAGTCGGCGTCGTTGTCGTTGACGATGCCGTCGTCGTCGTCGTCGTCGTCGTCGGAGTCAGAGTCATCGTCGTCGTCGTCGTCGTCGTCGTCGTCGTCGTCGTCGTCGTCGTCGTCGTCATCGTCGTCGTCATGGTTATTATCGCACTGGTCATGTTTGAATTTGAATTGAGAATGCCGTTACCGTTTTGACGTTTGGGGCTCTCCCGTCCTCGATCATTCGTCTGACAACGATTTTTATTTTCGACGATTTCATTGTCGATCAATGACATCGGGCTCGTTCCTCCCACAATGAACGGATCATGCGTCGTTGTCGTCGTCGTCGTCATCATAATTCGTGAATTGCTCGTTGTATTCTCAATGTCGTTACGCCTGGTCGTATTCCTCATTATTTGTTGATCGTTTCCCATTGAATTTCTGGCCCGATTGTAATTCTGAGATTTCTCGCCGGGTGGCGGTTTGTTTCCCGTTGGTAACATGTACGACAACATTTTCCCACTCTTTATTTCCCTCTGAAACAAGCCCACCACGAAGACCCAACGATCAATTAACCATATCGATTCCATATAACGAATTTTAATAACGACTTTTGGCCCAAATGTACGGCAGTATTATTTAAAAAAATTTTTTTTCATTGCAAATGTCTACCTCGGTACACAGAACATATGTAGTTTTTAGTTTTCTGGAGTAAATCGTAACTATACTACGAAGTGGCGCATGATCATTAAAATGGCTCGGTGGTCTTGATCCAGAAGCGTCCGCATGCAGGAACATAAAGGTATATGCATGGGTATACACATATATGTATCATATACTGTTATATCGCGGAAAAAGAGGAAGAGAGAAGGAACGTTTCTTTTAGAGTGCAACGAGGCTAGAAACGAGACCTATTATTAGCCTCGAAGAGTTAGCTATCTTATTCCGTCAAACGGCGCGCTGTCGAGTGGCTACTTTCCCTAACCTAATATATATTATCAAATGGTTAAGTTTTATCAAACCACGCGAGTAATCACCAGTTTGTTTACAACATCGAAAACAACAGCAACAACAACAACAACAGCAGCAACGCATACAAAAAGGAAAACACAAAATTGTGTACAAACAGGTAGAGGACTAGAATGTCATACATATTGGATGTTACACGTTGCAAGACGGTAAAACCGTGATGATTCTAGTTGTTACCGCGGTTATCTCATCGGGCTTAATTTTTTTTTTCATTTATCACTCCACCAAAATCCGAATAAATTACACCGCGTTCTTTTAAGTCCGTAATTAAAAAAAAAAGTTGATGGATTCACAAGATGAGTTTTCAAAAAATTATTTTGACATGTTTAGACTCGTTGTAATACAGGTTTTTTGGTGAATTCGAGCAGGGCGATAAGAGAATATTCATATTTAACTTTTTTTTTTCGCAAACTCGTGTGTAGAAAATGTAGCCCGTGTCAATTAAAGTTTCAAATTGTTTGTAATGATTGTTTTTCCTGCAGCAAGCATTAAATACGATCACCATCGAAAAGCATAAAATTATATATCAACCGCAAAGTATAAAAATCGAAAATCTTTGTACAATATATAGAGGGATTTTATATCGAATGTTATGAGAGGAGCGCGGAGAAACAGTGCGAAAGAATGCTCCCGACGCGGACATCTAGACGCTACTGACGCCGACGGTGTACACCAGCTAGCACTACGGCCGGAAACGCTGAACCGTCTTGGTGCAAAGAGTTTCCTTCAGGCTCTAGACCATACCCTTGCCCAAAACCCTTCACTCGCAAATGTTCCTCGTATAGATGTACACTCAGGGTCTGCCCCCAATCGCAACTCTTACATAGATACCACATTGTTCATTTGTCGGTGAAAACTCTCCGTACCTAAAACCCATACAATCTCAGGCCACGCCTTATTAACCCACGGTAACCCCCCACCCCCCTCCCTCAAGATCCTTCGCCCCGCCTCCAACCGCCTGATAAGGCCCCCGTCCCCTCTAGTGTGTTAAAAACCTCAATTTCTTTGTAAACGATTCTTTGAGAACAACAATAACAAGTACAAGAAATAAGAATGATTCTCAACTCACCTAGCAACGAGGATGGAACAATGGAACGAGAACAAAACGTCCGATCGTTGTCTCGATGATTCAGCATCGATATCATCTGGAATAAAAAAGAATGGAAAGAAGCGTAAAATAACGGACTTGAGAGAAAACGCGATATCGCTTAAGGGATAGATATCCCCAGGGATCATTAGACCCATTAATACGAAATCAGGCCGCAAAAGTGCGACGAACTCTGAAACGAATTTTTCATGACTTTTTTTCTCATTTACCTCTTTTTATCTCGAAAAAAGAGTTTTTCCGTCAATGAGGAATAAGGAGCGGACTACGAGGAAGAAGAAAGAGGGCGCGCGCGCGAGGAGTGAATAGACGAGAGAGACTTACAAGAGCTGTCTAATCCATCATCAGCGTGTCAAAAAAAAAAAAAAAACCGGAAGTACGGGTCGTCAGCTCCATCATAGACGATGTCTATGCGCGCGAAAAGGGGAAGAGAGAGAGAGAGAGAGACAAGTTCCTAAAAAAATCCATTACTCCTGCCACGTGCTTATGCACACACAACCGGTCTTTGGGCAATGATTTTTTTTTTCAGTAAAAAAGATAGCAAGCAAGAAATCCAAGACTTGCAAAATTCCGTGTAAAACACGTATATACACGACCCAGCACGATTTCACACTCTTTTGTCTCTCAATAGCCATGCACGCCTGTACTACGCGTCATATCTTTTCTCACTTTTTCTCGTCAGCTCTGTACACTAGCGTTTACACGTATAGCTATGCAAACGACTCTCAAGAAACTGACGTATGGAGCAGTTGAACATATTATGTAATAGGTGTGCAAGTAGAAACTCGGCTGTTTTTGGTCAAATTCAACTTTATCGAAAAGATACTCGTTACAAAGATTAATAATCGAAATATTCGCCATTACTATCTGCTATGGTCTTTTGCCATTTATCGGGTTTTCATCCGGTAAAACTTGAAGTTCTTCGTCTTCAAATTTTTTTTACCGCACCTGGACGAGGATCGTCCTCGAGACTAAAATTTTCATCACGAAATCTTGCAAATCACTTTTTTACTGTTCAATGACTCACGGAATGTTCACTCAAAGCCGAATTAATCAATTCCATAGTTTGAGCAGCATTTTTTTTTTTTTTTTTTTCATTTGAAAACAGAATAGAATTCAGTGGCGCAAATGTTGCTTATCCGCCATCCATCTCTTATAAAATTGACACACACACACACGGAACGACAGCTCGTGAATGACTGAAACTTATGTCATAAAAACAGCAATGACTAAGCTGTATATATCCAAAATGGCGGGCGAATTGGATGCGGTCAAGTATATTTTTTAATGCAACCAACTTCAGAGCCGAGTTTATACTTGCACACCTATTAGGTGAGGGACTTGCCGTTATAGTATATTGGAAAAGCGTACTTGTATATTGAAACTTAATCTTTATAAACTCAACGATCCCATTAAATGTATTCTTTTTCCTGAATGAATATTTTATTTATCGATTAATTTATCAATTGCAAATAAAAGTAGAAGATATAGTTTGAAAAAAGTAGGCGTTTCACATTTGCGCGATATTCGCGAAACAAGTTACGACAAATTTTCATTGAAAGAGCAAAAAAAAAAAAAGAAAGCGGAAAACGAGACGAACTAAACACAATTTATACAAGTTTGAACTGATCTATTGCAAGTTGTACATTTTTTCGGTCGATATTTGTCAATGAAAAAGAAAAAAAAAAAGCATTCTTAACGCGTGGTAGTAACGTGTGTGGGGCAAATAAAAAAAAAAAAAGTGTGATGCGACTCGAACGGAGGTCTGCTCTAGTCTCTCGAGTCGATCGGGGCATCTGCTAAATTGATAAATTTGCATGGACCCCCTAGCGTCCTCGGTTGGGCTGCACTGCGCATTAAGCGTCCAACGACGTGATGCGTCCCGTTGCGATTCATCATTCAGCCGTTAGCCTCATCTTTTCATTCGACGCACTTCTCTTTGGAACCCTTTCAATGTTTCGCGGCTGCGCTTATGAGATAAAAATAATTTTTTTGCGTACACCTTTCTATCGTTCTGTTTATGAACAATTCATCAACGCAAACATAATATAATATTGTAAATACATCTACGTGCTATATAAAATTATTGTAAAGAATAAAAATGGCCATTTAAATAAAAATTTGACCGTTATATCTCGAGTTAAGAAAAAAACAACGGAAAATATTGCGAGTCTCAGCTCAAAGAGCTCGGGGGTATCCGGGACTGAGAGCAAGAGCCATGACTTCCGGCTCGTGACTTCCTGCTCATAATTGTACATCACGTCTATCGATCACGAAACAACATATATATATATATATATGTATGCATGTATCTTTCCAACCCATATATAGATGTAACAATATAACCTCTGGATGTTGTCATCGAGTGTCGGTGTCTCAGGAAATTGGGGAAGAAATTGGACGGTGAGTGTACGCATTGGCTCACAAAGACATCGTACGAAGACGGATATTTTCGGCTCGATTTCCTGAGACATTAATCACGGAAGATTTTTCCATATATCTATCCAATAACTAAACACGACTGTCTTAAAACATCGATGCTAATAATAATTATTACTAACATTTTTTAGAAAAATTACTCTATTCCCGAGGAAAGAACAATGTCTAGATGAAATATGAAAAAAAATATTATGCGGGAGCCCATCGGCATTCAGTCGCGTCTTGCGCTCTCTCTCTCTCTCTCTCTGATTCGCTTATATATTCTTGGTGCGAAAAGATGCTAAATAAGGTGGGTAGCTTTGATCGTTTGCTTTGCGATTTTAGAGTTGTGCGCGCGCGCGCGCGCGCACACACGCGCACACACGTAAGTGCAAATGGAAATGCCGATCACTCGGGTTTGCCGGTCACAAAATGAAAAAAATATACACTGCGACTCCGATTTAAGGGAGCCCGATTGATGAAATTTCTCTCAGAATACGCCGAATATCGATCGGTCTTCGCTCGGTGGGGGAAGCACCCGGTCCAATCTGACCTTGCGTCAGATGCGCAAAGACGAAAAGACGAACCGTGAGCAAAACCTCGATTCGTTGCAAGTGCGATGCGGAGACGTTCCCGCCGCTGTTCCTTAAATCGGGGTCTCAGTGTATAACGGGCGCAAATGATGTATTTATAAATGGGAGACGTTTTAAGACTCACGATTCCATCACGCGATGGCGACTCGCTCGCGTGACTATGGAAAAGGTTGCGAGCTAGGAGTGTTACTACAACGAGATGTATAAGCCGCAAGTACCAATCGTATCCGTCGCGCGACATGCGCGTGGGAGATCCTCAATCGGGGCAGACCTACTTTTTTTTTATCTCTTCGTTATTAAATAAATCACAATCAACCATAAAGAAAATTGAAATACTCACTACTCAAATGAAATAATAAATGATGAAATTTTTCATACAGATTTTCTACAACAGCCTCAATTTGACTTAATAATTTGCAATTAAACCATTAAAGAGCGGAGGATATTTCGAGGGGAACACGAGTGTGACGATCTTAATTCGCGACATCCCAGTTATGGCAACGTTAGTAAGTATTATTATTATTATTTATTATTTATGATTATTGTTGTATGTATAGGTATATATAAGAGAGCGAGATTTCGCACGAGGATGGTTTTTTCCTCATGCGAACCCCGTAGCTTCGTTCCCTCGTTCCACATCTTGTGGATTGGTGCGGTTAACCACGAAACAACGGTGA